>OV884034.1:4047500-5247500 GCA_930367265.1 Catocala fraxini | reverse complement strand
TTTCATCACCACTTCCTTGCGTTCCGATGGAGTCATATCTTCTTTAAAGAAGCGAGCAGGCAACAAATTGGGGTCATCGCCTAACAGTTCTGGACCTTTCACCGAACCTATTGCAAAGACATTCAATGAGAACAAGAAGATAATAAAATATTAAGGCCACGGTACTATATAGGCAGTTATTAAAACTGCCTATATAGTACCGTGGCCTGGCAGTAACGCTTATCAACCGTTAGGTCTCATATTTGATATCCATGTTGGGCTGAGTTAATGGCTTTTCTGTAGCGATACTTTTTATTAGCAGCACTTACACGTATGACGTAAAATCATTACTAAGCTAGCTAATAAACGTACGTAGATTGTCTAAACCTGTCGACCGCAAATATGAGTCAATTAAGCAAATGTGGCTTACGACTACACTAAACGGCAATGAGGTAGCACTTGCATGCCGCCCTCTTTGGGTCAACTTGGACCTACGTCTTGACGTCATGACTGACAAAATAGCTCTTCAAAACAGAATAATGTGTGCTAGCGGATGATTTTAATGAAAATTTACTCAATAACAACGATATCAAAACTAGTAAATGTTGGAATTCTTTAAATTTCTTGGTCTAACTCGGCTCGTTTTAACGCCTGCCCATTTAATATGCTTAATAAACCTCTGGCTGTCCCATCGTGGATGGATAGGCGGTAGTGTATAGCTATGGTTTGTATGGTAGTTTTTTTAGCATACCTTGTTGAAGCATAGCAGCAATAGCAGCAGCATCATAAGCCAGGCCTTCTCCAGGTGGACCAGGAGGTCCTGGGGGACCAGCCGGTCCAGGAGAACCGTGTCTGCCAGGCTCGCCGGGCGGTCCTCGTCCACCAGTTGGGCCTGCAGGGCCTTGCATCCCTTGGCTACCATCACGACCAGGCAATCCTGAAATTGTTAAATCCATGAGTAGGCATATTTTAAAGAACCTTATATATATCTATATGTCGGCCTCGTTGGCGTAGTGGTTAGTGTAACCGACTGCCACGCCTAAGGTCGCGGGTTCGATTCCCGCACAAGTCAAACATTTGTGTGCATGAACATGGATGTTTGTCTTGGTCTGGGTGTTTCTATGTATAATATGTATGTATTTACAAAAAAAAAAGTATATATGTATGTTTATCCATTGTCTAGTACCCATAGTACAAGCTCTGTTTAGTTCGGGCTAGATAGTGTTGTGTGTATGTGGTAGAATATTATTACATTATTATCTTTTTTGTATGTGTATGGCGGTTTATTCATAAATTTAAGCACTCATATGTATGGCATACCATTTTAGCAGCTTCATCATAAAGTGATTTACCTCGCGATCCAGTGTCCCCATCTTTTCCAGGTGGACCCATAGGTCCAGGTAAGCCTCTTTCTCCATTTCTTCCAGGAGCGCCTACCATTCCAGGCAATCCAGGTAAGCCAGCATGTCCTTTAGCTCCATCAGTACCCGCTTCGCCTCTTTCTCCTTTTGTTCCGTCAAGCCCAGGTGGTCCAGTTTTGCCGGGTGGTCCATGGGGACCATCAACACCTGGCGGTCCGCTTTCACCTCTCGGTCCTCTTTCTCCTGTTGGACCGGCGGGGCCTGATGGGCCTGGTGGTCCCTGAGATGGTAAAATACAGATAAAGCCAACAGAAAGGTTAATGAATATTATTTCTAAGTTTTTCACGAGCCGTTTCGACTAATCTAAGCAGATTCCCAAATATCTTGTAAGTATAGTATTTCAACATATGATTTTATCTGTCTCTGATAGTTATTAGTAAAGGTAAAAATGGAGTTGACATTTAATTGTTGCAAAAAGCACTAAAATTAAAAATATTACAAAAGAAGCAGTCTCATGATATTTGGATACAACTTTTTGTTTCTGTTACATTTTATGCCCAATAAGTTTTAATGTAGTCGACGACCATCGTTTTTAATGTATGTAAAGTTTTCTGAGATTCAAGAAAGTCTTTTTGAATAAAGAATAATGCCCATTATCCTTCGGTAAATAAACTTGGACAAATCTGTGAAGCTATTTTCATTACCTGTAATCCCGGTTGGCCTGCTGGTCCCGAGGCACCTGGCGGTCCAACAGGTCCCTTGTCACCCGGTCTGCCTGGAATGCCCGGTTGTCCTAGCTTGCCAGGTCTGCCCTCTGGACCTGGTTCACCCATAGGTCCAGGTGCGCCTTGAAGGCCAGGTGGGCCAGTCGGACCTGGAGCTCCATCTGAGCCCGGCTTGCCTGGTGTACCACTTTCACCCTATGAATTAAAATATCAACAGTAGAAAAATGAGTAAATAAAACGTTATAATGAAATTTGATTTCATGAACGAATGTGACACGCTAGTCCTTTGCCATGGTTGTTTGCGCGGACGCTTACGGCTTATCCTGATCTATACTTTTGATTCCTGGGTTAACATGTTTTACTGCTGGATTTTATCAATATGAAGTCTGGTTATATATCTAATAGCTGATAGTAGACTCGTTAGGCTCGATGTAATTATAAGGCCAATAAATACAGATAGGCATGATGTGATATCCCATTTTCAGGCCAGTACTTATACTGGCCTAAGAGTAAGTTTCTAATGTAATTCTGTTTTTACCTGCTGTCCTCGAAGTCCTTGTGGCCCAGGTGGCCCTACAATGCCGGGTAAACCAATTGGGCCTCTTTCACCGGTTGCTCCAGAAGGTCCACTAGGACCCTGTGGGCCTGTTTCTCCTTCACTGCCTCTTTCACCTTTAGGACCTTCAGGACCCTGAGCGCCAGTCAGCCCCATAGGTCCAGGGGCGCCAGGTCTGCCAGAGTCGCCAGTTGCACCTTTAGAACCGGGAATACCGGGTTGGCCTGCTGGACCGGTACTACCTTGTGGGCCCTGGAAATAAAATTATAAACATTTACTTCTGTTTCTAGTTATATTGATATTAGCCAAATAAAGAACATTAAAAATAAAGTTACAGTTGGCCCCAAATCTCCAGGTCTTCCGGGGAGCCCAGCATGTCCCGTCTCTCCTTTCGCTCCCTGTTCACCGCGCGCCCCTTTAGCACCAGACAGGCCTGGCAGACCACGCTGACCAGTCTCTCCGGGTATACCTGACGAAGATTGAACGATTATTATTATTAACAATATGTTTTAACGATTACTGTTCGGACATTTGTGAACACCTATGACACCCTTAACGTAACAGAATAGGGAAGATGGCAGGATGAAAATATAACAAATTTTTACCAAACTATAAGGCCAAGCCCAGCGATAGTGAACACAAAATGTGGTTGATATTGCGTATTGCTGTCAACAATCTCTCTTTTCAGCCACGGAGTCTGATACTGTGTCCCGTAAAGGGCACTAGGTGCCCATAACGTGGAGTCTATAATAATTTTTGAAATCATTACACCGCTGTCTACCCCTTTGGGGATATTAACTTGAGACTATTTATTTCAGGTTATATTCAGTTTTTGATCCAATGAAATAATAATAATACGATTCTAAATACAAGTAAAGTTGTGTATGAAGCTAAGTATTTGCTATTTAATAAGTTTAATGTATACAAATTACCTGGACTTCCTGGTGAGCCTTGCTGTCCCTTCATGCCGGCGTATCCTCTTTCACCTTTCACACCCGGCATACCAGTTAAGCCCGGTGGACCTGGTAATCCGGGGGTTCCTTGGGATCCAGTTTGCCCTCGTTCTCCTGGCGAGCCGGTCGCGCCGGGCTCACCAGATACACCTGGTGTACCAGGCTCTCCTCGCTCAGCTGGTTCACCCGCTGGTCCCACTGGTCCCATCAAACCTTGAGGGCCCTGCTCGCCTTGACGACCTGATAGTGAAATGTGTGTTAATTTATTTTTTGTTTTATAATGATTAAACACTAGAGCGTATTGGCTAAATCAAGTATTTAGTTCAAAACTAGCAGCACGATGCACGATTAAAACATGATCACACCCAAGATATCGAAAAATTCTTTATCGAGGGCCTGTGATGTGCTTGTGCAGATCACAAAAAGCAGTGGGATACAATTTTACTCTTGTAATGGAGGCACAAGGACTTCGTCTTTGCAGATTCAGGAAGCCGCAAGTGACATCTTTAGCATTGCAAGCATTCATAGGCTACGTTAACTCCTAGTCATTAGGCTGCGTTGCAGCGTATTAATATTTATTAAAAGAACAGTAAAATAAGAAAATTAAACTCTTATACTAAGTTTATACTAAGTTGAGGAGTTATATGTGTTAAATTACCTGGAGGTCCATCATTTCCTTGCGGTCCCATAGCACCTCTTTCACCCTTTTCGCCAGGAGTACCCGTCATGCCACGTGGTCCAGGCATACCCATCGCACCCATGGGACCTGGATGACCTTTGGTTCCTCTGGGGCCTTCAGGACCCTTTTGAAGAAGATTAGAAATATTATAGTGATACTATCTTACAAGCAATTTATTGACTGTAACTGTATGTGTATTACCGGAGGACCATCAGCTCCTTGAGCGCCAGATTCTCCCTTTTCGCCTGGTGTTCCGGCTTGTCCAGGTTGTCCTCGTTCACCCGTGAAACCTCGTTCTCCTCGAGGTCCTGATTGACCGGGAGGTCCAACAGGCCCAGCCATTCCAGGTTCGCCTTCTTTACCTTGCGATCCCGGTAAACCAGCTGCACCAGGCATTCCCTAAACAAAACATAATATTAGAATATTAGAGGTATACTAGATGCGTTCGGCATGTCAAAAACAAAGGACGAAGTAAATGTAAAGGCAGATTTGAAAGTGAAGCCTGCATGAACTACATTTTATCTTCACTATAATACTATGCTTGACCTCATGTTCACTTACAGGGAAACCTGTTGGTCCAGCAGGGCCAGTTGGTCCTCTTTCTCCCGGCGGTCCTGCGACTCCTTGAGGTCCTTGTATACCAGGATTGCCGTCTCTTCCAGCATCACCTTTAGGTCCATGAAGACCAGGTTGTCCCGGTTCGCCATCTTTGCCCGCCTCACCCTACAAAATAATAGTAGATATTATACACAGTTCCTAAAATGGAACACAAAGATTAAAAAAAAGTAATTACGAAAATAAAATGATTTCAATAATCTTTGCTAAAGAAAAAAAAAGACAAAAATGCTTAAATTTGTGCTGAATGATCATCATTCAAATATAAATGGCATTTTTCTTTTCGCGTGTAAGTATACTGTTTTCCTTTGTCTTATACCAAAATAGAATCAGTCTTTTTTCCTACTTACTTGTAAACCTCTTTCACCGGGGCTTCCCATAAGTCCAGGTGGCCCTTGAATTCCTTGAGATCCTTGTTCACCTGGCCTTCCATCTGCGCCTGGTATTCCTCTTTCACCCTGTGGTCCAGTTTTACCGGGAATGCCCGGTCGTCCTACTGTTCCTCTAGGACCTTGCAATCCTTGTGGGCCAGGTCTACCAGGATCTCCTGAACTGCCTTTTGGTCCAGGTAATCCAACGCTTCCTCTTTCTCCGGGTTGTCCTTTAGAACCGATAGGACCATCTGGGCCGGGTAGACCTCGCACACCTTGTGAACCTCTTTCGCCTTGAGGACCTACATTACCCGCAGGTCCTCTCAGACCTCTCTTTCCACGTTTGCCTTCAGCGCCGATGCTACCAGGAAGACCACGAGGTCCAGGTGCACCAGATTCGCCTCTTATTCCAGAATCACCTTTCTGGCCTCTTTCACCTAGTTGACCCTACAAATAGTAAATAAAAATTTAATATTTATGGTTTATTTTGTGATCAATATAATATCATGATTGTATGTTATGCCTAGAAAATCACTATTGGACATTTATAATGTACTAGGATTTTGTTTTTACAATAATAAGTATATTAAAATTAAACATAAATGAACTACGTACCGGCATTCCCTTAGAACCGGGCATCCCTGGATCACCAGAAATACCAGGTAATCCTCTAGGTCCTGGAAAACCTTGTGGACCAGAAGCGCCGGGTTGTCCTTGCACGCCCTTTTCTCCGGGTATTCCGTCACGGCCCGGTATACCTGAGGCGCCTACTTCACCAGGTTGGCCGGGACGACCTGCTTCTCCACGAGGTCCTTGTAACCCTTGACTGCCTTTTGGTCCCACCAAACCTTGTTCTCCTTTCAAGCCTGGGGAACCAGGAAAACCTGGTGATCCTGGCTTACCAACATTTCCCTGAAAGAAAAAGTAGAAATGTAAAGACAGGTTACAACCAACTAAAAAGAGATAGGCTTATCTCCATGTTTAGTTATACACAATCCCATTACGGTTTCAAAAATTAAAACCCACAAAATCTTTATATTACAATCGATTTACATCTGACGATAACAAAGTTTAAAACATCGGGATTGCGATGAAAAAGTCAGGTCAGACTTTAATTCTTACCCATTGCAATACTCACGTTTACCCACTCCTAAAACAAGCATTCAGCTAAGACGATAATTATCATTTATAATAGTTACCATTGGTCCGGGAGGTCCGGATGCTCCATCAGCGCCACGCATGCCTGGGAGACCCGAAGGTCCTTCTCTGCCTCTCTCGCCTCTAGCACCAACTGGACCCTAAGACATTGTAATAATTATGAGTAAATTTAATATTTCTATAGCAAACCATACCATGTTTTTTAACTAAAATTAAAAGTATTTGAGCTTACCGCTGGTCCTGAAGGCCCCATTGGTCCAGGCAACCCACTAGGACCCCTTTCGCCTGGTAATCCTTGTTCACCCTTAGCACCATCCTTGCCATCAAATCCCCTGTGTCCTTTTAGGCCCTGTATACCAGGCACACCTGGAGTACCACGGGTTCCAGGCTGTCCTATCGCTCCTGGTGGACCCGGCTCGCCATCTTCGCCTGGTGATCCCTGAATAAATAACATATTATAAAGAACACGAGCATAATTTGTTGTACATATCCTCTTGAACTGATGAAATGTTTTTTTAAAATAGCTTCGCATATCTTACGTCTTTGCCTGGTAGACCTTGTGGCCCTCTTTCGCCTGGTGGTCCCATATGTCCAGGTAAACCCGGCTCACCTGGTTCGCCTCTTGGTCCTTGGAATCCCTGTGGGCCAGGCGGGCCTTGGGGTCCTAATGGGGGAATAATGAATAATAGTATACTCGTATATTTATTTTTAATGCCTTCTCAACTATACTATTTGATAACATGTCGCCAGCTACAGGCTCTCTTTCGTAACTCACTTCAACTCACTCACTTATAGCTTTTAAGTTTATTTACCGAATTCTCGGCAACGAATTAACCGATTTAGATCATACGTTTATGTTTTAAATTCTTTTGAATTTTGTCGTTGCGTTCCATATTATCTACCATCGGTCAAGATCTGAGGTCTGAATGGGTTCTTGTACTTGAGAAATATAGAGAGATATTCACATGAAATTTTTGGAAAAGAATTCTTACCTGTTATTCCTCTTATGCCTGGAGCGCCGACTGAAGCTTGCATGTACTGGTATGGATCGAATGGTGGTCCCTTATCGCCACCCGCTGAGGCCGCCATTTGTGCTAAGTACGCATTTACCTGCAATAACAATGATTTTAATACTATTTTATATAATACCAAGATATACAGGATGCCTATTAGAGACGTCCCGCGTGTCATATTACATATATTTAACTGTACGAATGGCGTAATGGTTTAAGTGACTGCCTTGCAAATGTCACTGCGTCAAGTATCGTGGGTTTGATCCCCACACGGGACAGTGGGAAAGTGTGTTATTCCTGTATTAATTTTGTGATTGCGAGACAATAATAACCTATGTAGTTTTTTGTCAACATGAAGAGTCTGCTACATCTTTATTAGTAATACAGAGACAATTAGATTTATTTATAATATATGTATATAGTATTTAGCATTTAGCCCCAGCTAAGGACAAACAATAAAGTACTCACATCCGGAATAGGACCAGCCGGCCCGGGAATGCCGGGCGCGCCGGGAAATCCGTTAACGCCAGGCGAACCTGGCGGTCCGGGCGGCCCGTTGTCCCCTTGCTCACCAGGTACCCCGCGAACTGTAGCCGTCGGTATGAACACACCGCGGCCTGCTGAGGCTGCTGGTCAGAAAAAAATAGCAGCATATTAAAAAATGCATATAAAATAAAAATATTTTAAAATAAGGAACCCACCACGCTCCCTCCTATTGCCTACCCTACTTTCACAATAAAAAAGGTTGACACCGAACTCCTCTGATAGTGAACAGCCGTCTCATGGAATACGGGCACATTCCAACTTCCAGTATTTACAGCATCGAATGCAAATTATGCTTCAACTTGTATTTCGACAGTAAGTTGAAGATATTTATTTCGATTGAAATACTAGCATTTTTCATAAACGACAAACTTCAATAGCAATTATATATAGCATAAAATAAACACGATATAACTAAATATTGAAAAAGGCCAGTCTGAAATATTGGCCCTTTTCTTTTTCTATTGAATAGTGTGGACATGGGGTTAATTTCTTACATAAGAAGAAGTAGGAAATAAACTCATCTTTTATAATTTTCGGTTCTTAAACATTTTATATTAGAGCTAGTGCGTACCTTTATTAAATATATTCTTACTAGTTGTCCCGATAGACGTACATACAAGAAAAAAAAACTCAAATCTAAACCATCCTCGAATCCACATGAACACACACAATTCTTTTTATCAAAAATTGGTCCAGCCATTTACGAGGAGTTCAGTGACATATACACGTACAGTAGAATTATATATATAAAGATTTAAAAACAAAAGTTATTGCGGTCAAATCAGGTGGTCTATCATGAAAATGTCTATCTAAACTGTCATTTCGATCGAAAAACTTATATTACGTCTTTTTCCAAAATGATAATATACTGTTGTCGAAACTGCTTCATGAAAGAGTTTAGGTCAAACAAGAAACTTCTTAAATTTCGGGATAAACGTGTTTTATTTTCGTTTCACAATAGAATTATGAGCCATTTTTGGACCAAGTGGAATGGAATTACTTAAGCACGTGTCAGTTATTGGACTAAATACTACATATTATACGAAATATTATAGCTAAATTCCTTGACTCATATACCTATGGTTGTTAAAGTAGGCTCTATCCTATTAAAAGCCGTTTGTAATTAACAACATTTTGTTTAGATTTTGATGGTAAATAAATGGTGATACCTGTATGGCAGGCGGGGACGACGGAACAGTTGACTCGCCCACCGAAGCACTGGCAGAGTGTGCAGTTATCACGCTTCCAGCTTTCACCGTCAGACCACGTTCGTCCGATGTCCACGCACTTGGTCGCGGTCTTCACTGCATAATATTTTTAATTCAATATTTGAATTATCAAAAGACCATATCTTATTGTTTTAGGTCTAATTTGGTCACGAGGACATTACTATACATTACGTATAGGTAAATAATAGTAATGTCTTTGAGACTTTTCGAGAATCTTAACGAAGTGTGCGCAAGCACAAGTGCCCTATCTATTCCTTCATTCTTATAGTCTGATAAAACGGCTATCCGACACAACCGACGAAAAATCGGTAGCATGAAATATCTCGAGCTTATATATATTTATTTTTATTGTTGGTCCGACCCAAGCTTCTACTCGGTACCTCATGAGCCGCAACCCAGAGACTATGTGGTGTTGTGAATACTTAGATTTTAACTGTGCATAACAATATATACCACAAAATATATGGGACATAAGCACACGACTTGTGTTGCACATATTAATATATACGTAAAGTAATAATGATGAAGACCATAATAGTAAGTCCATTTCTTATTTCAACATTTTGGAACATTTTTGGAACAATTGAGGTATACTTGAGCTCAAGTGTACCTACAAAGAATTAAAGTTAGCTCATCTACAGAAATATTTTAAAATTCTAATATTATAAAGTAATCATACCTCGTGCTGGTTTGTACGCCGATGCACCTGAAAACAAAATAAATAAAACAAAGATAATAAAGATCCGATGATAAGGGTGTAAAGTCATTGATTGGCTGCGTAATTATTTCCGAGGCATAAGAATGCTTGCGTGCTATCATGATGCTCTGGGTCTGATTCCCAGGTTCAATAGTCTTAAAAGCAGCACAAAGTCTAGCAATATGCCCAACTTCTACTATATTGGGCTTAAGACTTACATAAGACTTAAAAGAGTGCTCTTGTGTCTCTAGTCTTAGTGACTCTTTGGAGATATTATTTTATCTTATTGTTATTTTAATAACAAAATAAATAAACTCACTGGTGGTTGATTGAGCTCCTATGTAATCTCTTGCGGCAATTACGGCTACAACAAAATAAATTGTGTTAATGTTATCACTCATTCCTTTCCATTCATTTCCTTCACAAGAACATGCAATTCTTCATGATTTTTTTATACGTTGTCAAACGAAGGATGGTTATAAGGTTTAACAAATCTTATTGGACTTAACCTTATTAACCTGGTTAATCAATAATAAGTGTTCGTTTGATCAACCTTATCAAATGACAGAATTAGAACGAAAACATTGCGTGCTTACCGAGAACCGTCTTAAACAGTTATCTTATGGTGGTAGACTTCACACACCTTCGACATATTTATAGAGACGTCTAAGATATGTAAGTCTTTCCTTTCACCATTAAATTGAATCAAAAGTATTTATTTAATACAATATTTCAATGAGTAAGAAGAATTGTACACCGTAGAGATGAACTAAAAACCTCAACATGGAGTTCAGCGACAAGATAGCTGCAACTCTATATGTAGCTTCATAAAGTGTTAAAAACATATGTACTGTGATTACGATTTTAAAAGTTTATATTACCTACTTTATCGTTTTAAGATTTTGAGACATAAACATACTTAGAAACGAGATTCTATACTTTTAATGGTCTTTAAATCATCATTAAAGACCATTAAAAGTATAGCGATACAAATGATAAAATATTTTAATTCCTTTCTATCTTATCTCGGTAGATTTAGGTGAATAAATCTTTACTATTGTGTGTCAAATAAACCCTACTTATATTAAAAAAGTTATTTGAAAGTGAAGTTTAGATGCTTGGCTTTTTGTAACATAACAAGACATCATAACTTTCACTTCACATCACATTTTTTGATTAAAAATATTACCCGAGCTAGTAAATGAACTCGGTTGATGAAACTAAAACTATTATAATATATATAATACCAAAAAAAAATTTTTGTTACCATTTTCATCTTCTCCGTAGGGGTTGTAATCATCGTAGTTGACGAGGTCTTCCTGGTTATCCTGTGCCGTGTCTTGCTGAAGACTGTCGACTTGAGCAGGCAGGTCTTGTATGATGACCTCTCGGAGCGGACCCTCGGCAAGTTCCTTGGACGCTGCCGACACGACCAGCAGCGCCACGCTTGTGGCTTGCCACACCCACCACATTGTGGCCTGGGGAACGAGTTCAGGTCATGAGGTACACGGGAAATATAGAACTTAGTCTTAGTCTGCTAGTATTATTGACAGTTCAGATATTTGTTTGTTTCTTACTCAGCACGCTGTCCCGCGTTTGAAACTGCGTTAAATATCAATAATAAACACGCAGAAAAAGGTATATATGCTCGATATAAAAACATCATTAATTTATTATAACCACGACATCCTTCCAAAGTGTAATTAAAATAACTATATCAAAATTGCAGAACAATAGTCCAGCAATTAAAAGTGTAAAATTAAACAACTGTCTATAAAAACCCTTTTAAAAAGAATATAGGTACATGTTTGTAAGTTATATATTTCACCAAAGTAAAATATTTCTAAATAAGAAATTCTGTAAATTAAATTTATTAATAATTTTTATCATTTCAGAATTAATCATGACTCTAGTAACAATAATTGTGTATTAAATATAATTATATGATTTAAATTGATCCCCGCGACGTTATTATGTTTTTATTCTTACTACTTAAATGTCATAAGGAGAATTGAGGAATTTAATACCATTTATTTCATTCACCAATTGTTTAATAGATAAAAATAAAACATTACTACGTTCATTTTATTCAATAGTGTACAAGTATAATCAACCGTTAACAGAGTACCTATAGCCTATAATGTTCGATATAGGTACGTCATCATGCGCAAGCGCCAGTAACTAATATAAATCAATGTTGTAGCCAAACATTAGAGGAGCAGCCGCGGATCCGCGAGACCGCCCAAGGCTAACAAACCAGGGCGTCGACACGGCTTCGATTCCTCAATCATATCAACTAAAGATGTCATGAACGAGCCGCGGGCCGCGGTCCACTAACCCCATCTATACCTACTTCGGACAACACATCTGTCTATATGGAGATGACAACTAACAATTGGACTCTGTAATAATTAATTTTAGCGACTGCCCGCCCGTGTGAATGAACCAATTTGTTTATTGAACAAATAGTCTATGATTCCCACTTTTGCTCGTTGAGATTTCGGTAGTTTGGCGACTGTTAATCATAATGATAAATTGTAATGGAATATTTCGAAAGTACGTAGGCGCCATAAACACTTACGAATACTATTAGAAGCCACTTATGCTGTACGGTGAACCGCACAATTAGCAATTCTAAAACAGCTGACGCTGCGCGCTGCGCCGCGCCGATTTACCTAATTTCATAATTACTCTCATCAATAAATTTAGTGTCCATTTGTCAATCAAACAGAGCGGTTTTATTTGACACTCCTAACTTATCATATACATATCAATTCAATTATTATCATATCATATATCATATCATCTGTGTAAGAAGCTCCGGTACCTTACATATGCCTTAGTGCTGTCTTTACAGGGGACTTCCTTAGCAGTTATTTCGGATGCATCTTTGCATGTGGTTCAAACAAATTCAGCAAAATATGTTTAACGATTCGGGCGTGACTGTATAACAGATATCCAAACTGTCATTTTAATAAAATCTATTAGTATGTTTTAATTGAGTGTTGTGTTACCAGACAAAATCATAATAATATCTTCTTCTAGAAAATTGGCTGTTTACGTTGAATGACATAAACAGATTATTTAAGTCATGACGAGGCTAATTGACAAAATACGAAGAGGTCATCAGACCTTTTGGTTAATATTATCGGTACTTACATCCAATACTATCATTTGGCTATCGCGATGCGAGCATTTAAATTTAATGAAGCAGCTAGCAGCTCGTCGTATAATGCCTATTCTGGGGTATTTGCTTCGTTTTATGGTTTACTGTGACTGCGGGAGAAATGTTCACACACATTTCAATATTTTCAATGTTGGAACTTTCATACAAGCTAAAAGCCGGAGCTTTATATTTTATTATAACTTATTTTGCTATTAACCGTAATGGTCACTAAATGACTTTTAGTGCCAAATTGGACCGAAAATGTATCACATTTTTAGACGTTCGTCGTCGTTTCATCGCACATTAAAGGCATGAGCACTTTCAAAGCCTACCATTGAGAAAGGGCCTATCTGCGTAACATACTGATATTATAATATGATTTCTGTGAAAAAAACCTTCTGCTGTCGCAGCCCAACAATAGAAAATATATTGTCCTCTCAATCATACCCATCCTTTAGTAGTAATCCAGTACAAACCTATTGCTTTTTAAATGCGTGTTGTTTTATATTAATATAATAATATCAGCCCTGTACTTATACTGTCCTGGCCGGCCTTGCCGGTGGATAGCCACAGGCCTCTTCTTAGAGTAAAAATAGTTAAACTATAGTCAACTACGCTGACCCTATGCGGGTTGGCAGACTTTGCATATCTTCGAGAAAATTATGGAGAAGTTTTAGATATGCACGTTACGTCACCATATTTTCTATTACTTATATTAGACCCAGGCTTGTTTTCTTAACATATTCACAAAACCACTCTCAATAATTTGTGATATGGCACACAAAGTGACATCACGTCTGGGGACGTATTGCCACACTACACGGTTTTAAAAGTATGTGTTGCGGCAGTAACGATCAGAGACGTAACCGCCTGTAGGCGGACATTCATACCAAGTGAGTTCTAAGCTGTGTGTTACGGCAAGAGCGTTTGCTGTGGCTCTAGCGGTCTGTATTTTAGCCTAAAACGGGACAGAGTCATATCCTTCCTATAAATGATATGGGAAATAGTCGGCCGTGGACGGAGTTTAACTTTTAGCGTATTTTGATTCGCCGCCTACAGCCGTAGTGCCATATTATGAGGGTCATAATTCACGTCTTTCGACGCACTGTCCGGGATGTGTTAAGCTTCAACAGAGCCTAAGGTTTTAAAATAACTAACCCGATGTAGTTAATAAAGTGAAATCCATCTTGTTTCTCTTTTATTCTTTAATTTCACTTCCATGTCGTTGATGCGTTCGCCAAAGCACACTGAAGGCATGCTAGGGGTATATTGAATACTAGCTTCTGCCCGGCATTTCGTTCGGGAACAGTAGCTTTTTCTGTATGAGGTGCCCTTTGTTCTTTTCTGTACCCCTGACAACGTATAAGTGAAATTGAGTAATTTAGGCGAAAAATCGTAATAAACAAACGTAGTCACATTCAAATTTATAATTATATTATTTATATTAGTCAATATAATTAACTATTATATGTATATTTTAGGTCGAGCATTATTTTAACAAGGCAACTCGGGCTTTGGGCTTTTATTAAAGGAATAACACTGAACTTCAATGTGTTCGTGCTCATTTTCCTAGAAATCCTAAAAATTTATATAATTTCGAATATATATACGAAAGTAATAATAATACCGAAAATATGATATTAACGTCGTATATTGAACAAGATAATGAACATTCTGTGTATTTGTGTTTAACCACTTTCATCCTGAAACTTCGTACCTAAATAAAGCCGATCACGATACAGACAAAATATGATAATGAAGAATTTGATGTGAGGTCGTCTAAATGGAAGCTAGGGTCGACAAGCTACCTTGATTTTAAGGAAATGTATATTTTTGTCATACTTTTGAATAAATTATACTTCACTACAAATATTGAAACGTGGCAATTTGATAGGTCAGAAAAATTGTATTGAAATTACATACCATAGCCTGATGATAGATGTTATATGAAATATAAGGCATAGATGCATTATATCCACTAGACGACTCTATGGGGCCTGGGAGTTCCTGAGCTCCCCTTCAATGTTATTATTGGTAAAGCTGACACCCTAAAAAACTATTTTCGGCCACTAGCTAATTGTCAATAACAAAAAAAGAAAGGCAAAATGAAATATTTGTCAATTTTTTCAACTATGTATACGTAGTATTATGCACGCCTTTATTCTGAAGGAAATCAAGTGTTGTGACACGACCGAATTAAGCCAGCTTTGTTTTAATGCGATTTCTCCGTGCTGACTCCGAAAATTGACTCATAAAGTTGACGTTCAAGATGACATATCAGTTTCAGGAATAAATTTGGGTCGAAACCCACTGGTCCCCTAAAATTCGTACCCTGTGGCCACTCGTCCCCTCAAATGTTTGAGGTTCTCGTCCCCTGATCTATAATTTATTTTAAAATCATTTATATTTCCCATTCACTCTACTAATTTAGATATTTCTTTTCGATTCCTGTGGTTGTGGTACAGTCGCGTACAATGGGTAAAAAAAATGTAGTAAATAGGTCGATAGGTATCATATATTTCAAATCACAGATAATTAGCTCAAAACATAAGTTTTAGTAACAATCAGTCTTTTATAAAACAAACGATTAGTATTTTTTTGTACTTTTGATACTGATCTATAAAGATTATCAACAAATTAAAGAACGTGCACATCTATAGATTCACAATCACTTAGAAATGCTGTATGTTGCAGCGCGTGAACAGCATTTTTATTTTCAACGATCTAATATAATTTTAATAATATAATAGTTTTAAATTAATTTTGTTAAAGTACTTTTCACAAATGTACTATGTCAACGCTTTTTAATGTAAAAGTATGGCTGGTTTTCTATTAGGGAACCAAAAGGCACCCGAGCAGGTGCCGAATCTATAACTTTTATTCCAGGGGACTAGTTGGTACCTTAAAAATAAATTAATATTGACTGATCTCCTACCGGGGGACCAATAGGCACCTATATAGGGCCCGAATCCACAACTTTTATTTCGGGGGACGAATATTAGGGGCCCAGTGGGTTCTGACCCATAAATATTACTCTAGTAAACCCATGTAGCCGTTGAAATTGTTGTTGTTATTTTACTTATACATTTAGAAAATTTATTTATTTATTTTTAGTAAATCTAAATTATTATTAAATTTTGATTATGGTCAAGAAACGCATTTTAAAATATTTGGTTAAGTAAACACATTGTATTATAGGTTCATAGATCAAAAACCTTTCAAAACCTTAGTTCAAATACACCTTCATAAAAAAACAGAAAATAAAACAAAATTGCGTGACATACCTATGTTTGCGTGAGAGTGTTGGGGGTTGCGCGGCCCGCCCGCGCCGCGACGAATGCGCAGCCTCCCGCCGGGATACCAATAAATATGCGTGCACGCATGACCTGCTAGCACCGCGCTCTATCAACACAGGGAACCACAACTGTTGGTACTCATTACTACTAATAGCTCATAGCTATTATTGGTTTTCTTCTGCACAAGTAGTTTCCATACCTCATCGCTTGCCTCCTATTTATAATATGCGTGGAAAAGTCTGCTGTTGTTACTATTACTTGGTGACAGTACACTTACATTGCTAGTGAGTTTACTAGCAGAAAACCTAGTATCGTTTTGACGAAATAGAGCATTTTGCTAAATCCAAGATTGCCTATGCTAGCTTACCTATGCTATGGGATCCACCGCACGGGATCGTTGGAGCCACACTATAGCCAGAACAAAATAACCAAAAAATTATAATAAATGAGCCCTGTTTGTAAACCCTTCAACCGTTGGGTAAATGCCTCTTATTATTATACCAAGGGTAAGACTTCAGTCCACCTCGTCCTAGTGCGGGATGGCAGACATCTTTGAAAACATTATGAAGAACTCCAAGACATGCAAATTGCCTGATGATGTTTTCTTTTACCGTTAAAGCGAACAAAAGATTGTATGTCTTCAATATGACTAAACTGTTGAGCACATCTAATTTCAGGCAATAACTAGGCCGCGAAATAATGTATGTTTAGTTTGGTGTACCCGTCGCGATCGCCAATGTACCAATCCTAGAAGGAAACGAGCACTTTTTAATTGTTCGGGTCAACCAACGCACGCGCCGATTTTTATTGCTAAGCGCCATTACATTGGCGTCAATAGTTATGTAAAGTATCACTGTATCAATTCAATTTATATTCAAAGTAGAAGAAAATATTAACGAGACTAAACGAGACTAAATCTGAATATATTACGGTACAGCGGAATCTCCGCTGAAACCTGGTATTTCGATCAGCTTTGAACACTGAAGTAGCTTCGCCACACAGTAGATCGTAGCTATGAAGTCTTTTTGTGTTTCTACGCTGAGTATGGTTTGCAGATTCTTTAAGAAGGCGATTTGCTGTCTCAGTCGAAAAGCCAGTGAGATATTTGCTTGTTACGCTGACAGCCACCACCACTGCTTTTTTGAAGGGTAACCTTTGATTGTTATACCTGGTCTTGTTTATATATGTAGGTTACGATAACCGCTTACCATTAGGTGACCCTTATACTTCTTTGATTTTTTACTTGTAAAAATATCTGAATATTTCAATTACCTTATAATATTTTAAAAAATCTTTTGCAAGGGGTATAAGGTTTTTTAATATATTATAAGATCTACAGTCGTGACTGGGCCAATACCCTGTAAATTTCTAAAGAGTCAGATCAGAAGTGTATGTGATCCAAATTACACCAGCTACTTTAAGGATCTACATAATAGTTTGTCATGTAATGTTTTTGAAGATAAGTAAAGTTTGCCAACCCGCAGTAGGCCAGTGTGGTGCAGTATGGCCCAACCCTTCTCACATTGAGAAAAGCCCCATGCCCACCAGTGAGACAGTTTAATATAGGGCTGATATTATTACATATGACTAAAATTTGCTGATCGTACGGTCCCATCTCTATTTAACCCAGTATATTGCATAATTGCAATAAACGTTGACTGACTACAAAATTTTACATTCCAATTCAGTGATAAATAATAATAATAATATTCTATCACATACACACAACACCATCTAGCTCAAACTAAGCAGAGCTTGTACTATGGGTACTAGACAATGGATAAACATACATATATACTTTTATTTTCTTAAATACATACATATTATACATAGAAACACCCAGACCAAAACAAACATCCATGTTAATGCACACAAATGTTTGACTTGTGCGGGAATCGAACCCACGACCTCAGGCGTGGCAGTCGGTTACACTAACCACTACGCCATCGAGTCGTCGTTATCGTCGTTATAATAGTTTTTGACTTTGTGATGCGTACACGTCCCGAATCAGCAGTTAACGTATCTGCAAACTTGTATACTGTACCAACTATTGGTAAATATGAGAATAGGTCGTAAAGTATATTTCATACCGCTAAGAAATAATTTATTTGGCAGAACTTATTTTGCCAGGTCGGCTAGTTAGTTTTCATAATATGATTGTCATCATATGACATGACATATGATGACGCTATCGACTATAATAAACTGTATCTATATATTAATACGTGAAGCAAAAACTTTGTACACCTTTTAACGAAATTTGCGCGGACGGAGGAGTATGAAATTTGGCACAGTTAAAGTTTATATGCAGAAGGTGTGGCGAATCCTAATATTTTTATAAAATATGCATCAGAAATACATTAAATTAATGAAAAAACACTACACGCACACAACCATGCATTAGACACACGCAGTCGATTCGCGTTCGTAGTATTTCGGCATTGTTCGTCTGACGTCATACAATTCTTCGTAACTATACACATACGTTATTTATATGTAAAAAAGAAAAAAGAAAACAAAGTGCTACTTTGTTTTCTTTTTAGGAATATCGTCAATGAAAGAGTATAGTTAAGTAAATAATAATTTATTTGAAAAAGATAGGTAGGTACCTAAATTAATCTGTATAGCCTCGGCGAAATCTTAATTAAATGTGATTATAAGGCTAAAGTTATAGACAATAAAACCTTATTAACGATCAAACTTAAATTTAAATCAATTATGATCAAACTTTGACCACTAGGCGACCGATATACTGACCGATATACTAGATACATAAATACTTAAGACGCAAGCCTATAGTGTAGAGTTACATACGCAAATTCTAGTAGTTACGTTTTTAAGTCTCACGTCAAAGCAGTCGAGCCTATTTCCATCTACTGAGCACATTGCTAGGCTATTTAGTGATATTGGGTTTTTTTCTAATAGACAAACTCGATTGCCCTCTGAATCCGGGATTTCACCATCGGCTTTTTACATAAATGTTTATGCTACGGCTCCAAAGCAGTTAGAACCAATTAATAATAATAATAATAACATAATAATAACATTTATTTCTCTTCCATAAAGGCATCTTATATCTAAAAAATATACATATTACAAAATATAAGCTGATCCTTTGTGGGAGACTGATATCTGCCATGGTGATACCTGGTGCTGGTATGCACTAGGAAACCCTGTATTGTAATTGTAATTGTAATTGGACTCCCTTTTCCGCATATGAACTCTAAGTTGGTCCATTATGCGTGAGAGTCGGCCGGTTACGGAGATAGCCAGCCCAACTCCGCCCAGAAGCACAGAAGTTTCCTGGGGTCTTCGCAGGCTTCGCGGAGTGACCTCGGGTTGTTGAGGATTTCCTTACGTTGTGCTGTTACTCCCACACATTCCAGGACTACATGGGCAGCAGATTCTTCTTCGGTCAGACATCCCCTACAGAGTGGGCTGTCTGTTGCTCCGATGTTGTAAAGATGTTTGTTCAGGGGACAGTGTCCTGTTAGGATCCCCACGATGGTCCGAAGGTCCAATCTTTGTAGGTTGAGCAGGCGGTGTGTCAGACGTGGTGAGATGGCCGGTAGGGCTGCTCTCGACTGTCTACAGTCCGTTGTCCGTGCCCAGCGTTTATTATGTTGGCTCTGAGTGCGAAGCCGCATCCATGTTTTTAGTTGTGAGAATGGTAGAGGGAGGAATGGAGATGGACCTTCCGTGGTGGTTCCCGACCCTCTTCTAGCCAACTCATCTGCAGCATCATTGCCCAGCGATTCACTATGCCCCTTTATCCATTGTAAGGTCACTGTGTTTTTTATGGATATTCTTTCGAGAGCAAGGTGGCATTCGTAAACGAGCCTGGAGTTGCAGCTATTGCTCTCTAGGGCTCTAAGTATAGCTGTGCTGTCGGAGAGGATTCGTATCCTGTAGCCTTCAATCCGTCTCCTATCGATCGCGGTGGCGGCCTCCGTGATGGCCACACATTCGCATTGGAAGATGGAACTGTGTGAGCCTAGTGTCATAGATGTGTTAATATTGAGATCCAGGGAATGAACTCCTGCACCCGTTCCCTGTATGGTCTTTGAGCCATCGGTGTAGACTCGGACCTCGTTAATTCCCGATTGATCTCTCTGTTCCTCATGAAGTTGTACATGGTAGTTTTTGTTAAATAAATGTTGTTTGGAGATCTTATCACACGGAGCGGCGAGCATTGGTTCATAAGCTATAGCTCGCTCTAAGATCGATGCATGTGGGCTCCTAGTGGTTACCCACAGGCCCTGGTGTTTCAGCCGTATTGCGGCCATAGTCGCTTCTTGTTTTATGTAGAGGTCTAAGGGGGCCAGCCCTAGAATTACTTCGAGGGCGGCTGTCGGTGTTGTTCTCATACATCCAGTTATTGCTGAGCATGCCATTCTCTGGAATCTCTGCAGCTTGTTGATGACGGTATTGAGTTCAGTCCGGGTCCACCATACGATGGCACCGTATGTTATTATTGGTCTGATTATGGCGGTGTATAGCCACAGTGTTATTTTTGGGGAGAGTCCCCATGTCTTTCCGAGCATTCTGCTGCATTGGAAGAAGCATACGCATGCTCGTTGTAATTTGTAGTCAAGGTGTTTGTTTCACAACAATTTGCTGTCTAGTATGACCCCTAGATTAGGAAACCCTGTCACGCAGATTACCTGGCTCCCTCTGAAAATAATTATGTATAACAATGACATAAGCTAGGTAAAATAAAACGTTTTAAAAATTAAATTATATTATTAAAGCAAATGTTTAGATTCTTTATTTACACCTATCTCTTGACTAACGCTCAGACCCCAAGGTACAGATTGAATATTTTAGTTGAACAAGTACATACTAAAGATATCCATCTATTTTACAGATGAAGCTGTAACGAGACTCGGTCTCCACCTAAGATTTATTTTGGCATACTGATAGGGATAGACTATTTAGAGGGATTTAAATCAAAAACAAGTATTATAGAATGTTTATTTATCTTTCGCTTGTCTCGAACAGACCAGCCGTAAAACTGTTGTACGTATGTTGATATGATTCTCATAATTTAGTGCCTTGAAATTCAATATAATTAACGATTCATCTTGTCCCATTTAATAGAATCAGAGATCGTTGCAGGCGGATTGTTGTCCTAACAGCCCACTACATTCTTGGATGAGAGGAGAGCAGAGGTTTACATTGGTGCTTAGGCTTCTGACCGAAAGCAGGTTTCAGAGTTAGACAATTAGTTATTGGCATTTGTACTTAGGAGTTCACAACAGTTATACGGTACTATAAATGTGTCCGGTAGACGTAAGAGAACAAAGATCGAAGATGCCGCAGTGAAATAAATTAGATATGTCACTCTCATCAGAACTATGTACATATATTGTAACTGGTTTAGATTTATAAATTTTAATGCTACTAAAGAAACCCTACTATGAAACGTATACCTAACTTTCAAATGGATAATAGCGTGATATGTTCATAAATATTCGTAGATACCATTTAATTTAATAGAAAAGTGATTGCTTTGTGAACTTGCTGAAGTATCTGTGTCTTCTCTATACAATAATAATAATAATAATATATTTATTTATTCAGACAGAGTCCATAATGTTAGCAACCATTTTTCTTACGCTATGTTAGTACATATTTAAAACAGATCAAGCTACATAACCAAGACTCGAATGAACCCCTTGATTATGTCGGAGTGATATTTTTCCGAAATGACCTTTAGGATACCATTAGTACTACTCCTCACTCTTGTAAGTAAGGAAGCCACCCGTTTGCGGACTATAGCATGGAAGCCATCGACTCTCGATTCTGCAAACATTTTCGAGGCGCTACAAAAGCGGGGCAGCCCTAATAGCACCCTAAAGGCATTATTATATTGTACGCGGAAGGCACTGAGAGACCTCTGAGTATATTTGACCCACAGGCTGCTCGTGTAGAAAGTTTGACAGTATGCTTTGAAAAGCGTAATTTTGACTTCCTCACTACAGTGGGCGAATCAGCGGGTCAACATGTTACTCCTGATCGCCAATGCCCTCCGCTCCCTTTCAATATCAGTTTGGTCATCAAGACTGTCGGTAACATAGTGCCCAAGATATTTGAACTGGTAATAAGCCACGCCAATATTTTTGAAGCTTGTAATAAAATGGCTTTAGCGTTATTTTCACGTAACTATTGTCAGTCGCATATGAGCTTCAACAATAATTGGAAACGTTTCATATATTACTTGTTAGGTATCGGTATGATACGATCTATTTATGCGTAATGGTTTTTAATTAACTTTATGTAAGTATTATGCAAATGAAGGCCTTTCATATAAATGAACTAAAATGCTTATACTAAGTAAGTAGCTGTGACATATAGAGGACTATTAGTTGATGTCTTACATGCACTATGCGCAATTTCATTTAGTTACTAAGGCACTGTTTTTCTCGGTGACTTTTTGCTCGAGGGATATTTTCCGTGAACCTTTTACTAACTATATTTACTTTGTAATGTAAAGACAGACATTACGAGATACATAGCACATACAAATAATACCTACATATTGTAACATATTGGTCATTATATTCTTAATCAAAGCTTCTTCTGCTAGAAAGACCCTGCTGTATAACAGTTTAGAATATATATAATAGAATAGAATATAATAGCTTAATTTGCATAAAATGTAGGTATGTACCTATTTGGAATATTATATAATAATTGGAACCATATACATTTCGTCTAAACTTTTGTTTAACTGTGACATGCAAATCTTAATTAAAATATTCTTCTAATAAATCTTAATTAAAATTATAAACAGGGTCTATTATTATCTCATTGCTTTCATTCGATAGAAATGCATTGAGTATGAATTAAAAAGCCCGGCTATTATCTCTTTAGTTAAGGTACGAAACTTACAGAAACTGTAACTGTGTTCCGCGTGATGACTTAGAATTTTGGAGCCTCAAATATATACCTCTACCATTCCCTTCAATCCCATATTGATATGAATAAGGAAAATAACCCTCGGCATAATGAATGATTATTATTAATTTTTACGATTTATCTCGTGATTTATAATTTATGAAAGCGATAGTAGACCATAGAAATTGGCTACTAGTTAACATTTAGCAGTACTTGCCTTTATTGCATTAAAAGACAGATTTTATTATACATCTACAAGAAATGGACACGAATCTCTGCAGCCCAATATCAACAATAGCAGCAATAAAATAAATATGATTGTCATCTTTACGAAACCACGTCGATAATAAGTTGCTAATAAAGATGAATGGCAAATGAATAGACTCAGGCATGCGTCCTTCGAAGGGCGTCGAAACAGACAATTGACCTGAATGCGTTTCACTGAACCAATTTAGTTCACTACCAACTTGCTGATTGATCAATCGTACGTATGACGTCATACCTGTGAATGGGATCATTTGATGTAATGTGCATTAATGTCATAAAATAATGTGCAAAGAATCTGATGATTATAGCGTTCAAATTTAATACGAGGAACCAGACGCGTCAAAAAGATATTATAGAGAAAATCTAAATTTAACCTATTGATATTTATTTATTTAAAAACTTCATGCACAAAACAATACATTGGCGGACTTAATGCCAAGGGCATTCTCTACCAGTCAACCGTAGGGTGATGCAGAGATAAAAAGAAGTAGGTGCATACGCATACAATAGCATTATAAATATATGTTGTTATATTTAAATAAAATAATAACACAAAAGTAATAAACTTTATTTTGTAAATACATACATATTATAAATAGAAACACCCAGACCAAGACAAACACTCATGTTCACGCACACAAATGTTTGACTTGTGCGGGATCGAACCCGCGACCTCAGGCGTTGCAGTCGGTTACACTAACCACTACGCCATCGAGGTCGTCATTTGGTATCTTCCATTCCCGCCCTGATATCGTGCCCGGGCCTAAAGCCAGATTGTAGCCAAATATTATTATTATAGTGGTACTAGATTATGCCCGCGGCTTCGCTCTCGTAAATGTAGGTAAGGTTAGGTTAGTAACAGTCCTTATTCTAGGATAAAAGGTACCATATATTTTTTTCTATTCCCTAACAACGTGTATGCAAAATTTTATGATGGTAGATCGAGTAGTTAAGGCTTGAAAGCGTAACAAATAAACAAACTCACATTCGCATTTATAATATTAGTTGTCGAAGATTAATGTTTACTACACGCATACATAGTCTGACGCCAATGTCCCCGAAGGGGGGGCCGAAGTGTATTAATAATAATAATAATAATATCCTCCAGACCGATTTCGGCCACGGCGGCCAGTCTTAACGGAGACTGGCCAACTACGCAGGAGATATTATAGTGCACAAGTGTGTGCGCAAACACAAGTGCACTCTCTGTTCCCTAACTCTCATGATTCGATGGGACGGTAATCCGACACTACCGGAGAAAGATCAGGTGCAGGACCAACGGCTTTATGTGCTTTCCGAGGCACGGGGGTGTCTTACACTGCCAACTGCCTAACTCCAGGCTGCTATTGAGATTTTTTAACTGAAAAACCCAATAACTGTTTGTTGGCCGGACCCAAGATTCGAACCCGAGACCTCATGCACAGCAGACGCATTCACTACCGCTGCGCCACAGAGGCAGAAGTGTATTATTACCCACATTTCACCAACTATGTTTTTAGGTGCCATGTAATGGAAGGCGAGGCAATTCTAGACTTCGTGCTATTACTGAGAAATTATTGACAGCAAAACCCAATAATACTTTGGCCGATTCCGGTATTGAAACTGAGACATCATGCTCACAAACCCCACAGTAATCCTCCTCTCCTTAATTTAATTTAATGTTAATTTATTTTTATTTGATTTATATGTAATTTAATTGTGTTTTAACTTTAATTTAAATGTAAAATCGGTAATGTTGCTTTCCTCTTGTTATGATCTACTTATTTATTTGTTTTAACTATAAGTTTGGTGGTTAAATTTAATTCAATTCTTTTAAATTTATTTATCAATAATCACAAAATATAAAAATACTGTATCTCACACTGAAATTAGAGAAAAATCATCATAATATATTATGCAAAGTTAAACATGTTTTGTATTAAACTGCATCTTTTCTAGGGCCGAACACTGATCCCCAAAATACAGGCACTCGCTTAGTTTGGGGGACCAGGATCAGTATGTTTTAAAATAAAAAACAACAACAATATTCTACCAAAATTAAAATTGTAATGTGTAACACGTTTGTATTTATCTGAGACAATAAATATATTATTATTATTATATTATATTATATTATATTATTATTAGCTGGGTCACCGTCGGAACAAAATATCTGGAGACTGCGCGAAGGTTACTTTCATACAGTTGAGATATCTTCGACAAGTTGTCGGAATCCATTATTTAAAGGTTCATCCTAATACAATATTTATTGGTATTTTTAACTATATCTCACTTTATGAGCAAATTGTATTCATTTAAGCTAGTTGACTCACCGTTGTGCCAATGTTCAACACTAGGCAACAATTATAAACAATCCGCCCATCATATTTTGACTATGTTTATTTTCCGCTTTAATGTTCGTATCTGAGGTGCTTATCTTCTCTATTATTCATAAATATTCTTTATTTATATTGTATTCTTTTTCCAAGTCAACCTAATAGTATATTTCTGACTAGCTTTTGCGCGCGGCTCCGCCCGCGTGTTGTCAATAAAAAGGAGCCTATGTCCTTTCCCAGGTTTAACTAACTAACTAACTAAATCTGTACCAAATTTTATCTAAATTCGTTGAGTAGTTTAGCCGTGAAAAGGTAACAGACAGACAGACAGAGTTACTTTTTTTAATAGTATTAGTAAGGATATAGTAATAGATGTTGATACAGTTAACATTTTGCATGTGGTGTTTACCTATAATTGGTGGTGCAGTTAGATTTAAGACACAAATACTTGTATGTTCCTATCTGTATTATATCTGTAACAACTGTAGGTAAACCTTAATAAAATAAATAAATAATTCGCTGCGGTGCCGAAGACAATTTATCTTTTACCGGGACTTGCCGAGAGTCACAACTCAGTGTTATTCATGGTCACCACGACTGACCATGACTACACAGGAGTAACAGTGGTGGTCCATACTAAAACGGATGTGTATTTACGCAGACGAAGTCACAGACGAATACTAGTAAACATTAAGGGGATAAAGAAGGTCGGGACATAGACAGTTAAAGCCGTGTCTAATCCAGCAATAAATAACTTCTAATGCCCGACGATAAAACCAACGTTATCTACTAGAAAACAAACTGATTAAACTTCTGTAATATACCAAAATTCAATGAAATGTGTGCCTTAATAGGCTTTTAATTTCCCCAGACAGCTTTGTAGATAGATCAAAAGACTCAATGAACGAAATCCGCAACGGTTTTGAAATATTCGACCAATCGTAATGATGAAAGCGGGCCTCTATTATTTATTAGTATTGGTAACAGACGCAGCGATAGCTCAGTGGGGAAACCAACAGACTGCAATACCGAGGGTCTCGGGTTCGAACCCCCGTCGCGCACCTCTGACTTTCGGAAGTTATATGACTTTTCGAAATTATGTGCGTATTGATTGACAATTATCGCCTGCTCCGTGCCTCGGAGAGCACGTTAAGCCGTCGGTCCCGGCTGCCATGAACGTCTATGGCAGTCGTTTTTGGGAGAGTGTCGACACAAAAGATCCCACTGGGTCGAAGTGTCGCCGGTCTGCACTGACTGGCCCCCACATAAGATACATACTTCTACTGAGTATGTCTTGACAGAAAATAACCCAATAACACTTTGCTCGGCCCGGCAATCAAACCCAAGAACTCACACACAGCACTTGCATAAACTACCGCTACGCCACCGAGGCATCGCCTAAATACATGAAGCAAATTTAGGCCTAATATTTTTATTACCATAGTCCTTGTTACTATAATATATAATACTTAGTCATACTTGGCGGCCTATTGGTTACTGTAACCGACTGCCACGCCTGAGGTCGCGGATTCGATTCCCGCACAAGTCAAACATGTTTGTGCATGGACATGGATGTCTGTCTTGGTCTGGGTGTTACTATGTATAATATGTATGTATTTACAAAAAAATAGTATATATGTATGTTTAACCATTGTCTAGTACCCATAGTACAACCTCTGCTTAGTTTGGGCTAGATAGTGTTGTGTGTATGTGATAGAATATTATTATTATTATCTTTATTTCAATCTTTACAACACATTTTTCATTTTTATATATATATATATATATATATATATATATAAAATACATTTAAAAATATAAAGTGCATGGTACCTACCCCACCGGCATCGGGAATAGGGTCCAAGCTGCCGGTGGTTAGAATTCCAGGGACAGAAAACTCATCACAATGCGTGTCGTATCTAATAGCACTGCCTTCTGCATCTTATTATTATTATTAAATTGAAGCTTAAGTTTCTCTTACCATACATAGTTACGATAATATATAATACTTAGTCATACTTATACCCGTCGTTGTAGTAGAGTTGTATTACACACACATTTTCCCAGCTAAGTATTCAGCTACGTAGTAATGGCGAATTTATTGACGGGTACCGTCGCGGCTCCGTAGGAGAGCACTAGATAATACATATTACCTATAATGAAATCGGCCATGTCTATGATGTCCCATGGGCCTTATCTCTGTATGAAAAGATTTAGGGTATAGTCCACCACGCTAGCCCAGTGCGGGTTGGCAGACTACATAGAACTTCGAGAACAATATGGAGAATTTTCAGACATGTTGATTTTCCCGCAATGTTTTTCTTCATCGTCACGGCGAGTGATAATGAACAGTACAATACGAACTTAAAATAAACTTTGAAAAGTCAAAGAAGCCTTAGTAACCGACTCAAGTCCTCTGCGCGAACATCTTTTGGTCTCTCTCTAGACAAGCGCTGTGAGCCCGTATCGGCGAAATATTTCATCATACAATTCACAGACACAAAGTCCACACATACTCAAAACAATCATTTGTGTATCAAGCAATTAATTGTCCTCGGTGGCGTTTAAACCCCTGCTGCTTGCCCGCTGCGCTATTTTTGCAGTTAAATCATATGGTTATAGTAAGCTGATACTTACTGTATGTTGTCTATCTATCCTATAGTGGATACATAGCCATGATGTTAGGCAAGATTCATATCCATGATCGGTTATACAGGGTTGCGAATGGTATAGAATACTAAGTAAGTATTCGCTCCCTTATACGTTCAGTAGCCGCGCGAAAGCCTCACGGACTAAACGCAGCCCTCGCTTATCACGACGAAAACAAACAGTGTGCCGAAAATTGTTCTCAGCTCTTGACTTAGACTAATTGCTTCGGTAAAGTTATATTAGATGCTTCGAAAATTGTGCTGCGGAATATATTTTTTATTTCGTGTCATGTCATTTTATAATTAATGTAACAGTGATATTGAGTTAGTGTTGCTCTATCAATTATGTTTTATTGATAAACAGCGGGTAACAACGCGGTCATATTTAAAGGTTGTATATTCATCCCACAGAAGTACACTTATGTATGCAGTATTTTTAATCTTATTCTATTATTATTGAGTCTATGAATAACGTAACTTTGTTTTAAAATTAATCCAAGAATTTTTAACTCAGTAAATCAATTCATTGGTGATGAATGAATGAATCAATTAATTAATTTGTCTTTAAAAATAATAACAGTAATTTACTGTAAGTAAACTTAATTGACCTTAATTAGGTTTCTTTCAATGATTGATGCAACTTAAAAAATATGCGAGTAATGGATAAGGCAAAAAAATAAATATATATTTTATAAGATAAATAAATATTGTACTTAGAAAAGATTTTTTGTTTGTTTCTTACTGAAAAATATTGCGCTGAACAAATAAAAAACGAAATAGCCAAATCAGAAAAATATTTAAGCTAATAAAGAAATATAAATATTTATTATATTTATATTTGCCTATATCTAATACATCAATAGATAGTTAACTCATGGGTAACTAAAATCATTGCCAAAGCAAAGCTGTTTAAAATAACACATGGCCATTTTCAATTGTTGTTATATAAACTAGAGGACACATTTTAATCGTTTATACGTGATTATCCAGCTTTACCTTATTTATCGGCTCCAATACAACCGTTAAATATGACCAAGTTATGTTTCATGCTGTATAACATTTTATTCTAGTGGCCTATAATTAGATTTGTTAAAAGCATATTAACAAAATGTACGGGTGGTTGCTGGAGAGTGTTCAGCACTTCATAGTGGTAAGTGGCTACGATAATATACGCAATACGATATATAATCATCATTAACATCTCAGCCGAAAGATGTCCACTGCTCGACATAGGCCTCTTTTTAGGCTTTCCACATAGACCGGTCCTAGGCCACCCGCATCCAACCACATCCCGCGACGCTTACTAGGTCGATAATTACTTAATCATCAAGATTATCGAGATATATATCCTATACGTCCTCAACATTTCACAGAGAAGTGAGTATGACGGTGACGGTATATGATCATTATATACCTGACGGCAGAAACATTATTTAACTTCGCATATCAATAGATGTATGTATCTTATGTGTGGGCCAGTCAGTGCAGACCGGCGACACTTCGACCCAGTGGGATCTTTTGTGTCGACACTCTCGCAATAACGACTGCCATAGATGTTCATGGCAGCCGGGACCGACGGCTTAACGTGCTCTCCGAGGCACGGAGCAGGCGATAATTGTCAATCAATACGCACATAATTTCGAAAAGTCATATAACTTCCGAAAGTCAGAGGTGCGCGACGTGGGTTCGAACCTCTGACCCTCTGCATTGCAGTCTGTTGGTCTCCCCACTGAGCTATTGCTGCTATTATGAAATTATGAAGGGTTAGTAATAGTTAATAATATCACAAATTGAGTTTATCGTTTGTTTAATAAGAAAGCTTTTAGGTTAAATTGATTCTTCGATCGGAGTAGTATAGCTACGTTTCTGCTAAGCTAAACTAATAGATTGAAGTAGATGGAACTTTTATATAACTATAATTTTATTTGGTTCTTCGGTTCCCGGATGATCAAAGTGCTATTGTGGTTTTGTGTCCAAGAACTTATAATATGCTCATGCCATTGGCTGTAATCGGTAGTTGGCATCTGACATAGTGCCTACTGAAATACATGAACACTGAATAATAGCCCTAGTTTTTTACAATATATCACTACAAACCACATCCATATAGGTTCAGCCATTGTGGAGATTAGTTTTAAAATAAATGCACACATAAAAATACAGTGTACGATTTTCACATATGTCTGTATACGTTTATCATAGATCATTAGAAACAAGTTTCAAAAATAATTAATATAATAAAACATTTATTGAAACTAAAACAAGTTTACAAAAACAATATTAAGTTCTTTATTTCTTTGCCATCTGCTTCAACATATTTGTGTTTACAGCAGTAAAAGAGTTAAAGTTTATGTCATACGCCAATATGAGCTCTGTTGCAGCACTAATACTATCAAAACAAATGAAGGTATAATACGCTTATGATGGCTTAACTTTACAAAGCAAACTATCCAAACAGCTTTGTAAACATCGGCTTGCATGTAAATACCGAAGTTATTTAGCCTAACCTAAGCATCAAATTGATCTCCTTCGATGGACTTATTGTATCGATCCAGTGTTTTTCTGAGCAAATATCGCAAAGGATTAATATATCGAAAATCGACTTTTAGTCAAAGCAATACCAGAAATATCGATCAATTATCCACAAAGAAATGATTTTACTCAAAATTTCCTATTAGAAGAAGCCAATAATACTTTGTTTGATACGAAAATCGAACTTAAACGCAAACGTAAGCAAGCAGGAAATCTGCTTCGAACGAGGCAATAATGTCACTGAACTAATAAATTGACGCCCCATTTTCGTTTATAATCCAGTAAGAACGATATGTGAAATACGCATATTTTAGTCGCAATGGTTTAGATAATTACGCGGCTTACTTATATCGCTTAACATCAGAATGGTGTTCATGACTAAGATAAATGAACAGAGCCAGTTCGCAAACTCGTGACTTAGTTAGCAAGTTCTACTTTATAATTAATTGGTTAACTTTTATTTAATGAGTTTGATTATTAATTATTTTAATTTTATGAGTAGCAGCCACTTGAAACAATTACTGTGTCGCGGGGCACTTCAACAAATGTATGCAGATATTTGCAGTACCTTCTAAATATATCCAATAAAAGTCACTGCCATTTAAAACAATAATTTGTGGATGTAGCAATTTTTTCGTATTGGGTTCTAGCCACGCTAGAAGCAGCGATAGCTCAGTGGGGAGACCAACAGACTGCAATGCAGAGGGTCTCGGGTTCGAACCCACGTTGCGCACCTCTGTCTTTCGGAAGTTATATGACTTTTCGAAATGATGTGCGTATTGATTGACAATTATCGCCTGCTCCGTGCCTCGGAGAGCACGTTAAGCCGACGGTCCCGGCTGCCATGAACATCTATGGCAGTCGTTATTGGGAAAGTCAGTACCCTCTAATATCCTGACACTGGTCTAGCCTTAGGGTATCGTTAGCCTTCGGGTTGCGGGGGTCAGGTGGCAGCCGCTCCGTGTAAAAACTGATATCCAGTCAAATTCGGTTAGACTAGAAAAGCCGACCCCAAGTGACTTAGGAATAATAAAGGCTAAGGGAGAAGAAGGGTTCTAGCCACGCTTAGCTGGCTCGATAGTAGTATTGAAATCACTGTGGGTAGTCTATTTAAGTATATTATGGTGACCGTAGCATCTCCTGAGGTATTATTATGACAAATATAATTTACGAAAGAATGATACAAAGCTATAACATTATGTACCACGCTATCTCGTGGTTCTCAGCCAGAAGACAACTAAATTACAATAAAAATTAACTCAAAACTCCAATTCTTGTTACAAAATGCATAATATGTTCAAAATAGAGTTCCGATTAAGTATAGTAAACGTCACGTCCGTTTTATTCTAATAAACTGGAATAAAACATTTGACGTTTTATTACAATTTAATAGAATACCTTTTCTGATATTTTGACACTGAGGTGCAAACTAAATGGTAACTTTATTTTAAACAGTTTTCTTACGAGAATTGGCTCTCTAGACAAACTTTTCCTACTTTATAACTTCCGATGTCTAAAATTATACGCGCTAGAAACTTAATATATGATAATATATAACTGCATGGATGGCGCCAAGTGCTGTAAGTTCGATCTCCACACGGGACAAAAATTTGTGTGATCCACTAATAGATGCCCCGAGTCTGGGTGTTTTTTGTGTACGTTGTTTGAATATTTGTAAAGATCCCTGTAACACAGGAATAATTGACAGTGCGGAGGTTTGTCTATTTAAAAAAAATGACAAAAAAAGATCCTTGATTATATGATATTATATAAAAGGTGAAGCTCTATAAAACATCAGCGTAAAACAAACAGTAATCTAATTAAGCTCTCTCTCAAGACTATCGTGTTTTACCAATACACCTTTTTTTTCTTTGTCGTAATATTAGTTACGAGCCCTTTCGCCCCTGAAGGTTCGCCCCCTAGAAGGTATTTGTTAGGTTTCTTCTTAAAATCCACCCAAAAATATTCTTTCTATGAAAGGGGCAAAAGTCAAGGGGAGTACGGGGTAGTAGCCATAAAAACGGGGCCTAACTCCGCAACAACATTGTAAAACGTATAAACCGTATTTCATTTGTCTGACAAAATGTGGACTGGAATTTATATTCAAAATATACAGATGGCAAAATTTTAATGTACCTAAGTGAAATTGTGTGTAATGCATCCGCAATGGCGCCTGGTCCCTGAATGGGTGGGCAACGTTTGCCATTTGTAAAGCTCAATTTACCTCTCCTAAAATTGAAATCCCTTTAAAAATGAAACTAGGTTTATTCGAAATAATAATAATAATATAATAATTGTTTATTAAGTTTAAATTGGCAGAAATATGAATAACAATAGGTCTTAAAAATACTTAAAATAGGATACATTACTTTGGACGCCTGGGCACGCCACGATCGTGGTGGTAAGTCCCGTGTTTGAGGAGTGGCTGGAGAGGCGGCATGGCGCCCTCACCTTCCGGCTGACACAGGTAATAACTGGCCACGGTTGTTTTGGCCAGTTCCTGTGTCGCATACGCCGGCAAGAGACGCCCGGTTGTCACCACTGCGGCGACTGCCGCGACGTAGTTGAGGACACGGCGCTGCACACTTTGGCGGTTTGCCCCGCCTGGGCATCGCAGCGCCGTGAGTTGATCGCGGCAGTCGGGTTGGTTGCCCTCTCGCTCCCGGCCGTAGTTCAGTCTATGGTCCGGAGTGAGAGGTCGTGGAACGCCGTCATCAAGGAGCAAGGGCATCAAGGAGGCGGCGGAGCGGGAGAGGGAGCGTTTAAACCCTCTCCCCAACCGCAGAGCTGGGCGCCGGAGGGCGCGGGACGACCTCCAGCCACCCTGAGGTTTGACCTGGGGGTGGCGGGCTTTGTGGGCCTGCCCGCCATCCGTTCAGCACCAGGTCCGAGAGGCGGCGTGCGTGTTCCCACGCGCGCCTCTGTGTCGAGTCCGTCTCCCCTCTAGGGGGGACAGTAGGGATTATTTTTGCGAAGTGCCTATAGGGTAGGTCTTATCGGGTAGTGGCCTGCGTTCATACGGCGGGCCGAAACCTCGGCGGGGTCGCGACCGCATGCGAAAGTGATTCGCGCGGCCCCGTCGATAGTGGTTTTGTCGAGGAACACCGTGGTAGGTTTAGTCGGTATTCCGGGAGGTACGTTATCATCTTTACCATCTTCTTTTACCCCGGCGAGTCAGACATAACCCCTCCGCCCGCCCCCGCGGAGGGGTATGCGTCATGCATACCCCCACGTATAAAAAAAAAACTTTGGACGCCTGTGCCGAAAGTGATTCGCGCGGCCCCGTCGATAGTGGTTTTGTCGAGGAAAAAAAAAAAGGGAAAAAAAACTTTGGACGCCTGTAGGTAGTAGGTATAACCTAATACCTGTATCACAGGCGATGATTATGTGCTATTATAGTGTAATAGGAAGGGCACTCTTAACAATATTTAACAAATACATACTGTTCTATAATAAGTTACTATCATAATGAAAATAATATAACTTATTTATATAATTTTGTATTTAAATATTAGTTGGCATTATATAATGTTTATGAAATAAACATAGGATATGTCTAATAATGGGAATCTAAGCTAACTAGTGTAAGTGATATAGATATAAATAAACGGCGATCTACGCTCCCTCATAATCTACTGAGTTTATATCTATGTATATTCAGCTTGTTTTCTGGCCGGACAATCAGTTTCACCCGTCTTGTGGTTGCTAGGCTTCTTAAAACGAGAGCATGAAGCACATTTAGGAACATCTTCCTTCTTTGTACATTCGGTCATCGAATGTCCAGCTTCAGTACAATGTCCACACGTAGGTGTAACCTCTTTGCAAGATGTCGCTGCGTGACCATACTGATGGCATTTGTAACATCTTGTATAAATAAATAAAGAAATAAAATTAAATTGTATATTTCGCCTAAACAAGCGAGAGGTCTTTTTATTTTATAAATGATCACCGATTCGATTACAACAGCTTTAGTAATTTAGATAATCCTGGCAGTATCCGTTCAATCCGTACTAACTACTATTATTGAACTCTACTACAATATAAGCTATTTAAATTAATTAAAACTATTTATATTTATGTTTACACTTTGCTCCGACATTTCGCTTGCTTTACAGCAGCCATGTTCTCAGGGAGTGAAATAGCTTAAATTCGCGTAAACGTAAGACAATATTATATTAAAAAGTATATTTTATATATTGCCAATATTGTTACTACATACTAAACGTATACGTTGACGCGAAAGGTTCACATTAGAATACACAAATCTTATCGTCGGAATAAAATAACAATTGCATGACCATACCACTATTCAAATAATTACGCCAAGTTATATTTAAATGGAATAATTATTTGGATAGGCAGTAGGTAACTAGACTATAGTAATATTTATTGTACCGCTTACAAAGGTCGGGTATGTACTGTACATTACGTGTCGTGCCAAATTACGAAATTAATTGTCGCCCGTCGGACGTCACATGCAGAATACCAAGTAGTATATTACTGTTGCTCAAACTTAGCTCTATACCTCATATTTGATTTCATATCTTCTTTAGACACAACTTTCTCTTATTGAACTACATCGCTGGTACTGTGGCATAAACTTACTTTTACGGGGTGAGGTGCTAGATTAAATATTTGGGTCCGGATTTTTTTATTAAGTTATTGTATTATGAAATTCTCAGTAATAGTATGCCCTCTAGTAAACTTGGCGATTTAATCGGACCATATATTTAGGAACGATGGGATGCGCACAGACTATGCCGCTCCTCTTGGCCACTACTCTATGGCAGCTTTAGTTTGCCGTCCGTTATCCTTCTAAAAAAGTGTCCTGCTCACCTCCACATCAATCTAGTCATCCACATGCGTATTACCTACGTATTTGACTCTCATTTTCCGTTTTCTATACGGTCAACGAGAGAGATCGCTAACATGAAACGCTTAATTAGCCTTATCTTTGTGAATATTCTGCTGAGTGGGCAACCATACGTATTAATAGCCTAAAATAATTTGGGTTGACCAAAATGCCTATCAAAGAATATAACGGTGTTACATTTATATTTATCTGAACCTTTCTTGTCCTCAGCAAGAATGTGGAGAGGAAATATGGGAGACTATTCTACGAGAATCGGGTGCAAGGTGCACGGTTTTCAGTGCAACGCAGGTAAACTATCCAAAATGATCATACTATCATGTATTATTTCTATAGTATAAATAGTTATCACCTACTTCTCTTTTAGCAATATCCAGATGCACTCATGCTGCGGCTTGCAAGTGCACTGGCCAGACTGCTTACCAAAGACCCCAACAGCCCCGCTACCTCCAGGCCAAGCAGTCCCGCACCACGCAAGCCTTCACTAAAGTCTAAGCCAAGTTGGCGCAGCGCTTCTGTTCACACTGACAATAGAACACAAAGCTACAAATGCCCTTTCACCGCCACAAACGCTTTAACAGCCGTCACCAAAAAAGAAATCGACGCCTACAATTCTTCAGAAGAGATCAGACCAGCGCCCGTCGCGTCGTCAACCAGCCGGATCAACGAGGAAATGCAAGTGGTTTGCAGAGAACTTAAAAGGCGCAGCTTGGGAATCAAACTCGAAAGCCACAAAGTTAAAGAAACGGCTGAAGAACCTATACCAGAATCAACTGACTCAGATATACCAAAGTCAACTCCAGTTGCATCTACTAGTACTTCAGAACAGACTGCTCCAGAAACCGAAAGTGTTAAAAGGAGTTCGATACGAAAGCCGTTGTCTCGTAAAACTAGTTGTACGGTTGCTCTTGAAGTGTACAAGCGCCGAGGTTCCTTGATACCAGCTCGACAACGTCTGAACAGCCTGAGTGTTGTGAGCGGTGACAAGCTTAACTACTTGAGGGAGAAGTTTGCTACTCCTGAAAAGGTTATGCATTTCTTCGGAAGATGTTTCGTGAAGTTCTTTAGTAATTACGGGTAAGGTACTTTCATACTAATGTAAGGGTGTTGTGTTGAGCAGCGATAGCTCAGTGAGGAGACCAACAGACTGCAATGCAGAGGGTCTCGGGTTCGAACCCACGTCGCGCACCTCTGACTTTCGGAAGTTATATGACTTTTCGAAATTATGTGCGTATTGATTGACAATTATCGCCTGCTCCGTGCCTCAGAGAGCACGTTAAGCCGTCGGTCCCGGCTGCCATGAACATCTATGGCAGTCGTTATTGGGAGAGTGTCGAGACAAAAGATCCCACTGGGTCGAAGTGTCGCCGGTCTGCACTGACTGGCCCCCACATAAGATACATGGCTAAGGGTGTTGTGTTTGTACATATTCAAACTACTGAACAGATATAAGTGATCTTTTTAGTGCGGTGTCAGCAGTATATGCGATGCACAGTGAATAGCTCCTAATATTGTAAGTTATCGAGTGTGGGTGTCTTAAATCAATTCGAGAATCGAAACAAATCTGTTTTGTAATATCAAAATAACAGCTTTTTACTAAATGCATATGAAAGTACATACGGTACTAATAACAAAAAATCTATGTTTTTTTCTGTCTTTCTGTTTGTTTGTTCTCGCTTATCTCTGATACGGCTGGACGGATTTTTATTTTAGAAAAATCAGGAATACGCGAAATAGAGTTAAAACATTTTCTTAAATTCCACGTGGACGAAGTCGCGGGTAACAGCTAGTTTTACAATAAATTTTACTGCAACTTATGAAAGCTATTTAGTTGATTGAATTAGATAATGCATTAGATTAGATAACATTGCAAATGAAAGCTTATTTCTTTACAACGCAATAGTTTTATAAAAATGAAGTAGATATTCTATGTTTGTTAATATATTTGTGCTCTATACGCAACTCTAAATTGCATATATAAAAGCCTAATTTTAACCGCGTTAATAAAGTTTAGAGTCTGAAAGTATGCAGACAGAATGCCTATAAAGATTCATAAAAACGGCTTACTAAAAGTTTTTGATTAGCGTCCTTTTTGCAGAAAATATATATTATACTAGACTTTGCCTGCGGCTTCGCTCGTGTGAAGCTAGAATTAGTCAAAAAAATTCATTCCCCTGGTAATAATAAAATCTAGAAAATTGGCATACACGTTGTCAGGGGTATAGAAAAGGTCATATATCCCTGACAACGTGTATGCCAATTTGCATGATGATCATTTGAGTAGTTAAGGCGCGCCGTAACAAGCAAACAAACTCACGTTCGCGTTTATAATATTAGTAGAGATTTTCTTACTCAATATTTGTATAATAATATTTTAAGATATAATGATGAATATCCCCAGACTTCATTATTTCACATACTAGATAAAAATCTTCTTCAGACAGAACTTAATATGTTATACTCACTTTTTATCTTCTTGATCAAACATGTTAATTAGAATATCCATCTATTCTTTAACCCTGGATGAAATACTGCTATATAATAGCCGACTGATACAGATTATCACATAATATATTGTCCCTGTGAATCCTTCTTGTAACAAAATGAAGTCGAAAACGATGTTACGTCAAACCATATCAACCCCGCTGTCACTCAGATTATTAACGGTCTGCGTCGAATAATGTCGTATCATAACTTTCTTTTCTATCTTTTGTCAAAAGGCAACTTGTAACGTCTTTTATAAGTTCGGCAGTATTACGTACCAATTCGTTCAAGTTATTTAGTTCAGTTAGAACAAATTGATGTGCCATTATGCATGCTAAAATTAATTGATTATTTGAAAGTCTGTCTGTGTGTCTGTTATGCTTTTACGGCTAAACCACAAAACGGATTTTGATGAAATTTGGCAAGTAGGTAGATTTATCGTGGAGAAGGACATGGGCTAAATTTTATCTCGATATGTTCTGCCGTGGTAGACTCACGAGCGAAGCGACGGGTAGAAATAAGTATTATATATGCCACATAACAAAATGAGCTATAGGTGTATAATTATTAATACTAATCTCTTCAAATATCTTGGATTTAGGACTACCCTCTCAGAGAATATCGACGTGAAATAGCAGTATTCCTACTGTTGTGTTTCATTCGGTGAGTGAGAGTTCCGGAGGCCCAATTACCCCCTTTCCCCCATTCCCGCTCCTTGTCCTTCCCACTTCCTTTCCTAAAGGGTCGGCAACGCGCAAGTGATGCCTCTGGCGTGCGTCCATAGGCTACGGTGACCACTTACCATCAGGTGGGCCGGACGCTAGTTTGCCACATTAGTTGAATAAAAAAAAAAAATTTGCAATGAACACTAAGTCATGTTTGTGCATCTTTGCAACAAAAGCAGCATATAAGCACATAACTCGCGTGGTGGTAAATGTTTACCGTAGCCTATGACCGCTTTCAATACATTGTGAGTTACTGACCCTAGGAAAAATGGTCTTAAAGATAATATGAGAATCATACCGACCGAAACGCAGAAGTGGTATAAATTTCTTCTAGCGAGCCGGCTTACTCTTACCATCTCCAAATATTGCCAACGATGTCTCTCTTAAATAATGTATCAGTCGAATTGATTATGTATGTAATGCATGTATATATTCATTCGTCAAAGCGTCCGAGTTATTCAAAGACATTTCATAAAAGTATTTTTGCAGTATTTATGGAAATACGACACATTTATAAGCGTCACGCGTCGTGTAAGTTGTTTAAAAGCGTATGTAAGTATTTAATGTAAATATGGTATTAACTCGATATAATAAAACTAAAAAGGTTTAGATATATTATGCGACCATCTAGAACGAATACACATAGGTCTGTCTATGTTACTGGTACTGTATGTCTACTTGTAGGTATATGTGTACATAGAATGCGTCAAAATTGTATGCGATATCCTTTTGCTTTTCATCTCACGGTAATTAATATCAGCAAAGCATTTTGTTCAGGCCTTCGATTTAAAAGTATCTTAGTCAGAAGGGAGTCAGGGGGGATAACTAAAGTTAATAACGCTTGAATAAAGAAAAAGTTGTTATAAGAAATTCTAATATCTTGGTCCTTAAGCAATGTATATCATAGGCTTACATACCCGAAGGAGTACGTGGAGATGTGTAGCCTTTGCTCGAAATCTTTTAAGATGTTTTATAAGGATGTAATATTTTTGATAGTTACGACACAATGATCCGTGCGACGGGCCGCTACTTCTGCACGTTTCTGCAGTCAGTGGACAACATTCACCAGCGCATGCGATTTACGTTTCCGCGCATGCGCTCACCGAGCATGCAGCTGACGCGCGCGCATCGTCACGGGGCAGAACTCGTCTACAGCAGTGGCAGAACTGGCTTTACGCATTACCTTATGGGTTAGTTATCAGCTTTATCAAACCAGTTAATATTTTATCAGTATGATATGTTAGACTTTCAGCTCAAGTTTAACCATTTTTGGTATTATTTGTGTGATTTATTATCCTTTTTCATAAATCTATCGTCGAATTTGGCACTATCAGTACCTATATGTCATAGCGTCCCCGAGACTCTTATTTACTATTTGGGGCGTAATTAAGAAACTTGCAAAATTATCTGCCTATATAAATACGGCTTGGTGGTTTAAATGTACATAAACAAACAAACAAATAATGTAGGTAAACATTATTTTATACTTAAACTGAAAACCCAATAAAATAATTATAGAAACATTACTTTTAGGAACTTGTGGTCACTTCATAAAATTGAAGGGACTTTAATGCATAGCACGATGCGTCATAAAATTGGATTAATGGACACTTAGCCGACGACGTAAACACTAACAAGAATGTTCTAGATTCCCCAAATCGCAGTTCAAACCATATAGATGATTTATATATGGATAATTTAAGTATTCATAACTTATGTAATGAAATTTACGAGCTGTTTCTACATATAATGTTCGAAATAGCCCAGAAAATAACTTTCGTTAGACTCAAAATAGCCCAATTTCGAGTCAAACGAAAGTTTTTTTAGGCAGACAGGTAGCACCAGATTGTAGAATCAATCAATCAATCAATCAGCCCACCGCAGTCCACTGCTGGACATAGGCCTCTCCCATTTTACGCCACAACATCCGGTCTTCCGCCTTCCGCATCCAGTCTGAATTGATTGTAGAATAAAAAACTAAAAAGAGGCAAGGAGACATTACATGCCGACAGCATAACATAGATATATATCCTAATTACATTGTCTAACTAAGTGGCATGTTACAGGTCAGTTGTATGAGATAGCCGAGGACATATTCTCGTTGAAGCTGAAGGTGTCCGTGGTGAAGGAGAGCATGGAAGGCAACTACTACGTGGCGGTACTGCGGCTGGAGTTCGACAACAGTGACTACGTGAGTTCTATATTTTATAAATCTCGAAGTTTAATTCTAACTAATATTATAGATGCGAATGAGGGTGTGTTTGTTTGTTACCCTTTCACACCTTAGCTAATCAACCGATCAATTTCAATTATTCCGATGAAACGATTCACATTCGCATTTATAAAATTAGTTAGGATTCTACTGCATGTCACTGAACTCCTGAACGGCTGAACCAATTTTGATGACGTTTTGTGGTTATTTGAGTGCGTTTCTGGGTGGCTTTGATTCACTATTGGACCTGGTGGCGCTGCGATTAAGCTGCAAACCAACTTTCGGATAAGACAACGTCTGTTGAGTCCGCTAGTAAGACTATAAAACCAAAGCCAATTTTATAGTTTTTATCATGAATACGGCAATTACCATCTCTCAGCATACTGCTGTGTGTGTAATCTTACATTAAGATAGAAAAAACTATGCACAAACGATACTATACAGAGTGGACGTCGTTTCGGCGCCTTTTCTCTATGTGAACCAACCATTACACACTGGCATAAAGTTACAAGTTTCACATATAATTAGGGGCAATTTATTATTTACGACATACGATGCGGGTTAATGAAATATAGACGGGACTAACAATGCTCTTATTCCTTATGACAAATAACTGGAAGAGTAACAAAAATAGATTGTCTAGTTAGCAAACAGCTAGCTCTGGTTATCTGTTTTTCGATACATAAGACATCAGAATTGTTTAGCAGAATAATCCTTTGGAGTCCTTTGGTCTAGGGGTTCAAAGTGTCCGTCGTTTATTTATTTTGTATAGATCACCGCGCTGCAGATATTATTTCTAATGCGAAGGTTGTAATTACAAGGAAATGCATCACCATGTATGATAATTGTATAGAATTATATATCGTGGAGTTTTAGTTAAACAGAAATCCGACGCTTCACAGTCACTGAAGATTAAAAAAGTCGTTCGTGAGCACTGGATTCTTCACGACTCATTTAACGGAATTTAATTAAAAATTCAATTAGGCGATTGAATAATATTTTCTTTAACAAAATTAAAGTGCTTTGAAATGAAAATAGGGTTTGTAATTAAAGAGTCTTTGATTAGCTACGTCTAAAATGTTCATTAGCAATATATTCTCTAGGGAGATCCCGTCCTTTCGCATAATGTCTTTTCTTATATACTTTGGCATAACTATACTGGCTTTTTTTAATACTTTTGCCATACAAAGTAAGTATCGCAATGAACATCTGTATTCGAATAATCCTTGGCTAGATTAGTTTGTCTGGGTTTCGTGACAAAAATAAAATGCGTTGACCTGTACTCATTATCCTTTAGTTAGGTTAGGTGTAAAAAAAATATGCGTAAGTAGTTATGCGTAAATATAATTGGGATAACCAAAAGTATGCCATGTTATATTGTCTTAAAATTTTGCAAATGTGTAGAGTACCATTTCTAGGGTAGTCTGGATAAAGTATTTTTGTTTTTTTCTTAATACAACTATGGTAGCAAACAAGCATACGGCCCGGCCCACCTGATGGTAAGTGGTCACCGTAGCCTATAGACGCCTGCAACGCCAGAGGCATCACTTGCGCGTTGCCGATGCTTATAGCCGACTATACCTTTATACACTCATACCTACCTAGATTGACGCCTATATCCCCGAAGCTGTGGGCAGTGGTGTTATATACCTGCATATATTTAGCTAAATAAGGTTTTAGGTTCTGCGTAATACAGGGTCAACCTCATAAGGTTGTCCGGTGAATGTCATAACATTCACCGGGCAATTTTCCGTACTCGAGCAGCTGCTGTGTATTTTTTGACAGAAATACCCAATAATTCCGACCCGAGATCTCATGCAAAGCAGTCGCATAAACTGTCGCTGCGTCTAGAGGTAGTCTATGTACCTATGCTTATTTATGTAGGTATCAAAAACTGCACAACGAGGCACATAATAATCATTTAATAATTACATAATAATAATTAGACGACTCGATCGCGTAGTGGTTAGTGTAACCGACTGCCACGCCTGAGGTCACGGGTTCGATTCCTGCACAAGTCAAACATTTGTGTGCATGAACATGGATGTTTGTCTTGGTCTGGGTGTTTCTATGTATAATATGTATGTATTTACAAAAATAAAAATATATATGTATGTTTATCCATTGTCTAGTACCCATAGTACAAGCTCTGCTTAGTTTGGGCTAGATGGTGTTGTGTGTATGTGATAGAATATTATTATATTATTATTTAACAGTTTTAAACCACCAACAAGACAACACATCTAGTCGAAAATCCATATTCGCACAAAAATATACGTATATAATTATATAGTGGACGATTATCCCGCATACCCCTTAACTAAGCCTTGTGGTCCCAAATACCGACTTTGAATAAATAACAACGCTTTTCACGGCACCTGAAATTGTTATTGACCCGTAAATACTATTATCCGCGTCTCTGACTACTTACAAGAGTTTCGACTAAATTGTAACCTTGATGTTAATAGGCTTCGATGGTAACGTACAGTATATTCATATAAGTCAACGTTTCTCAAAGTTTGGTGTTACGAGGCTCTAATTGACTACAAACATAATATAATATATGTACAATGAGTCAGAATGTCTTTGAAGCGAACATTTTAATAACAATAGGTAGTATACATATAATTTGTACTGTGGCAAATATTTCTTAATTGTAATTATTTGCTAAGTTTGAATTTACAAATTATATTGCAATAAGCTTCAAAAGAGATTAAGAAAAATTGCTACAGTCGTCCGTAGGGTGTAAGTAACCCAATCTAGTAGCTATACCTATTATAAATTTAAAAGTAATATTATTTGTTGCTAACCGTTAAACTATTTCAATGAAATTTATTATAGTTTAAACACTTTGGACGAAAATAAGGTACATAAAACGCATAAAGTAACACCTAAACGGTAACGCAAAATAAATATTCATGAAAGTATTCATAGAATATATATAATAGAATAACTGAGCTTTTGCTACACATTTATTCTATGTTTTTATAGCTTTTAGTTAAACACAAATACATACATATCACTATACATGTATGTATAACATTGATAGTCAGCTTGTACATAAACAATAAATGAAACATACACACGTGCAGTAAAAACAGGGGTGACGAAATGATAGTTATACCAAAATTGTATCCTCCCTTGGGGTCACAATAAAACAAAGTGTGAGAATCAGTCCAATCTAAGTAATAGAACTGTAAGTGAATGTATATCAACATAAATTGTAATTGTAACAATACCATACACGACAGAATGGAATGATGTATACGAACATCAACACTTATAGACAAGATAAATAACATAATCAACGCATCAACCATCTAAATCATATTGATGAGAAATTATTATATCAATTACTATGTATATATACTTTGAAATTCAACAGAAATACATTTTGACCCACTTAAGAGTATACAGCGAGTAATAAAGAGATATTACATATTCTAATCCCGTGCCTCGGAGAACACGTTAAGCCGTCGGTCCCGGCTGCCATGAACATCTATGGCAGTCGTTATTGGGAAAGTCAGTACCCTCTAATATCCTGACACTGGTCTAGCCTTAGGGTATCGTTAGCCTTTGGGTTGCGGAGGTCAGTTGGCAGCCGCTCCATGTAAAAACTGATATCCAGTCAAATCCGGTTAGACTAGAAAAGCCGACCCCAAGTGACTTGGGAATAATAAAGGCTAAGGGAGAAGAAGTTCATATTCTAATACATATACACAACAATAAAATATTGTAACTGATCTATGTCTGTAAATAGGAAATGTTTAAGTAAAATACTGTGAGGGGTCTTGATAAGAGATATACTAGCCAAAGCAATTATTTTTAGTCTGTATGTTTGTACGGTCATCATGTAAAAATGTCTGCACGAAATTGAATGCGGATTAGCCAGAGCACAGCTATATTGCTGGAGGTCTAGTTTAAAATTGAGTGTATGTTTTATCTCAATACGCCGCCTAGAAGACGACAAATATACATACTTACTTCCAAATTTCACGCGTACGAACTAGTCTTCTTCTTTTCGTGTGGTTAGTGGCCAACCTGTTGTCAAGAGTTGTTCAAGCCGCCCGTAGGCCTCTGACATGGCTTAACGACTGCTGTCAATTTGACAACAACCGGGTCCGACTTTTTACATGCTCTCCGAAGCATGGAGACGCTCAGATGAAATACCACTAAGCGGTCACCCATCTATAGACTGACCGCACCCAACGTTGCTTAACCTCGCTAATCGTTCACCGATCAGGGAGTGCAACTGGCTATGAACGCCTACGAACTAATGAGCAAAAGCTAGTAACGTATAAACCTAAAACGTTTTGTTAACCCGACAAGGATTCGAACCCGAGACTATATGATCCAAAGCAGTATATGTCACTATATCAGCGTAGCAGGAAGGATCTTAATACAGCCCATAAATATGACTGAAAGCGCGTAACAATACACTTTAAATGCATTACACGTTTTTAATTTATAGTTTTTGTCTCCTTGTCACGACAAGGTTTCCCATTTAATTATTGGTATACCATTAGTAAATTAAATAGAATAGACTCTATACATGACATATAAGCTAAAACAAGTCAGAAATGTATTGGGTCAGGTCTGCACTGAATTCTGTTGGCGATATGAGTACAACGCAAGGTTACCAATCTAGCCATGGCAAGGCAAAGGCAAAAGCCAATTTGAAGCTAAACATGCTAATTTGCCAATACATGCTAATTGCCAATAATCAGACGAATGCCATTTACGAATGTCTTATTATTCGATATTAGAACGAATCCTCGCAAAGGGCAGGTGAGCGCAGATCAACAAGACACTTTATTTTTCTCACCAAGCCAAGATATACTAAGCTAGCCGGGAAAACCGTTCAAGATAGTGAAGCGCATAATTGCACTCGAATAATATTTGAATACAGATCGCGATGCCTACATCGTAAGGCCGAAGACGCATCACACGATCTTACGTAGTGTTGTCAATACGTTCGAATATTTTTATTTATTATGTGCTCTAGAAAATACAGCTCCCAAACTATGAATAAATCCTGTACCGCTAAAGGGACTTTACAAAAATTCTAACAATTGACACAAAGAACACCAAGATTCAGCACCACTATTTGCGAATCACACAATTTTTTTTTATGTGTGGTCCAACCTCACCGCGGTTTTGCAGTAGTGAAGTGAAAACAACCCACTATACAACCAGTTCAGTCATTTAGTAATTGGATTGCAATTATTCACAGGCTGTGAATAGGTATGTTTTCCAATTACTAAACAACTGGGCGAAGATACCGCGGTGCCGTGCCTCTTTAAATGCACGAGTTTCAGGTTTCAAATTGATACGTTTCATGCATACACGTCATCAGTTAGGCATTTATTCCTAAGCTATTCTATTATTGGTCTGTGAGCTAGATACTGAGAAACTAAACTAAATTGAAAGCAATCATCGTAACGTTTTTAACAGTTCGGATGGAATTGTATGGTCCATAAAATAGTTGTAATGGAACAATAGCATTTGTAATGAAGCAATGCTCCCAATTCTGTCTTTCTTCATAGATTTATAACCCTGTATTCCCGCAGGAGTAGGCAGAGGTGTTATATCTTTTGGTCCGTCTTTATAAGAGGCGAGCCTTCTACCAACTATATGACAAATCTCTACGCTGCTACGGATCACCTATCAGAAAAACTTATACGGGGTGATTGGTAAAAGACTGGACATATGGGTATTCAGTACTCGATTCTGGACCGGAATATCGAAAAAATTTATAAATAAAAAAATTGTTCATGCAATAAAAACTTAATATGTTGACACTCTTCGCATATACCACAGCTGTGTTACAAACGATGAGCCGATTGGCCGTGCGACCTTGGTTCTTGGTTTCCCGTTACTCCACGAAACGACTCAGTACAGTAACCAAACCTCCGTCCCCGCTACCGCACCTCGCACTCTCCCGAATTTGCACCCCCGACCGTCCATTTTTTATCAAAGGTCATTAGCCTCGGTAGCGCGGTGCGCACAGCTGTGTGCGACCCACGCAGTGTTCACATTTTATGGATATTTCATACAAATTTTCATAAAGGTTTTCTTTACAGGTTACACAGATTTAATTTATTTTATACGTTACGTCTTATCATAATTTTTCATGTCCTTAAGTACGTACTATGTTTAACTAGTCACCCTGTAAAGAATAAGAGACCTTCTTACCCATATCTTAACAAAGCCGGCGCTTTCATTCAAACCTTCGAGGATTATCGCTCGTTCAATCCGAAATCATATTCATAGTATTTGCGAATTTAGCCGATATCGTAAACATGAGGATGTTTCTCTATGACCTAGGCGAGGGCCTAGATCCAATAATCCAAGCGAAGATGTTAATAATATTGTCTTACTCTTGTTTATAAAATCTGATGATACTACTGTGTGACCACACAGTAGACCTGAGACCTCAGGTGAGATTTTTAGGTCGGGTAAACGTTATTGATATAAATTAAAGTATTATGAGCTGTAGCAGCAGTAAGTCTGGAACTGTGCGAGGTGGAGGAGGGAGAGGGCAATGAACTCGGTTGCTATCATGTAGGACTTAAAAACATCTGTTGAAATGTGCATTTTTCACGACTAAGCTGCAAATACCTAACTCGTCTCTCGAAATATGTAAGTTATACCTACACAGTAAATTGTCAGCAATATTGGCGGCGGGTTTTATGATGACGCCATTTTTTAGAAGCCCGGGGATAAGATAACTCTGTGCGCGGTTTTATCAGACGGGTTACGAAAAGGTTTATTGCGCCCCACATTTTATGACTTATGTTTCAAGTAATAGAAGGACCTTGACTTTGAGATTTTCTATATTTGTAGACTTGAATGCACGGATGACGTGCGCAGATTATTGTGGGTTCGAAGTCCACTAGGGACAAAAATATGTGTGATCCACAATAGAAAGAAGAAAGAACGAAAATATTTATTTTGGCACACAAAAGGGCACACCCAAAAAACTAAGAAATAAAAAAAATATACAAAATAAAAAAGGAGAACAATAATAAAATTGAAAAATAGACCAAATACTAACACTATAATTTCACAATTATTGTTTTGTGTCTGGATGTTCCTAGCGATTGTAAAATGCAATTCAATAACTATTTCTAGTGCGGGAGATGTCACATTGACATAGAAAACAATTGGCTTCTTTTTACATAGAATTCTATCATGGCTATATCCCCAAAAGGATACACAAAAGAGTTTTACTAGAGACCACATTTCGCCAACTATAACTACAGTTAGCTTCGACCTAACAGAGGCGAGCCTAATCTAGGACATAGTTTCAAACTCCGTACTACTACTGGAAATAACGTACCAAAAAAACAAAACAATAACGATTAACGTTGGATTCTACTACTATAAGAATGTACTACGTTAGTGCTACGTACCATCACGAACATAATCTTTTATATTATCTTCACAAGGCTTGAGAACAATGGCAATACAAACCAACAATAGACCCTCCACTCGACGGATTGGGTGCAAATGGACTCTGAGCACCTTATAAAGACTCCAGTAATTGTTTCAGTTAGATCGTAATTATATAACAATGCAGCGATAGCCATGGTGTGTGGTTTGATGCTGTTGATCATGTTTTTGTCACAGCCGGTACAGTCGATAGATTGGGGTTTCAAAACAGTGGTGTTATCCTATCTTTTAATATTAAGAATGCGAATGTGAGTAAGGTACGCTTTCACGTCATAATACTGGACCAATCATCATGAAATTTAGCAAACACGTTGTTCAGGGTGCAGAAAAGGACATAAGGTACCGGCTGACAAATTTAAATTACATTATATTATTACATAAAGCTGCCGAAAATTCTCAGTTTACGGACATTTTCTTCGCTTTGGTGAAAATCAGGCCTAAGACAAAGTTTACTGCGTACCTTGTTTCGGGTTCTACTGAAACGTGGCTTAAATTTTAAGATAAATCTACCAAACTGTAAATATCGTATTCAAACCCAGTTGGATTTTACGTGACGCTGTTTGTCTTCTTCTTCTCTCATCTTTAAATAGCTAGCGGAAGGTGAATGTAAAACGTTACACCCACATTCCTCCAGCTATGGTGTTAGGTATCCACGTTATAGGCGCGGAGTCTTTTGCCATTCTCCAGGCACAGCCCTGCTAGTTCTGCTATTGAACATTTATTTAATTTAAAGTACAGCTTTACATTTTACCGACCCGCGAATCTAACCGCAACTTCATGCACAGCAGTTGCATTTATTACTAGTGGTTTCTTAAAAGGGCCAATACTTCTAAAATAAGTTATATATATACTCTTTTACATTCTTAACATTTATTTCAACGAGCACCTATGTGCGATGCCTTCGGGCGCTCTTTCAATCGTATACTTACTTATTATTATTGTTTTAGACAGACTGCAATGCAGAGGGTCTCGGGTTCGAACCCACGTCGCGCACCTCTGACTTTCGGAAGTTATATGACTTTTCGAAATTATGTGCGTATTGATTGCCAATTATCACCTGCTACGTGCCTCGGAGAGCACGTTAAGCCGTCGGTCCCGGCTGCCATGAACATCTATGGCAGTCGTTATTGGGAGAGCATCGACACAAATATCCCACTGGGTCGAAGTGTCGCCGGTCTGCACTGACTGGCCCCCACATAAGATACATACATACATACTTGTTATTCAGTGGCTTTCCCGTCGTTATTTAAAAGAAATATTGGATGATATATTTAATGTTTTAATATATTTACAACTTTTAAACAAAGACCTGTTATAATACCTGTTGTACATTAACTGCACGGACGTCGTAGTAGTTTTTCTCTGTGCCAAGTGCTGTGGATTCGATCCCCACACATGACAAAAGAGAGTCATCGACAAATACTTAAGTCTGGATCTTCTTTGTTTAAATATTTAAAAAGTTCCCCGTGATACAAGAATTATGCCTAAGGCGGTTTCAATAAAATAAAATAAAATTTATTGGTTTGTTCTACGTACTCGTAATATGCCGTTGATTAAATTGGTGTATATAATCTATCAGTACTACTTCTACTAAAATTATATTATTAAATACTGTTTTCCTCCCAAACCAGCCATTTCGTCTTAGGTAGCCTTCCTAAAGTAGCTTTCATATTACATTTTCATGAAAATCAATACAGTCCTTTAGCACTGAAAATATTCCAAACAGTAACTATCGCATTAATAACATCTGCATATATGTAGATTGGAAAGCTTGCTAGCGCTATACTTTAATTAAGGTACAGGTACCTTAGAACGAGGATAAACTAGGATCTCCTTAGAATGTATTTTCTCCAGTCTAACCTTGTATACCTTCACAATATTCAGTGTACACAGTTTTATTACACCATTCATTGCGGTATGAACCGTACTGTAACACGTATATAAGAACGCCAATACAACATCTCTAAAGGCTGTGTACTTTGCGGAATTAAGGTACGACCTTGGTAGAAATATGAAGTGTATTTTCTCTTAAGAATACAAGTATAATCAAGGTTAACAGTGAATACATATGAACGACATAATATATAAGATGGCATACCAGCCTAGTGGGACACGGTAGGACTGCCAGGCTGTCGGCATCTTGAGTTTGATCCCAAGGCACACACTTCTGACTTTTCGAAGTAATGTGCGTATTACTTCGAAAAGTCAGAGATGCGTAGCTTTAATGACATGACAACATCTTGAGGAAACCTGCACGTCAAATACTTTTCGATAATGTTGTTAAAGATATGTGGATCCACATGGTGGCCTAGATCTGTTCATTCTGAGAAAAGAGCCGTGCCCAGTAGTATATTATATGTAGGTATAACAGTAGCGATAATTTAGTAAGCAGATTGTCACGCATAGAGGCCATGGTTTGCATCTGTAACATTTTTTAGTTAATCGTATTTTTTCCAAAGTGGTAGGCAGAGACCCAAAACCGCATTATTTTGCTTCATTTACTCACCTTATATTCCTTTACCACCTTTGACAGTTTAAAATACTTTCCAGAATGTCTCTAATCTGGTTAAAAGCTCTGTTTGCTCACGTTTGTCTAGGACGACAGTCCTAGACAGTCGTGACCAAACAGGGCTTTTAGACGACTGCCAAAGCACGAAGACCTCTGCCGACTGGCAGTGGTCTTTCCTATACAAATTTGCATAAAATACTTTCATTTTGCAATCAATTTTACAATCCATTATTTTCCTTATAAGCTATGTGTGTTTTAAAAAGACTACGATTAATTATTAGTTGACTACAGAATTTTTTGTCCTATTTGATTTCGAAATCATATATAACTCTGAGTATTGACAGTGGTCAGGAAGCCACTTAAACTATTACGTTGTAGTTACTACACATACAATTAACATTTTTGTCTTCTTGATCGTTCGTTATAAGTACACGTATTAACTGATAATCAAAACCCTCAATTACCTAAATTAGATTAGATTTAGATAAAGCTGTGTTAGAATACGGATATATATCTAAAAGCAAGTAGCTGATATCGATTGAAACTCGTTCTGAAGAACAGATAATATTTAGCAGTGTCTTTTGTCGATTCTGATACCGGCATTTGCGTATGCTCTTACATAATATACATACAGTAAACAAATATATCGACTGAAATGCAATAACATCACTACCAACACTTTTGCAAATTATCCACACGGAAATTTACTCCTGCCTTATATTTAGCATTATCACTGCATGCGCGAAAATGAGACGAAGCTAAGCTCGTTCTCGCATGTAATGACAAATAAAAAAAATTGTAAATTTTAATAGTAGTAGTTTCTAAATTATGTAATAAAGTCAAATACTTAACGCGATTAAATCCGTATATAGTAGTTTAATTTCAATGCTTGCTATCTTTACGAGATGGTGGTACCAGTGAACGGAGACAAACATGGAAGCAGTGCCTCGATGTATGTATATATTTAATAAGAATTTATAATTTATATGATGAAGATTATGTTATATTAAAAAGTATATTTGTATTGTTATTTATAACAGTAGTAAGAGGAAGATTTTTGAGATGAATAATTTTTTCTTATCCTTATATAATTTATTTGCCTTTTAATTTAAAAATAATAGTAATTTATTTTAGAATTATAGGAGGAATGTTAGGCTATATGATTAGAAATATACAAATTTATTCTGTTAATAAATTTTTAATAACTTATAATTTAAGAAATTTCATGTTTAATGTGATTTATAGCAACATTATCAACTTATGGTTTAAGATATTATTTTCTTAATTTTGGTCAAAAAATATAAAAAAATATTGATATTAAGCTCAGTTTATTATTGACACTAGCTACTTACTGAACTCTTATATCTGAAATAGACGTTACAAAATAGCTATTAGCTTTCTGTTTTACGGTTTATTTACTAGCTGTCAATATCAAGATCTCAAACCCTTTGTTATAATTATACGTTACGATAGCGACACGGCTAATTTTATACCACCCCCTACACTACACGCCCTACTTACTTTGTGTAGTTTGTGTGGTGCCACTTTTTAGCAGTGAGAATACTTCCATGTTTTATTTACGCTCACTGGGTGGTACTTTAATTTGTTAATTTGCGATAGTGTTATTTTAAAATAATAAAAGAGAGATAAATATTTAAAATCAACTGTTTATTTAAATGATGATTGTCTTATTGGCTCCGAGGGGATAAGTTTGCGCGGTCCTGTACAGGATTCTCAGGTGGAGAAATCGTTAATGAGTTTTCTGTTAGAAAACGCGCAGTATCAACAAATGTTCTGCAAATGTTCCCGGTAGAAGGCGTGACTTGAAACATAGTTAGATAACATTAATACTCCTGTGGCTAACCCTTTTAAATATAAGTAACTAATATAAATCAACATGTAAACGTCTATCCAAAACTTCGGGCCAAAAGAAAAATACTTACAGTGAAGTTTCTTCAGATTTATTTCTTTCAAAGTATTATAGCATTACTGTAGTGTTCTGACTTCTTCATGAAAGGATTTAGAACAATCAATAGCTTACGTTATATAATATACCAAAATTCAAGGTTAATTTCGAAATAAATCACGAACAGACTGCCTGAAACCTCGGCATTTACGTTTCATGGTAGGCCTACTAAAGCGGGCAAAGAAAACGTCTCAAGAAAACCTATTTGTCTGAGTATTCTATATAATGTTCTTGAAGCTGATGTTTAATTACTTGCACAGGGCCAGATTGGGTTTGTTTGGCTACCGGGTACCAGATACAGGCGCCGGGAATAGTCCCTGAAGGGTTCCATAGCGGTTGGTTTCTGATTACGCTGAAATCTTCTCAAACTTAAAAGAGCTGTAGCACGTAGACGTTTTATAAGCAGGGCCTCTATTTGTTATTTTAATTATATAATCCACTCGTAATTATTTGAATTATATAATGTCACGTAGATACCTTGAGTACGTGATGTGATGTACGTCAAGGGACTTTACGTGCCCTTGGAACAAGTTTTTGACATTGTATCGTATTATTCTATAGGTATATTATATCTTTATTTGCACATACATACCTAAGTATGACTAAGACTAATCTCACGACTATATAACCATAAGGGTAATCAGTTGAATATCTTAAAACGCAGCTACGAGACTTTATGTGATTTTTAAAACAAATTTTCGAAAACACATAATTAAGGTTTATACAAATTTTGATTATCTTTCATTCCCAGGCAAAACCCCTTATGTGTGTATTCTTGATGTTTTATTTGGGTAACAAGAAAAACGTAAGTTAATCTTTTAACAGGTTCAATCGTTAATGCTTCGAAAGAATCTGCCGTGCCCCCTACCAGCGGTGCCGGCGTCACTATTGCTACAACTATTCCCATTTGGAGTGCTCCTCGACAGAAGAATGAAGATTCTGAAAGCTGGTGAAAGGGTACGTATAAAAATAATTGAAAATTTTTAATTGAAATTAAACTACTATATACGGATTTTATCGCGTTGTTTATTTGACACTTGATTACATAATTTTGAAAACTGTTACACTACTTTTACTTTTAAACTTTACTAATTTTTAAGCTAATTAAATTACTATTAAAACTATTTAGATTTAATTTAATTTTACCCTTTCCCCGACGTTTCGGTTGCTTTTCAGCAGCCATGATCACGGGGAGACTAAATAAACAACGCGATAAAATCCGTATATAGTAGTTTAATTTCAATGAATAATATTCGCGTAAACAGTACAATATTATAAAATTTTAATTGAACAGAAGGAAAATATTATCTAAATTATATAGTATAACTTAAATTCCTAAGCTTAATTACAAAAACACTTTTCGTGTCAAGTCATTTAAACAGAAAATTATTTGACAGCTAAATAGGTCTACTATAGCCTTGATGGCGTAGTGGTTAGTGTAACCAACTGCCACGCCTGAGGTCGCGGGTTCGATTCCCGCACAAGTCAAACATTTTTGTGCATGAACATGGATGTTTGTCTTGGTCTGGGTGTCTCTATTTATTAAAAAAAATGTACCTATGTATGTATGTTTATCCATTGTCTAGTACCCATAGTATAAGCTCTGCTTAGTTTGGGCTAGATGGTGTTGTGTGTATGTGGTAGAATATTATGATATTATTATCTTTTTTGTATAAGTCTTCATCTCGAAATCAAATTTCACTTTGACTGTAATAAAATAATCATCTATTACTATGGTTACTATAGAAAACTCTTTACTTTTACAACAGTTAGAAGTTGAATCATATTTATTTTAATTTATAATCTGTTGGTACTCTTCTCTCACTACATAAAGTTGCCGCATATGCTTCTCCAAGTTACTTACATTTGGCACGTTCCTATCGATGCCGCAAACGGCATGTGCATATTCTTATATCATCATACACTAATTCTCAATTAATGTTTTCAGCTAGTAACCGCTTGGGGAGGACCATACAATCGTATAGAGAAGTCGCCTATCTCAGAGATATTGCGTCTTAGAAAACCAAAAGTGTCATTTACTTGGGACAAGGTACGATTTATTATGGTATATATATTATTTACAATGTAAGTAGCAGCGATAGCTCAGTGGGGAGACCAACAGACTGCAATGCAGAGGGTCTCGGGTCCGAACCCACGACGCGCACCGCTGACTTTTGGAAGTTATATGACTTTTCGAAATTATGTGCGTATTGATCGACAATTATCGCCTGCTCTGTGCCTCGGAGAGCACGTTAAGCCGTCGATCCCGACTGCCATGAACATCTATGGCAGTCGTTATTGGGAAAGTCAGTACTCTCTAATATCCTGACACTGGTCTAGCCTTAGGGTATCGTTAGCCTTCGGGTTGCGGAGGTCAGGTGGCAGCCGCTCCGTGTAAAAACTGATATCCAGTCATATCGGGTTAGACCAGAAGAGCCGACCCCAAGTGACTTGGGAATAATAAAGGCTAAGAGAGAAGAATATAGTATTTACAACGTGTGTATATGTTAATTATATGGATGATATCAACCAACCATAATCTCAAGCCTCCCTATTCCCGAATAGATATCTGGAGATGTATTGCATCCGTACTTTGTCAGCTACGTTTTAATATTCCATTTAATATAAAGCCAGCCTACTGTCGAAACCCGAGTACACGTTCAAACACCGCGCTTCTACTAAGAATTTTCTAATAGAAAATCCAAGTGAATCCAAGTACTCGCGGGACAAACGACATAAGCGTAAGCTAAAACTACGAATTCAGCATTAAATCTTTTGTCCCCTATTGTAAATATTAGGCGCTTAAGGATGTCCAGAGATTTCATCATTTCATTCATACATCTTTTTCAGGTGGTATGTATGCAGACGATGATCTTCGATCTTGAGTTGCTGCGATATAGAGCTCGAGGTGGCGCCGAGGCAAGACGCGGCTCACACGGGGCACGATCCATATTACTCCGTGGACCCATCTATCTGCTGGAGGAGATTGACGCACTCATCTTTCTGTGTAGCCCCATGTATGTGAACACTTGCAATATTCTTCTACATATTAATAGCTTCATTTTCTTGTGCAATCGCCCCCATCATGTAATGCGTGTATAATATGTATGTATTTACAAAAAAATATATATATGTATGTTTATCCATTGTCTAGTACCTATAGTACAAGCTCTGCTTAGTTTGGGCTACATGGTGTTGTGTGTATGTGGTAGAATATTATTATTATTAGTATTATAATGTATGCGGCAAAACGAAAACCGTTTTATGTTTAATTTGTATCAGTTCATCCGCGAAGAGAATATCATTTGCCCTCTGGTAGATACTTAAAATAAAATTCTAAGGTCAGTCAACTATCAGTATACGTGACCCATGACCAACACAAAAGTCACTGGTTTTTGGCCTTAATACAATTGAACCAACAGACATAATATGTTAGTGCCGTTTATAGACTTCGTCAATGGCAAGGGCCATTCTGCCGTCTACTATGATAATACCTATATGCTATGTTTAGATAGTTAGTGATGACAATATTCTCTAGCTAACCCAGGACATTTTCAGCTCATGTCACCGTCGTCAAAAACCATCATACGTAAAACTAACAGTAAATTAAAAACACATTTAATTTCAGTTTCAACGACCTGGATGAATTGCGTCAAGCTGGTCTGTACCTCGCTGACATGAATGGTCACGGCCTCTCCAAAGAGATGCTCCTGCAAGGATGGCAGCATTTGTCACGTCTAGAACTGCTGTTTGAAAAGGCAGAAAGCAGAAGTCTCTCACTAGAGAAGTCTTGTAGACTACTAGATCAATGGAAGAAGAGAGGAGACCAACTTTTATATTCAATGATACCAAAAGCTATTGCTGATCACTTGAGAGCGGGGAAAGATCCTATGGCTGCTTGTCAGGTAGGTTTTCATAGTTTCAAATTAACCTTCTCTATAATATTGACGTTGACTTGTTATGGGAACATTCATATACGAATAGACTATTACTATGTAAAATCGTTGTCACAAAAAAAATTGAAGGTAAAGCTGCTTGTCAGAAATTAAAGCTTTTTGTTTAGCCAAAATATATTATGTCGAAGGTATAGCCTCGTGAGCGTTTGTAAAAAGATAGTAACTTTATAATTAAAATATATAATAAATTATCATATAATATTAAAAATGAAGACAAATTTAGTACGTTTATCAACAAATTAAAATACTTTTTAATACAAAATGTTACTATGATATAAACGAATATTTAAACGATAAATTTTAATAATTCAAATCATTTAAGTATATTTAGAAAATAAGTTTAATACTTACTTTATAATAAATTAATAAGAAACTAATAGAATATTAATTATAATACGTGAGTAATTAAATAAATATCTACTAAGCTCTAAAATTTATTTCAATATGCTATATGATAATCAGTGATCGGAGTAGGTAGATTGAAATGGGGTCATTGATCCGAAACGTATATATTAATATGGACATTCCTCCGGAATTGGTGGATTATTTAAAAAAAACCGGAACTTATGTAGGAATTTTATTCTGCCAGAGTGGAAGGAGTCATTTGATGATGAGCCATCCTCAAAAAAAGGTAGGAATTGTAATAAAATGAGCAATATTATTCTTTATTATTCTTCATATTTTTTTTAACGGCACACAGTCACGATTTGACAAAACCCAACGACCAATCAGAACAAAGGATCATGGGTGGTACAATAACCGGTTATCAGAACAATGCGTACGCCCGCCGACGACATGCCAGGTAGCTCACTCGTTTACTTCGGTTCGTAGAGTGCGCATCTTTGTTTGTTACTGTGTTGTGAAAACGTTACTTGACCCTGGCTTGTGTACATACTGACTTCTGGAATCTGCTCTAAACCACGATTTGGCTCGAATATACGGACTCAGATTTTTCACTATTGAATTGGATCTACATATTTAAACCAAGCTTTGGTAAGTAATATTTTACTAGTTACAAGGAGTATAAAGCATGTTTGGATGCACTATAAGAATATTTTTAGTATTGTGTTTGTTCGCTTAACCTGCTGAACATACCATGAGTCTTAATATTGTTAAATCTTTAATAGAGTATGAACCAGTGAGCTTAGTGCGAAACAAAATTATGATATTCTAGTAATGTAGTCGAAATTCAGCTAACTCCACTATTAACCGACATTTTACTGGAATCCGTATATAATTTGAATGCCCTGTGTCCTCTTGCAATGTATTGGTAAAATAAGTTACTATAGGCCTTATCTACTTCTCTATAAAATATTCTACGTAACAAGCCCTTTCATTTGATACCCATATTGATGGGATTGAAAAAAAAAATAAGTTGTCCGCCATCTTGTAGCGGCAGCCATTTTGGATTGACAATAATATTGAATATACATAATTGTATTGTCACCAGAATCAAAGGCGAATACCAAATTTTAGATCAATCGGTTGACAGGAAGAGGGTGAAATTTCAATGACTAAATTTGATCCACGAAAAATAAAACAAACGGAGTAAGCTAAATAAACTAAATAAAATGTAATTTTTTCATGTCTTTGTTTTAGGTGATACATACGAGGTTCCATCTCTAAAACAAAGTTCAGATATGGCAAACGTCAAGGCTGAAACTGTAGAAAAATGGATATCCGGTCATCCCGAACTACTTTACGATCACGCTAGTGGTACAATATACTGTTCAAAATGTGAAAGCCATTTGAAAACCATAAATAAAGGAAACGTTAAAAGACATATCGAAGGAGCAGTACACCAGGGAAAGTTTAAGCGGCCCGAAGAGGAATTTTATTTCGATCTTATAAAATTTCTCATTTTGTGCAATATTCCGTGGTCTCAGATGAAAAATACTACTTTTCAAGATTTCTTTAAAAAATATATGTGTAGGACCTGTTGTTGTACGTGTACTAATCGTACTCTGCCAGATGAATCACAGTTACGGAAAGTTTACTTGGACAAGTTTTTTAAGAATAAAATCAATTCGATTCGGCAAAATTATAAAAATGAGAAACTATGGATATCATTAGATGAAACGACAGACTTTTTAGGTCGCTATATAGTCCATTTTTTAATAAAACCATTACATCCTAGCAATTTGACTAGACCTTATTTGGTAGCATGTAAAATGCTAACTGTAGTTAATGGACAAACAATCACGCAATTTGTGTTAGAATGTTTGGAAAACTTTTGGGAAGATTCTTTTGAATCGAAGGTAGGTAACATTCTTGTCCTCTGCACTGATAGCGTTGCATATATGCTGTCTGCAGGACGAAATTTAAAACAATACTCACCTGAAATGAAGCACGTAACATGTTTGGCGCACTCTCTTCATCGCGTATCTGAGCAAATTAGGTTAGAATATCACGATGTTAACATTTTAATAGCAAATGTTAAAAAGGTATTTTTGAAAGCCCCAAGTAGAGTCAAAATTTTAAAAGAAAAATATCCAGATTTGCCGCTACCTCCCCAACCAGTTGTTACAAGATGGGGCACTTGGTTAGAGGCAGCATTTTATTACGCTCAAAACTTTGAAAAAATAAAAGAAGTATTATCTTGTTTAAGCAGCTCTGATGCGGTATCTATTCGAGAGGCAAAAAATATTATAGAAAAAGAAAATTTAAGAGAAGATTTAAATTACATTAAAGACAATTATTTTATAATTCTTTGTCTTTAAAAGAATTGCAAAAGCATAATTTATCGTTGACAGATTCACTTTTAGCATTTGACAACGTCAGAGATGCTATAAATCAGTGCAATTCAGAAAATATAAAAAATAAAATAGAACGTGTTATGGAACGAAACCCAGATTTAGACACACTTAGAGAATATAGTGAGGCCATTGAAAAAAATGAAGCACATAATTTAATACCTTTTTTAAAATTTGCTCCTTTGACATCGTCAAATGTAGAACGGTCTTTTTCCATTTATAAATGGACTTTAGATGTTAAAAGAAATAGGTTGAAAATAGAAAATATAGAGAAACTCATAGTTATATATTTTAATTGTAAAGATCAGGATTACCAGGATGCTGACATTGTAATCGATGAAGATTAAAAATGTGAATAAATGTAAAATGTACATATTTAACAATAAACAATGTTGATTTTTATCTTTTTTCTTTATTCTACCCCTTTTTTTTGGTCCTAAAATCTGACTAAAATCAACCTGTTCCTTCGTATGCCCTTTACGTTTCAGAGTCGTGGTGCATCCTTAGAACAGTCTCACGACCCCAGCAGGCATTGGCCCTCTATGGGGCCCCGTCATGTATTCTACCCTTAATGCAAATTACCATGACCTCTATGAAAATATTTAAATTTAAGTGCAACAATTTATGTCTATCTATAAAAGTTCTAGCCATAAAAGGCTAAAAATAAAAAAATAAAAATTAAAGCTTCGATCGGAATTCGATTGTTTTTATTAATCAACAGATAAATAATGAATTAATTTAGTTTTGATACCTTCCTTTAAATTTTGAATTGAGTAGGAATAATATCACTACCAACATTAACAATATTTAATTGAATCCGGAAATACCGGAATTACTTTCCGGGAAAATGGCTTATCCATGTTATTCTTTCTGTGTGCATTTATGATACAAGTACCAAAAATCAATCTACCTACTCCGATCACTGATGATAATAGAATGTTCGTTCTTCTCTCCTAATTTTGCCGTGCCCGACGCACAGTGGATCGTCCCGATACAAGAGGTTGAACATTGAATCAAAAATTTTAAATGTATTTAATATCAAAAACATAAATATACAGTTGCATTCTTCTATTGAAGACCAATGAAAGTTATTACTATGCTTTTTTTTATTAGACCAGCACTTTATGAGCGAATCGATGAAAACAGTTATTTTTGTATGGAAACGAACTCAAAAATGTCTGTATCTCATGATTCCCTCTTTGTTTCAATGGAACTGTATATTATTTTTTTATTAAATCCTTTTTTAATTTTTGATTCTATGTCCAATCTCTTGTATGGGGAAGATCCACTGTGCGACGGGGTCCATAATTGTTCTCTCTACATTGAAATTAAACTGCTATATACGGATTTTATCGCGTTGTTTATTTGACACTTTATGACAAAATTTTGAAAATTTTTACACTACTACTACTATTAAACTTTACTAATTTTTAAGCTAATTAAATTATTATTAAACTATTTAGATTTAATTTATTTTTACACTTTCCCCGACGTTTCGGTTGCTTTTCAGCAGCCATGGTCACGGGGAGACTAAGATGGCAGTTGTCTCATATCCGTCGATAAAATCCGTATATAGCAGTTTAATTTCAATGAATAATATTCGCGTAAATAGAAGACAATATTATGTTCTCTCTACATTTATAATTAATAATAAATTTAAATTCATTCATTGTGCACTTTGACATCTTGCTTTCAAAGCTAGAGAAGCTGTAATGCGCTGTCCCGATATGATGCATGCGATGACATTATTTAAGGGATGGTGGTGAAGCCTCTGAACAAATTTAGGCATATATTAATTTTAGTATAACCTTCTCCACAAATCGAAACATCTTAACAAACACTTATATTAATTTATGGATGAGAAAATGATTAGTACACGCCTGATTCTTTATGTTTTGATAGCAATGACGTATTACAATTGTTTATTTACAGGCGTTCGAGAACGTAACAATAATATTCTGCGGCGTGCAACTGGCGCAGGCGGACACTCGCGCTGACGTCATGCAAACCGTCGACTACATGAACGATGTGTACTCTAGGATTGACAGGCTACTTGACACGCATCGGGTTTACAAGGTAGAACTAACATATTGGTACTACATCGGGCCATACTTGGAGATTGGACTACTTACGGCCACTCCTACCACTAACAAGTAAAAGTTATCCGAGAGATAAATCGCATGCCGTCTCACTCATGTTAGGTTAAAGAAGACAGATAGCGAGTCTTTTATCTTAAAGATAAATTCTATCTGGAGGTGGTAGTACAAGCTCTTAGCGTGTTAAGTTAATTGTTATCTATCAGTTAGTAAGTTATTTCAAAAAGACTACACAGATAGCGTAATATTTTAAGTCGTTGTCTCGCTACTACATGTGCGCTAAGAGTTGCGGAACCGATGATCATACGGGATACACAGAATCTGTGTGATCCACATAGAGTTGTTTTAAATCTAAATGTTCTTTGTGTCCGTTCTTTCTACACTTGTCAAATCTCTCGTGATACAGACAACTTCTGCATAAATTATACTTCGTGCGAAAGTTGCCTTCTAATTAAATAACTATAAGAGGCTTGACCTCCAGGCAGTTTCATGTTTCTACTATAATCACTACAAATACCGACCCTAAAAATTGAATTCTATAAATCAAATAAATATTAGATTTTTTTTTATTTACCTGCGTTCATTCACCTCTACTATAATAAGGTGTGTTGCAAGAGGTTGGATATTTTATATTAGAATATTTAAATTAAGATAACGTATGTTAATTGGATTGTTATCTAAAACTAGTTTTAATATACATACATACTACACAGGTGGAGACTGTAGGAACGGTATACATGCTGGTGTCAGGGGCTCCGGAGCGTCGCCGCACACACGCAGCCTCCGCGGCCAGCGCGGCCCTGGCTATCTCGCGAGCCATACCCGTCCTCACAATAGGTAACAAAACCACTAATCATCATCACAATGTCAGTCGTATGAAATCAAAATGTTGTGCGCAGCTGAACACAAGCCTGCACTAATGATTTTCACAACACTGCACTGTCTGCATCTAACGACTCTCCGTCTCTTGTTCCAGACCTATTTTTTCTATTTATCTCCTGTAGCGAAAGTAATATTTCTATCAGGTATATAGGTATTTGGCCAATAGTATATAACCAGTTGACAAGAATTACGTATGAATAGCTAAATTGCCACTCCAACTAGCTTCAAAGCTCCTCTAAGTTATTTGTTCACTCTTGCCTACAAGCTTTTCCTTATGTATAAGAATAACACGTGTTAGATGTAATTGTCACCGTAACAGTACTTTTCATTACGTTCTGCACGAAATGATTTGGTGATTCCTGTCCCATACAGTCAAAACCTAGAGTACGTCATTCCTTTTTCAATCCTTGGTTTTAAGAGTCACACAGTAATGCTTAAGACTGCGCCGAGCGTAAGACAGATAATGACAGAGCTCGTGCGGCGCATATTCACATCGGCGCGCGACCGCCATAGTAAAATTGTATACAGTAGGATTTGAAGTGCTTTTTTGATAAATATGTATCTTTATTGTCAACCCAATAACTTAAATATTTGGGACAGACGAATTGTAATATAACTATTTATGTTTCGTTTAAGCTGTAAAATAGGATAGATTTCTACTGCTATAATCTAAATATCACGTAACACGAGCTTAGGTTTTTGCATTTTTCGTGTAAATTTACGTAATTTTGTAGGCGAAAATATTAATTATTTGAAGTTTTTAACACGGAGTAATTGTAAACACATTCATTGTTATGATAAATGTATATTTTATATTTGTAATTAACAAAAAGTTGATTTTATTCACTTAACTGTGACCGCCTGTTTTGGCACATTTCGCTCGGCGCAGTGTTAAGGCTGACAAGACGACGGTAGTCCTTATCTTGATTGCCTTGTCTTGCGATGCCTTGAATCTATGACGTTGCTATGCAGGTAGGAAAGAGATCAATTAGACAGGCAATAAACAAAATAACGTCCAGCAATGATTTGATTAAATAAATGTTGTATTGTCAACAGGTATTCACACAGGGCCTGTGGTGGCTGGAGTGTTGGGGCTGCGTTTGCCCCGCTACTGCCTCGTGGGAGACACAGTCAACACTGCCAGCAGGATGCAAACTTCTTCCGAGGTGACTAGTTTTACTATTAACTTTTAGATTTTATGTTGTAATAGTTGTACATCAAGAAAAATGAATTGTATAACGTTTTGTATAATCCGCATGTAAGCAAATGGCAAGAATACCGATGTTTCTTTTTAATAGGCTCAATAATCTACACGTTTTTGTCACACCTTTAATTTGATTTAAGCAAAATGTTAAAAAATCCTACCATTAAGTTTTTTAAAATATTCGTCTTTGAAAGTGACATTACTGCGTTGCTTAGACCACTGCATGGTAGGATCAAAGACGATAAAAACGTCATGTACGAAATTCGAGAGAGATTTCAGAATTATTGTGGCACGAATAGCACGTACAATTTACCCGAAACTTTGGCATTTATATTTCATGTTAGACCTAGAGATTTCGTAATGTTTAGGAGCCGGTGCCAAGTCACTGACCACTACAATGGTGGTGTCTTAAAACCTCATCATTATAAATATACCAATTCAATGCCTTTTCCCATTTCAGCCTGGTCGTATTCAGATATCAGCTTTGGCTGCAGCTCAGCTGCCAGCCGGGAGATTCAGGTTGCGGCAAAGGGGACTCATCAAAGTCAAGGTGATTTCATAACTGTTCCTAATATGAACACATAATGCTTATATTATGATTGATTAAATACCTACTATGTAATTCTACATTTAATGAGTTCTGATTAAATACGATCTCAGTCTCTACGTGACAATGACTGCTGAAAAAATCTAAATGTTGGTGATAGTGTTTTTAACATTTAATATGTGAACTATTATCACAGTTTGTACTTATTTTGTTAACTGTGGTAATGTCATAATTTATAGTATATACTTTATTTTAAATGTTATTATTTTGTCAATTTTGTAAGTAGCCGTAGTGAGTTCTATGTATATTATCTTCAATATTTAACTGGTTTAATTTGCGTAGGGCAAAGGTATGATGGAAACATTCTGGCTGGAAGGCGAAGTGGAGGAAGAAGAACAAAATGAAGCATTGCAACTGTTCTCTGCTATATGCGGCGATAATTAATACTTACCATACTTACTTACTAATTAGTATAATTTAAAGTGTAGGCAGTAGTTTAAAACTGTTTCATTTTAGAAGCCAACTTTGACATAATAGTTAAAAATTATTACTCATATATTTTGCGAAAAGGCCAGACTAGTTCAGGTTTTGGGCACTTCACTTTTTGATCCAACAAACAGTAAAACTGATGCAACCTGCTGTCAAAATTATATTTGATTCTAACATTATTCTCAATTCCTTCGTAGTTCTTACATTTAAAAATAACTAGTGTTCAAATTATTTGAAAATACTCCTCGGTTACAGAGCCCAACAATTTTAATGGAATGAAATTTATTTTAGAACTTGTATAAGTTAGGAGCATCTTAGGTAGCATTTCGCTTTTGCGGCATCACAGAATATCGCAATCACCTATTCAGTAATTAATTACCAAGTTGTGTCGAAAACACCCTAAAAAAAACAGAAACTAACAAAAACATCATACTACGATTGTATGTCCACCATAATGGTCCACCAACAGAGGACCGCCAAGCATGCATACGGCAATGATTTTTTTGTATGTTCATTTATGTTATTCTCAACTATGTCCTTTTAAATACTTGCATTTCCTCGGCCTACTGACAAATAATTATCAATTTCATGTTGTATAATTAAGATTATATACTTCATATTAAAATAATAAAATGTTTGTAAAGGTGTGAGCACGACGTTGGCCCTGGTGTAGGAAATTTATTACATTTAATTTAAATTTAATTTAATTCACTTTTGGAACTGACACCTAGCTTTTGACGTTTTAAAAGTGCTTGTTACTCAGGCCTATTTGAAATAAAAAATTTAGACTTTGACTTTGAAGCAACAGATTAATAATTCCCAAACAAATTAAATGTCGATAATATAAAACTTATCTTATTATCAATTTATTCATTTTGATTTATAATCTTTATCACAATACAAACATTTTAATAATGATTAAAGATGATAATAATTATTATAGTTGATTAGCACTTGAGCGGTAATTTATAATCAATATTCGCGGTCTACCATACTTTGATCAGTCGTCGTTGATATTGAAGGCATAATCTCTGCTCAACTTCCACTAATGCTGTTACTATCCACTAGTGCCTGCCATCAGATCTAGCATTCGGATTCAATAAGTAGATATTTTATTAGACGAGAAATAGTTACGGCAATCAAGCAACAACAAAAAATAAAGTAACAAATTAAACGAAAAGGAAGCTGGCACTAAAGACATTTCTGACCAGTTTACTTAAACAAATATTGCAGGTAAAAAAAACTATTTTAAATTTTGCATCAATTGACTAAAAACACATTATAAAAGAAAAATAATACATAATTTATAGACGTGTAATGTTCTGTTAAGTAGTGAGATGTTCTGTCAACAATTCCTGCGTATCAGTTTTTAGTCTGAAATTGTGCTCGTTAGACGGCCTCGCCTCCTTTTATTTGGCACTTAAAATATAGCTAGCGGAATGTGTAGAACACCTGTCTTCACTCAGATAAGCATATGATACCCGTAGCCTATGTTAGATACGCGTACAAAAGGTCGACGAAAGTATGGTTACTTCAATTCTTTATTAATTACTTGATTTATGAGTTTTTAATAATTGAGATATAATTGTGTTGTACATCTTAAACCACCTAATGGATTTTTTTTTATTATAAATTATTAGACAAGTTCAATATCCGATTTCTTTGAATAAAACTTGTAATCTAAATATGTTTAAATGTGTGGGTGTGTATGTCACGAACTATCGTACACTTTATCTTATTGTCGTCATGTTATATTGTACTATTTTACTATTGTAGAGATATTATGGTATGATATCAAGATATATTACAAAAAATATCTACTGATGTCATTTTAAATATTCTTATTGTCATTACTGGTCTTTCTTTAAGTAATTAAATATAGCTATTTATCATTAATTAATTTAGTCTTGTAAATACACCGATTTGCTAACCCCATCGTAGTTATAAATTACAGTTAAATGCAAACTTAATGGCGGCTCGGAATTTAGCTGCGAGTGCAGGTGTGCGCAGGTAAGTAGGTGTAGGCAGTATACGGATATAACTCACACACTAAATACAAGACGCGAAGGGCAAGTGCGGGTGAAAGAAAAGGCGGGCGGGGAGGTGCCCTGCCGCCCCGTGCCGCTACGTCCCGCTGACACCTAATATTGGGTTCTGCGCAATGACTCGTACGATGTTCAGAGCCGTCATTAAGTTTGCATCGGACTTTTTTTTTATACAATGGGATGGCATATTCTATTCGGATAAATATCCTAGATAAATAAAGATTAGAAATTCAGACCGTTCGGTCCACCGTTTCTTTCTTTCTCTAGTCGAAGGTAAAAGTATTTAGAATATAGCTCGTTAAATGAAAAATACTAATAATAGTCTCTTACCTGTGTCCTCTTCACATCACACCTCACAGTTTTAATTCTACCACTATTTAAATTCTATTCCGTAAAAACAAATTCCGAAGTGCATGCTACCTGCCCAACGCCTCCTTTCCTGCGATGTGTTGTTTGGATACGCCTCTGCTTTCTTTTACGACCTTATGTGGTCTTAAGACAAAATCGTATTTTTGTATAAAAACATCAAATTAATTATGCAATGTGGTAGCATAAATCTTATTAAGTAAGGTAGCAACAAGTTACGGGTAAAAGGCTATTAGTATTTTGAATTAACTCTCTATATTTTAATTACAGAAATATTTTACACGAATAAATATATGACTAGTTTTGAGATAGTTGAGATGATAAGTGTAACATTGTCATTCAAAGTCAAAATCAAAATTAAAAATCATTTATTCATTTAGGTCACAAAGTAACGCTTATGAACGTCAAAATATAAAGGTTAGTAAGTTTACAAAGTTACTGAAACTACATTTAGATTAATGGCTAGGTTCAGGCAAAGGGTTGAGCCGATGAGAAGAAACCTGCAAGAAACTCACGGTCACTCTTTTAAATCGCCAATTAAATTTCGCCATTCTCGGCACAAGCCTCTTTTTTATATTATAATACATAATGTTTGAAAATTAGATTAGATTTTAAATATATTGATGTTTTTGTCTATGTAAAAAAGACTAGATATGTTTGTTATTATATTAAATCAATTATAAGTTTATCATAATCACAAGAATTAAATTCGGTTCGTTAATTGTTGTTTTTTACTTTAAATTATTAAATCTCATGATACAACATTGTACCTAATCTATATCTATAAAAGTGCTTAAGTAGCGTATCCATAGTAAATGTTATCTTGGTTTCGCTTTCCCGAGCAAAGTGTTATAAGGGTTTTACCGTGTCTGGGCAACAGCAATAGGCTCATCGCGTCTTACGTGGCTCCTAATGCCATTTCTGGCGAAATGTGGTACAAGAATAATAAAATTTTCGTATTTAATACCATACCAATAATATCAATAAAACAATAAATATAATATCCGTCTGCGAAAGGAAAACACGCACACGCTTTTTTATTTTCTTATAATATATTTTAGACATATTTGAGGTAAAATGGTACATTTTACTTTTCGTGTCCACACCATGAGCGATTCTCGATGAAAATATCACGTAGCACTATGTTTCTGTTGTTCTCGTTGTTCAATTTTATTAGAATATTAAACTAAAATAATAAAGTAGGTACCTACAAAATAACCTGCATTTGTTTTCTTTCATAACAGCATTGACAGGTGACCTGGCAATGACCGTTAATAAATCAGCAAACTACAATAAGGTTTCTCTTATTTTTGGATGCGTTAAAAGGTGCATGAATTGTTTAATATTGCCTTTTTATATAAAACTACTAAAAAGCACATTCATCAGCTTCACTCGCTCTTCTGATAAGCTCTTCAATATGCATCTCACTCTTCGCTGGGTACTACTGGTTACACTTACATATATAAGGATATCATTTCAGTCTTTGCTCTATTACTTTTTAAAGAGAGCCGTTACCTCCTCTATCGTTCTATTCTTAGTTTCTGGCAGTTTCATGTAAGTGAACGTGAAGAATAATAGCAGCAAGACAGTAAATGGTATGAAAACGTAGTCACCGAGCGCCTCTGACATAGGAATGAAGGTTAATCCTACGACGAAATTCGCCATCCAGTTGACAAGAGCCCCAACACTGACCGCCGCGCTTCTGGCACCCTGGCCGAACAACTCCGAGAGTAACATCCACGGAATTGAGCTCGGACCCACACCGAAAAAGGCTACATATAATAATGTGAAGACAACGGCGAATATACTCATTGTTGTATTTTCTTCGTACGTGAACACGACGGTCATGAGAATTGAAAAGACCGCCATACCAGCGAGTCCACCCAGTTGAAGCGTCCGTCGGCCCAAACGATCCATCAATGGAATGGATACAAGAGCCATAATAAAAAGCATACTACCAACACCTATCGAAGCTAATCGGGCGTCTTCATTTGTCAATCCGGCACTCTCGAATATTGTCGTGGAGTAATACAAGACAGCGTTTATACCGCCCAGCTGTTGAGACAAGTGCATCACGACACCTATTATAAGCGGTTGCCTTAATGATGGAATCATAAATAAGTCACGAATGGTGAATTTCTCTTCCTGTCTCGCCGCCCGATCTTCTTCTTGCATGTCATTGATTTCGTCATCTACTTTTGTAGTCCCTCGTATTTTAGTTAAGGCTGTTCTAGCCTGATCCTCATCACGAGCAACGAGCAACAAAAAACGAGGACTCTCAGGTACAAAAATTAACATTAGGAACTGAAGTGCTGACGGCACAATTGCCAGTCCGAGCAGCCATGGCCAACCTTCGATGCTCCCCAATATCATATCAATACCCAGAAACTGTCCACCAACCAAGCCGAATGCGACGGCTAACTGATTGACAGTACCGAAGGCACCTCGCAGTCTTAAAGGTGCTACTTCTGACACGTACGTCGGTGAAGCAGTAGTAGCGAAGCCGCAGTTGATACCGATCAGAAACCTGCCGATAATTAGCATTTCGACGGATTCTGCCATTTTGCTAAAACCCATGCATACAGCTCCGAGTACTCCAAAGGCGGCATTGAGAAGTAGGGACTTCTTGCGTCCGTATTTTTCCAACATCCAACTAGCTAGAGGGCATCCGATCATACCGCCAACAGCAAATATACTGACGATCACGCTGAATATCAAACTAGGGCTAGCTTCATACTGTTCTTCAATGAACTCCTCGATGAATTCGCGAGGGGAATTGATGACGCCTGTGTTGAAGCCGAACTGCAACATGCCCAGCACAGCCGCACTCACTGCGTACAGTAGCGCGCACGTCACTCCGCCGCCCGGTGCCGCCGGTTTCGTTGATTCTGGAATGACAGCAGGCAAAAATTATTATTTTTATGTACTTATTGATAAGTTGAGCAGGAGCCGGAGACTTAAACCCCAAGTTTTCCATATGACTAAAGATTCGAACGGGTCTTGGACTTAAGTTTTATACAAATTGTGAATGTGTATATTATGTTATTAACCCACTAGATAATCAAACCTACATGAATTTGCACATTATCACTTAATGGATCTACCATTAAGTACCAAACTAAGACTTACAGCCAAACAAGAACAAATGGTAGGCACAGGTAGATATACGATATAAATTAATTGATAATAAAATTGAGTAAAAACCTACGAAGATACAAAACGTAACAAGCGTGTACCTATCTTATTAAATTGACAAGGCTATCAGTATTCACAGGCAAGAATGCTTTTAATAAGCAACTTCAGTCTTTAGACGGCAAGTTGTCCGGGAAAAAAGACTGCACATTTTACAACGGAGATAACAGTGGGATTTAAACGATACATTGGAACTGGACAAAAATATATAAATATTTTTAAACAATATATTTGACCAGTTACAGTTTGATCTTTACATAAGGTCGAAGTTAAATAACCTTGATTCGTATGGCCCAAATTACAAGTAAATAGAGTTTCCAGGGGTCTTTAAAAAGACGGTATGCTGACAGCAGCGTTACCCATTGTCTCTACTATTGCAGCATAGTTACTCCTTTATTCTCTCAACTCCTTATAGAGTCGCCCACATGCCTGCATTTGTACATTAAGCCTATCAATCCTCTGGTGCTGCATCTACAGTAACTCCTTGCCGGAGGGTTGTATAGAAGTTTGGCCATAGGCGTATCTAGGGTTATTTCACAAGAGCGGATAGCCCTTAAATAGCGATGACCTGCATACAACTCAACACAATTTTGATAAAAGCCTTTTGGCATTTCTGGCCTACCTGGCCCACCCTCATAGGCACCGGTGAGTTTACAACGTTAGTTATAATTATGTAGAGCTACGCACAATTCATTCAAATGATATGTTCCAAAGCAATAGAGTGCATAATAATAACTACTTTCCATAATAAAAAAAAGTATATAAGTATGTTTATCCATTGTCTAGTACCCATAGAATATTATTATAATCAAGAAAGCACCTTTATGTAATCTTTTCAAAATATTAAATCATCACGTGATGCAAATTTGTGCATCGGTATATACTATAATACAAGTACACTGTAAGTAAACCTCTTGAGACTATTTTGATATCTGCCTGATGGTAAGATTTAAGAGAGATACTAGATAAAAGTCGTACTTGCATCTGTTATCATGATATTATGTTACATATTGATATTACGTTCGGGTTCAACGGGACAGCAACAGAATGGTAAAAATCTTTACTATAAATGTTTTGATGTCCGTATTGTTAAATACCACTTAAAATATCACGTGAAATATCGACGTTCTAGACAACTAGATACACAATGCACCAATGTCGCAAAAATATGTTTTCTTTCTTCTTTCTGTTTTCTCCTTCCATAATCCACTAGAAAGTCAGTGTCACAAATAGCGTATGTGGTGATCTTTGCCCTTTTTGAGGCAGAACGCATAAATCTTAAACACATAGTAATAATAATATTACATAAATATTCTTATACATAGTGATGCGCCTGTGTCCCAGAAAGAAAGAAAAATGTTAATTTACAGCAAAACACATCAAATGTACAACAATAGGGTACTTGCCCATGTTTAACCTTTTGACCGCCACGATCAGGTATAGCCGACAAACGTAAATTTGCACATTAAGCCACCGTCGGCATGAGCCGACAAATAATAACATGTTTTTAAGAACAAAATACACGCTTTTGTGTTTCGTTTCACTATTATTTAAAACTATATATACATACTTTTATGCTGTGGCGGTCAAAAGGTTAATTTTGTACACCCCAAGACCATATATCAACCAAAAGAAATCTATTTGTGCAAACAGTATGAAAGTTGGTTGCAAAATAAGGGATTAACTACATGTTTTAAAATGTGGATATAAGAAACAGTGGGGTCGTAGTGGAGATGTCTCGCTGTCTCCCTCACATAGCTGCGGTTAAATAGCGGTTACAACACAGTTACAGTATCATGCATCCTTTTCCTGACATTTGACAAGTACCCCTGCCAGATTGAAACGCTTGCATCTTATTTATTCTAGAGCGAAAATTAACTATTTGACGTAAATAATTAAAAATATGTGTCAACTACTCTATTAAGACTTCCGCAAACTGCAAAGCAGTAAGTTATTTAAAAAGATGTGATATGACACTTACTCACTTTTACACGCAAGATTAGGCACCTCTGCCTAATTTTGTGTGAGTAAAAGTGAGAAGTAATTACCCACTAAATTCACAATTTATGGTTTTAAGTAGGTACCATGTACTGTACGGAGCGAGGCTATTGCCGTCTGCCGTGTTTAGAACTACACGGTAGCCTGCAATATCCTGTCCTCGAATTTCTTTGACAGAAAATTCCAAACACCGAATTCCAAATTCCAAATTCCGACCAGGGAAACGAATCCAAGACTTCATATACAACAATTCACTATTGTGAAGTCAACGGGCCCGTACAGTTTTTTACTTAAAATAATCAATTCGCAGCTAAATACTAACAGCAAAACTAGAATGGTTTGTAGACGATATTTGGTAATTTCTTAAAAACCTGTAGGGTAGGTAGTCAAACTTTACGGGAGCTTAGGCGAGTTTTTAAAAAGATACGATTACTACAATATTCGATATATTTATTTCGCGTATACAACTGTTCACTTAAGATTACGTCAGACTAAGTATATAACTCTATTGCAGCTAGGAGACATACAATGGTTGACCATCTCTTACGACATGACACTTTTATTAAAAACATCATTGAGGGAAAGGTAGAAGGAAAGCGCGGAAGAGGAAGGCCAAGAATAAGTTACATTAGTCAGATCAGGGAAAAGTTAGGTGTCATGTCGTACAGAGAAATGCAAGAAATGGCACTAGACAGACAGATATGGAGAGACAAGCTACACCGACAAGTCACTTAGACTTAAATAAGAAGAAGAAGAGAATTAAATGCAGAATGAATGAATACCATATGAAGACTTTAGACAATATGTGAAGACTACAGACAATATGTGAAGACTAACTTAATATCTAAAATACATAAGCTTATATACAGTAAGCTTGTGGTGGGGTGTGCCTAGCAACGGGCATGGCGCGACTACCTCAGGTGGTCGACAGTGTGTACTCTGGTTACCGGACACATTAAGTTTATTACCTGTAACTTTATCTAAAATAATTAATGAGGTGGCCAGTACAGAGATACAGTTAAAATAATGGTTGCCTGTGAGGTCTGTTGTGGGAATCGTCACACTTAACTAGGTAACTACTAGTCAAGAGACATCGTTTTATTTTCCTACTCGATTTTGCCCGCGGCTTCGTTCACGCAAATGTTGTTTAGGTTAGGTTATATTAGTAACAACTGTCTTATTTACGCTATGTCCTATTCTGTACCCTGACAACATATACCTATGTGAAATTTTATGACGATCGTGTAAGTAAGTGTACCAAAACAAACTCACATACGTATGTATAATATTAAGTTAGGATAATATTTACAGAAACTTCTAAAAGACCTAATAAAATACAATTTCCTTCATAAACTGGCCTCGGCCTGACGGCCTCGATGGCGTAGTGGTTGGTGTAACCGACTGCCACGCCTGAGGTCGCGGGTTCGATTCCCGCACAAGTCAAACATTTGTGTGCATGAACATGGATGTTTGTCTTGGTCTGGGTGTTTCTATGTATAATATGTATGTATTTACAAAAAAAAAAGCATATAATAATATGTATGTTTATCCATTGTCTAGAACCCATAGTACAAGCTCTGCTTAGTTTGGGCTAGATGGTGTTGTGTGTACGTGGTAGAATATTATTTATATTATTATTTATTTAAACCTTATGTCATATGACGAAACTAAGCACCAAAAAAATTTTAAGAATATAATGCGTAAGTAAAGCACTTTCATAATTATATTATCCTATTTGACTTAGCGTATGATACTACTTTATAAAAACGATACCTACACCTCAGATATTTTTAATAAATATAAATATAATAAGTTGAAATTTAAAATACAGTTTCCTGTATTTCAAATTTCAACTATCGAAGCAGTTATGATTTCACCATACCTGAAGAAATTTATTTTTATTTATTATTTATTTATTTAGGTTCACCAACGTTTGTATACACAAAAAACAATATTAGAATATACATTTACAACAATTATGACATTAGTGCTACAAACACATAAAGGTAAACACCGCATGCAAACAATATATCTAAGAATTACAGAAAAAGAAACATAATATGTACAAATCAATTAATTAACAAAGTAAATTTACATATATTTATTTATTCATTTATTCAACAGCTGACATATAGCAATATTTAAAAAAGAAAAAGAATGGAAACGGAAGCATAAAAATGTTAATAAAATCTGTAGTAAAATGAAAATCATAAATTAGGAAGGCTATTCATGATGGTCGCCTTTTGTTTCGCTACAGAGTCGGCATGCAGATCGATTATACCACTGCAGCTATTAATAATTTTGCATAATCTAGCATACGGCGAATTAGCTCCTAATACTGTTCTTCGGAGTGGCGCATGTAATGGGGTAATAGGCACCCGTGGTAATCTTACCGGAACACGAAAGTTAAACATTGCCAGCAAAAGTGATGAGTCAATTTTATTTTTCAATATTTTGACAGCGAACATAGCATCAAGAATTTGTCTACGTTGGTCTAGAGATTTCATGTTAAAATGTAATAATCTTTTTTTGTACGATGGTATATCCCTACACAACCCAGTAGAATATGTCAGATGCCAGAGAAAGCGCTTTTGCACACGTTCCAGTCGTAACGAATGTACTGCATAATGCGGCCGCCAAATTACACTGCCATACTCTAAGTGACTTCTGACAAGGCTGTTGTAAAGGATTATTTTCGCTTTAGTGTTCCTAAGTGTTTTACAGTTTCTTAACACGAAACCTAATAATTTTGAAGATTTTTTAATTATACTGTCAATGTGTGGCGTAAATGTTAATTTAGAGTCGAATATTATACCGAGATCTCGAATTGTATCGACCACTTCTAGTTTATGTCTATTTATATAGTAATTAGAGTTAAGTGTATTATGCTTCCTAGAAAATTTTATGTGAAAACATTTACTTGTATTTAAATGCATTTCATTTAACTCACACCACTTGATAAGCCCATTTAAATCACTCTGCAAATAATGTGCATCTTCTTCATCCTCAATTATTTTAACAAATTTGAGGTCATCCGCATACATAAAAATCTCTGAATACAAAAGACATTGAGGAAGGTCATTAATAAAATAATTAAACAAAATTGGCCCCAGGATTGAGCCCTGTGGGACACCGGAAGTGATACTGTATGACATTGAGTGATAGCCATTTACAATCACAAAAAAGTGTCTATTTTCTAGGTACGATCGCAACCAGTCCAAAAGAGAGCCCGTGATACCGTATGCACGCAATTTCTTAATTAATCTACTATGGGATATTGTATCGAACGCCTTGCTGAAATCGGTATAAATAACATCAGCTTGTTGCCCACAGTCAATGACCTTCGATAACAACTCCGTGTAAAGCAGCAAGTTAGAACATGTAGATCTTGATCGTACAAAACCATGCTGATGATCGGTCAAATATAGTTGTAAATGATTCTGTATCTGTGGACATACTAGCGATTCAAAGACCTTGGCAAAGACAGATAAAATTGAGATGGGCCTATAGTTGGACACACTAGTATTATCTGTTGACTTAAAGATCGGTACTACTTTAGTGATTTTCCATTTAGATGGAAATACTCCTAAGTGCAATGATTTATTATATATTAAGAAATGGTTCAGGAACATGGAAACGTATACCGTTGAACTTCCGCATTTAATTAGAAAATACTATAATGGTCACCTACATTTATGTTTATTAATGCTAAAGTTCTGTAATCTGTAGGTATATAAATACGGATATTAACATGAATAATTAAATAAATCAAAACTTACCGGAAGCTTCCATTGTTGAACGTGGAACCGTCACGGTCTATTGAGTGGCAATAGTACCTAAAATATGTTTTGAGCACAACGTTATCACATACCACGAAGATAACAAATCTGATCTTTCTGATAAAACCAATAGATATTACTTATCTAAATCATAATAAATAGCGTTACCTAATCGTAACAATACGCATAAACCTAAATTTCAAACATGGAAACACCGAGATCTTAGCAGACGTTCTTTATTTGATAATAATTTAAATTAACGTTCGAATTTCCACGCGCTGCGCCAGCACTGCGCGCGACGTCCAAACACAAGCATTTTCCATAATGTATACTGTATACTGTTGTATTGACGCATCGTTAGATAATAAAGATCGAAGTACCTATACACTAAATTACTTACATAATTATATTCATTTTTAATGATATCCTCTATTACGCTAGGTATATTACTTGCGTCGAGGTATTTTCAAACATTGGGAGCACAGCTACAAATATATCTAATACTGGAATAGCATTTTAAAATTTTTATTCGACTACTGTAGATATCTATCAACTACACACATAATATAAGCAATAAAACTACATGAAATAAAACTGTGGTGTCATAATGGTTGTTGCAACAAAACTCATTCGACAGGTTAGCGGTCGACTACAACGTCTCAACAATATTTTGATGTAATATTGTTGCCACCATGCAATTATTTTGATAATTAAATTATCTTCTTAATAGTTGGTAAAGTACTGAATTATTATTACATACCTGTCAAGACGAATCTTCATGCCAATACACGGAGTAGACACCTATTATAAAGCATAGCACAGGCACTTTAATATATTCCTAAAATACATACAAACATACATAGACATACACCTGTTGCCCGGATAGGTCGACAGACTTTGGATATTCATTTACTACGATCCTGACACACCTTTCCTGTTTCATTCGCTTTTATTATATTCTTCATGCACGGTTGACAGTTTAAACCTACTCTTAACCTGTCCTTTCTGTAGAAAATCTCCAATATGATCAGAGAACATTCTCCACAGTGCCTTCCCCTTCTGGATCTCCCATCCAAATTTGCCTACATACACTTACATACTTTCTTGTTCAATCTTTCGTCGTCTTTCTACATGCCCAAATCATTTCGATACCCCTTTCCCATACAAGGAGATATTGGTGGCTGTGCCAAAGTGAGAGTTCATCTTTGCACAGACACCTTATGTTTTCAAAACCACAGCACCGAACGAAGATCTAACTTTACCAATAATTAGTCGGCGGCCGACCAATATTGCTACTTTACGACCAATTTCGACTAACGATTCGATCGACTCATTCACTCACAGTTTGCGATGTTGGCTGTGCCAAGATGAGCCATATCCTTTTCCAATTAATGTTACTATATCTTATTTTACACCACGTTCTTTTATCACATTATTCCTTATTCTATAGACTAAAGACACACCGCACATACTTTTTAATGCTCTCATTTCTAAAATAACTATATATCTTATCTTGTTACGGGGGCCAGTCAGTGTAGACCGGCGACACTTCGACCCAGTGGGATCTTTTGTGTCTATATATAGATGGCAAATAATGCTCAGTTTCATTTGCAAATACGCCTTTTGTCCAAACGCACAGATCAAAAATTTTTCGTGCCCTTAAAGGTCAACACACAAAATAATTCGTACAAAAATACCTATATATAATTGAGTTTTGTTTGCATTGAGGATTTACGAAGTATTTCTAAGAGCATATTATCCCGTTTTTATTTAATCAAAAATTATCATAGAATTTACAACAAAAAAATGTTTTAAGTCGAAGTAGAACCTCTATCTGGTACAAATAGATTCCTTATAATAAGGTTTATCACCCACAAAAATATAGTTTTCTAATTGAGCCTAGATTTCGAGAAAATGATTTTCAAAAATATGTGTTAGGGTTGTCAATGTTTTGACCTTTTGTGACATAGATTTTATTATCTAAAATCAGTAGCTTTTTTATCTTCAATATTCGATACAAGTCAAATAAATTGCATTAAAACAATGTTGTCGTGAAATTTAAAAAAATGGTTGATCACACACACACCTACCTATTTTATTTATGACATCCAATTATTTCCGGTAAAGGTTCACGTGTGGCGCGGGAAACAGTCCACCCTCGATAAGCTGTAGCTGAAACCCCGCGCTAATACACGTGACCTAGAGGGACAGGGGCGAGGCACCATGGAGCCGTTACAGACCCATGGCGCTACTTCGCCTCAGCAGAGGCTTACCCAACCTGCTGTGGGATGTCCGTCCGGTGGACTTATCTTATTGCAAGGGCGCCATGCCACTCGTCTACCAACATGAGGGCGACAACCCTCATGTTGGTAGACGAGTGGCAAGTGAAGCTGTGGAATGCGCCACAGCCTCGCCACAGCCGGGCCTCGCAACCTCCGGGGTATCCGCAAATCGGCTATCATGTGATTATATATTTATATGAATGTTTTTCGAAAGAAAGTAAGAAACATAAAAAAACTGAATCACCTGAAGATTTACTTTACTCAACCTACTTAATATAGTTCTTCAGGAAATTGGGCATAATTTAAAGCCGCTTTCGTCTATTGACAAAAATAGATTTATTGAGAAGATCAGTTTCTTTCTCACAAATACAATAAAAATGTTCAGGAGCTGCAAAAGCAACAAAAACTTTTTTTGAGAAAACATAAAACATATTCAGAAAACTCTTTTCTTGACGATCTACCCGATGACTTTAAAATCAATCTCAATGATGATAACCCGATGATCACAACATCGATTTCATACGAGCCTGATATTAGCACAATTGATGAACTATGTGGCGCCAGTACTAGTACAGAACTGCCAACTCTATCTTTGGAACCCATAATTTCAGACAGTCAAAGTAAAAGTCTAGGTTACAGATAGCAACTGAGAATTAGAAAACAGGAATCTGTTCAGGATGAATCATAAGCAAAAATTATAAAAAGTTTAGTTCCAACATTATCTGCTGAAAAGAAATTAACACCTAAAGCTACGAAAGACCTGGAAGCAGTAATTCAATCATGTCTTACATCTCCTACTCGGGCTTCCAAAGTTATGAAAATACTAACTATAGAGCCACAACCCTATACTGCTGAAGAGGCTTTAAGGGTAATCATTGACAGAAAATTTAGTGTCGAGACCTATAAAGACAGAAAGCAAGACCTTAAAAGTCGAGGGTATTCTGTTTATCCACCATATGCATAAGTATGTACTATTTGCAAGAAAAGCATGCTATCCTGCAGAAAATATTAGAGTGTCGGATGTAGAAGCATCAGTTTCTTTATAAGAATTGCTGACACATACTTTATAAAGAATAGTGCAAAGTAGCGAAGAGAGCTTTAATGAATTTTGCAATCGTAAAGGAACAACAGAACTGACTTGTATGTTCGAAGAATCCTGGGGATTTGACGGTAGCACTGGCCAGTCATTTTATAAACAGATATTTGATCAGTGAGCTCATGACCCTTCCATCAATGAAAATAGCCTATCTGCTTCGACATTTGTACCTTTGCGTATCAAAACTGATAATAGTTACGTCATTTGGCTCAATCCAACACCCCAATCCTACCGTTTCTGCCGCCCCATACACATGCAATACAAAAAAGAATCAAATGACCTTATTCTCGTAGAAAAACTTATATAGAAGAGCAAATTAAAGGTTTAAAAACTATAAAAATACATACGACTACAGGACACACCATACAATTCGGCCTCGATGGTGTAGTGGTTAGTGTAACCGACTGCCACGCCTGAGGTCGCGGGTTCGATTCCCGCACAAGTCAAACATTTGTGTGCATGAACATGGATGTTTGTCTTGGTCTGGGTGTTTCTATGTACAATATATAAGTATTTACAAAAAAAAATTGTATATGTATGTTTATCCATTATCTAGTACCCATAATACAAGCTCTGCTTAATTTGGGCTAGATGGTGTTGTGTCTATGTGGTAGAATATTGTATTATGTATTATATATTATATTATTATATTAATTTAATTGTAAGTTAACTTTAAGTATTATTGATGGAAAAGTATTGAATGCCATAACCGGAACCTCGTCACAAATGAGATGCCCTTTTTGTAAGATCACAGCGAGCAGTTTTAACAATTAAGAGTTGTATTATTCCAAAGATCCATGAAAGAAAATTTTAAATATGGTATTAATCCGCTCCATGCGTGGATACGTATCTTTGAGTTTTTGTTACACATCAGGTACAAAAATTATCCAGCTGTGCCGAAATGGCGAATCAACAAAAAAACAGAAGAGAGCCGCACAGTACAACAACAGAAAGAGCGCATCCAGGCCGAAATTAGGAGCTAGATAGGGTTGTTGGTCGACGTCGTAAGGTCAAATGCAGGCACCACCACACAACTACTACTATCGGATAAATACCGGCAGTATGTTTGCAGATATTTTAGGACTTCAATCGTGGTTATTAGATGACTTTTATAATATCCTGGTCACAATTAATTGTGAATTGCCAATAGGCTCCACCAAGTTTGGTATCTACTGTAGGGCAGTTGCTGAAAAATATGTCGCAATGTATGGGTGACATCCGATGACTGTGACTGTACACAAAATTCTAGTGCTTGGGCAAGAGATCATCGAATCCTATCCTCTTCCGGTAGGTATGATCTCCGAACAAGCAGCTGAATCCAGAAATAAATTCTGGCGCAAAGACAGGGATCATTACTGTCGGAAAATGGACAGGAAAAAAACCATGATTGATCTCTTTCACCGTGTACTAGAGTCATCAGATCCGGCAATTTCACTGCTTCGCCTCATCGGCGACAAAAGTTTTCTAAAATTCTACCGCTGCCAGCTGCTGTGCATACATACATACATACATAGATTCACGCCTGTTTCCCAGAGGGGTAGGCAAAGACTACGGATTTCCATTTGCTGCTGTGCAAGATCTTCTAAAGGCTGTATATGAAGAAAGCATCTGGCATACCGATGAAAATGTAGCCGAAAATGTACAAGAGTGCTCGCCTGATAACAACAATGAGGATGAGGATTCAAATCTCGACTCAATAATTTTAAGCAACGAATCCAATGAATTTGATTAAATTTATTTTAGCTTGACCCATAATAGAGTAAGAGCTCTTACAATTACTTATAGTATAAAAGCTGTATTTTTATGATATGATTATATAAAATTACATTGATCAGTTTGTTCTTGTTTTTATGTAGTGTAACATATTGTACGGAGGTTACCGTCTCGCACTTGGCTGTATTTTTTAAATAAAAACTTTGCCCTACACTAGCAATTTTTATGAATTGTAGGAGTATTTACAAACGTATAAACTCACATACACAAACTACCGGATCTAATACCTATACGCTAAACAAATATTTTTGCCTTGCGGGAATCTAACCCGTGACACGCAGCGCAGCAACCAATCACTCAACCAGTGCGGCAACCATACTCGTCGTATTGATTTTATGCAGCTAATTATACATTAGTCGATTGACCTTCTTGTGATAACCCTAATTTTGAAATTTTGATCTCCTTACATTAAAATCATTTTCTCAAATCCTAAGTATGGCTCATCTTGGCACAGCCACCATCGCAAACTGGAAATCTGTTTACGTAGTGAATTAGTATATAATTAGTCGATTTGGTCGCAAAGTAGCAGAATTGGGATTGGGTTCAGTAAATGACAACGGTATCTAAAAATAAGATTATGATATGAATATGACACAAAAGTCAGCAGTGCCATTATTAGGTCAGATGTCGATTCTATTGAGTTCATAAAAATTTAATGTTCTCTCCGCAGTACTTAAAAGATGCTTGTTATGGGTAATTAAACTGTTATTTTTTACAGGCAAAGGTTTCAAAGTAAACAATTGCATTGGCGTGACAGTTAGCAGTGCCTTTACTTGTTCAGATGTTAGCTCCACAAAATTCATTATGCTTTTATAGTTCTCTCAGCAGGAACATATTTTTCCATTTTCAAGTCTTTGGCATTGAATGAGATATCAATAGAAATGTCTCAAAAATACCAATAAAAAATGCTCAGGGAATAAAAAAAAAAACCATTTGCGATGGTGGCTGTGCCAAGATGAGCCATACAAAACCTAGGCCCAATTAGAAAACCTTATTTTTGTAGGTGATAAACCTTATTATAAGGAATATATTTGTACCAGATGAGGTTCTACTTCGACCTAGAAAAATTGTAAAAATAAATACTGATTTCAGTAAAACATTTTTTTTTGTGGTCTGTATGATCATTTTTTAATAATTATAAAAACGGATTAATATGCTCCTTAAAATGCTTAATAAATGCTCAATGCAAACATAACTTAATTATATATAGGTCATTGACTTATATATTACTTGGTGTAGGTATTTTTGTACGAATTATTTTGTGTTTTGACCTTTAAGGCCACGAACATTTTAGACTTAAAAATAATAAAGCAAACGTAATTGATCCTTCTGAGTTCTACTTATGCATTTATAATTAAACAGTAATTATGAAAATTTAATAAAAGGCGGATGTCACTTTTGTAGGGCCAAAAAAACTGTGAAACGTTATGACAGTCACTATTGTTTTTTAGATAAAAGAGCTATCGTCGGTCTTGCCTACCGTAAGATAACAAGTGATAATGGCCAAACGCACAAATTCTGTAGAAAAAAAACCTGAACCAGTAACAGTATCTACTTAGGTACATCTAAAAGGTCAACACAATTGTAAATGCCAAAGGCAGCCTGCCTATGTAAGACACGCTATCTTAAAGTACATTAATCGTTCCAATAGTGACTGTCACTTCGATCAATCTATGTGTACCACAAGTTTCAGTAGCAAACAACCAACCTACACGTTTTAATAATCGTCCGTAATCCTCATATTATCAAAGAGCCTACAACGGAGGTTTTAATGCCAGACTTATTAAGTTGTAAAGATGTCACACACTACGTCTTTTCATAGTTTACAAAAAGCCTTGTGTAAAAGGAAGAGAAATACCGACGGTCATACGTGTAGTTCGTAGAGAACTATGCAAAATTGGTGACCCCCGACCTAAAAAGACGCAGCCTTCAGTGACTACGTTGTAGCGAAGCACGCACATATGACTCGCTGACGATAGGACATATGACACGTTGCAGCCGAACACGCGCACCACAGAGGTTTGATGAAGCATATATACATAGATTCACGCCTGTTTCCCAGAGGGGTAGGCAGAGACTACGGATTTCCATTTGCTACGATCCTGACACACTTCTCTGGCTTCATTCACTTTCATCACATTCCTCACAGAAAGCAGAAATTGGCAAATCCTTTGATCACGACAGCTATAACCATCAGGGGATGTACTATGAATTTTCTCTCATGGAAGCATTACCGAATGAGGTAAGGGTCCATAATTTGGGTAAGAAAAGCAGAACACACGTGATAAATATCAATAATTTAATATCAACAGACGAATTAAATTCGTATTTTTTTTTTTGCTTTTTATACTTTGATTGATTAGATACAATATTTGTCGTATCACTGTACTACACAAAAGTATTTTAATTAACAATAATAATAATAAATCTAAAACAAATATGATCGAATAAAAAACAATATTTACAATCTTTAAATACAGATCATATTAAAAATTTATTGTGCTTGATTGTGTATAGAAAAATATAATCATACAACCTTGATACATAATTACAGGCTGTTTCACGTTTAGAAGAAGACAAATAACAAACCTTACTGCCATATTGATTTCGCAAAGTAACACCATTTGGTATTTCCAATATTTAAAACAAACTACATAAGAACACACAGAAGTTCCCTTTAAATCAAATACTATTTGAGGTTTCGGTTCCTAAAACGTGAAACAATTTCCTATAATAGGAACAAAATGCGCGTCGCGAAGAAACTCTGTAAACTCGCATCTTAAGGTTATCTATCGCGGCGAGCTGAGTGCTTAATTACAGGATTTTGAGATTCTATTCTATTCATACTGAGCATCATTTTTTTTTTCACAATCAAAATAAATACAAACTTCTTTACATTTGTACAGTATTAGAACGAGCTAGACAGAAAAAATGACGTCTAACAATTATCTGTTTACATTGTCACCTAGTATATAAAAATAATTAGACACAATGTTCATCGTACAAAAGATGTAATATATAGTTAAATGCCGGTAATTAAGTCGGTGTTACTCAATACTGTTAAATTAATATATTTATTTCCAAACAATGTATTATCATATTATAACATTATTATTTTTAAGATTTTATCATGCGTTTTATCCATTTTTATATAATTGGCTTTAAGTTAGCTCGTTCTCCAACTGTAACAACTAGTTTCTCGGTCCGATTCTTCTCGATAAGAACAATATCGATCTCGCCTAGACTATTGTTTACGCACTATAAAAACATGACATTCAATATTGTGCAAATGTAATCTGGATATATTCTCATTTTTACGGTTTCACGTAAAAACATAAGCGTGATCATTCAATTTTTATGTTATGTGGCCCACACGCATGCTTTCACAGACTACTGAAAACCATATCATCGAATCGATTCGTTAAACCGTAAATATAAGTAGGTACATGATGACTATACTCATTGCACAGACATGAAGAGCAGCTATAGTCTGCTGCAGGCTCTAACGATCAAAAGTTTCTATTGAGACAAATTATCCAACAAAAAACTTACAACGATATTCTATACAGAGAAAGTAAACTGATACACTTATTAGGTACTTATATTGATTAAATAGTTACAAACAAACTATAAAGTATTTTATTTATATAGGTACATAATTTTCAATTGTGTTGGTTCATGAAATTAATTACGAATTGCCACGTTAATACAAAGTAATACATGAAAACAGTCGAAAGTGGAATATAGACGAATTCTTTTAACAGACTTGACATCAACTGTGCAATTTAGAAATTAATAAGGTGATCCTCCGATACATTAAATTCTGCATTTATGTTCAATAAAAGTTTAAATTGTTTATAATGCAGTTTCATACAGATTCTCTTAGAATGGATTTTATGTAAGTAACGTTATACACTTTACAAGATCAATTATAGCTTCAAAACATCATCATCAATTATAGCTTTAATACCTTCAATTCAATTGAGCTGGTGATAGTCTAAAGACCGAAAGCAAGTATTCAAAGCTTTTTTAAATCTCGAAACGATAACAAAGTTTTAAAGCTTTATAATCAGATATCGCAATAAGTGATTCATACAATAATAATTTTGGGTCAGTTCCTATAAATATAGATTAATAAGGACAATCTACTAAAATGTTGTTATGAAGAAAATATCTATAGTTTTCTGGGTGAATCACATTCTGCCGTCATAAGGGAAAAAGAAGGATTTGCCAAAAAAAAAATTATGTATATAAATATACTGGCAGATGCGTCTTATTTTTATAATTTCAAATACGTAAAACATCCGACTTTGAAAAAACATCTATATACGTCTTTTTGCCTTATGATGGCAGCATTGCTAGCAATATGCAAGTGTATTGTGATTTTATAGCGATTTAATAGCTTTAAATACGCCTACCTTATACCTATATAAATTGTTGCTTATACTGTAATTATTAGACAAAAAGATTATCTTTTAAGTAAAATGACAATCAACACTTTTTAAACTTTTACACAGCAGTCAGTTGAGACAACAGACAACAAAAAAGTATAGACACGATTATGAATAAATTCAAAGCTCACACTGCTCGACACAAAATTAAAATTGAGTGTACAAATTAATCATTGAACCGTACAAACATTAAGTTGGCACGAAAGTGACGTTCACCGCCATTTTGAAGAATCTACCCTCAACATCAGCGAACTGCGAGTTACAAACACATCTGTAGATTGTTGGATAAACATAATTACTGACCCAAAGTTAGCGTTACATTATTATTAATATAAGATAAATAGTGCTGAAGAAACATTATTATACTATACATTCCTTTTTATAATAATATACTCAGTTATACAGTTCTATAAATAATGTTTACCTAAATTAAGAGGGCATACTTAAAATTCATATTATAGGCATTCAATCAATTTATATTTCATAAACATGACACGTACGGTGGTATTGACGAGAATATTTTTGTTTTGAACGTGTCTATATTTCGTAATAGTTATATTAATTGTATTTGAACAACTATTACGAAATACAATTACCAATCGTTACTTAGTTTTATTAAGTTCTATGATCCTACTTAAAGTAACCATCTTAAAGTAAAATATTATTTAGATAATTTAAAATTTTTCTTACTACTTTTAAGCAGTTATTTTCAGTAATTATAGATACCGAAAGACTTCTCTTAAACAAAATAGACTACTACCGAATAAATAGTTTAAGCGTAGTTATAAAACTATCTTCTCCCTAGCCTTTATTATTCCCAAGTCACTTGGGGTCGGCTTTTCTGGTCTAACCGGATTTGACTGGATATCAGTTTTTACAAAACTACATGATTCAATAATTTAAAAAAAATGCGTAGTGTAATCATTTCGAATAATTATTATGAAATGTAAGAAAATTTCACAATTCATATTTGTTAAGGTTTATCCCAATTAATTTTTACTACCTTGGTCACAACTCCGATAGTTTATAAAATAGTTTAATTACAATCGTAAATAATATTTAATTACTTGATAATGTTTTATAAAATAATAAGAATAATGTATGCCAACCCAATTTAGGAAGTATTATAGTAATTATATACATACATATAATGAATCTATACATTAATATTTTACATTATATGTATATTGAGGGTATTCGTTCGACTTTATGGAGGGACTTACGTTTTACATTTTTTGGGACTAATTCTACACGCACTCTCACTACTGTAACTGCCTGTGTAGCCAGATCCAGCAATATCAGTAGTAGTAAACTCTGAGGTATGTAAATTCCAATGTTACATATTTACAATTTTTACAGTATTGCATATTATCAAGTTTTTTAAAGGAAGGTTGATACTTCAGCTACGAATTGTCTTTTTTTTCTTAAGGCGTAACTATGTACCTACAAGTAATAATATATTAGAAAGTGTAAATATTTAATCTGTATATGTACGTGCATAGAATTTACTAACACTATATTATAATACTGTACGAAGAGTTAAACCCCAATTGAACTCGCAACGTGAACATTCTATATTTAAAATCAAAGTTCAAAATCGGTTAAATTATATACCGGTTAATAAATCTAGCGGTTACGTAAAGGTTTCATTTACAACGTTTTAATTATTTTGCTATTTGGCCGAAGGTAACTATTTAAATCAAATATTCTGACTTAATCAGATTTAATATTGATACAATTTAAAAGTAATATGCCATACACGATTTTTACTACAATCAAGATTCTAGTAAATACTTCAATAGATTTACTTAAACTGTGACAACTTACTAAAGTTATATAAAAAAATAAGGTAATTTGTTTGAACACTAACCATGAAAAGCTTTGTTTTTCAATAATTTACTGCATAGAAACAAAGGCGAAATGATTTCGTTTGACCTTTTAAATATTTCACCGGTTTATAATTTAATTCAATTTCAGAGCCTAATTTTTTATTTCTTCTAAAATTTAACCGTAGAAAAGTAACGCTAAGGCACTAGAATAGATAATTCAAAACCATAAAGCACCAAGATTTAAATAAAAGTGATGTGCGTTGATCAAATTATTGTATCAACAACCGAAGAAAATAATATCAACAATATTTCCTAACAATAAAAATAACCTTTTGGTCCTCAAACCTTTGGAAATAATATCAAATATAAAACTTAATAAATTATATAACGCACTCATAGATGAAGTTAAACAATGTGCAATAAAATGTTGTTCTAGTTTCATTACGGCTTATTACTATACAATAACAACGTTATAAGTGAGCCATTACCAGTTTTATAGTTTTCTAAGTAGATATATTATAAACGTCATGACTCCCAAACAGTGGATCGTAAATCGAATTAGTCTTCTAAAATACTAGTATGTTATATTTTTATTGTTTAATAAGTACTTTAATTATATTGATATAAGATAATTATAGTCTGACCAGGAGAATAAATAAGATGCTAGGATTTTCTTTTTCGTAGCTACTTTGATGAAGTCGTAGTTATTTTATAGTCAATCTATATAAAGTATCTTTAAGACTTCATTTGTTATAAGTGAGGCGTTCAGTCTTTCCTTTTAATATAAAATTGGTAGAAAGGACATAGTGTTCACTCGCTCAAATATTACTCTATTAAAAATCGATTTAAATACAGTTTCTATCACAATATGCTGTATTCACTTATTGCAGTATTGCAACTGGATACGCTTATATCTAAGGAATGTTGTTTAAGTCTACTCATCGTTACTTAAAGAGAGCGGTAACCTCCTCGATCGTCCTATTCTTTGTTTCTGGCAGTTTCAGGTAAGTAAACGTGAAGAATATTATCAGAAGGACAGTATATGGTATGAACACGTAGTTGTCAAGCGCTTTCGACATGGGAATGAAAGTTAACCCTACGATGAAGTTGGCGAGCCAGTTGACCAGAGCTCCGACGCTAACCGCCGCGCTCCTGGCACCTTGTCCGAACAATTCTGACAGCAACATCCAAGGGATTGAGCTGGGGCCTACAGCGAAAAACGCTACGTATAGTAATGTAAAGATGACGGCGAAAACACTCATTGTTGTACTGCCCTTGTTGGTGGAAACAATCGTCATGAGCACTGAGAACACAGCCATGCCTCCAAGTCCGCTTAGCTGCAGCGTGCGCCGTCCCAATCGATCCATTAATGGAATCGACACAAGGGCCATTATGAAAAGAACACTACCGACTCCTATTGCCGCCAATCGGGCGTTTTTCAATGACAATCCAGCGTCATGGAATATTGAAGGTGAGTAATACAACACTGCGTTTATTCCACCTAGTTGCTGGGACAGGTGCATCACGATACCAATAATAAGCGGCTGCCTTAACGACGGCATCACAAATAGATCGCGAATGGTGAATTTCTCCTCCTGCCTCTCAACACGGTCTTCTACGTGCATGTCATTGATCTCTTCATCGACTTTTGTAGTACCTCGTATTTTAGTTAACACTCCTCTGGCCTGCTCCTCATCTCGAATAACCAGTAACAGGTAACGAGGACTCTCAGGTGCAAAGATTAACATGACGAACTGAACTGCAGACGGTACTATTGTCAGTCCTAGCAGCCATGGCCAACCTTCTTTGCTGCCAAGTATCACGTCAATACCCAGAATCTGTCCACTAACCAAGCCGAATGCGACGGCCAACTGATTGACAGTACCGAAGGCTCCTCGCAGCCTAACAGGTGCCACCTCTGACACGTACGTCGGTGAAGCAGTAGTAGCGAAGCCGCAGTTGATACCGATCAGTAACCTGCCTATAATAGTCATTTCGATGGATCCAGCCATTTTGCTAAAACCCATAAATATAGCTCCAAGTATACCGAACGCAGCGTTGAAGAGAAGTGATTTTTTGCGGCCGTATTTCTCCAACATCCAACTGGCTAGGGGACATCCGATCATACCGCCAACGGCAAATATACTAACGACCACACTGAATATCAAACTGGCGTTTGCATTGTAGCGTTCTGTGATGAACTCTTCGATGAAATCGCGCGGTGAGCCGATATTGCCGGTGTTGTAGCCGAACTGTAGCATCCCCAGAACAGCCGCGCTCACTGCATATAGCAGCGCCCCCGTCACCCCACCGTCCGCCATCTTTGCTTTCGAAGATTCTGGAAAGACAGTAGGCAACATTTTAGTACTTTGTCTTGTAATGCCTATTTAATGCTAACCAATGAGTTAGCGACATTGTACAGAAAAGGATCAATAAGTATCAAAATAGAAAATTGTATGTCCAACACTGTCGAATTATTGTCATAAGAGATCTAGATTAATAATAATAATAATCAAGAAATTAGTCTCTAACGAAATATTAAAGAAACATATCCTAAGAAATTGCAATAGAATATCAGTTTCAGTATTTGAGTACTGACTTATTTGCATTGTCATAGATAATCCTTACAACATACCTACACAATTAGACATGCTGTATTTCATAGAAATCTCAATATTAAATCTTAGATATCGTTGCTTCGTCGATAATAATAATAATGCAGTATACTGCTCGGGCCAAAATGAACAAAATTAATAATTCCCTATGGTTATTTTTTATATGTATTAACGAGTAACCTAACCAGTATATTATTTATGTTCCAGATCATTCGACACCAAAACAAAGATTTGACCTTCACCGTCGTCTGACATATTCGATACACATCGACATTATTATAATAATACTAGGTAAATAAACGTGTTTGAAAATACGACTGCATAATATTTTACATTAACCACGCCGATACTCCACAGCGGAACTAAGAACCGAGAATAATTCGGACACATTTTAAAGAAAATCTTTAATGCGAGTTACCTTAAATTATGTGTTTTGTCACTAATCGGATAATACAGAAAAAAAAGTATAGCTGAAGAAAACTATAATAACATCTACCGAAAAAACCATTGAGAAAGAAATTAAAAATAAGTTACTTTTTTTATCTCTTTTAAGACAGTGAGAGGCCACGTGGGTAATGACGTCATTAACAATTAGCATACCTTGGTCAGTTTTATTATAACTTTAAATAAGTAACTCTGTTCAGCTAATTCGATTCAAATAATATTTAATGATTCGTCATTAACCTTTTGAACGCCAACGTCGTCTATACTCGACATGCGCAAGCGTGCGCTGTGCGCCAACGTCGTCTATACTCGACAAAACTGTTTTTTGTCGGTTCACAGAAAAATACAAAATAAACATATTAAATCATTACTTTTCTGTGTTTTAGTGATACAACTTAAAAATTGAATCCCCAATTATTACTTAATTGCATACAGCAAACAAAATTGTTATTAGTTATTGAAATATTTGATCATAAAAAACAATATATAATATATCGATTTTCGGGCTTGGCGTACAGGACATGGAGGTGCCGTTATGGCGTGGCGTTCAAAAGGTTAAATACTATACGTATCTCTGAACGTATGTGCCGAAGCACATACGTATAGTTATATAGATAACTTGAGACTATCCTGCTAAATGCTGCACTATGCGTGATACATTGGTTATAATGCCTGGATTGCTAGATAGTCGGGATTCGTATGAATTCTCCCCAAGATTCGATTGATAATCGATAATATTTTCTTATTCAGTCACAATAAATGTCCAGATAAATATTGCAATTTTTTTACTTTAGTTCGTATATTACGCATTTACGATCTGGAAACCCTAATATACTAATAGCTTCTAAATAGCAAGCCCCATATTAACAAATTAAAATGAAGTAGGTATTTCGAAATAAAATCATGTCATTTGCAACTTGGGAACTACACATTGCAAATCGTTAGTAATTACTAATTACCAACACGCAAGCAAAATGAAAGGATAATAATACTAAAATTAGTTAACAACAATAGGTACAGTCAGCGACATAAAGAGCTAAACATTACATTAATTTGGTTCTCTATTGTGTTATCTAACTTTTTTATCCATAATCTAAAGTGCCATTTTTTTTTGTCCTAATCATCATTTGTCCGAATGATAATTTGCCCAAACTTTATGCCACATAATATCACATGGCATAAAATTGAACTCTCTAAATACAATATGCCCTAAGTTTGTTTATCATAAATATTATAATCAATAATCTACAAAAGACTTAAAACCATTTTCAATAAAAGTTGTAAGTCCTAAATTCAAATTATTTAATGTTTATTTACACTAATATTTTTTTTAAACTAATTTGTATTACAAAGCTTGGCTTTTGTTACGGCTCCGGCGCTGCGGGTCTCCGGCGGTCCAACGCGTGCTAATCGTCGCAGACGGCTTTCGCTCACCCCCGCAGCTTCGGCTGCCGGCTTCGTCGGTCAGACTCAGCCGCGGCGGCTCGCTCGCAGCCTCCTGCATCTCAGCCGGCAGGCCGCCTATTCCCTACGCGCCTACGCGATTCTAAATTACACTCTAGGGGTAAGGCAGACAAAACTGCGGGGAGTCGGATTCACAGCGATTCGTTTCTGACACTAGAACCTAATTTAAATGTTTTTTTTTGCCTAACAATTTTATTATAAATGAACATTCGGAATAATACACTTTATATAATACAATACTTAGGACATATGAATCTATTTCATACAAAATTAGGAGATTCAATTATAATAGTCTATGATATTATGACAAAATAGTAATAGAATTAAGATAATTATGTAAAACAAAATTACGAATTTTTAACATTATGTTTACTGAAGTTTATAGCATACGTGTTATGGATAATGATTTTCGGACAAACAATTTTAGGAGAAGTAAGGGAGTACCCATTAATTTATATCAGTACTAGATTTTGGCCGCGACTTGGCTTACATTAATGTAGGTTATGTCAATAAATTTCAATCCGTCAGAAACTGTACTTTTCTTGGCTGTGAGATAATAGGCTATCTCACATACAAAAAAAAAGTCATTTCTGTACCCCTGACAACGTGTACATATACATAATTGCATGATGATTGGTCGAGTAATTAAGACATAAAAACGTAACAAACAAGCTGATATTCGCATTAATAATATTAAGTTATGATTTAAAGGATTACAATTTTATCAGTTGGTCTATATTCTATAGTAACTCATTGTGATTAAAATAAGAATCATTTAACTATTCATGCCCTAAAAGATTAGTAATTAATGTTACTGTGTATAGAAGAGCTATTTAAAATCTAGATAATATTTATAAAGTTATGTCGTTGACTGTCCAACAGTTGAAGTTGCAATGAGTAATATGTACATACAATGAAAATAAATGTTAAGGTAAAACGACTTAAAAACTACATGACTCGACAGAAAACAAGCTTGAGGTAAAATTACAAAATGTCCCGGACTCAAGAAGTGGTTAACAAAAAATCACAAATTATATATGTATTATAGAAAATAGAAAAGAAGCAGCAATACAGTGAAGTTGAAATTAAACCTCTTTGTATGGATTTGATCGCGGTGTTTTTATTTTTAAACTCTAAAACTACTACTGTTAATCACTTGTACTAGTTACTGTTTACTTCTATTTAAGTTTTTAAATTATTAAAATTATTTAGATTTAAGTTTACACTTTCGCCGACGTTTCGGTTGCTTTTCAACAGCCATATTCACGGGGAGACTGAAGTACAGTGAAGTTATTAAGATTTCCTCAGATATGTTAGCAGAAACGATGACATTGGCGTTACCATATAAGTCAACAGTGATCTAAGTACAGACTTTATAGCGATTCAGTCACGATGCAGTAACGACACAGTCGCGTATCGCCTAACTTAAAAACAGATTGCTGTTCAAAGGTAAAGATGTGGCGCTAGGGTATCGCGAATGGCAATACACTTGCGATACCCTAGCGCCACATCTTTACCTTATCGCGACACCTTTACTTCTAGATACACAATCACATGTTTTTATTTAGATATTCATAAGTGCGGCTGCACACCTTATAGCAAAATCATGCAATATAAGTGGACTCGCAGTCGTGTGCGCCGATGTCATAATGCCGATAATAATTGACGATCATTACCGCGGCACTCATTAGAATATTATTGCATGTAAATCAGATTAAGTGCTCTTTGTGCGAGGTAGTTTTATCATAATAATAATAATAGATTCCTTTCCCTGGAACCTAAACCACCGGCAGCGTGGACACTGTTCCCGATGGCTGTGGGTCTTCATAGTTTATATATTTTAAAATCTATATATATAAAACTCTTCGTTACTGAGTGACTGATAGACAACGCACAGCCGAAACTACTGAACGCAAGAAGCTGAAATTTGGCATGTATGTTCCTTGGAGAGTGTAGGGGAGCACAAAGAGAGGATTTTTTGAAATTCTACCTCGAAGGGGGTGAAAGGGGTGTAGTACTATTCCACGCGGACGAAGTCCGGGCAAAAGCTAGTGTGGATATATGTAAATTATTGTAAAACAAACTAAGAGAATAATGCTATCAGCATGTTATAAAATGTTCTACAGCTATGTACGGGTTTCTTAGTCTAGTTTAATATGTTTAGTAATACAAATCAAATCGTACTATCTCAGACATTCAACGTAACATAAATACTTAATTCTGTTGTTTACGTTTATGTCCGATTGTCAATAGGCTTCGTGTTATCAACGTGTTTACATTTTTTTTTATTGAGATATCATTAGTCCTCATCAAAAATTGTTTGTACCGGTGCCGTTAACGGCATCATTCACTTTAAAAACGCTTATAGTTTAAACATAACACTATACATTTATTTATGCCGCAGCGCAGCTACATAACATGTGATTTATTTCTGACAATTTAAAGTGTGTAGTGTGATCTAGGAAGATAAAATAATTATAATAAATTCCAGTGAGGAAAATTTGCTATGATTGTTGTTCAAGCTGAAATAATAGATGAAAAAGAAGCGCTAATAGGCAAGCGTGGCCGACACACTAAAAAGCAGAGGTCAGCAAACGATCTATGACCAAAAGACCTTTAGAAACGCCAGGGTAAAAGCATCTAAGCCAAGTACCAACACAGGTATCACAATAGTGTTCGTCGATCCACAGTTGCTGCGTATGCACTTTGAGTAATATGCATGAGTTTTTAAACATATTCAGTATACCAATAAAATATTTTCCCTAAATCACCAAATGGATAAATTTAAAAGTTTACATAATATTGTCTTCTGTTTACGCGAATGTTATTCATTGAAATTAAACTACTATATACGACCATGGCTGCTGAAAAGCAACCGAAACGTCGGGGAAAGTGTAAACTTAAATATAAATAGTTTTAATAATGTAATTAGCTTAAAAATTAGTAAAGTTTAATAGTATCTAGTAGTAGTAGTGTAACAGTTTCAAAATTATGTAATAAAGTGTAAAATAAACAACGCGATAAAATCCGAATATAGCAGTATAATAAAATTTAAAAGTTTATTGAAATCAAACTGCTTTATACGGATTTTATTGCTTCGTTTATTCACTTATTACAAACGAAATGTCGAGGCAAGTGTAAATTTAAATCTAAATAGTATTAATAATTTTAAAACGCTTAAATATTATTATAACTGTATTAAAGTGTTAATAAACAACGTGATAAAATCCGTATACAACAGCTTAATTTCAATGTATAACATTCGCGTAAACGTAAAACAAATATTAGGTATTAAAAGTATATTTTGAAGGGCAGCACCAAATAATCCATATCATCTTCGCGGAATCGGATAATAAAAACAAACAAATTACAGACATTCAATCTGCTATCTATAATATATTAATACGTGAAGCAAAAACTTTGTAACCATTTTTACGAAAATTGCGCAGTTAAAGTTTATATGGAGAAGGAGTGGCGAATCCTAATATTTTTATAAAATATGCATTAGAAATACACAACATGAATGAAAAAACACTACACGCACACAACCATGCATTTGACACACGTAGTCGAATCGAATATTATTTCGGCATTGTTCGTCTGACGTCGTACAATTCTTCGTAACTTTAAGTAAATAATAATTTGTTTGAAAAATATAGGTAAATTAACCTATAGGTAGAGCCTTGGCGAAATCTAAATGAAGTGTGATTATAAGGGTAAAATTATAGACAATAAAAGCTTAATAACGATCATGCTTAAAATTTAAATCAGTTATGGTCGAATTTTGACCACTAGGCGACCGCTAGTTCAAATAAATGTGACTAAGTTTATTCATAAAATGCAATAGAATTGCATTCAAACAGCCAACAAAACTAAAATACAATGATGTCGAATTGCACGATGTTCGAACTATAAAATGTAGAACAAATTGGAAAACATTAAAACCAAGACAAACCATTTGTGTCGCCAATGAATCGAAAAACACTCCGTATAATTTAAAAGATATGAAGACATCTGCTACGGTAAATAAATTATGCTACTGCGTCGTATAATTCAGTTCTTATTCTCTTAGACTTGTATGCATTGATATAGAGAATAATATAATAAACATAATACACGCAAATTATTGTAATTATGACATGTACTATAAAGTGAATATTAGTCATTATCCTAACTAAAATTATAAATGCGCTTGTGCGTTTGTTTGTTTTGTTACGCTTTTACGCCTTAACTAATCAACCGATCATCATGAAATTTCGCATATAGGTTGTCAGGGTACAGAAAAGGACATAGTGACTTTACAAGTTTTCAAGACTATTTAATGTAGGAGTGAAATGTAAGCAGGTAATACTCTAATTATGATCAAGAGATAAGGAAATCTTAACAGAAATGAATATGCTCCGAATTTCTTGCAAATATTAGGTTCAACAGTAATCCTATCTAATATTAGAAATGCGAATGTAAGTTTGTTAGTAAGTATGTTACTCTTTTACGCCTGAACCAGACCACCGATCATTATATAATTTCGCATAAACCGTTGTCTGGGGTACAGAAAAGTACACAGGGTACCTTTCATCCAGAAAAACGTTCTGTTGTTGAGCTAAATCGCGGGCCAAGTGAAGTATTTAAATAATAGTAACAATGAATTACGACAAAACATGACAATGTAATTAGTAGTTAAATTATAGTGGCCATAAATGAAGATTACGATGCATTACTTTGTTATCGTTGTATATTATATAGACACTAGGTTTAGCCCGCGGCTTCGATCGCGTAAAAGTAGGTGAGGTTATGTTAGTAACAGTAGTTTTTAATATTAAAATATAGTCTGTGTTACTCGGTTATAATATAGCTTTCAAATGGTAAGAGAATTTTTAAAATCGGTTTATGAGTTTCTGAGTTTAGTGGTTACAAACAAACAACGAAAAATCAAATCTTTTCTTTTTATAGTATTAGTACAGCTATGCACTAGATACCACTGCACAGGTATGAAAGTTTCTTTCACAAGTTCAAAAGATAATCATTTACCCCATAGGGTTCTGAGTACTTTAATGTAGATTTTTACGCTGTGGGTGGTCTCCATCAGAGCCTATTGAGGACTATTCCATTGCAGTTTTTTATCTGCAGATATACGCACGTCTTGAATACAATCATCAATGTATACCTAAACGTGTACCATAGTTAGATTACCTTTTGATTTTAGTATAGAAATACATTTAATCTCGACTAAAGAAAAACGTTGAAACATGATATTTTTAACTTGATACGTTACTATTACAAAAGCGACGAAGAAAATCTGCTGCCTTATGCCTATACTACTTTGTTTATATAAATATAATAATAATAATAACCAACAACACAATACAACTTGTGTTAGTATTTATATAACTTATATCTATATATATAAAAATCAATTGCTGTTCGTTTGTCTCGCTAAAACTCGAGAATGGCTGGGCCGATTTAGTTGATTTTTGTTTTGAAATGTTTGTCGTAGCCCAGGGAAGGTTTAAACTGTCAGAAAATATAGAAAAATTCATTAGGATAGGTGATACGAAGTACACTGGGTCATCTAGTTATAAATATAAATGTATAGGTGTTGCCAATTTGAATGAGAGTGCTATAGATATGAAAAGTGGTTACGTGAAAGAGATAGCTACCAAATTTGTAAATCTAAGTCATCCCTATTGGGACGTTTTTGCCCTAGTCAGATATATTTTTTTTTGTATCTAATGTAACTGCGTGATACGCTTTTCTTTTTATATTTTAGGTGGGTAGTCGACTATATAATTAACTAATATTTGTTTTATTGTATAAATGATGATTTTGTTTATGTAATCTTCTGTTACCGATATAAATTGATTGGTATTTGTATTTTGTTTAATAGGACACTTGTCACTATAGGCTCTATCCCTGTTCGCGATACAGGAATTGTTTCCCCGCAATAAAAATAGCAACAACGGAGACTCGAGCAGCTAGCAATATAATACACAGATCTTTATACCAAAATAGCTTCTTCCTCTTTAATACCATCAGAGACATATAAAAAAACAGGCTTGTTCTTTTTAATTATCTTTTATGACATCGGTACCTACTGAGGTATATGTAATTTATTTAAATCCCTGACTTCATGAGAATTGAGGGCAAAAAAACATTGTTGATAGCCTTGTTACTCCAGTATCATACAGATATTGTATTTATGCTTGCTGCTAATTACTGTGATAACCCCTTTTTGGTCAGGCAAAAGTGTTATTGAGATTTTCTTTCAGGATATTCCTTACTAAATCAACTACTAATCATATTGAGAGAAAACAAGTATAGCCCTGTTCAGTCTGCAATATTTATGTTGCTAACTGAACTGGATAAATATGACATTGAATTAATGTCAAGGGAAAGTAATTTTGTTTGATTTACAGATTTCTTAAATATGCACAACGTTCAGTTAACAAAAACTTAAAAGACCAACCGAAATAAAACAAAGTTTCTCGGCACAAGCCCAAATAAACCATAACTACATAACGTCTACAGATAAGGTGAAAGTAGAATCAGATACCGAAGTGCCTAACGTAACTTTAACAGGCAGTCTCGACAGCTATCGTCATTATCAAGAGTATTCAGAAAGTAAATATTCAACGCTGTTTTAGCGATACCGAACATATTAAATAATATGAACTAGAACATCAAATTATCTACCAAAACGTTTAAAACTTGACAAGATAAAAAAGCAGCACTTTTTTATTAATAACAGTTTATTTTATAAGTATTAAAATAAAACAAGCAAACAACTACAAGGATTTCTAAAGTAGGTGACAAACAAACCTTCGTAAACAGGTTTTACGACTGCCGTATACCCTTAAACATAGTCGATTTAAGGACTTTTATAGATCTGTGAAAGGCCTTTGAATGAGTGGCTTATGATACTATTTGATAACTATTAAGTAAACGATTAAAAGAAACTTCTCGAAATAATTTACTAACGTAACAATTTAAATAATTATCCGTAAAAACACAAATAAATCTTACCTTTTGAACAAAATAATCCAATAAATACAAAGTTGCAAACTTAGAACTACACAGGGCAAAACCACATCACCAATATAACGTTAAAAACAAATTCCGTTTAGAAGCGTTGATGGCGAAACTTGTGCGTCTGAGGCAACGGAGCGAAACGCACTGGCTGCACCAAAGCCGGCTAAGGTCGTTAGATATACTACTGGATGGCAATATCGTAAAGCTTAGAACATAACAGCTTGTACATAGCTTGCATTTTAATATATTACACGTGGCGTTTGAAAGTATATCTATTAATCTGTATAACTACTATAAATTGCATTGTTAAGGCGGATAAACTAAAATTGCCAGTGCGAGCCCTCATTACGATCTTTTTATTTTTTCTTGCACTTATATTATTTTCGGTTTTAAATTAGCCTCCAGTCGCGTAGCTTTATAAACCAGTAGTGCTTGTTTAACAAACAAATTACCTCAATACTACAAAACAGCCTTTGCAAGGCCTTTACCCGTCAACCTACGTAATTACACTACATCCAAGCCAAACACTGCTGAAGAGTCGCCTCAACTAAGTATCCGGCAGGAACATAATACATTTTAAAAGATAACGGCGCATGACGGGGTTATCCCAATCACGCGTCCAAATCATTCAGACTAGGTAAGCGTAAGCGTTTTATACCTAAGCAAACAACGGCACTATGCTCCAGCAAAAATACTGACGAAGAGTAGCCTCGTCTAAGTACTTCAGGCAAGAGCACAATACCCTAGCAGGACTGGTGACACTATCAGGGAGTGTCCTGATCAAGTATACAATAATTCCAACATTATAATTACTTTTAGATAACAGAAAAAAGGACAACTAACATTTAAGCGCACCATTACCTCGGCAAAAATACTGACGATGTGTAGCCTCGCCCAAGTATTACAGCAAAAGAACAATGCACTTTTAGAACTAAAAAAACACTATCAGGGAGTACCCTGACCAATAATTCTTCGGATCCAACGTAAACGCTAATGGACCAAAAAAAAAAACTTATTTTATGTTATATTATTTTATCATCTAACCGCTGCTAGTTTACAATGCATATGTCAATTATTTACTAAAGAATTATAACATTATAACAATTACAATGAAATAAATTATTTACATTCGTGCATGTAAAGTTTTCGACCAATAGGCAGGCGGACCCTTGGTTTGTCGGCATGGTTGCCTCCAGAAAGTAAACCTTACTCATCAGCTGAATATGTAGGATACACTGAGGGTATTCCCTGGCAGCACTCTAGTTAAAGAGTTACTAAGTGTATTTCAAGGTAACCGTTCAGTTTTAACACTCGAAAATACACTAAGTTGTGATGATTCCTATGAGAATCACGTATAATGTCATTGTGTGCAATTATGTGGGTAGTTTATTAAATTTGTGTAGTGTATTGCAAAGTGTACTGTATGCTTAGTATGATTTAAATTATTCGTTTGCATAATATGAATAAATAAATTAATAAAAATAACTTGAGAGACTGTCTATGCTGTCTAAGAAAATTTACAAACATTTACGAATTCTAAAATCGATAGCATTGAATCACGTCGGTAGTTTTAAATATTAACTGGTCTAACTCAACGAATTATTATCTTTTGACATTAATGGTTAAACTTTTATGTAAAATACTTAATAACGGGCAGATGCAACTCATCATCAATATTTTATGTTCATATAGGTACTTTACAAGTCGACACATTATGATGGCGAATGACAATAGGTTATACTAAAGTATTATACTTATCAGTTCGTTCAATGCTAAAAGTCTAAACCACAGCTAAACAATCGAAATATGTATCTACTAATTAAATATGAATTGGGACCATTTTGACGAAGTAAACAGTGCATTGATTCAAGTAACAAAATGGTTTACTACAAATAATTTAGTACTGAAAGCCAAAAAAAACAAAATGTGTTAAATTCACGCTGCCTAATGTAAAACATCTTGGTCCTAGTATAACATTGAACGGTGGTACTGGAAGCAATAGAATCCACAGTGTTTCTGGGCATTACACTTGATTCAATGTTACAGTGGGGTGCGCACATATTATGTTATCTCTCAGCGAAACTTAGTTCGGCCGCTTACGCCATTAGAAAAGTCCGTGGATTAACTGACGTTGATACAGCCAGATACTTTAGTTACTTTCACAGCGTCATGTCATATGGAATATTATTATGGGGTAAAACAGCTGATATACAAAGTATATTGCAAAAAAGAGCTCTGCGTGCTATTTATCAATTAGGAACAAGAAACTCGCTCAGAGAAAAATTTAAGAATATAGGTATTTTGACTGTAGCATCAGAATATATTTATTTTAATATTATGCACGTCCGTCAAAATATACATAAAAAATAGTGACATACATAACATCAATACTAGAAATAAATATAAATTATGTGTTCCATTCTACCGACTACATAAAGTTCATGGTTCCTTCATGGGTCTTGGTATACGTTTTTATAATAAAATGCCGACAATATTCTAGAATTACCAGATAATACATTTAAAGTTAAAATTAAAACTTGCTTAATTTCCAAAGCATATTATAATATAGATGATTATTTGAATGACAAACATCCATGGCGCTAATATCTGTATCAGATCACAGGACGTTAAATGACAAACATTAACACTTATTTTTATTTTTTATATTTTATATATTACTTTGTAATGTTTCACCTTGTTTAAGCTAGAATTTACATTGTTGTTACACTCAGTCGTATTTTAATCAAGAAGAATATGCAATGAAGGCAACTCGTGATCATGGACAGTTCTGCAAAGTTTTCTTTTTGAGTCTTATTCTGAGTTCGCATGCCAAGGACCGTCATGCTCACTCAAATGTCATTGCTTGTGGTGGCGTCATGGACTGGGTCGATCCCTTCCCTTCAATATGGCGAAGGGAGCGATGGCTGGCCCATGCGTCGTACTCGTGAACGGGTGCTACTTGTGGTGACTGGTCGACCTTGGTATCGTGGAATTCGATGATTTACTTACTACATTTTTATTTAAACAGTAGATTATACTACGGACTACAATCATGCCTTGTCTTGATTATTTATGTACATGGAAGTGGATGCTCCTATTTACCATACTGCTGCTTTAGAGGCCCCCGTCAAATTTTATTAAATGCTTGAGTATGTTTAGTAGTAGTTCATGGAGAAATGGTTGCAGCACCTTACAGCTGATATGATTTGTAAACAAAAACTTGGCGAATAAAAAGAGTGGCCATGACTTTCTTGCCCGTTCTTCTCATGAGCCCTACACCCTTGCTTTGCTGAACGTGGCAGTAAATGTAAATTCACAGGGAAAAATTAGTGTAACTTTGACATTCATAATGTGTTACCTTTTTGTTTTCTTTTACCGATTTTATCACATCGCGCCACGTAATAATTGTTTGTTGTATTCTGCCACATTGCAAACAAATGAATCATAATATGTGCTATTTCCTAACCAAAAATATTTATTTGCGTTTATTATTTACGTAATATATAATAATTTACGTAATACCAATTAAGGAAATAACACTATATTTCATTACTAGGTCGTGTAATATAGAATAGAATAGAATAAACTTTATTTGCATTAATCGTAGATAAATGATTACCATTATATAAAATGTTGAGATTGCAATGAAACGCATTATTTTTAATTACTTATTTGTATTTAGGTACATACCGCTACACATCAAGTTAGACACCCTATATACGCATAAGAGAATTGTAGGAAAGGGACTGTGCATAGTGGTGTCGACCAATCACGGTGCACAAGCGCGTGCGACGTCCGTCGTTGTGCTTACACACGACGACGCACATTTTTTTGCTATTGTTGTTTTTCGCCGGTCGTCAGTCAAACAAATACTAAGCATTCGTCCGATGATACTGTGACGAAGTAAAAGTGCGACTGATCTGATAAGTCACAACCAATTTGATAGCCTGTAGTAAAACAATAATGAAGAGCAGCGACATCTGTTCATTAATTAATTGAAATTTAAGGTCCTTGTAACATAGTTCGACGCATTTCCGCTATATGCCGATATACTCACAATGACCCCGCCAATAACTCAAAACTCGGCGGTCAGCGCGAATAACAGATTAAATTCATAGTATAGTTCGGTTAGTGTAACCTTGACGTTCATAAGTGTTATTATGTCACCGAAATGAATAAAGATATTTCGCTTCTGCTTTTTTTTAAACTCCTTACATGCAAATACATTTGGTTTCATTAATTTACTAGATTTTGCCCGCGGCTTCGCTCGCGTAAATGTATGTTAATTGTTAATTTTCGATCCCTTGGGATCAGTACTTTTTATTGATGAATGGTACCCTATGTCCTTTTCTGTATCCCTCACAAAGTGTATGCGAAATTTCAGGATGATCGGTCGAGTAGTTAAGGCATAAAAGAGAACAAACAAACAAACTCACATTCGCATTTATAATATTAAGTTAGGGTTGATCAAACGTGTATGATAAAACTTTTTCTTAAAGGAGTTAAGGGTTTTATTTTTATTAGTAATTTAGTAGATCACAAAATAGTCCACTTTTGATGCATGCACAGTGAACGTGTTAACACACTGAGAATCGTTGCAGGCACCAGGTGTCCGCAAACAATAGATTTTCTATTGTCCCGTGTGAGGCATTTAAAGTGTTCAATTGAGTTTTTTATAATATTCATAGACATACTCGTATATACATATAATTAAGTGTATCTATCTATACACTTTATAGCATATATAGTAGTTTAATTTCAATGAATAGCATTCTCGTAAACAGAAGACAATATTATGTATCTATCTATAGTATTTTTCTTACATGTCTTAATAATCTGTAAATTGTTGGAATGCCAGACATAATTGGAACATACTGACTGGCCACCGTTGTGCCGCTGCGACTCAATAGGATAAGTAAACAAATCTGGCATACTGGTAGCTAAATACAATACATACCCATCTCTATGTATTATATTAATTTTTTGTTAGAAAACTAATATAGTTTGAAAATGGGGATTTATTGAGTACTAGCGACCCGGCCCGGCTTCAAACGAGTAGTGCAAAACCTTAACAAATTATACACCTAAACCTTGCTCATGAATCACTGTCTATTGGTGAAAACCGCATGAAAATCCGCTCAGTAGTTTTTGAGTTCATCGCGAACTGACAGACGCGGCGGGGGACTTTGTTTTATAATTTGTAGTGATGTTGTTTACGAAATTAGACAGGTAAGAAAAAGGGCCTATAAATACATTAAAGAAATAAATGTTTTAAAATTAATTAATAATAAAGCTACGATATTATGATCGTTTTATATGACCATGACTTTCAGTCACATTATTGTTATTTGCAATCACTTATACACAGCCAAGGTGATCAAGGCAATGACCTTTAGAGCTCGATTTAACGGGAATTAAACGCTTACTATTTCTATTACATAACATTATGCTTCGTATCTCCTTGCAGGGCAGACAGCGCTTCAGACACCCTTATTTCTTCAGTTATGTTTAAGACCTCTTTCATAACGCAGTAGCAGTCAATACTACTGCTTTACAGTAAGTATTAACTTCGATTCTTTGCTCGAATAGTGTTTTTGGGGTATTTCTAGCAAGAAATTCTCTGTAGCATCATAGAAACTGGGACTGAACCCAGTATACCTACGGTAGAAGGCTTGCCCTCTATTACGTGAGGTTTATAATTATGACTGGCGAAATGTGGGTGAAATACACTACCTACCACGGTGTAAAGATCATTTATTCTTAAAAGAATTTTACTATTCACTTATTTAAGAATATAATTGAAATTAAACTACTATATACGGATTTTATCGCGTTCTTTATTTGACACTTTATTACATAATTTCGAAAACTGTTACTACTATTAAACTTTACTAATTTTTAAGCTAATTAAATTATTATTAAAAGTATTTAGATTTAATTTAATTTTACACTTTCCCCGACGTTTCGGTTGCTTTTCAGCAGCCATGGTCACAGGGAGACTAAGATGGTAGTTGTCTCAATGTTCCAGTGTAGTTATTTCAAAGTACCCGAACATAATTTAATCATTGGTGTTTCTATTTACGCAGAATGAGCTCAAAGTATCATGAAGTCTAGCTGTGGTTTGCTTCTTCTTGGGTTTGACTATTTGTATTACTGGATCCCAAGCTGGTGGTACATTCCAACCATCTTTTCTATTAAAATTAGGATGTTTTTTGATTTCAATAGCCTCGCGAAGCATCCTTGGTAGGAATCGGTGTTCTTTAGCGAGAATCTGTGGTTTGTCAAATCCAATCCAATATTAAGAATATAACACAAAATATTAAAATTTACACAGTGTGCTAAAGCTAAACAGATTGTAGGTAGATAATTTTTTTTCCAGGTCGCAGTACTTCTCTCATGGTACTATGTAACTAGGTAAGAGCAGCGATAGCTCAGTGGGGAGACCAACAGACTGCAATGCACAATTATATTGGTCATACATGTTTTGCTAACACAATAGCATGCAAAATTTAAAAGGTAAAATGTTAATTAGCATTTAATATGTAAAAAATCATTTATATTACAATAATTATTATTTTAAACTTTCTAGAATTTAAAGATTTGAAGTTATTGGGTACCGTATTTTTATTATATTTTGCAAACCTTTTCTTTGTTTGTAATGAATTAACTGAAATACTAGTCAACCGATTTTTAAAATTCTTTCACCATTAGTAAGCTATATTGTCTGCGAATAACATAGGCTACATTTATTTAAGAAAAGTACTGTTACCAACATAAGCTAATCTAATTTTACGCGAGTGAAGCCGCGGGCAAAAGCTAGTCTTCAAATAAAATTGAAGTCTAGATCCGTGTTTTTTATCAACATTCGTGTCTATTTTGACCTAACAAACCTGTTTTAAGTTGTTGTTTGCTAAGAGCAGAGCATGTAAAAGGATGTTATGTAATCTCATTGGTTGTTTTTTTGTGACTATTTTGTGTTCATTGTGTGAGTATTTGTTATGTCAGTCAAGTGGCGTAAGTGAGCACACGTGTGCATTTCGTGAAGATCCGGATTCGATTCTCGGATACCACAGTGTTCTTTATTTATTGTATTTTTTGAACTGTGACCGGTGAGTAACAAAAGGCTGATCGCTTGTTACGCGGATCTTTTATACCTAGTTATATGTATCTTATGTGGGGGCCAGTCAGTGCAGACCGGCGACACTTCGACCCAGTGGGATCTTTTGTGTCGACACTCTCCCAATAACGACTACCATAGATGTTTATGGCAGCCGGGACCGACGGCTTAACGTGCTCTCCGAGGCACGGAGCAGGCGATAATTGTCAATAAATACGCACATAATTTCGAAAAGTCATATAACTACCGAAAGTCAGAGCGTTTAGGTCCAAAATGTCCAATTCCTGAAATGTCCAACGGTTCCAAAATGTCCAATTCCTAGAATGTCCAATTCCCTAAATGTCCATTTCCCAAAACGTCCAATTCCTTAAATGTCCAATTCTCAAAATGTCCAATTCCCTAAATGCCCATTTACCAAAATGTCCAATCTTTGATAATGTCTGCAATGTAGCCTCTACGGAATAGATGTAAAATATTTCACGAGTGTAAATTCATCAAGAGGTAAAAACACATAGAATATTTTCACGTAATATTTAGATTTATTGTTTCATTTTTTCCTGACTGTACATTATCGTCTAATATCCCTATATATAATGTAAAGAAATACAATAATCAACTTAATTATAAATATATGCATTGTAACATAAAAAAAGGCTTTTACAACATTTGCTGCAAAAAAGTAAACAAAATATTATTATTATATAATATTTTTTTTAATTATATAAAAAAATATATAATCAACCTCATTATTAGGCAAGAAATAAAATTAAAGATTTTCCAATACAATAATTAGTATTGGAAAAACTTTAATTTTATTTCTTTCGATGTAACACAATTATAATAATTATTTTTATAATTTTTATAATTAACAGTAATTAAACACATTATTTGAACAAACTAAGTCTCAAAAAAATTACTTTTTTAAAAAATTCTTGCAATGTCAGTTCTTTGTTTTGTAGTTTTTGAATATATGTATTGTATTTCCTATCAAACTGGATGTCTCTGCGTCTTCTTTTATTTCTCATTTTTTTAAACAATGAATCTCGTAGACGAGAGTCCCAATATTTACTCTCACCTTTCAATTTGTATAAAAAGAAATATAAATTCGGATTCTTTTGTATACGGCTATTTAATCTTCTGTGCCATCCCTCCAATGCATTTGTAGTTCTGTGACGTTGTCCAGCACAGCTTAATATAGCTGGAGACATCTTCGGGTACCAAGTGGCCTCAAAATACTTACGAAACTTGTCCATCTCACGCGAGTTAGGGCTCGTTTGTAAGATATAGTGCCATGCAGCTGGTATTTCATTCGTCGGCACTAAAGGAATAATGGCACTCATTCGAGTAGTATTCCGTCCCTCCTTTGTGATATTTAATTTAATTTTTTTTGAATACCGCCATATGGCGTCATTAAAATGATGGTAGCATCCGGTCACTTCAGCCTGCGGGAAAACGTAGGATACAGCATTTAAAATAGCTACTTCGTAATCAGATTTAAACATTTTAACTTGGACTCCTAGCTTTTCTTTTATAATTGAAAATAAACGCACATATGTCTGTTCCATTTTATTTGGCAATAGAGCATAAATAACTGGTATAATGTTTGTTGATTTTTCATTCGAATTTACATCTAAATGTATTACAAAAAACTGATAGAATGGCTTAGGAGCTGCTTTAAATGTTCCATCTGCGTAATATGATCCAGGTAATTTCATGAACTTCTTCGCCGTATTAGTTGCTAATATAATAATTTTATCACTATCACCATCTTCACAAACCAGAAAAGATTTTGCCAAGCTGTCAGGTATTTTAATTGTTTTAACACACAAAGATACGACATCTTTGTGTGTTAAAAAATCTGTATTCAGATACTTTTTGCGAGATGCATATAAACCATTTTTGATGGAATGAAATGATGGTATCAAATCTTTATCATTACGGAAAGTCTCCCTTAACCTTTTCAAAGGCTTTTCACAAATTTCTTAAATTGGTCCTAAATTTGTACATACCGCCGTCTTCAAGGATGTTTTTACTTTTTTTATTTGCAATAGGACAGGATTTTGTTCTTCGCATGTATGTGCCGATTCTCTCAGTATGTTTTTCCTTGATTTATCTATTGTGACTGTTGCAGTACATACTCGTCTATTAATACAACGCCATAGAGTACTTCCATTTTTGTTAGTCACATTTTTATTAAATTGGTACCCATTACGTATCAATGTAGGTTTATTCTTTTGGTTACACATGAACTCAAATTCTTCAGTCATTGTAAATTTAGAAAATGTACGTAACGTAGTTTTAATAACACAAACACGGAAACTACTAAAAATATTGCGATTATTACTGCCACGAGAAAGTACTACAAACGATATTAACGAACAGAATTGACGTGCGGCGTAATATTTTTTACAAACTACCCACATTAGTGACTTACACTTTTATCTACGGATGCGTTTAGTTTATGCTTATTACAAAGTGGCTTACAGAATTATCATTTTAAATTATAATCTTAACTAGATTTTCTAATACACAATGATACTACTATTTTTTTATACATATAATCACAAATTATTTATTGAATTTTCATTTTTGCAGCAAATGTTGTAAAAGCCTTTTTTTATGTTACAATGCATATATTTATAATTAAGTTGATTATTGTATTTCTTTACATTATATATAGGGATATTAGACGATAATGTACAGTCAGGAAAAAATGAAACAATAAATCTAAATATTACGTGAAAATATTCTATGTGTTTTTACCTCTTGATGAATTTACACACGTGAAAATTTTACATCTATTCCGTAGAGGCTACATTGCAGACATTATCAAAGATTGGACATTTTGGTAAATGGGCATTTAGGGAATTGGACATTGTGAGAATTGGACATTTAAGGAATTGGACGTTTTGGGAAATGGACATTTAGGGAATTGGACATTCTAGGAATTGGACATTTTGGAACCGTTGGACATTTCAGGAATTGGACATTTTGGACCTAAACGAGTCAGAGGTGCGCGACGTGGGTTCGAACCCGAGACCCTCTGCATTGCAGTCTGTTGGTCTCCCCACTGAGCTATCGCTGCCACCTTTTTATAGTTGTCTTTTTTAATAAAAGAAATATATCTTTACACGTGTAATATTCGCGTGATCGTAAAGCAATACTGCAGCCGCAAAGTATCCTAGGTACTATTAACTGAGTGATACATGACGTTTAAAGACGTGTGGAACGTAATCATACGCCCACAATTTCCGTCTAGAACAATCAGTGTAATCATATACTAAGTAATAAAATCTCCGATAAGGTTTAAACACTGCCTGTTGATAACACAGACGGTGCCAATTAAATTGAATGATTTGTGTTTAATGAGATTTTGCATGTAACCTAATAAGATATGGGGGGATAATGTTTTGGTTCTTGTTAATACGTAGATTCACCTCTCTTACCCCGAAGGTTTAAGCAGAGGTGTACATCAGGGAAATTGCGGATACAGATTTTGTGACATCCGCGAATGCGGATACGGATATTTAAAGGCTCACATCCGCGAATGCAGATGCGGGTGTCTAAATCGATGCGGAAGATCCGCAATCACGGATGCGGATGTTGATCAAAAATTGTGCGTTTTATTTAATAAAAAGTATGTAATATAACGTCTCCAGATATACAAGCCTGTTTTATTTTATTTATTTATTTAATCTTAGGAAGGCTTACAGACTAATATAATTCTTAAAAGTATACAATTAATGGCTACACATGTTGCTAATAACAAGCCTCCACATATGAATATTAAAAACAAAAATAAAAACCCAAGAATAATCTAACAAAAGAATACAAACGAAAAGAAAAATAACTATAACAAATAGCAAACACAGTTTAATTACCTATATTACAGTTTCAAAGCTTGAGTTCCGCTACCCACGATCAAAGAAAGAATTTGCAAAAGAGCATAAATTTAAAAAAAAATCTACTGTTACTTGATTCTAATCTTCAATTGAAGAATCGTCGCGCCATTTATCAGCCCACCCATTTTCTTTCATCACAACCTGCACTATATCTGGATTCACATTAACATCCGTGTTGATTATAGCGGATGCGGATGCAGATGTCTAAATCGATGCGATCGCAACATCCTTAGTGTACATACTCTCATTACGCCAGTGATGTTTTTAAGTCGCGCACATGACAGACAGGCGAGTTTTTGTCGTATATCGGATCCATTTTTAGGCTCTGTGTAGCTTATGAAATCCTAATAGAAAACTTTGTTCGACCTGGTAATCGAACTGCGGACATCACGATTGCATCAAAATGTAAGCGCAAACTTATTTCTCAAAATCAAAGCACTGCATATTTGGTATATTTTATTTATCACCTTATATAAAAAAAAAAACATAACTTGTAGGTAGTCCACAGTCTCTATTTTTGCGTGTCTCATCCATGTATTGCCAGGGATTAAAAATTATATACTGCCTACGGGTACTAACTAAGAATCAGATCAGCAGTGCAGATAGATAGTTCCTGGTTTCTACATGCAACTTTTTTATTTGTGCTATTACCTACTTAAAGTATAAGTATACCAAACTAGCCATTCCCACAGTTTCACCCGTTCCGCTTCTAAAGTTTCTACGCTTACCCTACTACATTCTTCTCTCTAACCTTTATTATTCCCCAGTCACTTGGGGTCGGCTTTTCTGGTCTAACCGGATTTGACTGATATCAGTTTTCACACGGAGCGGCTGCCACCTGGCCTCCGCAATCCGAACGCTAACGATACCCTAAGGCTAGAGCAGTGTCAGGATATTATAGGGCACTGACTTCTCAATAACGATTGCCATAGATGTTGTATGTGGCAGCCGGGACCGGCGGCTTAACGTACTCTCCGAGGCACGGAGCAGGCGATAATTGTCAATCAATACGCACATAATTTGGAAAAGTCATATAACTTCCGAAAGTCAGAGGTGCGCGACGTGGGTTCAAACCCGAGACCCTCTGCATTGCAGTTGCTGTTGGTCTCCCCACTGAGCTATCGCTGCTTACCCTACTACATTAATCCTTACTAATATTATAAATGCGAAAGTAACTCTGTCTGTCTGTCTGTCTGTTACCTTTTCACGCTTAACTCGCTGAACCGATTTTGATGAAATTTTGGAATGGAGATAGCCCGAGACCCTGGGAAGAACATAGGCTATATAACATCACGCTACGGCTCATGGGAGCGGCGCAGTAACCACAAATACCACTGACGCGGGTGAGACCGCAGGCACAGCTAGTAAATCTATATATTAATACGTGAAGCAAAACGAACTTGCGCGAACTGAGGAGCATGAAATTTGGCACAGTTAAAGTTAATATGGAGAAGGAGGGGCGAATCCTAATATTTATATAAAATATGAATTAGAAATACATTAAATTAATGAAAAAACACTACACGCACACAACCATGCATTTGACACACGCAGTCGAAGCGCGTAACTATGGTTACATACATATATCAATATATAATAATGACATAATTATATCAGCAATATCTTACAGGCAAACTTTGGTCGAATTTCGACCGCTGGTTCATGTAAACTTGTGTTACTTTGAATTAGAGCTTCTTCGGATTCCGTATTAGTCATCAAAGTTTTACTGGAATAACCAGATTTTGGAAGTTACAACTTATCTGACGGCATTTGTTTAAGTTAGGTAGCCGAAGGAACATCTGCATACCTATATAATTTTATCCTTGTTCTTATGATTAAAGCCAAATGTCTTGATGTCATGATTCCCTCTATATCATTGGCTTGCCAAAATTTAAAGACCTGTGTTCGCTTAAAGCACAGGCGCTCAGCATTAATTGCATCTTTCACAAAACACATCAGAATCCCACTTTTATCCTGTTGAGAGGCGATTGAATAAAGAAAAGAGATCTCATGACAGAATTGTCACAAGATATCTTATGACAATTCTATCTATCTATTCTAGCCATAATCCTAGCCAATATTATGAATGCGAGTGTGAGTTTGTTTGTTACGCTTTCACGCCTTAACAACTCGACCGATCGTCATCAAATTTCGCTCACACGTTGTCAGGGAAACAGAAAAGGGGCATTCAGTACCATATCCAGAAACAAGTGAGAAACGGCCATGAATTGCCATAAATCTTGGAGTTCGAAAAAATTGCATCACGTGACCTTGAGGTCAAAGGTCATAGTCATTTCGGAGGTATATCGACTATGCTGAGTCGAATGGTGTTGACCGGGAGTCTCTAGCTCTTACGGTTCTTGAATTGAAAGATGGTATCACCTGACCTTGAGGTCAGAGGTCAAAGGTCATAGTCATTTCGGGGTATATCGACTATGCTGAGTCGAATGGCGTTGACTGTGAGTCTCTTTACGGTTCTTGAGTTGAAAGTTGTATAACAGACAGATGGACGGACTGACAGACGGACGGACAAAGCTGTTGTATATAAGAGATTTTTCGAACTCTAAAAAAGTACTGTTAGTAACCTACCTACATTTACGCGTGCGAAGCCGCGGACAGAATCTAGTAGTCTATATCTGTTTGTAAGTTTTCTAGCAGCGACATTTACACAGATACTCTGCAAATATGAGTAATTTTTTAATTGATCGCCAAGCTACTGAACAGCATAAACCGTATTAATAGTTTGCTGGAACTAACAAATAACAGAAATAAAGAAAACACATAGTTTTCGATTCAGAAACCCTTAAGACTGCGCCGAGCGTAAGTCAGTTAATGACAGAGCTCGTGCGGCGCATGTTCAAATCGGTGCGCGCCCGCTATAGTAAAATTGTATGGAGGATTTGAAGTGCTTTTTTGATAATTATGTATATTTATTTTCAACCAATAACTTAACGTTTGGGACGGACAAATTGTAATATAACTATTTATGTTTCGTTTAAGCTGTAAAATAGGATAGACTTCTACTGTTATAATCTAAAATTCACGTAACACGAGCTTAAGTTTTTGTATTTTTGGCGACATTATGCAAATTTATGTAATTTTGTAGGCGAGAATATTTGTTATATTAAGTTTTTTACACGGAGTAATTGTAAACACATTCATTGTAATGGTAAATGTATATTTTATATTTGTATTTAACTAAAAGTGTTGATTTTATTCACTTAACTGTAACCGCCTGTTTTGGCACATTTCGCTCGGCGCAGTCTTAATGAGTTTCTATATTTAGAAACCAATTAATGTCCCGTACTGTTTTTAATTATATGTTTAGTGTAGCCCCCTGCCCTAACTCCTTCCATTAATCTACTAGGTATATGATTAGGTCACCTACTTTTTTTTTATGCGATATATAATAATAATAATAGCCCTATATTAAACTGTCCCACTGCTGGACACAGGCCTTTTCTCAGTGTGAGAAGGGTTAGTCTATAGTCCACCGCGCTGGCCCAGTGCGAGTTGGCGGACTTCACATATCTTCCAGAACATTATAGAGAACTCTCAGACATGCAGGTTTCCTCACGATGTTTTCCTTCACCGTTAAAGCGAGCGATATTTAACTATTAATACGCACATAACTTCGAAAAGCCAGAGATGCGTGCCCTAGAATGGAACTCGAGACCTCTGCGCGGCAGTCCAACGGTCTCCCACTAAGGTATCGCTGCACTGTGCGATATGCAATAGCTTATTCACTTACAAACCTAAGCCGGCCGCTCTAGAAACAATTAGTCTAAGTGGGCCATAACGACCCTTCCTAAACATAACATGAGTATGGAGTTTTGGAACAAACCATGACTAATGTATTCGATTGACCTAAATGCCTACAGTTGCTCAGAATAGGGCCGGAATGTCAATGAGCACACAAATTGCCGTCTTACGACGCGACGTAGAATTATTTAAATAGTAGTAAGAAATAGAAACAAGACGGACTTGAAATACAATACAAAAAATATCTACTCTGATTTACATAATATCGTCTTACGTTTACGTGAATGTTGTACAATACTTTATGCGGATGTCATCACGTTCTTTATTTTTAAAAACACTAATCCTTACTTCCTTACTTAATATTGTAAATTCAAAAGTAACTCTGTCCGTCTGTTAACTTTTCAAGGCTAAACCACTTTACCGATTTAGATGAAATTTGGTACAGATTTAGTATTCAAACCATGGGCAAGGACATAGTCTAGGTACATTTTATTGAAGTAGGTACCACGCAGGCGCAGCCGCGCGCACAAGCTAGTATTACATAATTTTAAAACTATTAAACTACTACTGTTTAATAATATTACTTTTTAAGCTATTTAATTTATTAAACTATATAGATTTACACTTTTCTCGACGATTCGGTTGCCTTTCAGCAGCGTTCGTCGCGTCGCGTCGTGGGGAGTTTTACAGTAAGCAGTAGTTAAATAGTTTCAAAAGAATGTAATAACAGTGTTTTTCTAAAAACAACGCGGTAAGATCCGTATTAAGCAGTTCAATTTCAAAGACATAATACTCTTACTATACTAAAAATAATTATTATGTTCTTTTGGAAAATATTTCGTTAACATAGAAATTAGCACAGGAATGCGAAACGTACACAAAACTGTAAGAGATACTGTCTGTAACTTTTAAGTTATTATTCGACTTCGAAAAGCTTTAGCATTTTTTTGTAAATATAGTACGTACGTATATAGTACGTGTTTGATTATTTTTCTTTTACGTAATAAAATACCGCGCCTGCACTATGGGTAATCCTTGAATAGCACTTTGCATGCATTCGCAGGACGGTACTCCACACAGAACAACAATATATCAAACATTATTTTTTGTTCTATTTTATAAAGATCATATTATGTGTCAATACTTTGTATAACACTTTCATAGAATAAGATATCATAGAAAAATATTGTACTCCTGTTTTTGTTTAATAAATGATGAATTAATGAATTATGAATTAATGTGAATTAATGAATTAATGTTCTGTATAAGAACAGGCCCGTGCCTGCACTGCTGGGCAGTGGGACAGTTTAATGCAGAGCTGATAATATTATTATGACGATTTAAATCACTGCGTCTTTCGTGTAGTCATTACAATATTCATAAGGAAAAGACGTTGAGAAAAAAATCTCAGGGTTGTACGTCAAGCGAGCCAAAGAACTACCTAAACGTTTACTACAAATTAGGCGATGTATTCACAATACTCAGACTGCACAACAAATTATCAATTATCGCGAAATGAAAGCCTTTTCTGTATACTTGGTAATGTATAATATACATAATTGTATATTTGCTTGTTGCTTGCAGTCGTTACGCAATTCAAAATGCGTGATTGGCCTATTCACTGAATTCGATACAGAGATAGAATTACATAAAAAATAAGTAAATGTGGATAGTTATGGTGTCTTCTTTTAAGGCAACTCTCGCACTAGGGATATGAATGAAATGGAATGATTATGATGCGGGCGACATTAATAAAATTAAAGAAAACACAGAACTGCTGAATAGATTTTGATGACGTTTACGAAGTTGGCATCTGGAGAGCTGCTGCAAGATAGACATTAAAGAAACGTAAACGAAATAAACATTACAACTAGTAACATATACTTAATAAAAAATTATAGAACTAAAAAAAGGTTTAACGATGGGACGGTAATCCGACACGACCGGAGACAGATCAGGCGCAGGACCAACGGCTTTACGTGCTTGCCGAGGCACAAGGGTGTCTAATACCACAAACTTCCCAACTCCGAGCTGATATTGAGGTTTACCGAGATCGGTAGTATATCCGACTACACCACTGAGACAGTCGGGTCTAATTATACGCGAATGTATTATAACACGTTGAATAAGTACGTGTGTTACGTCCATGACCATACAAAACAAGTATCACGTTGTGACCGTATTCAAATATGATTCGAAAGCAACTATACGAATTACAATTTAAAATAGTCTATTAACTGAGCTTGAGATAATAATAATGATAATAATAATAATAATAATAAGTTAGGATTAGGATTAGGAGTAGGACCCAAGCTAAGGTGAAACAGTATACGCCGAGAGCTGCATGACTAAGGAGGAGCTTAGTCGCTAGTATGCGAACTCTGAAGACCAGGGGACCTTTAGTTTAATTTTCCCTTGCCGCGGTGAACGCAGGGCTCTGCCGTTGTCGACCTTTATGTCTCTAGCTACTCGTGGGAATAGAATGAATAAATATAATATTAAGAAATACAATCTTCGAGCGCTACCCGGTTGTCGCAGGAATTCTCTTACTGATGAAGACACTACGTCGTTATTTTCATCCATCCCATCAACTCGCCCTTCATTTATGACTAGAAGATCTTCTACTCTGTCCACTTCTAGTCTATCTAACAGTGTTGTGCAAGATGTCTATTATGACTTAAAACTTGCATCCACTCCGGGCGCCAATACTACAAAGCGCATAAAATGGACACCTGATATGAATAAGTTTATATTGCGTACATATTATCAATTAACTTCATTAGATACAGATACAAAAACATACCTTGAACCACTTCACCTAAAGTTCTTAGAAAAATACCCGAATTTGCAGATAAGCCGACAAAGAGTAGGAGACCAACGTAGGGCTATAATCCGCAATAAATTACTACCACAGCATACAATAGATCAGATACGAGTCGAAGTTAAAGAAGAACTCAATCAACTAAAACCAAATTTCCACTTAGATATTCCATCGAATCAGATGCAGTGCGACCTACATCACCATAATTTAACTCACTCGCCACTCACAACCTCACAAAACCCGAACTCTCAAAACATTACTCAAAACCAAAAGCGATATAACAACAAAGCAAATACATTATCATCATCAACTTCGGCTAGCGATGTTTCACAGCAGGCACACGCCACTCAATCTGTGACCACGAAAGCTGGTAAAACAAGAGTGCGTATGCAATGGACTGACGAATTAAATACGTTTATCATGCGCACATATTTATATATCACTAAACTTGACACAGATAGGACTATGTATTCCAAAAAACTCCACGAGCAATTTACACTAAGATATCCACATTTAAAAGTTTCAGCACAGAGACTTTCTGATCAAAGGAGGGTTATTAATAGAAACAAAATGTTATCTGATAATATAATTAATAGCCTAAAACAAGAGATTTCACAGATACTGAAAAAGGAACAATTAGAAAATAATCTACTCTTATTACGACATCCATCACATGTCATCTTAGAAGAGACCTCACAATTACCATCAAATACAAACTTTTATTCTTTACCATCTTCACCCCCTATCATATTAACCACACAACAATCCTTCGTTACACTAGACGCCTCCACCCAGATCAATAACTCATCTAATATTACAATTATCTCACAAGAAACAGACAGTACACACACCTCTCAAGTCACACAAATAGATACATTGACACAGGAATGAATTAACCAATTAGAAACTACACTTATCGAATATCGCGATGTGGACCCAGCAGTTCGTCCTAAATTACCTAGACTAAGAGAAAATAAAATGCTGTACGGATTTTTGAATACTTTTAATGAACATATACTCGGCAGATTTTTTACTACAGAATCAGATTTCATATTTATACATACACTAGTATACTGCAGCGCATTAGTTATAAGTAAACGTTTAGGATATAAGATCCATACTTTGCATAGAGACACATTTACAAAGTCACGTGAACTCCAAAAACCTAAGTGGCAAATAAGAATTGAAAATGATATAACAAGTTTAAGAGCAGATATAGGTAGGTTAACTCAGTATATAAATAATAACAGGTCTAGAAAAGTAGTTTCAGCAGCGCAGTCTATTTTCAATCGTATGAAGATTCACTCAATTCACGAACGAAATAATGTTAGACCAGAAGAGTACTTGGATACACTAAAACAAAAATTAACACTTAAGTCACAACGCTTAGCTAGGTATCTCAAAGCATTACAGAGAAAAAAAGATAATAAAATGTTTGCTTCGCGCGAAAAGAGCTTCTATAGGTCACTAAAAACTAGAAATTTACCGACCGATAAACATAATGGGTTACCTCAAGCGGAAGATCTTAAAAACTACTGGGCCGATTTGTGGAAGAAGCACAAAGATCACAATTATAATGCTAGGTGGATAGACGAAGAAGCAAGTAGAATGGCAAGTCTTGAAATTATGGAATTACCCGATATTACTACTGAGGATATAGCCATAGTTACAAGAAAAATGAAGAATTGGAAAGCTGCTGGAATAGATAGTCTGCACAGTTTTTGGTATAAAAAGTTTTTCTCACTTCACGGTATACTAGCAAAAAATATTACCGAAATTATTAAAGGTCATCAACAATTGCCTAAATTTATAACAAAAGGCATAACATATATGTTACCAAAAAGTTCAGATACAGTAAATCCATCACAGTACCGCCCAATCACATGTCTTCCAACAATATACAAACTCATTACATCACTCATTACACGTAACATCAACAGCCACTTAGAACGCAATAACATCTTATTTGAAGAACAAAAAGGATGTAGACAAAATCATAAAGGATGTAAAGAACAACTTATAATAGATGCTACAATTTTAAAACACGCTCAATCTCGAAAAAGAAATCTTCATATATCTTATATTGACTACAAGAAAGCATTTGACAGTGTACCTCATTCCTAGTTATTAAAGGTTTTACATATTTATAAAATCGACCCCATTATTATACAATTTCTGGAAAGGGCCATGTCAGATTGGCGAACAACATTACAGGTTTCTAACGATGCGGATACAGTCACGACAGATGAAATATATATTGAGAATGGCATATTTCAGGGAGATTCGCTGAGTCCCTTATGGTTCTGTCTCGCTCTTAATCCGCTGTCTTATCTCCTTAACAATAACACTAACGGGTACAAATTGAGCAGCAATACACATATTACTCATCTTATGTACATGGACGACATCAAACTTTTCGCTAAGACCGACAACTGTCATAAGAAGCTAATTGAAATTACTACATTATTTAGCAAAGATATAAACATGTCATTCGGTCTCGATAAATGTCGAACACTACACATTTGCCGAGGCAAAGCAGTCAGTAATAGTCTAAATTCAGATCAACCTCACACATTTTTATCTATGGAACCAACAGATTTTTATAAATATCTCGGTATTCATCAGTCTAATGCTATCAACCACACTCAGATTAAAAAAGATTTATTCCAAGAATATACTAACCGACTAAACCTCATCTGCAAAAAACAGCTTTACTCAAAAAACCTATTCAAAGCCATTAATACTTTTGCAATACCAGTCTTAACATATACCTTTGGAGTTGTTAAGTGGACGCGCACTGATATTAATCGATTAGAAATTAAAACCAGAACTATATTAACTAAACACAATTATTTACACCCCAAATCAGCCATTGAAAGAATTTCAGTTAAGAGGGAAAAAGGGGGTAGAGGCCTTACTGACCTTAAATTATTATGGGAAAGACAGATTCAAAATCTCAGAGACTTTTTCTATACCAAATCTGCAACTAGTGATATTCATTTATCCACAGTTAGAATAGATAAGAACTTCACTCCGCTAAATTTGCACCATAAAGAAATTATCTACAAAACCCCGAGAGAACATGTACAGGGTAAAACAGACAATTGGCGTTCCAAAGAATTGCATGGCAGACATTTACTTGACCTAGAACAGCCGCACATAGACATAGAAGCCTCAAACAAGTGGCTAAAATTAGGTTCGCTATTCCCTGAGACCGAAGGTTTTATGCTTGCCATCCAGGACCAAGTTATTAACACCAAAAACTACAGAAAGTTTATTCTAAAAGATCCTAACACTCAAAATGACAAATGCAGGAAATGCCATCGCTTATCCGAAACCATTCAACATATAACCAGTGCTTGCCCAAACTTAGCTCAAACCGACTATACCCACAGACACAATCAAATCGCTCACATCATTCACCAAAAACTATCCATTAAACACAATCTCATAACAAATAAAGCAGTACCATACTACCAATATGTTCCAAGGCCGGTGCTGGAGAATCAGCATTACAAAATATATTTTGATAGAGCCATCTTAACTGATAAAACTGTACATTATAATAGACCGGATATAACACTAATAGACAAGTTAAATCAACACGCATACTTAATTGATATAGCTGTCCCTAACACACACAACTTACAAAAAACAATAACTGAAAAAATACATAAATACACAGAGTTAAAAGAAGAAATAATAAGAATCTGGAAATTGAATAGAGTGTATATTGTTCCTCTGATTCTGTCTAGCACCGGAATCATACCCAAACAGCTTCATCATTATCTACAACAACTAGAACTACCATCTAATGTATACATGACTATGCAAAAAGCATCCATACTAAACACCTGCCGAATCGTCCGAAAGTTTTTGCAGGAAGATATAGCCCCTTAAACGAATCTTTGTAATGAACTCCACTTGGTGTAAACCCGTGGTTTTTATTTATTGACCGAAATTACTACACATTTCGAGGAAAACAAATATAAAATAATAATAATAATAATAATAATATTCTACCACATACACACAACACCATCTAGCCCAAACTAAGCAGAGCTTGTACTATGGGTACTAGACAATGGATAAACATACATATATCCTTTTTTTTTTTGTAAAATACATACATATTATACATAGAAACACCCAGACCAAGACAAACATCCATGTTCATGCACACAAATGTTTGACTTGTGCGGGAATCGAACCCGCGACCTCAGGCGTGGCAGTCGGTTACAGTAACCACTACGCCATCAAGTCGTCGTACACAAAACGTCGTTAACACGTCGTTAAAAAGTACACAAATCACAACCTAACATCCACTACATTCTTCAAGAGTTTTCTATATCAACACATTAGACACCCTAGACTTAGAACAATACCCAGCAAAGTTGATACGTTTCGTTGGAAACAGACTACCTATTATAACCAAGGTCGAGAATAAATATTCGAGAATAATTGTATTCTTTGTTTACATTTGTCTCAAGCCCGGTTGAATATAGTTTAGTTTATATATACAGGTATATACAAGATGAGGGGCGTTTACATACCTGAGATAATAAAACTAAAAAGTAACAATCACAGTACAAGAATGCTATGATAAGCGTGTTATGTAAATATGGGCAATGTTGATGGTTATTGAAGACGCGCGACGCAATGTTGCCGCTAATATGTTGTTATCTCAACAATTGCTTACGAATACCTACGATTATTCACACATTTAAGACACATACACAATTTTTTTTTACATGTACACTGACTCATTACTTGATTGGTGTAAGTATGAGCGCTAAAAAAACCCAGCAAACGATACTATATTCGGTAAAGTGTAAAAATATCTTTGTACAGCACTGTACAATTGCATATCTCAGAAGGATTATGCAGATGTATCACTCACCTAAATTGCGCCAGACATGTATAAATGCCGTTTGGTGCAATAGATGGAAGCTTATTGCTGTCTTACTGTCGAGCATAGAGAACCGCCTTGCAGAGAAGCCTGGTATCACATGACAAAACTTAACCCGAGATACGACCATTGACAGTATGTACAATAAGCACAAATTGTCACTGAGCTAACGCGACAATCCGAAGAACTATAAACGGTATAGAGGAAATTGTGAACGAAAATACATTAGCTATGTTTTTATATGATTTCTATTTTAGATGGATAACTTGAGCTCTAGAAATAAATCCTGTGACGCCAGAGACTTTACAGACATTCAAACAACGAACAGAAAAACATCCATTGTATTTGTGGACTACACAATTTTTTGTATCGTGTTGGGATCGACCCATGACAACGCATGGCAGTGGCAAGGCGATGTCAAAGTACCATCCGTGCAGGTTCTTTCGTTTTTCATCTTCTCATGATGAACGCGTTATTTCAACACTTGCTTTAATATACCTATTAACTAGTAATACGAGTACTACTCCTCTAGTATTCCCAAGAGACTTCTCAGCTTATCTTGTCTGCGTGCGTGCCAGTGAACATATTCTACATGGACCAACACGCGAACTCCAATTCTGGCTTTATCTTTAAACTTCTTTTAATGAATTTGGTCACCACATACACCAGCTCATATACCCAAGTAAAAGAATTTTTAGAAACATTGTAATCTATTGGCAATTAAAAAGAGTGGACGTGGGTTTCTTGCCTGCTTCTCGTCGTAAGAGTTATGCTACTCGAATAGGCTTTTACCTTATCATAGTAATAATTAAAGACATAGTTTAATGACGTACTGAGACATAATAGAAGGATTTAAAAAAAAACTAATTTTTGGTTTAGTATTTTTGATACTTTGAAACCAACATTGAAAAATAATTAATATGTTTATTCCTGCAGTCATTAGCTTCTAGACTCCTAGAGTAGACGATTGCGCTATCAGCGAAGGAGCACGTGTAATCTAAACATATTGCGTTAACAAACCAGCTCTTTTGAAGGGTTCGCAATATGCGAGATCTACTCCTGGAGGCCTACTCCGACTCCGAAGTGATTAATCCGAAGTAACGATCGAATGTTTGAACGTTTTTTACTACGAACTTCATTAGTTTCAGTCGGCTTGGCTTATTATTCGATCCGTCCAAACTAAATTTAACCTGTCATGTCTTAGAATACCAGACATCATTTAAAATCTATTGTATCTGGCCACCAGTGTGCCGCTACGACTCAATAGATTAAGGTTTCTTGTATCGTTAACCCTACTCTGAAAAAAGTGGTGTTACATTTAGTGTCTATACATATATTGACTTAAGTTTAACGGAGAGTGAGCAAAGACTACGAAACCTACCCACTTTTACTACGATACTGCCATACTTCGGTTGGTTTATTCATTTTCATTATATTCTTTATGCACCCTCGTCGGTCGTCCGACAACCGCCCTCATATAACCGCTTATCAGGAGGGTCGTATGTTTATATGTCACTTAGATAGTAAAAAGCTAATCTTCAAATGTTATAGATATCGTGAATATATTTTGGATAGAAGAACCGTCATGAATTATACCATAGATGATCAAGACAGCCGCGACCGACGCATTGTATGCTTTCAAGGTGTGAATTTTTGCAAATGGTCACACTTCTACAGGCATAACGCTTTTGACATTGGTTACCTTCGCAGATGAATAGATGTACGCATGCGGCACAGACCCTTTGTGTCTTTGAATATCTGTCAGACTCAATTAGGATCTGATTAGGCATATCGAAAAAAGTCTAAATATTGGTTTAGCTGACAGTATCCACTTATAATCAGGGTACTATCACCATACCATTACAAGTTTAAAATATAAGGCCATTAAGGAGTAAACACAGCTATACCTATACGTTACATCCTAATCGTAACTAATATTATAAATGCGAATGTGAGTTTGTTTGCTTGTTACGCTTTCACGTCTTAACTACGAGACCGAACATCATGAAATTTTGCATACACGTAGTCAGGGGAACAGAAAATTACTCTTTATCCAGAAAAAGTACTCTTACTGAATATCTATTTTATTTAAAACGTACCAGGGCTTCAGTATCCCCGGTGACCATGACGTATTGTGTGTTTAGAAGCAATAACTTGTGTTGCATATAATAACTTTGAGTAGTTCCTATAGGACCGCGGTTATGAGTTTATAATGAATAAAATTATGTTTAATGAATATCAAAGAGGTCACGTCCATAATTATACATTATATCTAGACGTCACGGCAATACTAATAATTTAAGAGAATTTTTGTCTTCCCTACGCAAATGTAAAAAGTATTTTATTCAATTTTTACTCGTTCACGTTTATATGAGATAGGTGGTTTTCAACAGATCTGGTCTATGAATCTTTTGTGGCTGATAAAACTCATATCATCTAAATAAAAATACAAATTAATAAATATTTTTACATATTGACATTTCAAGTGATTTGTTTGTTGTTTATTCAAACGATAACTTATACTATCCTCAAAATATGACTAAGCCACCGTAATAGATATCTACACTCATGTAATTTGTATGTACCCTTAAAGAAGCCACGTTTCTTCGGTTTTCCCCATAGCGCAACGCAAGTCACAACCCGCGTGTCAAACCGCAATACGACCATACAAAATAAATTGTATAAATTACGACTATTAGTCACGCGGTATTTTTATAAATATTAATAACAGTTTGTTTATTGACCAATCAATAACATTTTTAATGGTTCGATAAACACATTTGAAATTCATTTCTTTTTTGTTTATAGTTAGTACTGAAATAATTATTTATGATAATTGCTACCCAGCACAAGGCGTCAGTTTCGTTTAGTTATTTCTCTAAATTACTTCCTAACGATGCCTCTATTCGTCTTGAAGAAAGAATAAACAAATATACTTTCGTGTATATCTGTCTTGTGTTTGTGCACGCTAATTACCTCGACAGCTGCATTGATTTGGGTATCATTTTCATTGGCGTATTCATAACTTGTTTTTTTTTACACGTGGATGAATGCATTGCCGCATATTTATTATTATTAGGTCATGTCCGACTCACCCGGAAAAAGATGGCGACATCCTGGTAATACCGACTAAACGCACCAGGGTGTTCTTCAACATAACACACTTTTCACTTTCACATGCAGTCACGACCTTGGCGAGGTTTCGGCCCGCCGCGTGAAACGACGGGTCCCAACACGCCCCTAATCTACCCTACCCAAAATATTATAATAATTTGCCCTACCGTCCCCTTGTGGGGGACGAAGATAACACGACACAGAGACGCGCGTGGGAACACGCACGCGGCCTCTCGACCCTGGAGCTAGTCGGGTGGTGGGCTGGCCAAGAAATGTATAAATTATATATATAATTATATTATATTTTTAAAAAGCTAGTCAACTAGGTGTAAAGACTGATGTCAAATGATTAGGTTGGCAGCAATTGACATGTCGCATTCTTATTGAAACAGCGACTTAATTCGAAATTTGGAAGTAAGACAATTTTCCGTTTCTGAAAGGTTGATACTTTACTAGTTCTATACTTCTGTAGTTCGTTTCGTCTAACTACTCCGCGCGACTGTTTGAGCCATAATTAGCAGACTGATGTAATTAGCTTGAGCGAGACTATAATTATTATTTAGTACGCTTGTGTTACCGTAAAGTAAGTTGTTTGATATTGTTAAAAATAGCAATGAGACGAGTAAACATTGACGTAATACATTACGCCTTTGACATGGCATCTATAAAGTTAACTAAACCATTAATGTTTATAACGAATTGTAAAATAAGATTATTAAATATTATGTATTTTGACCATAACTATCCACGGGTAAATGTGAGTAAATAAATATATCGACACAGTCTTAGAACAAGGAGAGATAATATAACTTTCAGTTCTTTTTTTACATATACTTACAAGTATTAAATATGATTGATAAAAACATTTTAAGATTTTGTACATGAACTATCAAGATAAGGAGTTGGAATGCTACCACAATACTTTTTTTTTATTGCCATCGGTGGCAGACGAGCAAGTGGTCCACCTGATGGAAAGTGGTAACCGCTGCTCATGGACTTCAGCAATGTCAGGACACAGCAAAGCCGCTGCCTACCGTGAAAGAAGAACTCTCTTTAAACCTCGTTTGAAGAAGGAGATATCATAGCGCTCGGGAAACACCGAAGCAGGCAGTTCATTCCAGAGCTTGCACGTACGTGGGAGAAATGATCGCTGGAAGCGTACCGTTCTGGATTTGAACGCTTCCAGGTGATATGGATGAACCCTACTTCGTTGTCGAGTGGTACGATGATGGTATACGTCGTTTAATAAAATGCTCATCTGTAAATTTAGTGAATATCAGATGTCTGGTTGTTCTACGACTGCGTCGATATGTATATAGATAGGCCAATTAAATAGATTTCTATTCTCATCGATGTTTGACTAATGAATCTGCGCCTAGCACAAAATTGAATTTGCTACTGCCAACACGAAGGCTCTGAACTTAATATAAATTATAGTTTAACCAAAATCTAAAACAATATATTTTAACTTATTGAGTAGCAACGGCACACCGGTTGCCAGACAAAATAGATTTGTAATTATGTCTAGTATTCTAAGACTTGACCGAATAAAGAACACGATATGAGATCTTACATCACAAGTCACTACTATAATACATTACCTCATTATTAATCTACTAACATAATAAAACAGGACAGTATTCTACTAAGTTGAATGCAATAGAAAATCTTATATCAAATAATCGCCTGCTGTGCGAACCTCATTCCGTCCACGTCTCGGGTTGGTATGTGACGTCGCCGCCTAATGACGTCAATACGACGGTGTAAGGCGCCATGCATTCACTTTCCCTGAGCCATCCAATGATATTTAGTCTCTTGCTTACACTAACTCTATTTGAACTACTACGTCAGTTTACTTTGATTCAATTATCAGTCTCTCGTAAAACAATCAACATCGTTGTTGAATGTTATTTCCGACATTTCATTGTTTAGTAAACAGCAAAGTCGAAATTCAATGTAAATAATACATTTAGGACGATCAATATTAAATTAGGGTCCGTACTGATTATTCGACACAAAGATTTCTACAGTAGCCTTTTGCTCAATTTGGGGCGGAACTTCTGAACGTGCTTTTGAACATGAATTGAGCATATACCTCCACACTACGGGATCAGTGTTACCGTGACTAGCAGGCTTTTTGGTGCTTCTTAGATATGACTCTTTTACTTGGTCAACAAATCGTAAATGATGTTCCTGGTGTTCCAAATCAGTTAAACTTTTACCAGTAGCCTGCACTGTTTGCCATAATGAAACCACAAAAATGGCAAGTACTCGTCTAGTTAAAGTAACTTATTCATATCCCAAGAAAGAAATCTTGCTAAAGTTTTCATCGCAAAAGTCTTCATAATTTGCTTGAGTTTATACGCTAGAAAAAGCTTAAAGCCAATGTAATAAAAATACGAAATCGCGTAGTAAATTCTAGCACTCTGCTCTTAAAAGCTCTATGATGCAGTGCAGTCTTGTGAACGATTTCAGTGAAATCTATGATTTAGGGCCATCGCAGTTAATGGTGTGTAGACAATCTACGACAAGCAAGATGTAGACTAGTATGATTAGTGTAATTAAAGTAATGGAACAAAATAGGTGCCAAGTATGGATAATGAAGAATAAAGACTTACTAACGAAATTTGTTCCGTTCTTTATTTGAATAGAATGAGAACAGTTCAGAGACAAAAAAATTGCCATTGTTAAATCTACAATATCTTTGGTTAACCTATTGTTTGATGTGTAATTTTGACGAGTGGTTGAAAAGTATTTTAACAATGCGATTGTATGTCAATTACATTAATATTAAACACGCTGGGTACTTTTCACCTTATCACTTATAATAAGGTTGTGAGATCTTTACGAACCTACCAGCTACACCTGGTCCGCCAATCATGAGGGATAGTAATGTATTCTAAAATTTTGTCGTTACAGCTTCATAAGCTTTGGAAGCGCAACCTATGTAAGACCAGATTTATATCACTAGTACATTGCCGACCTAGCAAAAAAGAAGCCACAATCTTAAGGGTTATAATAATCATAATATAATAATATTCTATCAAATACACACAACACCATCTAGCCCAAACTAAGTAGAGCTTGTACTATGGTACTAGACAATGGATAAACATACATATTATTATATTCCTTTTTCTTTGTAAATACATACATATTATACATAGAAACACTCAGACCAAGACAAACATCCATGTCCATACACACTAATGTTTGACTTATGCGGAAATCGAACCTAGACCTCAGGAGTGGCAGTCGGTTACACTAACCACTACGCCATCGAAGCCGCCAACCTCTGTTGAAGTAACACAACACTAAGTTATTAGGTCGAGTTCTTTTATAGGACCGCGGAGCCTCTTTACAAGGTCTCTTTGGATAGGACAACAATCAACGGTTAATTCTCCGAAATATATATAGTTCGTAGTAGTTCCCCTTATTTTTACCAATGGTAAAAATAAGGGGAACATTGACTCCTCATCTTGATAATCATGAATCTCGACTTCTAAAAAGTTATCGTATATCAGTTTTAAATACTTTGCAAGACAGGTTTGGACAAAAGATTCGTCTAAGGCTTGACTGCAACAATGTTCCTTATCCTGATCAGTCTTGACTATGGCACCGCGCGAAGTTCACGATACAAGAAATAGTTCACGTCTAAGTACACAAAATATATTACGTAGTTCAACAGAAAACATTTGCCTAAATTCTTTACAACCTACGGTTTCCGCTATTTGGTGCCAGTGTGTGACCGCGTTCTTTCAAATAATAGGATTATTTACTTTAGATGTTTGGCCCTATTACTGAAGGCCTTTTTTTACGTATTTATATATTTGCTACAATACTACACCAGGCAAGCGAAGCACTTTAAACACATTTAAATAAAATACGTACTTGTTCCACGTACAAGCGTACTGTACGCTAATACTTGGAACAAGTACGTATTTTATTATTACCAAGGTGGTAAGTAACATATGGTTCGTGTAATGGTAAGCGGTTACCGTAACCTATGATCGCCTGCAAAACAGAACTCTGAAGAAAAGGAAATAAATATTGAATGAAAGGAACTTTAACTGAGCTGCAAAATAACGTTATGGTTAGTGTTCATACACTGAGTAACGTCGTAACCTTATTTTATTTACTGTCGAACCTGGTATAGCTGATGAGTACACACGGCTACACATCAAGTTAGACACCCTATATACGCATAACTACGCTATATTCAAAATAGAGAATTGTCGATAAGGGACAGTGCATAGTGGTGTCGATGTAATGGTAAGGAATAAGGATAGAGCGTAACAAAAATATAACGCACTCTCTCTCACGATTCGCAGCGTTCAACTTCTAACAGTTCAAACTTCAAACAGTCTAGGTTTATGTGTTGCTGTGTGTACTTTAATTACTCCAATTTGTATACTCCTAATTGTATACTCATATTTGTAAGTGCTGATCTTGTACAGGCTTCCGCCTATAGCCAAAATGAATGTGTCAGATAAAATATATCAAACCTATTAGGGAGATAATCCCTTAATCCATCGACTAATTCGTGTAGTCTGTTTGCGTAGAAGTTATATCATGAACTAAATTGACTGCACTGTTTAAGCTGTATGTATTAAAACATTAAATGTTTTAACTTTTTTACTAGATTTTGGCTGCAGCTACGCTCGCGTTAATCTTCATAAATTTCTATACCTCGGGATCAGTACTTTTTTTGGATCAAAGATACCCATGTCCTATTCTGTACCCCTGACAACGTGGATGCGAAATGATCGGTTGAGTAGTTAAGGAGCGGACGTGTTACAAACAAGCAAACTCACATTCACAATTAAAATATTAGCCAGGATTTAGTAAATAAGGGTAAGTAGAATTGACGGGAATAGTTTTTTAAGAATCATCACAAGGCATAAATATTTTATTGCTTATACAAGTGCAGGCATGAATCGTATCGAACGTCACGAACACCATTTAATATAAAGCTACCTAGGCGAGGCGATAAATGGGAAGCATCGTGAAATACCAATAAATTCCTTCGATGCCTAAGGGTGACCCATTTCTTTGCGAGTGAGACAATAAAATGCCTGATTGAGTTGACCTAAAAGGCCACTGAGATTACAGGTTAAATCAAATTATATTTAGGTATCTAAAGCGCCTTTCTACATCGATATGTCGTAATCGAGTAATGAAATTCGTTTTTTGGTAAAGTGCCTAGCCACTTTACAACGGCGCTTTTTTAAGTGTTATGTTTCGTTTAAATTTAAGTTCGAGCGCTCTATATGTCGGAATTACCAAAAAGATGAATCTTTTTGGTCCTTCCGACTACTAAAATTCAACCTACGCATTACCTATCCGCATGATCTAATATATACCTATATTAGAATCTCAAATTGGTTTTAGGACAACTCAGTAGAGTACTCTCAGCTTCTTTCTATCAACTATGACAGCAGAATATTATTGATTGAAAAAAATCTTAACACATTAATTAAATACGACTACGTACATAAAACAAACGTTTGAAATATGGCTATACTATCTTATAAAAATAATATAATACTTATGTTATAAACAGAATTAATTTTAACATATACGTCTTCGCTCTTTGATGTCTCGAAAATAAAAACCAATTACCCAAATAAAAAGAAAAGATCAAACATTTTCTGTGAAACCTTTTTAATTTATTTACATCTCTGATAAAAACATTTGCCGGTGACTTTTAAAAACGAGCATCTTTATATAGGCAGCTCCCACTTTCCATTACACTGTTTAGAAATTAATCACAACTTTTCCATTTATGTCTCAGTGACCTCAGACCTTAATTAAAAACGCTAATGCCCCATTTTATCAAATGGTCTGCATTGGTAAACCATATGGGATAAGGTATAAACTACTTAAGAAACTGTATGCGAATCCCCTAGAATGTTTCTAGTGCTAGCTATGACAACCAATTAACGATGTTTGACGACATGTAGCAATTCCTAATCTTTTACATATATCTTTTTAAATATGTTTACCATGGATTTGCCGCCAGAGCGGCACTGCTTGAATATTGTTTTAAAAGACTAGCAGTGACTTTCAAAGAATTTTGGTTAAAGAAGAATTCGCTCTACACTTTCCAAATATCAGTACAATTTAGTTAATATCTAGCTGCCATCACATGTGTTACGGCTTCAAGTGCCGAACGACTTGGTAATCGATTACACTAACTGAAGACAAATAGTTCAAACTTCTATTACACAGACTTAACATGCCAGGTATTTCATGTTCTCCCATAAATTCCTGAACACCAGTTCAAATATAAATTATTAGAATGCGATAACATCGAGATAAAAATAAAGTAAGCAAATAAAGAGCGAAGGATATCTATTTATTCTAGCTCAAGCTCAAGTTCGAGCGCCGAAAATTAACGTAAAGAACAACTTTTCGTAAAGAGCAACTTTTCGTGAAGAGAATGAAAGTGATACACATACTTTTTCTTAATTAGTTGATGCAGCTTGCCACCACATGCCTCATCGCGTAATAGCGATTACCTTTATATTTATTGTAAGTTACTATTTATCTTTAAAGTAATTTATACCATCTATACTAATATTATAAAGAGGAAAGATTTGTTTTTTTGTTTGTAAGAATTTATCTCAAAAACAACTCAAAAGATTTTCTTTTAATATATTAAAAGTACATAATCACCGAGTAACATATGCTATAGTTTATTTAAAAACGTTCTGTTACTAACATAATCTAACCTACTTCTATGCGAGCAAAGCGGGCAAAAGCTAGTACTATACAGTGTGTATAATAAACCCTGTCCGATCCATTAAAGCAGCGGTCGGCTACCTTTTAGCAGGCATGGGCCACATAGTGACAAAATTAAATTGAGGCGGGCCGCACATGTACATAACTTTGTGTACCTTTATCGATTATGTTAAAAATGCAAAAATGAAAGACCACAAATGTCGTGAAGTATTTTGTGTACCAGTGTCGGCTTTCGCGGATGGAGTTGATTTTAGTTTTGGCGCGATATTAAAATTTAAAATAATTCCAAATGATAAGACCTTATTTACAAAACAGTTGCGGGCCGCAAAGAGGAGATACGCGCGCGGGCCGCAAGTTGCCAACCGCTGCATTAAGGGCTTGTTTAAAAACATGCTAAAAAACAAAAACTAAACGTTTTCATAATATTTTAAGTACAGTATTGATCAGCATTTCTACCCTTAAATTACTGAAATTTCGCACAGTCTAGCAACACTCCACTAAACTTGACAAGGACGCGGAGCGTGGCATACTTTTGGCGGCATTTTCTAAGACGTAGGTAGGTAGGCGCGGCGTACCGCGGCGCAGCACCGGTAGATCTTTATGAACTTTAGTGATACCATGCCATGGGTAATCTATTAACATATTATTTTAAATAAATTAAAGGAGAATGGGCTTATTGGGATAATTTTTTTGATCGATTTTTGTAAAAGGATGTCACTTATGTACTCATACTAAGCTACTGTATAACACCTTTAAGGATCGGACAGAGTTTATTATACACACTGTATAAATGCAATTGGTATTTTTTTTGCTTTACAGAATTACTAACGCAATCAATACAATCGTCGTAGCTGCACTGAGACTCTTTATGGGCCAGGGAGTAAGATAGAAGTAATAATAATAATATAATAATATTCTACCACATACACACAACACCATCTAGCCCAAACTAAGCAGAGCTTGTACTATGGGTACTAGACAATGGATAAACTTACATATATACTTTTTTTTTGTAAATATATAAATATTATACATAGAAACACCCAGACCAAGACAAACATCCATATTCATGCACACAAATGTTTGACTTGTGCGGGAATCGAACCCGCGACCTCAGGCGTGGCAGTCGGTTACACTAACCACTACGCCATCGAGGCCGACTTTATATCCTAACAAAATACCTGGTTCCTGTATTATAAATGTTAAGGAATAGGGTAACGAGCCGCGGAGAAAAGCTAATCGTTCAATAACAATAAAACGGACACGAGTGAATAGGTTGTTGCCGATCGCTTTATCTCTGAACATCACTTAAAACAGCAGTTAAACGCAAGCACATGAATAATAAAACTCGTAAACAAATTATTCGTGCCAATTCTGTTGTAATTTTCACTAAACTAAAATAAGTCAAAACTTCTCTATTTTTCTGTTTAGAGATTTCATGTAGGGTTCTGCTGAGTTCTGCTGTTCCAACGAATTAAATTTAGATTTCGTTTAGACAGCACTAAGTTCTATTTTGACAATCCTGATTTGAACTGAGGCAGTGATACCGGTAAGTAGGTACTTAAAATACTGAATACTACAGAATTAATGTCAAAGTCCTTTGTCCTTTTACATGGGACCCAAAAGCTGTTTATATATTTGTGTAGTCATATTTGCCTTCTGTATGTATGTACATATTATGTATTTAAACAAAACAGCGGACGCCAGCAATTTTTAAAGGATGTTCAATGTTCATTACTTAAACGAGCATTAATGACTTGCAATAAACAGGGCATATTGACTTGCGTCACGTCAACACTGCACCTGTCACCTCACCGATAACGTTTAATACTGTGCTACTTTTAAATGCAAAAATTATAAGTATTATCAGTTACATTTAAGCACTATCGGCGCCCTAAGCGAAAATTCCTTAGTTACTGCTCTACCGATGTGCCACCACGGAAATTTAGTACGATAATTCGTGAAACACATTTTTTCCGTACAGGGACCGAAACCATTAGACTATACACACTGACATAAGCAAAGTTTCGAGCTAAACCACTACGCCAGTAGTGCAGTCATGTTATAGGTCTCTACAACAAATTAAGGTGCATTATACACTTGTACCTAGGGGTACCTTAAAATTATATTGAAATTTATTCATTATTCCACTATAATAAATTAAAATCGTACCTTTCCACAAATCAGAAAATGACACCGTCATCACTTATTACCGCCCTATCTCGATCCTATCAACTTTCGCTAAAATCTTTGAATCTCTAGTGTCCGTTCATAAAAAATCACGCCAAACTTTATGCCAATGACAGTCAACACGGATTCGTCTTATCTAGATCAACTTGTACTAACTTGGTGGCGTTTTCAGAAACCCTAGCTAAAGCCTTGGATTCTTGAAAACAATTTCTCGCGATTTATACCGACTTCAACAAGGCCTTTGACCGCGTCTCACACAAGATTCTCCTACACACTGTCATTGTACGGTATAACAGGAGCTCTTCTAGAATGGTTATGGTCTTACCTCAATGAGCGCGCGTTCTTTGTTGTTGTTAACGGGTTTCAGACGGGTACTTGAGCTGTTACATATGGCGTACCTTAAGGATCACATATTGGCCCAATATTATTTAATACCTTTATACACGATTTTCCTACATGTTTCCATTACTCAGAAAACTATATGTACGCAGACGACTTAAACTTTGGTAGAGTAGTTGAATCCTTAGACGATGCCTTAAATCTGCATGAAGATATAAAAAGATTGACCGAATGGTGTGATCGAAATGAGATGCAACTTAATACAAAAAAATGCTTTCATATAAACGCGTAAAAACAATGTGCTAGATTTTAATTACTGTATAGGCAACGACAGGGTACAAGAGGTACATCAGATTAAAGACCTAGGCGTGATTATAGATAAAAAGCTGTCATGTTTGCCTCAATTAGAAAATGTTATTAAGAGGACACCCAAAATGCTAGGCTAAACCAAAGAGTATTTTATATAACATTCTTGTCCGTAGCATACTAGAGTACTGTAGCGTAGTTTGGAGGCCACACTTTGCTGTGCATGTACTCCGTCTAGAGCGGATACAGAAAAGATTTTTGTGGCATCTGCCTTATAAGCAGCATACACTTAAAACATACCTTATCACAAAAAACTTCAAAATTTTAGAATGGCTTCTTTGCAAGATTGTATGGACCTTAATGATAATATTTTTGTGTACAATATTTTCACAACGATTATAGCTGTCCTCAGATATACGTGGGACGGTATTTAGAACTTACTCACCGATTCCAAGGCGTTCCAAATTAGGCAATAAATATAGTGATGTCGCAGATATACACGCAGACTCGCTTCGCACGTTTCGATTTACACTTATAAAATAAAGCAAAAACCCAACCGTTTAATCTTACTGTGCTCATCTTGTACATTTATTTTTGCATTTCGCTTAAGATTTAGTTTAGTTTTAGTTTATTAAGTTAGTACCTACAATTAGTTTGTGTTCATTATTTGCATGTTGTGTCACACATATTTATACATCCCGCAGAAATTATACGAGGTGACCCCATCATCTGTTTATTGTTCAAATCTGTACAGCAAGAGCTTTCCAAATTATTTCGTAGATAATTGTTAGGAAATAGGAGACTATTTTTTAAATAATTTACCAGAAGAAAATTACTTATAGATAAGTTTTTTTTTACTGGGCTATTGATATAAGTATTTGTTTGCTTGTAATCGATAAACTATAAAACTACTAAACCGATTTTAATAATTCTTTCACCATTGGAAAGCTTTTTTAACCAGAAGTAACATAGGCTATATAACATCAAGCTACGAGAAGCGAGAGTGGAGCTGTAATCATAAACATGTAACGCAATGGTTGTTGTTAATTTTACAGAGTCAACGACGAACATTTGTTTCGATCAATTACGTAGTCAATAAGCGTCACAACTCAAAGCCGAACGATATCACAAGACATTACAGCAAACAATTGCATTACGAAACCTCGCTATTTGTGGTAAGAACCAATGAACCGAGCGAGCGGTCAAGGCTATGCATTTCGATCTTCAAGTATTCTTGGGCCTCTGGAGAAAAAGCGTAGAAGAAAGATTGCCCCAGTCATTTTACGATATATATGTGTGTAGTAGTCATACGAGAAGCGCGAGGGCAAAGTAGGAACAAGAGGGCTATAATTAATGTTTCTATTTGTTACTGTACTACCAAGGAGCATTATGTAAAAAACTAACATCCGTCCATATAAATTGGCTTACGGTTAGACGGTCTACCAAGCCGGGGACTGTCATATCTTACATTTATTTACGACCGACGAGCTGAAATGGATGGCTGGATGCGGAAGGCGGAAAACCAGATGCTGTGGATCAATTGGTAAATTCCTATGTCCAGCAATGAACTGAAACCAGCTGATTAATTTAATGATCCGTTCTTACACATGCATTGACATCCTAAAGACTCTAAGTATAAGTTAAGCTAAACATGAATTTATTACAAAATTGTCTGAGACGATTTTGGCTTACAAATATTGGGTTAGCAGAGGTACAGCATTAGTTAAATTTTGTAATACCTAAATTATCAATCTAAGTATAAATGTTTTATTAATTAAATAAAAAAAGATGTTAAATATATCTACATAGAATAATTAAAAATATATTATATGTATTGATATTTTTGTCTTTCCATAGGCACACACATTTTTACTATTGCAAACGGAGTCATTTTATCAAAATATTTATTATTATAGAATTCTATTTGCAAAAACTTATAAAACATGTGACTAATAGTTTCTACTCAATGCAGTAAGATTTTAAAATATTATGATGAATTACGCTCCAAAAAGAATTAGGTAGAGATTTATTAAAATAAATAATTAGGCAGGACATAGCTGACACAGCTTCAAAATAAAAACATACTATATGTACTTCTTGATTTAAGCTTAAGCTGACATTACAAGAATTGAGGAAGGTGTGTCAATGTAATTTTTTTTAGCTTAACTAAAGGATAGACAGTAAAACAAATAAAGGAAGTAATTAAATAAAAAAACTACAATTGGAACTACTACAAGGAAAGTTAGAAGGCAACATCTGCCATGATAATTATAAATAAATACATGTTTCTTATGTAAAACATAACAAGCAAAATGAGTCTTCCTATACCTCACGGAAGCGATTTTTATAATAGTAACCATAATTAAACATCCATACTGCTATACTGTGACTAGTTATAACACAACCTATGTTCATTATAAGAGTGAATACTTCTGTCATAGATGTCAGATACAAAAGTTTATAACATGCAAAACACCTTGCAAAACCACAAGTGTAAAAGCAAAAGTATGACTCTTTTCTGGCTTTAATAACATTTAATTATTTCCATTAATATGCTGTTTTACAGAAATTGTATTATGCTTTAACACCTATTTTGCAAACCATTTCATTTATGTAAAACTTTTTAATTAAACCTACTTATTAGTCACTTAACATATGTACATATGTATATGTACTTCACTTTAAATATGTAAGTTATTAAAATTGTAGTAAAATAGTCAATAAATTAAACTGCTACATTAGACCGAGAAGTTTAAAAAAAATTGTTTAATTAAAATGTAAAATGCTTTGGCTAGAGCCACTTTGCCCCATGGTGGATTGGTGGTTGACAGTTACCCACCCCATATTAACATACAGCCAATATGACCCACATTTTGAACAACAATCAATCAATACACACTTTATAAATAATTAAGTGGAATTTTAAATTATTTGAACAAGCTAAAGTTTGAGGCATTCCTATAGCTTAACCTGTGGTATGCCGGAACGTGGATCTACGCGAGACACAATGCTTTTTCTATTATGTCTGGTATTCCGGCATACAAGAGGTTAATAGGAGAACATTGTTATTAAAGACTATAAGTCTTTACATTCTATAAGTTAATATTGTAACATGAAAATCTGTAAAATCACTAACCATTGCCACAAAGAAGTCCTACTGATTTATCACTTTCCATTTAAAAATAATCTTTTTTAACACATTACGCGCGCATAATATCGTAAACAATGCAGCTATCGGCAATACACACGCTGCTAAAAATATCGCGAATCTTTAAGTCCATACCTCAAACGATCCTTGAAATCAATTTTAGATTTCACAGATGTTATCAAATCATTATAAAATTTTAGCCATGTGTAGCGTTTCAAATTCATGCATAATGAGTAAATGAAAAAAATGTAATGATGCGCGATAGTTGCGCATATTTATCAATATGTTTAAATAAATATTACACCTTTTCAAGTATATCGTTCAGTACATCCAAGTAAATATCATTTAAAAGAAATCTGTATCATGAGAATCACTAGTTTGGCTAAAATTTTAAATAAAAAATAAAATTTACATACCTCAAGAATAGTGTGCAGATCAAGCAGCTTTTGCCGATATCACGATGGCATGTTTAGGTGATATTAGGATAAAATATACACGGCATATGAATCTTCGGAAAGAATGTTGCATCTATCTTAATTATTAAATTGGAAAAATAACTAAATTTCATCCAGTACCTAGGCCAGCACGCCAACTACGCCGATTACCACTTTACTAAGTTACCAGATTGGACGCCCCTGTTTCACTAGATAAAATGCCACATAAAAATGTTTAACGGCAAAAGAGATAAGCTACAATATTTATGCTAGAAATCTACACAATTAATGGAAACTAGCCCCGGACATAGAACTTATTTCTTATCGCACACTCTAGCTATTTATATAACTATAGATCAGTGTCCCAATCCCGACATCCAAATGACAGCAAGATAGAATAATAACACTAACCCGTGGGTAAGAAAGAGATGGGAAACTCAAAGTTCAAAACAACGACGAATAGAAAGAAAAAATTGTCGCAGTATAAAAGTTTTCTCGTTGACAATTCATAATTGTTTTACTCTGGGATATCTGAGATTTGGATTGCAACCGTTAAATTAATTAAATTAACCTTCGTCCATTTAGCAATATAATACCCAATTGTGTCAAAAGCCCTAACAAAAGCAAGGATTTTGTCTATTCAGTCAAGTTTATCTCTATGAAAACACGCTCTGATATAGTTTAAAATTAAAACTAAACTATATCAAAGTGTGATATTGTTTATGAATTGATAGTAACGACAAAGATAATTTACGTTTTTCTATGTTATTACTAAGTACTTACGTAAGTCAAAGTAATTCCATTTGGTTTTGTTAGTAAACTGCAGTTGTGTTTACCCTACAAAAAATTGCGAAATAGTATATTCGCTAGTTTTAAATGATATCTCTACATCAGTGATTATTCCTCAGAGTGATCATAACCGAGCCTTTAGGACATTTCAAAGCTCCTCTTATTAAGTAAGCCTCACCAACCATAAAATAAGCTATGCGAAAAAACGTATGTACCTAGCTTCTCCGCGTGTGAATTTGACCAAACCCGCGCGATCGAATTTACTTTCAGGTTCGTTCAGAAAAAGCAATTACTTCTGACCTGCAACAATGATTACAGTTACAGTTACTAATATACAATATTTCCAAAATTGCATATTAGTAATTGTTGCAGTTAAACCTAAAATCTATTTCAAGGTACATGTTTTTATAATTCCATGTAATGACTTTGGAGAATAGATATTTCTCACATAGCATTTTATTATATATTCTAGTACTTTCTACAAATTTCTGGACGTAATGTAACATATATTGACAATACTGACATTTGTTATCTGCACGTTCCAAAATCTAATTGCGACAAAAGCATAGTATTTAGCATTATAGTATTGCTTTCCTTACTCATCAAGGTAAAATTTCAATACAAAACTAACCACCATGCTAAAGATAGATAATCGATAAAGGTGCTGGACTGGAAACTTCCGTTGATGTGTTTTTTGTTTGTTGCGCAATTATTATAATAATCACAGGTGATTCGTCAAAACAAACACATTTACATCTGAACAATATCCAAAAAAATCGTCAAGTTCTTCCAATAATGGCATATAATAATTTCATGGAGAGTGTGCGGTCATTTTTGGGAATTAAACCGAATCCACCCCGAAATGATTTTCGAAATCCCATTTGGAGTTCGGACGATGAAGATGATGGTGACGAACTGTATACGAGACAGCAAATAGAAGCTTTTGAGGATGTTGTGGATTTACATCATGAATTCAAGAAACAAATGCAGGACATGCTTAAAACATTTGGATCTATGTTTGGGGAATTTAGATCTTTCTTCAATGAGGATCATATCGACGCCTTCACAAGCATGTCTTTTCCTGATGATTCCGAGTCTGATAAATTAGCTGGCAAGAGTATTAGGGACTATTATCTTAAACCAGGATACCACAGTCACAACCAAGAGCAGGTGAAGGAGGATATAGATTTAGATGGCAAAATTTCATCTAATGAAATATCTGGGATGCTGAAACACAAGAAAAATCCGCATGCTGGTGGATCTATAATACCATTCAATGGTGACATGGTACCTGGTAGGTCATTCTGCAAGACAGTCATTACTACAAGCATCACTAAGCCGGATGGAACAATAGAAACAAAAAGGATTGTCAAAAATGGAAATGAGGTGATTGAAGAAACCACCACTTCAACTATAGTGCCACACCCTCAGGGTCCGCTACACCCTCCAGGTTTGGATCAAATATCAAGTTCAGGATTCATCTATAACAATGTCATTTCGGAACTGTCATCATTATTTAGAAATTACCACTAATATTTCATATTCATTTATCATAGTTACATAATTTAGACAATTTTGTGAGAACCGTAGATTAAGATAATATTGTATTGATGTATTTTCTCTTTCTCTGTAGGGTTAAATTAAAATTTATAATGTTAGTACCTGCATGAGAGGTTTTAAAAGAATTACAATAATTATATTCATTGTACACTCAATCATATGAGCTATTTATGCTATTAACTTATTCTGGACTTGAAACTAATATTTTATAAATTATATGTCATTTTGGATAATTAATATAAGAATCATTACTAACAATCCATGTTACTCCTTCATAGAATAGATAATATGACAGCCGGTTTGGAATTCTATCATAATAATATATACATTTAAAAATAAAATATAGTATTTTTATTTGGATAATGCATACATTGTATATATTATATATAATAATTTGCTTATATTAAGATGCATAAAAACCGATGATGTATAAAAGTTATACAAATTTTTAGACCGTTGCTTGGTCAGTAATGATTTAAAGATACTTCCATCTTATAAACTTTATGTAAAAGACCTGCTATTTTTACCATTATATCCCTGTTTCCACTAGTGAGAGACTGCAAGAAAGAACTATTAGATTAAAAATAATAATAACTTAATATGACATTATTGTCTCTATAATTTAAGATTTAACAAGGAATCTGTAAGGTAAAGGAGGCTATCTTGTCAGTTATATTTCTAAAATGACAACTATTTATTCATCACCAAAATTTCTTACCATGCAGTGCTCTCACTGCAATATATTAGGCATACTATATGCTACTTACTAAAGGTACCATTTAGATCACTGGCACTGCAAAAAAGGAATTACTGTGCAAGAAACAATGACCATTTTGGCTTCTGCTGGTAGGACAGGTTCATAGGAAGCTTTGGAAACATGCCAAGGTAAAATATTATTCTGTTTCTGCCTCAACTAAATAAATATATACCGCTACAGATATTCATCATCTCAGCCGAAAGACGTGCACTGTTGAATGTATGCCCCCCACAAGGTTTTGCTCACAGACCAGTCATGACCAGGCGACTCGCTTCCAACCCCTTCCCGCGACTCTTACCAGGTCGTCGGTCCAACTTTTGGGGGCCGAGTCCTACCTCTGCTGCGTGTTCCGGTGCGTGGCCGCCACTCCAGAACCTTTCTGCCCCACACAAATGCAAATATTCAGTCACACACAAATTTTAAGATATCCAGTAATCATTTCTTTCTATTATTTTTATCGTAATTTATAATACAAACGTAAAAGCAGATACCATCATAAATTATGAGATTGTGTTATGATAAAAGCAGTAAAAAGATCGATAAATCTTCTCATAATTTATTAAAATAAATAATATTCTATACTTATATAAAACAAAGAGAGCTTAAATTCACAATCAAGAGTAATATGACAAAATCCAAGTACCTACCTATATTCTAACTACTTTACATTTTACTGAAAGCCTTGACTTTTCAAAAACTAAACTTATCACTATAGCACCCCCATCACCTATTAACAAAATGTGTATTTTTAATTATATTTTCAAATTTTTTGTGTATTACTTTTACTAAAAACAATAGAAATACATCCATTTAGTTTTTAATCATTATCATACACGTTGTTTGGTTTAAAAGCTTAGAAAATTGAGTAACATTAAGGTTTCTGTCCTCTATACTGTACCATAAACCTAACAACCACTACAAGAGAATATTAGAGTGTGTTAAAAACACATTCTAATAAATGATTCTAATTGACTTTTACCGAATTCCAAGCGATGAGTCACCAGTATCGAATTGTATGTAGGCGCTATCTAAAGTTTGGATAAACAGAAGTCTCTCGAAGCACTTCGTCGTATGATTCAAGTTAGGAGTACAAAAATAAAATACTTTTGTTTGGTTTGGGAGGGCAGCGAGATGGACAAAAGAGGTTGGACCTTCATGACTTCACTCTTCGTAGAACCAGGTCTGAGTGAATGGGCAAGTATGGAATCTATTTAGTTTACTGGCGCAATTACTTTACTCGGTACATAGACAACTCATTATGAATCTCGTTATTCTTATATTTTTAAATCAATGCTTATTTATTTTTTTACAGGACCATACACGACCTAATCCGGACGTTGCGTTCAAAAATACATCCTCGGGGCAAAGACTGCTCATTCTGTAGAATCACTTTCAACGCCTAGTTTTAATTTAATGAAAATGTTATTTAAAGATATTAATTTTTTTGTGATTATCGTGGTTTTTTTATTCATGAGGCACAGATATAGTGCTAATCCCTCTTAAAACATATTATGGGAAATAGACTCAACGATATAAATAAGAATTGTATTAAATATACATGTCTTTTGTTATTTTACTTTTGAAAGTACCTACGTGTTAAATATAGTTAAAGAGATTCAGTCGCAGTAGCAGGCGTCAGCCGTGTTGCTTTTGATCCACGTAAGATATCGGTTGACCCTTGAATACACGCCGTATTTGCCAGGTTGCGCACAGCCCTCGCCCCACGATACAACACCTAAAAAATATGAAACATTCCTTAGCACTGCTAATCATTATATGAAAATCCTGATTCAGCCAGAATGGCGAAAAATATACATCTGTCAGTATTTCTCAATGAATATGCCTGGAAATACCCCTTGCTGTTACAAGTATACGCTTTATACTGCATTGCGGCAATAATATATGTAGGTGGGTATATTTCTTTTTGGCATGTCACAAAAGGTACAGTCAATGACGAAAGTTAGCTGCAGAATAATCGTAGGGCGCCAAATCTTTATTTAAAGGAGATAAATCAAGGCGAGAATTCTAAAATGCACAATCTTGCTAGCGCAGAATAACTAAATTACAAATCTGTATAGGTATTATCTAATGCATGTTGTAGCTACATTGGGTTTTATAAACCTGTATGTGCCTATATACTTACATGTTCTACTACTTTTGTTACTGACTAGATCACTTTATAAGTATGTGTTTTGTAATAACTTTTTAGAACTTTGCATATCTATTCTAGAAAATGCACAATTTTTGTCTGTATACTGGGTTGAATAACTACGTACTCAATTACATAACTGCATTCCTAGACCATCTTGAACATTACGATGACCTCTCACGTTTTAGAAGTTTTGGTTAAGCTATAATATTTTCTTGCTCCTTTTAATTGAACTAAAAGTTATAGTTCCAACTAGTTAGTTTAGACTATTGAATTAACATATTTATATGACCCGTACCGTTGTCGAGACCGATGATTTAGCAGTCCAACGGTCCTCCCATCAAGCGTTAGTTGCCAAGTAAGTAATTAAAACAAGTAAAACACTCACCGACTTCATAATACTTTTCGCTGGTACTATTAAATACGTGGAGAGGGCCGCCGGAGTCTCCCTGGCAAGCATCACGACCTCCCTGTGGCTCGCCCGCACACAACATATTCTCCGTCACTCGTCCCCCGTACGATCTGTCGCGGCATTCCTTGTTCGACACTATTGGGACTTTCACCTGTCAACCATTAAATATTTATTTATATTTGATCAAATTCAAACGTCTAAGACTGCCGCGCTGCAGAAGTGGCATAAGATTCCTTAATCTTCAATCAAATCGTTATATCTCGGATCGATCAAGTTGTTATTGAAGTAATTCTTAATAGGACGGTTTTGTAAATCTGATCGATAGATGGCAGTAGGTATTGCCATCTGTTTTGTGGGACCTAAATATTACCGGCGTGACGTGGGAGTACGGTGCTATTGGTATTGCCTAATCCTCTGGGGACGTGATTTTATATATGCGCATGTTTCCACACAAAGATTAAAACTGCCACCAGTCCTTTGAGTGCATATGTACGTATGCACTGAAAGGACTGATGGTAGTATTAATTACTTCCTTACAATAATATTTCCCCAATTTCCCCTCTAAGATTGCCTATAGGTACTTGTCTATTATGTAGCGATCCCCGAAATGCAACAACTGATCTTATATTGCCCGGAGAGGCATCAATCTTCGCAACTTTAACATAATATTTAATTAAAGTATGGTTTGAGGGCCCACTAGACTAGACAGAGTGTATATATTTATTTTCCATCACTAATAATAGCATTATATTAGCTATTTTGTATTGCCTATGGACAACTTATTCCTGACTAATCATCCTGCTAAACAGTAGCATATATCCTCCCACGAGCGCCGCCTATTAGAATCAGACGTTATTAAATGTATTGACTTACTTCTTGTAATGTATTGGAAACCGTTCCTCCTTGTTCAGTAACACCCCAGCCTATAACCACGCCGCACTCTTTTGTATAGGACAAGCCTGCAGTAGGCAGGCATACAGGCCGCACTCTGATGTCATCGTCCTCTGTGGTTGGCGGTGCCGAAGTGCTAGTAGTCACTTCAGAAGCCGACGTCGTAGCCTCAGGGGCCGCCTCAGCTTCCGTAGTCGCATCCCCGTCGTCATTGCGAGCGCGTTTCTTTATAACAGTGCTGAGGTCTAACTGGAAGTCAGGTTATAAATGGTAACTCATACTTTATAAGTTCGAGTCTACTTTCACGCTGCACGCTTATTGTAGTCGAAATTAGACCGTAATTCTTAAAACGACTATAATATTGCAAAATATTTTTAAATATATTCCTTTTTTTCTAAATCTTGCCTACCTACACTATTCAGTATGCCCAATATGCTTTAAAGGGGGTAAAGAGTTTTCTCTACATGTATTAATAAACTACTACGCCACTTTCTAAATAAAATTTTATATTGCTATAAACTCAAATTATAATGTATACACATGGAATTGCCAATATAACAGGTTTCATATATATATATATATACATATATATATATATATATATATATATATATATATACATATATATATATATATATATATATATATATATATATATATATATATATATATGAAACCTGTTTATAAACTGGCATTTTGTCAGCCACACGCAATGGGCAATCTTAGTATCAGAATGATATGAGAGAGTCCACCGAGCTAGTCCTATGTGCGAGTTGGCTATACCTTCCTTTAAAGCGTACTATCAACTATTGAATATGCACAGAACATAACAGTTAAACGTGCCTGTAGTAGGAGTAGTCTCGAGATATCTACGTGGCAGTACATCAGTTTTCCCGCTAGACTATTGCTGCTTACTCCGCTATAATCCTGTACAATTGGTACATTGGTACCAATTTAAATCAAAAGAAGCAACGAAACGTTCAATTTAATTAGCCAATCCCGAGACATAAAATAGACAGTACGTAAACGTTCGGCTGATATCGATAGTGATAGAGATTCGTTAATTCAGCTGTAAGAATTTTATAGCGCGAAAGTACTTTCTTTATTGTCACGCAACTAGAAACAAGCCGGTATCACTTAAGTGTATACAAGAGTCTTATACAAAATTATATGGTGTCGATATATAGATTAAATTATAATTTATTAGATGTGATGCAAAATTGCGTGTATATAATTACATATGACACGGGCCTAAAAAAATATAAGTATAGCATATTTTCCTAGACCTGTATGGACTGATCTTATTAGATCCGTTGATTGGTGCAGACTGAATGATATAGTTATTATTGCGTTTAAAGGAAACCAAGTTTACGAATAATTACTGTCGAAACGGATAACTCTTACTGGCAGTTATACCATTTGTCTTTTTAAAACTGTTTTACTAATAGGAAGAATATGTTTAGTTACCCGTTCGTCAAGCTTGAGCAACGCGATATCGTTGTCGTAAGTGCCCGGGTTGTATCTCTGGTGACGAATAATTTTGGCAACTTTTCTGTCAATGGTCTTGGTGTCATTGCCACGGTAAGTGACGTCGTGCTCTAACAGACGAACTGTCATGCGTTCCTTCCGGAAACTGAAAAAGAAAATAATAAGCTAACTTATTATGAAAGTCTGTAAAAATGGTCGGACAGAAGTCAAGGTTTTTTTTTTATTAATTTATTTTTCAAACAATTAAGGCCAGTCTACATTTAGCTAGGTAAGCGGTGGAGGTACCTACTTTTCTAGCTAAGCTGCTTTATTTTCTTTCGTTACTGGCTTCTACGTCCATATAAACTTGTGTTATCCCTGATATTCTCAAAATGTATATTGGGTACGAAAACCGTTTACTATCAGGTAAGTACCGTAGGATTATTTGCCGCCTTAGCAGTGTAAAAAGTAACACTAGTTCACTGGTGCCTACGTAGTGTCGTGAGAAATACTCAAAGCAAAGCCTAGACACTCCAGGTGTACTACTATTAAATTTCAACTCGCGTTGATATTTAAATATTCAAAGCCACTGGCTTCAGAGTTTTATAGCTTTCTTGGTACCTATTATCGAAAGATAACATTCAGATGCTAACAGAGCGTATGGCACGAAGCCAACGTTGAATGCACCGTAAGAACTGCCACCTTGCTTTAAATATCTAGCTAGGTAATAAAATGGCTTACATCAGTACATACATATATCGTAAGTACCTGCGAGTTGGCACCATCAGTACTCAATAGTGTTTTTGATCTCGAGTACCGTTGTTGCCAACGTTCGATAAACAAGACACTGCTCAGTGCTAAAGCACGGTAATGTTATCTAACAGTATTGTAACTCGGCTCTGTCCTTGAAATCATTACCTACAGCCGTGCGGACGCAAACACGCGAGAGGGCTGTCCACTTACAGTATTTTAATTTCATCTACCTACTTTAATTTCTTTCTAGTTTAGCGATTGTAAATATTATTCGCTTTATTTAAAAATATTAAGTTCAATAAAAATTATGTTGAGTTTTTTGATTAGTAGATTTTATAAAAAACAACCTTATATATTTGAGACTGAACAATATTTGCAACTCGACTGAGACGTTCGAAAAACTACATTGTTAAATGTTATAGTATAAAAAAATCCGCATTCGGATAAAAAGTTTAATTAAAAATGCTTTTGTTTGCAATTACACTTTGCCATAATTATTATGTAAGTACTTGTACTTAATTCAATCAAATATTAACAAATCGCACGCTTACTGCTTACAAAACCATCACACCGTGCGTTCATCACTGAGGCGCATTCGCGACTAGCTGCGAACCAAGTGTATACCGACCTCGACGCGCGTAGGTATGACTCGCTTTCCGACCATTTATATGAAGGTAGAATACTGTTAGATAACATTACCGTGGCTAAAGTATCTGGTACAGTAAATAAAGATAATTATGCAAACGTATCGCTTGCATATAAAATCTGATTTAATTAAACATTGCCTCGTGGATCTCGTGACATAAATTTGCCCTTACAGTTAGGGTGACTTTATGATCTTGAAGTATCAAGTTTAAATATTATTGGCATTTTAAGAAGTACAAGGTAACTTTTTGCAAAAAGACACGGGACCTACTGCTTCCACTTTTAAGGACTTAAGACTAAAACAATACTCTAACAAACTGTTAAGGGTACAGAGCCACCCAAAGAAAGGAGATATAAATACAAACACCCGAAAACATTATCGGTTGTTCGAGTTGGGTAGAAGCGAATTTTCAGCGACATTAGAGCGACAAGTGGCGGCAACCCTCGGCATCGTAGGTGCCGCTCTAATTTTGCTTATATTGTTTTACTAGTGCTTCGATATTTTCGTGAAAGTCATGGCAACGAACAAAGGTAACCAGGAGTGTAGAATGGTATGAAAACTCACGATGGGCTGTGCACCTTATAGGTAGATATAATATTTACGTACCCAGTACAGTGAGCGGCAGTCATGACGTATAGATCGCTGATGAGCGAACCGCCACAGAATATCCTGCCGTTGTACAACAACATTGCCATCCACGGATACTGCTTCTCCTTCGTCTCATATCCACCCACTATCCGCCGCTTGGTACGGGCTACTCCACATTCTGTAAACAGTTTGTAAAAAATAGTCTTAGTCTATCAAGTTTAAGGTTCCAAAGCGATTTGTATAGGTTGGGCACACGGAGATCGTTGCATGAAACTAGGATATTTTTTAATTTGGAGCATCTCTCCTGGTGATTTCCTCTGTAAGCTCCAAATTAAACCTACCCTCTCAGAGGAAAATAAATAAACCTAAGGGGCAAACAAAGTGAAGATATTACGAAAACTTAACCCCTTGAGCCGTCACACCACAACATAAACTCTATATCATTCGCAGTATTATTCTTTTTTCAATTTAATTTTAATTTCTTCAGTCCTGTTACTAGGACCAGAGTCCAGAATTAATTAAAATTTTCAACTTAATGCTAAAGCATGTATTAAGTGAAAAAATTTGGTGTTATCTTTCTGGTATCTTATTTTAATAGCCAAGTACTGAAGTGTCTCTGGGTCTACCTTAAGAAGAGAATTGATTTTTCTGTGAACACTGTTATTTACATAAGAAGTGGTTAACGCTTATAATTAGGACGGCCGTTAATTGGTCTTTTATCACAGGCAATAAAAAAAATTGTTCTGGATGCAATTCTCTAGTCCACTGCCCAAACTAAATTTTACAACAATTTTATCTTGTAGGTAAAATTATTGTGCTTTGATAAACTCGCAACAGTATTTTGCTGAGATACCGCGCCAATCTGTTTAATAAAAAAGCAATCAGTTTGGAACCTATTACTTGAAATTACATCGTATAATTTACAGATAAAACGTTTAAAATTAATCTACTTACGACAAGCGGGACATTGCTTCTCCGTTGGTTGGGGATCGTGGACGACTGGCCTCTCAGTGGTACTACCGCCGATCAAGCTGGCGACCCATTCTATAAACCCCTTATCTTTTCCTGGCGGGTCAACGAAGTTCGCAGCCGCATTAGCTTCAAGTTTCGCAGCTTGGCAGCTTCCGAAGCACAAGCATACCACCAGTACCGACCAGTTCATTTTACACTGCACACAAATTAATATAAATTACATTATCGTATTACGGATTTCATTCAAACCTTCCTAGTTGTGCACGTCTGTATTTGAAGGATATTCGAGGCAACGCGCAGGTCTACCTTTGTTGGTATAGAGTTTGCAGTAAGCGCATCAAAATCTCTAGTAAAAGTCTCTCAAGATAATAGTCAAAGTCAAGTTTTTCTTTTTTGGTAAGCTCCAGCTTATGAACAATAAATATGATAAAAAAGGAGTTACAATTGTTTTAATTTGAATTGTACTTGTTTTGTGTTCAAGTTTTTACCCGACTACGGCGAAGACAAAAGGAAGGGTAATGATTTTGGTAGTCTAGGTATATATGTTTGTACCTATGTTCAACCGTAGCGGCTAAACTACTAAACCGATTTTAACCTTTTGAACGCCACGCCATAACGGCACCTCCATGTCCTGTACGCCAAGCCCGAAAATCGATATATTATACTTATATTGTTTTTAATGATCAAATATTTGAATAACTAATATGCAATTTTGTTTGCTGTGTATAATTAAGTAATAAATAATTGGGAATTCAATTTTTAAGTTGTATCAATAAAACACAGAAAAGTAATGATTTAATATTTTTATTTTGTATTTTACCGTGACCTGTTTTTTGTCGAGTATAGACGACTTTGGCGCACAGGGCACGCTTGAGCATGTCGAGTATAGCCGACGTTGGCGTTCTAAAGGTTAATTAATGAGGTGTCAATAGATTCGTAATAATGGCCCAGGTGACATAGCTTATATAAATTTTAAATTCGTCCTGTTGAGACCCCTTTTTTTACGTGGTCGGATTATAGTGTTTAAACTTTTTTTACTTTTTATTTGTTTTTTTTATTGTTAATTGACAGCTCCGCGCTAGGAAAAAATCCTGTGTCGCGGAGCGCTATAAAACATTCAAACAACGGACACAAAGTAGATCCAGACTCGGAACAACTATTTGTAGATGACACAAATATTTCGCCCGTATGGAGGTCAAACCCATAACAATTGGCGCGCGGCGTAGGGGCAGCGGCGAGGCGATCACTTAAATTACTTCGCCATCCATGCAAAATTAATCATTCAAGCTAATGCATTTACATTAAAATAAGTGTAATAATTTAATACATTTGTATTAAATGCCAATATTTTAATATGGAGTGTCTAATATCAGGTAAAAATAATAATTATGTTGTCAGATAGATATTGGGTAATATCGTTGTTGCCCCAGTCCAAACATCCCTCTGTGGATAACTGATATTCCTTCAACAATGGTACGTGGTTCCTACTTATTGTTAGCAACTTGTAGGTATAATACATATTATATTACACTTCTGCATATCCTTTCGACAATTTTGATATATTCAACATAATGAATAACCGTATATTTACGCGTTGATCAATAATTTTAGTAAAGCATTTTACGACCGCCGAATATCTGCATCACATTAATTTAAACTTTGTCCGGTACATGAAACGGTACTTAGTAATGGAACTGCTTGAGGTACTTTTGCAGCAATTCTGCTTCACTTACGGGTCGATATACAATATACGTACGGGCCGTGAGTACACTGGCGCCGTTGACCAATCAAGTTTTCGCCGAGATTGCATTGCTGATAATCTTAACGGAGAATCAAGGACACGACGTGACCGGGTCAAAAAACCCGCTGCTCCCATCGTTCGAGGTAAGTACCGCTAACTTAAGATCACTCATCTCATCACAAATTATATTTTTCTTGCGATTGCTCGCAGAATTAGCGCACGCGGTTTTTGGGCCTAAGCCAAACATCCATAAAAGTATTATTACTGCTTATGTTCGAGCAAGATAGCGCGTTTATATTGGTTTGTTTCGTTCTCGCGCATGCAATAACAATGCTTACCAACATCTAATAATATGGTGGTTCCAACTCTGAAGTCGTAATATTTGACACAGCTCAGTTGACATCTCAGTGTAAGAAGCGCGCAATATTGTCTTTGCCAGTTGTCCTCACTTTGTTCAAATTCAAAGTCCGTAGATCATGAGCATTTTGGTCGCCATAAAAGAAAGTTTTTTCATATTTAAATATATTTTCGAGGTTAAATGCAAAAGCTTAGAACGTATTTATCGCTGTCTTTAAATGCGCCGTTCGATATGTTGCGAACTTCGTAAATTGATGGTGACAAAAATTCAAAAATTTTAACAATATTCCAAAATGTTATGTGGTTTTTGTTTGTTATAGTATTTATTGCTCAACAATAGATAAATAAATAAAAAATGGACCAAAAAATCTATTAGCTTAAATAAAATCATTGCGAAGACAATCACTTGTGAAGTATGAATTCGCGTGTTTATGTTTCAACGTTATCTGATTTTATTATATCTACGATAGGCAATTCTTATTATACATAGGTGTAAAAGAAATCAACTTGTCCAATATCCAGCTATAAATAATCTGATGAATGGTAAGTGTCGGAATAAAATTGTAATTTCCCGATTGGTATGCGTGAAGCGTCGCCATGCTGGTCCCGGCGACCAGTAGAGAGCTGACCGTTTTCCTGCTCCCCAACATTTTGTCGGAAATGAAAGTAGTCGTTAATTCAATGTGTAAGATGGTTTTCCCCTTCGGAATAAATATAAATTAAATAATTAAAGGCTCGGGGTTTAGTTGGCAATTTTAGTTACAAACCTAAATAAACGTGAACAAATAACTTAAATATTATTGTTATTATATTACATAATTATGACTTAATAATATATCTTAGGTATATTTTATCTACAATCCAATTATTACGAACCAAATACTTTAAGAAATCTTGAAACTAACGGTCATTCAAGAACACACATAAAATGAATACATACACATTTAAAATACCTCACATTAAAAAAATACCTCACCTTAATGTGTAGTGACAATTTTTTTTATTAAAATTACTATCCATAGATGCGGGCTGCAGCACATTTTTAAACAACATATTTATCTCAAAAAAAGAAACATGAATACCAACCGTTTAAAATTTGTTGTGACACTACACTAAACCACACTGCAGCACAAAAGAAAATATTAAGGATATAAATGAATACAGCGCCCGAGGACGATCAGTTAACTTGTAGAAGGACAAGTGGTCGAGTGGCGGCTGACGACTCGTCTCACGTGAACACACTACAGACAGAAGGCAGCAAGAGCTCGGCTAGCCAACACTTTCACCACCAACGTTCCACTTAGTCCTGCCGGCCGTATGCAAGTCCTACACCCGCACACCAACTTATAAACAACCCAACAACGTTGTCATAAATACCATTACATATTTTCTGCAATCTATTTGGAATTACTATCTGTTAATGGCGTAATTATGACCGATTTGCGTATCATGTGGGAACTTAATAGATGCCTACACGCGATGATTTATGTGATCTAATGCTGGTTACACAACAAACTTAGATGCATCTGTTACGTGCTGATAATCTGCCACGTGTATTATGTTTTTAATTATGGCATTTATCTATGGGACTTTAGGAAAATATGTTGTATGTTGATGTTTGGTGCGATGGCTGTAAAAAGCGATCCTTCTTCGAAGTTGTTTTTACGTCATTCTAGATAATAATCTAGTTCCAATTTGCTTTGTAATCCTCAGAGAACTGACCTGTGAAAAGCATAGCGCTAAAATGCTTAAAACTTAAACCAGGTTGTCCTGGTGATTGAATATTCGCCCCAGAAATCTGATTAATTTATATCTTAAAGTAATACTTAGTTACGACTGTTTTAAGTCAGATACTTAGATGAAAATTTATTTGTCTAATACGCGTCATTGAAAATTATAAACGAGGAAAAAGACAAAACGTAGGGCTTAAATATGCGACCTCGACGAACCGTGTCGTCGCTTTGCGAACTAAGCTTATCATGGTCCTACGTCAGTATATACCTACTACATAGTATTGTTATAGAAATATACCATATATAAAAACTGTAACAGTTACTTTCAGACTTTACTCTGAAAGATAGAATAAGGAATAGTGTGATTAGAGAGAGATGCGGCATGAAAGTGGATATAGTGACAAAAATAGAAAAGGGTATGCTAAGCTGGTTTGGGCATGTAGAAAGAATGGACGAAGAAAGACTGACTACGAAAGTTTATAAGGCTAGTGTGAATGGAACAGTCGCAAGAGGAAGACCTAGGCAAACGTTTCTTGATCAGATCGGAGGCGTTCTGGACAAAGGCCAGGTTAAGAGCACCTTGAACCGACGGGCGTGTATGAGGAATGTGATGAAAGTGAATGAAGCCAGAGAAGTGTGTCAGGATCGTAGCAAATGGAAATCCGTAGTCTCAGCCTACCCCTCTGGGAAACAGGCGTGAATCTATGTATGTATGTAACAGTTACGTCAAAGATGAATACGGCTTAATACCTAGTACACTTAGATGTATTTTATTAATAAGCTAGTTAGTATATTAAGATTAATTTTATTAGTAAGTTTGAAGCTAGTCAAAACCTTGTCTTTTTTATATAGCCAAAAGTTGCATAACTACAGTTTTTACAAGTATATCTGCGAGTACGTCGCTGAAGCCAAACAATGAGGCAAAGAGATTAAAAGAGATTCTCATGTCTTTGCATAAAGGTAAATAAAATAAAATAAATGAATAATTAGAATTAATTATACATTCAATCTTATCCAAAATCTTTAGATTTATTCAATGTTTAACTATTACATCTGATTTAGTTTGAAGTTTTATTAATTTCAGCCGGTTATCAAAACAAACATAGTTTTGACTACTACAGCATATTAAAAGAAACTTTATGACGTCGGATTTGCTTCCGAGGGTCGTGAGTTCGATAACAGCTCTTCGCACTAACAATGTGGATGTTTATAACCAGCACTTAAACATCTTATAAATTAAAATGTAAGTATGGTTATAGTATTGTGGGCACATCGCCCTGATTTCACGGCCGCCGCGCCGTTCGTAGATATTTTCACGTCAACATCCTTAATTAGGGAGAAAAATCACTGTTGCGTGGAAATATTTTCTTCATTATATAATTCCAATAAAAGTAGCTAGTAAGTAATTCTTTCAAATTCGTATTAGCCTCATATCTACCGTCATCTAAGACACAAAGGTGAGGGCACAAAAAAAGGCATTATTATTTGTTTAAATCTGCGTGTAAATAAGTAATACAAACACTTTCGATATAAGTAAGCAATTACCCGTCAAGGAATACAGAGGTGGGCAGCTATACGTCTCTACTGCTATCCTAACTAATATTATTAATGCTAATGTGAGTTAAATAAATAGTAAAATCCTAAATCGAACTCGCCCGATCATCATAAAATTGCCCGTACACCTTGTCAGGGGTACAGAAAAAGACATATCTACCTATCTTTACCTTACCTTTCCTCATCCAGAAAAAATCAAGCAAAGCCTCGGGCAAAATCCATATCAATCGAATATATTACCGTCCGTCAGGGGCATTTTACTCCTACTCAAAAAATCAGGCAAGCATCAACGAGACACTTCCCTAAGGCACCAATGAAACACTACCTATAACTGTTAATAATTAAATGTTGGAGCTGGTGCAGCTACTAATTTAATTAAAAGTTTATGAAGATGTTTTATACCCCATCACAGATAAGCAAACGCTAAACAAATCTCGGCTCACAGAGTGGATGTCTATTATCCTGGATTAATAAATAATATGTTTCCTCACTCGGTAATCCGGAAATGCGCTTCTGCGGGATTAACACGCTGCGGGCAGAAACAAGTGATTAATTATAATATAAGCGAATGATAGGAGAACCTCAACGACTAACTGACGCAGAGAGGCAAAAAGCAATTTATTGTGTACTCTACTCTACTATTTATTTAGTAGTGATGTTTGAGACTGAGTAGTAAAATATAGACATAGAATAACTACCATATCTCAAATATTTTTACTATAACTAAAATGTACACAAACACTAGGGAAGATCTCTTTGAAATACGTAAACCAAGAAGCAGAACCGAACTAGGATATCGGTAGCTGCAGCTGTTTTATCGTCACGGATTAGTAGAATGGTGACACGGATATCGGAGGTTGTGAGTTGAGTTCTATAATGCAATTATCTGGTCGCAATTTCGAGTTCCTGACTTGACTTTTCCATGTTTGTAATATTACGTTCTTGCTTAGTTAACCTAGCTAAGCTTTTAATTAACAAAGAGCAGATCGCATGCAAATATTTAACTATCGCTTGCTTTTACGCTGAAGGAAATCATCTTGAGGAAACCTGCATATCTAAGAGTTCTTCATAATGCTCACGAAGATATACGAAGTCTGCTAACACATACTGGGTCAGCGTGGTGAACTCTGGCCTAACCTTTTTCACACTGACCCGTCCGTGTCCTTGCCCTGCAGTGGGACAGATTATATACTGGGATGATATTATTATTTGTATTACATGGCATGACATGCTCTCTGTTAATTAGCATCAGTACTGAATTGGACTGCTGTGCATGAGATCTCGGGATTGACTCCTGAGCAGGGCCAACAAAAAGTTATTGGATTTTCTACCAAGAAATTCTCAATGCCCGGTTTTAGAAAGTTTGGCGGTGTTACACACTTCTATATCTCGGGCAGCACGTAAAACCATTGGTCCTACGCCTAATTTTTCGCGTTTTTTGCCGAACCATCGGATTATTAGTAGCACAAGTTGCGCCAATGTGTGGCTGATCTTGAGAACTCAGTTTTAAATCCTAGGTGGAGATTCCAAAGTGCTAGCGGATTATACTGTAAGAAAATTCTCAGAACCCAGCGGCCTACACAGATAATACGTAGGCAGCTATAGGTTATGTTGGACCTACAACATAGCTGGCGAAATATACCTATAATATAAACTACTCAAAACAAAATAGGGCCCACCACGATTTATTTACAAAAAGTGTTGGCATGTTACTTCAAACTTATTTATGGGCAAGTTCAAGTGTTTTACCGTAAAACTTAGATGTTTATAAGTTCTTATCATTCTATTGAACAACATTTTTTAATTTTTACCCTCACACAGTTATGCCTCGATATAAAGATAGAGGCGCGTATGCGAATTTAGTTATTAAAATGGTAAAATATATGTCGTTTTAGATCGTATTCCTTACAGCACTTTCCGGATAGTTCTATTTTGCCAGTAAGAATTAGATCGTTATTACGTATATAGAAAGGCATTGTTGGCTTCGTAAGTTATCTTTTATCCTTACGAGACCGAGACAGCAAACTGTTAAAAGACTCTGCAAAAGCGTGTGTTGCGCTCTGTAACATATTTTCATAAGTTATGATGACCGTTACCGGTTATCCGGGTTTGTGATTTGGGTAGCCTTAAGTTTGCTTAGACCTTAGTTAAATAAAAAATAAAAGTATATTCTAACTAATATTATAAATACGAATTTGAGTTTGTTTGTTTGTTTGTTACGCTTTCACACCTTAACTACTCAACCGATCATCATGAAATTTCTCAAATACGTAGTCAAGAGTACCAAAAAAGAGCATATTTACTCTTTGATCCAGAAAATGTACTGTTCTCGAGTAAAGCTGCGGAAAAAAGATACTGATTATACTAACCTTATAGTAAAACAAGTGAGAAACGGCAATGAATTGCCGTAAATCTTAGAGTTGGAAAAAATGGTTCAAGTAATATGCAAAGGTCACGTGATACCACGTGACCTTGAGGTTAGAGGTCAGAGGTCATAGCCATTTCGGGGGTATATCGACTATGCTGAGTCGAATCGCGCTGACCGCGAGTCTCTTACGGTTCTTGATTTAAAAGTTATATAACAGACAGATGTTCGGACAAAGCTGTTGTATAAGAGATTTTTCGAACTCTAAAAACTATCATTCTGAGCGAATACAGTTAATGTCGAAAATTCCAATAGCACTGCGCGTCAACGCAGTTATATAAGAAACGTCAGGCGTTTTACGAATGTCATTGGAGAAAGTAGTTTAGAGGAATATTAAATTGCTATACTGTTTGGTACAGGCACCTTAAGTTATAAAAGGTAAATAAAAAGATGGAGACTTAGTTTATAAGTAGGGTAGTGTACTGTTAGTGAAATCAGTAATAAAACAACGAACAACGGGCCGAGGGCTCTTGCCCTTTGCTTTTTTTTTAGGTAAAGTATGTACGAATTTGTGGTGAATACAAATTAGTACGCAAGTACCATTCTTCAACTAAGCTAGATTTTCTGAGTGGGATTGGAATCTACTAGCTCTCGATGGCAATTCTCCTTATCTCTCGTCTTATCTATAGGACTATCACCGCTTATAATTAATCATGCCGACTACTACTGCTGTAAAAAGCAGAATATATCTTGCATAATTACGTTGTAAATAGTTGCAACATTTGGGATTATTCTGTTAGTTTATTTATTTATACACTCGAGTTTTGTCTGAGAACTGTGCAATGCTATGTTTTGGGTGCTCATAGACTGGGTTGCCATCACTGCCATGCTATAGTGCAGAAAACTTTTATTTTATAAAGCATACTAAATACCACAATAGAATGCCACATTGCAATAATAAGTTAAATCAAAATAATTCGCCCCAGAATCTAATATTTTAACATTTACGGCCAGTCCCACAACTAACAAGTAAAAGTTATCCGAAAGATAAATCGCATGCTGTCTCACTCTTGTTAGGGTAAAGAAGATGGCGAAATTTTTATCTTAAAGATAAATGCTATTTGGAGATGGGGGACAAACCCTTAGGGTTTATTTTCAATCACCAAATAATTCACAACGAAGGATTCGCGATATTTAAGGCGTTTTGATAGGTTTAGTTTCAATATTAACTCTACCTTGGCAAAGTGATCGCTCTTAATAGAACGATAACTCTGCTAAGGTATAGGTTTTTAATAATCTGTTGCCTAATAGGATATTTTATTATTATAACCCGTAATGTCTTACTGTAGAGCCTAAACTTCGTCATTCTCCTTTCATCTCTCTATCTAGACTCATTAAACACAAATCTTAAATAAAGGTGTCTAAATATCTTAATTGATCATCATCATTCTCTTGCCCTGGTCCCAATTTATTTGGGGTCGGCGCAGTATGTCCTTCGCTTCCATACTTCTCTGTCACCCGTCATCTGATCACTTACCCCTTTTCCTTTCATATCCATCCTCAAACAGTCCATCCATCTTTTCCTTGGCCTTCCTCTCCCTTTTGCGTCCCTCTACCCTCATATTCATAATTATACTCATATCTAATTGACATGTTTTTTTTTGTCTATAGCAGTCTATAATACAGTGATTTTAAGACGAGCGTTGATTTGGGCGAAGTAAGTTTCATAACATTCACATTTATTAATATGTATGAAAAACATAAAATATCCAAATATTGTTATTCCACGTATCCTTGACAAAGAACTGAATGTATATATGATTGCAACATCTATTGTTTCATCAGTTGACATTCATGCTCTCCGCGGTGAGCCATTGCCATTCTAATCTTAGTTTATTTGTTGAATGACAATACAATACATCCTCCATTAGTAAAATAGCTGTTACTTGCAGTTTGACGCGAGCTGAATGCATTTAACACAAATAGGGTTGTATATATAGGGTTGTATATTGTATATATCCTTGCTAGTAGTATAAAACAGGGGCCAACCTATTTTCCTCTTAGTTTTATATTGCTAAGATGACAAATATGCTTGCGGCCAATCGTATTATACACAGGAAAGAAGCCAGTATGCTACTAGCGCATACAATGTGAACAGTCAAACGTTTCAATTGGGACGTTTTAGAGTTCGAAAAACTCTTATACAACCGCTTTGTCCGTCCGTCTGTTATACAACTTTCAACTCAAGAACTGTAAGAGCTAGAGACTCGCGGTCAACGCCGTTCGACGCAGCATAGTCGATATACCACCGAAATGACTATAACCTTTGACCACTGACCTCAAGGTCTCGTGGTATCACGTGACCTTTGCATATATTGTTTTTCGAACTCTAAGATTTACGACAATTCATTGCCGTTTCTCACTTGTTTTCTATTGGTCTCAAAACAAAATCGGTTGAACAAAATCACTTGTAAAACATTTTAAGCGCAATTTTCAAATGATAGCAACATTTTCAAGTTAGCTCTTTTCATACCTATTGCGCTTGTAGTCAGGTCACGTTATCTACACAAGTGCAGTTATTCATAACAAAATAGTCTGAGCAACAGATACCTATTCGACGCCCATTATTATGAAAGTAACATATACTTGTTATCTAGTTTTGAATTTTTAAACAAGGCATCTCCTGCTTTAGTAATAATTCTTGTGTCACTGGGATCTTTGCAAACATTCAAACAACGGAAACAAAAATCACCTACATTTGAATTAACTATTTGTGGATCACACAAATTGTTTCTCTCGTGAAAGATTCGATCCCACAACACTCTCACACAGTAGCGAAGGGGCCACTTAAACCACAAAGCTATAAATATCATTGCATACGACCCTTCCAAAATAAATAATAGATTGGAAAAACGAGACACGCTTTAAAATTATTAAATTATTTTCCACGTTTTAAAGCGTTTTTTTAGTTTAGTCAATCTATTATTTATGTTTTTTATATATATTTGCATATTTCTATTTCTAAATTATTGTATTGTCATCGGTCCTCGATAAGTGTGCAAAGTTTCAAATCAATCCGTCGGTTTGAAAGAGGTGAAAATCACGTTCAAAGATTCCGTTACATAGATACATAGACACATACCAAGCTAATAAAAGCGTGTTAAAAAAGCGATCACCGCAACCTATTCATGTATTACTTAGGGTCACTACGCTACTAGCTCAAACGAAAAAGTTTCTAATACCAGCGCTTCCTTAAAGAGGTTCTGCTACCGATATCATACTTAATCGCTTATGTTTGCAGATTTAGCTACACTTTTTAACAAAGACGAATGCCATTTACGCTTTCCTATCCGCGGCAAAAGCGAAGCGGGGAGAGTATGTCGGGCTCACCCGGGGAAAGACGGAGAGTCCCGTGTCAACTTGCTCCTTTGAATGATGAGTGGCAAGAACTGAAACTACTGCAGTGACAGATTTTGCTGCCCTGGACCTACGAAACTTCAACTGGCCACAAGTCTCCTCTCAAAATCACAAGGTCATTGTTTTAAGCGGAATCTCAAAGCATTGGTTTGAATAACGTTGTAAACTATTATTTGGTTTATAAGACGTCATATCTACAATAGGTACACCACGTTACAAACTACGTAATCTTCATAATTATATCCGCGACAGTATTGTGCATAGCTTTCAAACATGCAAGCTTTCTCACTATATTTTCATTAACTTTTAAAGCAATCGGTAACCACCTTTGTTGAACCGTTGATTCAACACGCGCTGACCGCGCACCGCGCACCGCGCACCGGACATCGGCGGCGGGGACGGAGCGGGGCGAGAGGGGCATCGCGATCAGCTGGTGGCGCGCGCGCCGGCTCCGACCGGCTAGTCAACGGACCGATGCTACAGCGGACACCCGAACTCGCGCTCCTATAGTTTATATTCTATTCCCGGCAATGACAATCTTGTATAAATACCATTAGTATTAAATAACTAGTTATACAGTCCACTTCTGAGTTTTATATATTCCGCAACACCAAGGATCCCAAACAAACATTGGTCCTTCGCCCGTCAACTTTGGACCGAAGAAAGAAATACTAGTGTGCTGTACTGGATTCAAGTCAATTGCTGCTTCGACTGTCTTTTTCAAAATATTCGCCGTTTGGACGTCGACGAATTCCACACGGTGTCCATTTGTCGTCTTGTGGATTCGAACCCAACGGTCAAGAATAAAGAAGATTCGAGGCTACGGGACAGGAACATCTTCGCTACAGGCAAATCCGCATATGAAGTGTGTCATCGTGCCTTGAGATCATCCAGAAGGAATCTCCACGTCACAGGATTCAGCAGTGGTTTGCTACAAAAAACCGTGAGATCGTTCCAATTCCTTTCTTTGTGTTTTTCTTTCCATCCTATTATATAACTCACCTTTAGATTCATAATCATACATTAGAATCATTCCATTGGCTTTATTAACAATTGTAAAATTTGCAAATCATTGTTGTAATTTTGCAAGTCATTTTGTGTTGTCTTGTGTTCATCTCTTCATTCGTTCATTCAGTTAGTTGTCAGCCATTTTAACAATAATTAGTAACCGTAATTTATATAAATTTAAGAACTAATTACATTCCTTTTACTTGTTATTTTAAATAACGTTATCCAACTTCTCGCAATATCGCTAGTGCTACGCCTAAGCTGTTTATAATTATCATCAGCGCGATATAATACCTTTTTATTGTTTTAGTAATCAACTAATTGCTTTGTTTACCTGCAAATTTTTCCTTTATTCTTTCTTATTTGCTTATATTATAATGTCTGATACTAAAAGCCTAATTAAGAAACGGGCTTCTATTAAAGCTAAGCTTACGCAATTTTTAAGTTATTTAAACGTTTCGAAGTCCTGTGAGAAGTTGAGTGATGTGCAGATCATCGAAATTGAATATCGCCTTAATTTATTTGAAGGTTTATATGAGAAATATGATACTTTGCAGAGTGATTTGGAAGCGGCGTTGGACGATCCCAGTGAGCAATATGCGGAACGTGAGGCGTTTGAGAAGCAGTTTTACGGTTTGGTAGCCTCTGCACGCCAGCTGATCAGTAGTGCTCGCAAGCACCACCTGGGAGATTCAGTGTCCGAGGTTGTATCCGGTACTAATCACACACACAAACATAATTCCATTCGCTTACCCAAAATTGATTTACCCAAGTTTTCAGGTAGCTATCATGATTGGTTAGAGTTCAGGGATACATTTTGTTCTATCATTCACAATAACGACAGTATAGATCAAATTAATAAGTTGCACTATCTACGCGCTTCTTTAAAAGGTAGTGCCTCTCTTGTCGTAGACAATCTCGACTTTAAATCAGAAAACTATGACGCTGCCTGGAAGTTACTTTGTGATAGGTATGACAACAAAAGATTGCTTATTAACAATCATGTACAGGCTCTTTTTAACGTTAATCCTGTTAGTAGGGAGTCAAGTAAGTGCTTACGTTATATAATTGACACTACAAATAAAAATCTTAGAGCTCTGGCAACACTTGATCAGCCTGTTCAGTATTGGGACACTTTAATCATTTATATAATGGCTAGCAAGTTGGATCCTATTACAAACCGTGAGTGGGAGGAGCACAGGAACACTTTGTCTGACCCTCCAACATTAAATATATTTATTAACTTTCTCAGTAATAGGGCTGATTTACTGGAGACACTTGAGGAATCAAAATCCATTAAATCAAAGAGTGAAGGTCAGAATAACAATAATAAATCAAACAAAAGTTTTCATTCATGCACTGACAAACCTAAATCCTGTCCAATGTGTAAGCAGGATCATTTTCTATTTTCATGTGAGGAGTTCAGGTCTCTTTCAGTCCAGGATCGCCTTAAGAAGGTTAATTCGTTCAATGTCTGTCTTAATTGTCTTAGACCAGGACATGAAGTTGGTAAATGCAAGTTAGGATGTTGCAAGTATTGCAGGAAAAAACACAATACTTTATTACATGCAGACAATACCGATAGTAACCACTCTAACTCACAAAATGTTTCTTTATCAGCCAATCATCGCGCTACATCTCGTTTTATCTTACTATCCACAGCGCTCGTACAAGTGATGGATCCCAAGGGCAAACCCCACACGGCGCGAGTCTTGCTGGACAATGGGAGTACGGCGAACTTCATATCTGAAGAATTTGTCCGTAAGCTTCACCTTTCTACCTACAATGCCAAGTCAAAGGTAATAGGTATAAATCATCAATCTTCTTATTGTTACAAAGGTTGCTCGGTTTCTTTCAAATCATTTGATAGTGATTATGAAATCAATATTGAGTGCTTTGTCTTACCAAAAGTATCGTCATCGATACCGAACACATTCATTGATACTAGCAATATTTGTTTACCTTCGAATATTCGTCTTGCCGACCCCGAGTACTACACTCCGTCTTCGATCGACATCTTAGTCGGCGCGGAAGTGTTTTGGGGTATCATAGGCGCGAATCGTATCGCATTAGGTAAAAACAAGCCTTCTTTGTTCGAGTCAAAGTTAGGCTGGATCATCTCTGGTGTCTATCAGCAATCTGACTCATCTTCTCATCAATGCATGCATATTGATAACTTGCAATCAGACTTAACTCGTTTTTGGACGCTAGACTCTATAGAATCGAAACATAAGTTTACTTCGGAGGAACGAGCTTGCGAACAACTCTTTATTGACACTACTGTTCGTGATTCAGATGGTCGCTTCGTTGTAGACATTCCTTTAAAAGAGTCTCCTGATGTACTTGGCGATTCATACATGATGGCTAAACGTAGATTTTTATCTCTCGAGTGTCGTCTAGCCAGAGATTCTCATTTTAAGGGTATGTATGTAGACTTCATGAGAGACTACATACAGTTAGGGCATATGTCTGTTGTCAATAAAGAAATACCTACTTCTAATCATGTATATTTTCTTCCACATCATGGTGTTTTAAAAGAGTCAAGCACAACAACAAAACTTCGTGTTGTATTCGATGCTTCGGCAGTTACAACATCAGGCAAATCATTTAACGACATCCAAATGGTCGGGCCAACTTTACAAGATGATTTGTTGTCAATATTGCTGCGTTTTCGTCAACATAAAATTGTAGTTAGTGCGGACATCGAAAAAATGTACCGACAAACACTAGTTAGTGAGGTTCATAGACCTCTACAACAGATCCTATGGAGAGCAGATCCCAAGCATAAACTAAATACGTACACTTTAAACACCGTAACGTACGGTACGGCATCAGCTCCCTTTTTGGCAACTAGATGCTTGATTCAGTTGTCGAAGGAGTCCTTTGATCCAGACGTACGATTCACTTTGGCACATGACTTTTACGTCGATGATTACTTATCTGGTGGTTCATCTGTGTCAGAGACAATAAACAGGTGTCGCCAAGTCGTTGCTGCTCTACAGTCTGCAAAGTTCAATCTTCGCAAGTGGCGGTCAAATTCACATGATGTCTTACAATCACTATGCAATGGTCTGATTGGCTCAGATTTTTTGGATTTGAGCGATGGTATTCATATGTCAAAAACCCTAGGACTTCATTGGAGCTGTTCGACAGACACATTTACATTTCGCATAAATTTAACTGTTACTGAGAAGACCACAAAACGACAGATTTTGTCAACGATAGCACAGATTTTTGATCCCCTTGGGTTAGTCGTCCCTTGTATCGTCGGTGCTAAAATCATTATGCAACAGCTTTGGCTAAATAAATGCTCTTGGGACGAACCTATTCCTGAAGATATTCAGCATGCTTGGAGTGCTTTTCAAAACACTTTATCTCTTCTGAACAACTTTGAGATACCACGTTGGGTATCATGCGACTCAGTGTCTTCATTGCAACTGCATGTTTTTTCTGACGCTTCTGAAAAGGCTTACGGTGCATGTATTTATGTTCGCAGCGTTTCGGAGAATGGCGAAGTTTGCGTTCAACTGCTCACCGCTAAAAGCAAGGTAGCTCCGATCAAGTCAACTACCATTCCAAGATTGGAACTTTCAGGAGCATTGTTAGGTACTCGGCTTTATCATAAGGTTCGTCAGTCACTTACTGTACATGTACATGAATCAGTATTTTGGTGTGACTCCACCATTGTTTTGGGTTGGCTATCTGCACCACCAACACAATTACAGGCCTTCGTTCGTCATCGCGTTTCTGAGATTCAGGATACTGTCGGAGGGTGTTCTTGGCGCTACGTCCCGTCATTCGAAAACCCCGCAGATCTCGCTTCGCGCGGACTTAAGGCTGACAAACTTCTGTCATCTACATTATGGTGGTCAGGCCCACAATTCTTACTAAAAGAGTCATCTTCATGGCCGACATTTCCTCAGAGTAATGCATCTGACTGTATGGAAATAGCAGCGTCTCACCATGTTGACACAAATAATAACAATAATAATTATTTTTCATTAATGTCACAAAAATACTCTAACTTTAATACCTTACAACGTGTGATAGCATTCGTATGTCGATTTATAAACAAATGTAGAAAAGTGTCAAGTGTCAGTGGTCCACTAACTAACACAGAGTTGACTACTTCACTAAATTTGTTACTCAGATTAAGTCAACAAGAATCTTTTCGTGAAGAGTACAATATATTGTTGGCAGGTAAACAACTACCAGTAAAAAATAAACTTTTATCTCTGTCACCTTTCCTAGATAAATCGTCTAAGCCTATTCGTGTAGGTGGCAGACTAAATAATTCATTTTACGACTTTAACGTAAAACATCCAATTCTTTTATCTAGTTCTCATATTATTTGCATTTTATTATTTAACATGTACCATCTTCGTCTTTTACATGCAGGACCTCAACTCTTACTTGCTACAGTTCGACATCACTATTACCCTATTGGTGGTAGAAATTTGGCTAAGAAGGTCACACATCAATGTGTAAAATGTTGCAGGATAAAAGCTAGTACTGTTCAACCTATCATGGGTGACCTTCCAGAGCAGCGATTACATTTGGAGTTTCCCTTTTTAGACACAGGGGTGGATTACGCTGGACCTATCATGATAGCAGACCGCAAGGGCAGAGGTTGCAGGCTCATCAAATGTTTCATTTGTGTATTTGTGTGTTTAGCGACCAGAGCAGTCCATCTCGAACTTGTATCCGATCTTACAAAAGAAGCTTTCCTAGCATGTATGAACCGCTTTATTGCTCGCAGAGGGAAGCCACGTAACGTTTATTCTGATAACGGCACAACTTTTGTAGGCGCCTTCAATGAATTGGCTAATATTTTATCACAGGACTTAAACTTAAACAATATTGACCCAGCTATTAACTTTTCTTTTATACCAGCCTACACTCCACATTTCGGCGGATTATGGGAGTCAGCAGTGAAGTCGACAAAGCACCATCTCAGACGTGTTTTGGGCTTGACAAACTTAACGTTTGAAGAGATGGCTACATGCTTGACACAGGTTGAAGCAATTTTGAACTCAAGGCCGCTAACTCCCTTATCCAATGACCCTTTAAACATAACTCCTTTGACCCCTGCTCACTTCCTTATTGGGCGGTCTCTAATCATGCTGCCACATCCACAGATCCAGAGCACCAACGTCAACAGCCTACAACGGTTTCGTCGGATCGAATACTTAAAACAACATTTCTGGGCTCGTTTCTCAAACGAGTACATCCTTTGGCTGCAGGAGAGAACAAAATGGCGTCGTTCTTCTGGCGAGCTTTCAGAAGGAACTCTTGTGGTCATTAAAGATAAAGGCTCACCCCCTTTGATGTGGCTTTTAGGACGCATCGTTCGTGTGCTACCCGGCGGAGACGGCATCGCAAGGGTCGCCGACATCCACACACGTAAGGGTGTCATTCGGCGGGCCTTCAACACCATATGCCCTCTTCCTGTCTCTTCTGTTGAAGACACTTCAACCGGGGGAGTATGTTGAACCGTTGATTCAACACGCGCTCACCGCGCACCGCGCACCGCGCACCGGACATCGGCGGCGGGGACGGAGCGGGGCGAGAGGGGCATCGCGATCAGCTGGTGGCGCGCGCGCCGGCTCCGACCGGCTAGTCAACGGACCGATGCTACAGCGGACACCCGAACTCGCGCTCCTATAGTTTATATTCTATTCCCGGCAATGACAATCTTGTATAAATACCATTAGTATTAAATAACTAGTTATACAGTCCACTTCTGAGTTTTATATATTCCGCAACACCAAGGATCCCAAACAAACAACCTTTTAATATGTTCTTAAAAATAAAATCCATCTACTGTATACGGATTTAATCGTGGTTTATTTTTAATTGTTTTATATAAAATAAAGCGCGATAAAATCCGTCAACAGTAATTTTATTTCAATGTGCGAAATTCGCGTAAACGTAAGACAATAGGTATTATGATCTTAAAAAGAGGGAAATGTGCGGCGTAATTTTATATTAGAAACTTTTTACTTTGCATCCATCGGTCTTAGTTTTATGGTAGGTACGGTTACTATACATAATACCTACCTAATCTAAAAGATTTTCTTAGCAAAATATTAAAGCACTTCAATTAAGCAATCGACCAGTCGCAATGTACTGCTGAACATAAGGCTCTCCCTATTTTCACCAAAGCCTTTCTTTCGCCTTTCGAGCCTATCCCAGCCACCTTAGAATCGTCAGTCGTCGTCGTCACATCGTCGTCCTTAACAAATTGAATGACATATTGTAACAGACACAATAGAAAATGTATTGTTTGCCGTCATTTATGACGTTAAATGTGTTCACTTATGTTTATCAATTTGTCTGCACCGATGACTTAGTGGTTTAAGTGATCGCCTGCCCCTGCGTCGTGTGTTGTGGGTTTGATACCGGTCAATTTGTGTAATCCACAAATTTTTGTTCCGAGTTTGTTTATATTTTGTGACCGTTGTTTAAATGTTTGTAAAGTCCTCCGCGACATAATATATATTTCTAGGGTGGAAGTAAAATAAAATACGGTACAAAATCTTTAAAATAATATAGGTTTGTCGTAATAAATGCATGATACATTATGGACTTTAGCTTTAAAATATCCAAATTCAAAATGCTCCCATATAATAATATAACGCCTACCGTTATCCATTGTTACAAATAACGTTTTACCACAGATATTTAACGTATAAAATAAAAATACAAACCACTTTGCTCACTGAGAAAATGCAGTTAACTTATACATTTTACTGATATTATGTTCCTTATCTTTATATTCAAAGCTCAGAGCAAGTTAAAAGGTTCCTTTCCACCCGTTGGGCTTGAGCCCGCACTGCGCAGGCGCGACATGGTAACTAGGCCGACGCGGCAGTAATCCACAGTATCGCGCAAACAAAACAATAAATTCCATACTTGCTTGTAAAAGATTCCGTTGTTTTGTAATACCCTTACTTTTACTTGACATTCTGTGTTTCTTTAATTCTCTGTATCGTTTAATTTTGACGAAAGATCTTACTCAGTTATGATAATTTATTTCAAGGTCAAGCCAACAGTATGTTAAATGTTTACTAGGTAATATATTTATATGGTCCACGGATCATTCTTATTCTTTATTGAAAACAGCATCTATGTATATTGCCACAATCAACAAAAAGAATGACCATACTATTTAATACAAATACTTTACAACCCAAAAATATGACCACAATTTACTGTTACACGCTGTTTAACCAGGCATATATCCCAAGATTATATGGACATGATCTTCTATAGAGTAGAAATTCTTCTTAATATTAGAACGAAGGTTCATGAGTGCCCATACAGCCATGGATTACTCAAAATCATACGTGGATCAATACCTCAAAAACGTTGCATTATTGAATTAATCTGATTGTATTTGACAATGTCCAATTTACATTTCAATAAATATATATTTAAAAGGCTACAAGATAAGCATGGCATATGTTTAAGTATGTTTTATTACTATAAGTCCTTAAGAGAAATTAACAATGGTAAATTCTGTAGCGATAAATATACATTTTTTGTTAATACCATTAAGCGTTTGAACACGGAGACAGCTTTCGAGCCCAGGCGTTTAATGGCGTAAGCTTTTGCAAGTTAACAGTTACCGTACCCTATGTAGGTGTTCTATACCAGGAGATCATCAAAGCGTAGCTAACCTTGGCTCCTAGCTGATTAGCTGAGGCACGTGATTCCTGAGAACTGAGACGTAAAAACTCCTCCTTAGGACGTGCTGTGGAAGGCTGCATATCATTAGGCGGCGTGTAGTCATTTTGACAGGCAAAAATAAATAAAAAAATCTTCCAAATAAAGGAAGCATAACTCAGCGTTATTTAGTATTTTCATCTGCTAGAATGCTTCAGATAAGACCTGCCGAATTAGTTGGATCCTAGATAGGCAGCGCACAGGTCAATAAAATATAGCATAAAGTTCATTGTGTTTGAATAAAAAGGGACTGTGAATGCTACGGTGGCTCAGCGGTAGTGAATGCGGCTGTGCATGAGGTCTCGGGGACGATTACCGGATCGAGCAGTGTTATAAGAACTTGCTTTCAAGGCATTCTTAGTAAGTAGTAACGCTAAGTTCGAAAAATCTCACAAAATTACGGTGTACCTAAAATTATAGATGGCTAAATGTCAGTAATATATTTCTGCCTATTCCTGCAGGTAAATAATCATGAGACTATTATATGTGTTAGTCAGATTGACAACTCGATAGAACACACATGCCCCTATATTCACAACACACATATTTAATCTCCATTAACTGCTTACAAGTTCAACAAATTAAGCGTATTTAATTACTTCTAGTTTGGAGGAGTGAGATGACAGCAAACTTTTACTACTATCCTAATATTGCCATCATCATTTTTCATAGCAAAGCATGTAGCATATTTTATTTTACTAACGATTAAAACCTCTAGAACCATTGAAATTAATTTGCAATAAACGGTTTTTATGGCGGTTTATTTTAATAATCACTATTATTAGCTATTATATAACCATTAAACTATTTTAAGATATACACCAAATAGGAACACCAAAAATTAAATTATTTTCAGGTACCTACTTTAGAAATACATTTCAAGGCAATAAAACGACCACCATCTTAGTCTCCCGGCGACCACAACTGCTGGAAAGTAACCAAAACGTCGTAGAAAGTCGACAATTTTAATAATTTAAAAAAAGTTTAAACTTATTTTTTTTTATAAATAGGTATAGTTTAATTTCATCAAATAAAATAAAATTCAAATATACGTAAGACAATCCCTGTAGATCCGATTAGAATTAGGTAGTGTTATAGAGCATCCATGTATCATCAGCCAAGATTATAGCACCTAAAATTGGTTCATCCTCTAAGTCATAGATGAGCCTAATGCTAATGACCGAGCACAGCTCTATGTATTCTCCGTGAGCCTGCAAAAAAATTGATGACAGGAAAACCCAATGCCTCCCTATGGGTTAAAACTCCTGCTGTCCAGCAAATGGAACAAAAGCTTCTCGATCAGCAATTACATATCATATGCACGTATTTGTCACTAAACTAAAGAATCAGTCTGTTCCAGACCTGATATCGCTATTCAAGATATCAGACGGTGGAGCGATATAAAAATAGTCAAATTGTCAAAACAATTTTTTTTTTAAATCTTACTCCTACACATGGGGTCTCTCCCTGTTTCGCGGAGGACTTACCAAACATACAATTGACTGATACAAAGTACACCCAGACTCAGAACAATATTTGGCGGATCATACTATTAATTCCGTGTGGTATTCGAAGCCATAACACTCAACGCGACTTCAGCTTTCTTCTGATTCTGAAAGTCTTTGTATACAGTGAGATACGGTTCTGTTTAGTTTCATGTTTATGTTTCAATATTTATAACCTTCGAGACCTATAAACGAATGACGTCCAAAACCTATTTCATTACCAGTCCAAATCACAAGCAAGGGCAATTATAGCAATAGAATAATAAACCTTGATATGCTCAAAGTTTACTTAGAATCGTCGACAATGACAATGGCATGAAAAACACATATATATACAGCATATGCCACACCTACTTATTTGTACATACACATGAAAGATAAAGTTGCCGTGGTCGCCGTTTAATTTATATGTCGCAATGATTTCAGACAGGTTTCAATGTAATCAAAAAGTGGAACGGTACATGGTCAAAGAGGTATGCAGGCCCAAGTATGGCTTCAGCTCCAATATCTATGTCAACGGTGCATAGGTTTTATTTATTCAAATATGTAACAATAAATATGATAAAAAGGAGCTACCATTGTTTTTGTTTGAATTGTACTTGTTATGTGTTCAAGTTTTTACGAGACAACAGCGAAGCCAAAAGGAAGGGTAATGATTTTGGCAGTCTGGATATGTATGTTTGTATGTTCCACCGTAGCGCCTAAACTACTAAACCGATTTTGATGAATGAGGTGTCAATAGATTCGTAATAATGGCCCGGATGACATAGGCTATATAAATTTTAAATTCGTTCTTTTTAGATCTCGTTACTTAAGTAGTCGAATCATAGTTTTTTAAAATTTTGTGATATTATTGTCATATCGATTCAGAAACTGCCTCGGTGGCGCAACTGTAGTGTATGACTGCTGGCTGAATTCTTGGGCAAGTGTTAATAGGTTTCCTGACAAGAAATTCTCAGTAACGTCATAGAGCCTGGAACCGTACCCAGTAATCGGCAATAGCCTCGCTCTCTATTACGTGAGACCTAAAACCTTTGCTGGTAAAATGTAACGGTGGCTTTGGAACGGTCTTCCAGCAGATGCGTTCCCTCCCTTCTATGACATTGGGTCCTTCAAACGTAGTGTGAAGAAGCATTTGATCAGACCGGCTTGACACTGACGACGGCTAAAAGAAATCTATCTTCTCCTCGTCGTCATTGGCTCTGGACTGTAATTGGGCTTTCCATCATTTGCCTAATTGTTCTTTATTTATTTCTTTATCATATTCCGACACGATAAAAAAATAAATAAAGAACAATTAGGCAAAGATGTACCATCCTTTGGTTACCCCTAGGGCGATATAGACATGAGACAATGTATATATTTAAAGCAATATTATCTGTAAAATTGCAGTATAACTAATACAGGTAATTAGTTAAATTAGGAGTTATAATGCAGTTATAAATTGCCCTTGGGGTAAAGGAACCGATAGCCCTGTGATGGTAAGGGGCCTAAGTACCCTGACCACTCATGGTGATACTTACGTTCTCGCTCACATGATCCCAACAGCTTGAACTGAAAATAATATTTTTAGCCTAAACTCTACTCAGTAAATGCTTTTTACGATGGCCCCATATGCACACAGCGTTGCAACAATCAATTTACAACCTCTCAAGCTAAATATTCCTCCAAATTTTGGAGAAATGTAACTCATTGCTTAACTGTATAGTATTCGCTAGATTACAAATTATGACTCCTATAAATAATTTCTTTAATACCTCTACAGACGTGTTTCCTCATATCAAGACACCTATAAGGTACCAATCATCAGCCTTAATAGAACTTGACTACCGAACGTTGCTTCATCTTTCAATCCAATAATCTGCGCAGTGTCTGCGTTATACCTACCTCATAGTCACGTCTGCAAAATTTAAATGCATTCAATCGCTTAAAAAAATATCGATGAGACGATATTTTTTAAAGCTAGACTGCTTGATTAAAAATAATATAAAATAATGCTTTGACACTAACGTAGAAAAAATGTAAGAGAAAGTCAGTAAATAAGTTAATGAATAAGACAAAAATAACGACCATCGCGAGATTAGACAAGAAAGTGATTTTACTTTCATCAGACCAAAAACAACTAGATACGTGTTTAAATATACAATAGGTGCAAAATAGTGCTGATTTCAAAACACGTTCTAATATTTTATGGCAAGGAGTCCCACGATTTTGTCGTAAAATGCTAAATAGCTGTGACGCTTCTCTTGTAATACCATAGTTATTTATTTCTAATTATTAAAGAACAAAATAATCTGTTAATGTTCTACTAGGTGCAGAATAATAACAACACTAAGAATACAATGTATACATAAAAGCCGTATGCATGATAGAAAAGTCATAATACGTTAAATAATAAGCAAAACAAAAATACTGGTAATTGTCTTCTTTCAAACGAAATAGCAATAGGAAGGTGACTTATACCTTCTGTCAGTTAGTTAAGTCAGCTTATCAAAGCATTAGGCATGCTTTTATTACTGACATTAAAAAACTTATAAATGCTACTGTTTTGTAAAAGCTTTTGAAAACGTTCATAAAACATAAGCTTTATATATTTGAGTTAAACATAAACCAGAAAATAGTTTTACTTAATCAGTTACAGAATGATTGTTGTTATATTTTTCACAATGGAGTTAGTAAATTTAACAATTAAATCAAGGAATCATCGAAATTATCGTCCTACTTTGTAAGTTTTTATTGTTCCACGTTTTATTTATTATCTATATATATATATATATATTATCTATAATAATATATATATTTAGTATCTACTTATTAGTCTAGCACTACTATATCCAGTTTTACAATCGATCTAAAAGTAAACAACTTTGCGAGTTCTAAAACGATTTTATTTTCTTTGTCAACTGTAAAAAGATAGTTATTAATTTCGTGATATTCACAACAGAATCAAACATAATATTATTGTTTATTTTCGAGTTTGAGGTGAATTTTATAACAATAGTAGCGTGTGGGTGTGCTGCATCGTTATCTGTATACGGGTGGCACCGTCGCCTTGGCACCGTTGCACGGATCTTCTGCCTCCACGACTCTTTCCATGAAATTCGCCTTCAAAAACAGTAACAAGGTCACCAGTATTTGTCTAAATCTGATTTGTAGGTGAACCCTTCGATAAACATCACGTAAACACGGAAAACTGATAACTAGCAACGCCATATTATCACTGTGTGCCAGCAGAATGATATCTGTTTGTCAACAAACGTTTCGAAATTCGGAAATAAATATCTAGGTCAACTGTTCTTAAGATGTTTATTTAATTATTGATTTTATTTTTTAAGCTGCTACAAGGAATTTTATGTTTATGGCATTGCGACACTTAATATTACTGGAAGTATAAATTATTATACAACGGTATTCACACATGCTGGTTTTACGCACACAATAAATCATAAAATCAATTACAGTATTATTCCATGCCACAGAACGTAAACAAGAAAGTAGAATGGCGTCATGAAGATATTTTGACGGCCGCTGCGGCGGGGAAGCCACGCCGCTGCATAAATGTTTGTTCCGAAATATCATAAATTGCAAAACGTTAAAAAGGAGCGTTTTAATCCTGACATTACGTAAAAAGTTGAGTAACATTATCCAAATATAAAAGAATTAAATTGAACCAATCGTGCCATCCGTCAGCAGGTGAAATTAAATGCACATTGCGTAACACGCAAGCTCGACTTTCTGCAAGGATATATGCGAACTACAAGCGAGTCTCGATACTCGACTCAACTACCGACATCACCGCGACTTCTACACACCTAAGTACCATTCTAAAACACACTTAATTCTTAAAAACCATTTCAAATTTACAACAAATACCAAACAATAGCGCATGTCACCTCAAAGTGAGCATACGCATTTATTCTTCATTAGGTGTGCATCCAATCTCAAGATATCTATATTTTCTGTTTACAAAGTAACATAAAAACGGTTATCTGAACGACTACCAACTTAATTTCACCGAAAATATCTTACAGCAGCAGGAACGTTACATTAAGATAATGCAAAACGATCAATTAAACTAATTGAATGTGATAGCGATCTTATTCGTTACTGCGGCAGTATCGCACTCGTAAGGCATGCAACGGGACATAAAGTTCTTTTAAAGGCGTGTCCCTGTTTAATGATAAACAGCTTACCAAGCATAAAGTGACGCAACTAATTACCGAACTCAAGTTTTCGCTACTGGTCGCATGTGAATGGTCAGCTTTCTGTAGTGTTTATGCATTTTAAGAAGGGGCTTGCCTCGTGCCCGGCGACATGCCAGTAAGAGGCGATCCGATGAAGAATAATAAAGCCGCAACACCACATTCGTTCGTTAATTGAACAGATCGAATGAATGAGATACTAAACACTGGAAACTGACATTTCAATTAAGTCTCAATCGTCTTTATGGTATCCTAGTTATTTTTATCCGATGAAGATGAATATATTTGCGTTTGGTGCCTCAACATTCACATATTCCAGAGTTGGTATCATAAGCGTCAGATAATACGAAAATTATGCAACATAAAAAGAACTGAACTTAGGAATAGCTGGTAACTAAATTGTTTCGGCATCGGACTCACAATCGGTCGCGTGTTTGATCCCTGCCAGTTAAATTACTAATATTAAGCAACCCTTAGTACAAGCATTTTGGCTTATTATGATCTAATTAGCAAATCTCTTCCCTAGAAATCATAAATAAATCCTAGATATGTACAATGTGTACACATTCAATAAAAATACATTTTGATGTAGTATGCACACAAAAAGCATATCCTAATACAAATGCAATGCCACCGCGCTAAGCGGGTTCGAACCCCACATGAGTCAGAAATAAATATTTTTTTAAAGAGTCTTCACCACCTCACCTCTCGTCATATTTCCAGAGGCGCTTTACAAAAAAAAATGTAAAAGAACCTATAAACCATTTGGGTATTCCTAAAATAGCAAATAGTTATTTACTATTTGATTACACAAATTATTGTCCTGTGTGGGATCGAACCCACAACACAGCGACATTGTGGATAGTCCACACATAGATAGTGGTTTCCAGTTTAAGTACTGTTCATTCTGACCGTTGTTATATGTAAAGTCACCCAAGATAATAGTTTTATATGGAAAATTAATAAGTAAAAAGCATCGTATGCAAATTCGTTGCACACAAAAACTATAACACAGAAATCAATCAATAATATTGTATTGCATCAAATAGTTGGCTAATGGCTAATAAGCTCCACCACGTCAAGGTCATTATCTAATCCACTCCGATCCTTCCACAATCCCCGAGGCGCGCGCGCAGTGGGGTGACGCAGCGCTCCTACCACCGTCACTCGCTCAGTCGTCGCGTTGCCGTGAACTTGGCCTGATCTGGTGCCGTCACACTGGCCCCGAGGCCTTATCGGAGGCGCCGCCCACGGCCTATAATAGCTGGGCCGGCGTCTCCCCCTGACTATAGAGTGGGCTGTGACTTCGCCAGACATGTTTCGCGTCCTCTGCTTCCTCGTGGCTCTCGCCGCCGCCAGCGCCTGCAAGCCCTGCAGTGAGTGTCTCTACGATTATTCTGAAAGTTTCAGCAGTTTACAGAATTTCGGTGTTCACTTGTGTAGTGACAAAATAATCCTTAGTTATCTTTGCCTGATTTTTAACATAGACCAGAATAAGTGCTTATTTTTTTATTATAAATATTTACACGAACGGTAAGTAAAACTAATTAAAATTACTGCGACCAGTGATTCTGCTCTTACAGTTTCGTAACTATCTGCATGTATACATATTTGTTAAACAAGACATTTGAATTAAAATATTTGAAAAAAGTGAATATTCCTAGACAAATTTTAATTTCTAATGTCTTATTCAATAGGCATTACTTCAGTAAGTTATGTCATAAAATAAGTGCTAATAGTGTGGAGTGCTTTTAGAGAGTGTGTCCACTTACAGACGATGCTTATTCGCACGTAAGCCCGTTGCAATAAAACCGCTGAGATATTTTCACAAGTATGTTAAGTGCCCCGGATGTGTAAAGAACGTATTCGAAATGCTGAATTTATTGTCTGTAGCCCCCCGATTAACAATTACACATCTGCAATTTTCTGTTAAAAGCGTCGGGATTCGGGAAGTACCGTTTTAATGGAGGCGATGGAACGACAAAGCTTATCGTTATTTATCGTGTGATGATCGCGACCTAGTTTACTGATACTTTGTTATGAAACGTGTTCACTTATAAAAAATGAAGGTGTAGTAAAATGCAAGCACACATGTATGACCAGCATAATTAATAATAGCTACTACTTTTTATGAACTAGAGATTTTGGCGCGAACATTTGTTTACTAACATAGTGCTCTTAATTATGTAAATTATTCTAGTTTGTACGCTGCATGCTAATAGAATTTTATATTCGCGATTAATATCTACAATTTCAATGGGCAATTTCTCTTATGCTGATTTTTAAACGATTGCATCAGATATTTTCGATATTTGACCCAAATTAAATAACCCTATTAGGCTTGCGTGTTATTTTAATACACAAAATATTCGATTAAATGATTAGATAAGAAGAAAAACTATTACAAAAGAAAAAAGTGTGATCTCTTCCAGATATAAAGGGAAATGTCTTTAAAGATGATATGAAAGAATAAGGAATAATTTACCTTAAATTATTTTGGGGATTAATTATTATAATAAGAGATTACTATACTAAATGATAAATTGAGAGTCACTTTACGTTTGTTATTTTACTAATGTCAGTTTTTAAATATAAGTAATATTTATAATAGTAATTACATAAATCATCATCGAAATTATGAATTTCAACACTCCTATCAACCTGGGGCGGTCAACAAGACGTCCTTCGGTTGAGTGGATGTAAATATTACGTTAAAACGGAGCCTGGGCCATCTGGTAATGTCATCAGGTCAATATCAGTTGGTTACCCTCACTCGTGTAGACGCGTGGACATACGTAACAATTACTGAAGCAATTTATCACTTGCAAACAGGACTTGACCTGCTTCTCAGACTCACAGAAAAATAGAGAGAAAACTTAAGATTGATTTATATAATTTCCGATAAAAAACCAGGTACCTATGTTATAACAAATTTAACAACACGTAAATTCTAAAAAGTTATACTTAGAAATACATAATTAATATTAATGTTAGTATAATTATTTTTCTAATTTAATAAGAATATTGCCACAATGCCAGACTCTCTTATATTCTTACAGTAATTAGTTAACTTCTTCCTTTAATTATATAGTTATTTTCAAATCACTACATAATTAAAGGAAAAGGTTTGAGCAGACATTTTAATTACTTAATAAAAATATGTTTACCGTTAGGGTTCATCAGTCAAAGATATGTGATATATACTGGTTTTTATATACTGGAAATATACGGTAGAAACCACATGTTTTCTAACTTCCTTGCGAAAGTGAATCTTTTTTTTTTCATATCTAAAAGGAGCGATTTTTCAACTTAACATTTTGATATTTCATACATATTTCATACATTACATAGGGTAGAGTGACTTCAAATCTTTTTATTACTATCGTAACAAAACTGTCTAAAAATATTTAGATAGTTTTACCTACAAAGCCCTAGTCGTGTCAGATATAATGCCCAGGGAAAAGAATGTAATTACTATGATGCAGTATTTGTCACGCAAATATCTTATCACGGTATTTCCCATTAACTTTCCAAAATTTAAATAAAAATCATATGAATCGTGTGTGTAATATCGTTTTGTTACATCAGAATATTGTGAACTTAATATGCTGCTGTCAAAGTTACCAATCTAAGTAATTTTCTGTTAGATTTTAGAATTTCTGTTATACTATAAACATGTGAAAACTATATATTCATGACAAATGTAGTTGAAGATAAAAGTATAAAAAGAAAAGTCTGAATGGGATAGAAAAGGAGAAACTTTGACAAAAAGGATAAAGGCAAGTGTGAACGGGACAGGGTAGAGAAAAGGAGAAAGTGACCTAATCAAGAAAAGAGAATTTTGAATCGTTTAGCATCCATGAAGAATGTAAATAATAAAATAAAATGGGAATCCTAGAAGTTGTTACTGCACCCTTTAGTTATCCTAAAAAATCTAGGGCCCGTACCTACTAGGAAGGCAGTTATGCTGTATGAATTATGCTAAAATGTAACTCGTGTTCTAGCCTGTGGGGTGGCTCGCGCTGCTCGGGTTGTTGGAGGAGCAGCAGTAGCTCCTGGCGAGTTCCCGTGGCTAGCAGCACTTAAACGTGATGGAAAAGTCATCTGCGGAGCTACCGTCGTCGCCCGAGATCATCTCATCACCGCCACACATTGTGTACATGGGTAAGCTAACGAAAGTAATGTATATAAATGAATCACACACTAAAGCAACCATTTCTCTGATTTATGATCATGAGAAATACCTTTAAATTTACTCTTCATTGAAAAAGAAAGCAGCCGGTATGATTTATTTAAATTCTCTTTTTATTAAAAACACCTACAATTCCGAACTTGATTTATTGATGGTGAAAAATGAACGCATATCACATGTGTGTGAGTTACATTGAAAAAATATTTTATTATTACATTAGCGTTCTCATAAACTTATCATATAAGTACGTCGGTACTGTTTACTTCTGTAGTAAGGGTACCAGCAACACTTAAGAATTTTTCGTACCGGATTAACCGATAACACTTCAGTTTTGCGAGTCACCTTATCAGTTAAGGTCCCATGAGCCATAACCTTGGTCGCCAACTATGACTTTGACCTCGTAACGAAACGCGACACACGTGACTTATCATTAAAACCAAAGCTAGTTCGAGGACAGGCGGTAACGTAGACACCGCTATCATCACTTCACACATATAAATTACTCACTCAAATGTAATGACGTCATTTGAAGCGATAGTTGATTCTCCGCATTGATCTATTGGTGCGTTGTACGGGAAGTCCCTGGTTCCTATGGTCTTAGATCAAACACAATCTTTATGAGTTTGTCTGGCAAAAATACTCAGTAAGCAAGGTTGTTCAATAACCAGCCATAGATCTGTAACGTAGCTAACGGAAAGTGATAGTGATAGATTCATGTCTGTCCGATTGTAGGCTATAACACACTATGACCTAAAGGACCTGCTCTGTTCCTAAGTTTTCACGCAGGTAAAATGTAATATAAAATGAAAAGACTTTATATGTGTCAAAATATTTTGTAAAATGCTAAATACAGAAGCTATCAGTGATCTTGATTTCTTTAACAATGTCCCATACAAGGCACTACTAATAAAATGTGTTGCGTCGTATTTATATTATTACCATAAGCATTTGTAACTTTACGCTTTCCAAAATTAACTTAAAGATTTGTTTAAGTGATACCGTTGTATCAGCTCCATTTTTGGATGTGAGAAAGCAATTCCGAAACAAGAAATCGAAAGTTTGAAACTGTAAAGGATTGTAAGGATATTTTATTGAAGTCATCTTCTGTTTTAATGCGATGTAAATCTGCATGTGGTATTTTGCGAAACTAATGCTGTATAACCTAGAAGGGCTAGGTGGATATAGCTCCTCACATTTCGTCGGTAATCATTCGTCAGTTATCTGTTATATTAAGTAAGTAATAGTGGACGGCGGCGGACGGAGCACAGGAATCCTATCTTTACAGTTAAATATTTATATAGAGAAAAATACAAGGGTACTTTCTGAATCATCCGAAATTCCAGAGCCGGTACTTGCGAATAACCTTATGTTTGTGTAGCTGGACTAAAGTAGTCCAAATATGTGTTGTTAATAGCTTTATTTCATTCAGGATTCTCCCAGGTTCCAAGAATCTGCAATTTTGACTTTTTTGTTACCAATACGTATTTTATGTTTACAATTTATCTAAGATGTTCATATGCTTGAATAGTCCATCCTATCTTAATAATAATAAGCTTTGGCTCTCAAACCTAGTGACCGATGAGATCCCTTAGTAATTAACATCCTATACTGGTTTACATATGCTGATGTGCCCATTTTTTATTACTTTTTTCAAAGCAGAAAGGAGGTCGTAGGTCAGTCGGTTACTCATTAAACGGTCTATCTAACCGTATATTAAATGATGAGTATATTTTTTACATCGATCGGCCTGCAGCCACACACAATGCAACGCGTTCTCCAAATGATTTATTTACATACCTTTCAATAATATTCATTTACATGTGCAAATCAAACTATTACTCACACAATCGACATGAATATTTTATTCGCTAAAATAATTGTTAAATTAATGTTCCGTTGCTTTGTACAATCAACAAACAATAGAATATGTAGGTGAGCACAAATTGGTGAAAGTAGATTATTGACATTGAGGTGACTTCAAGTCATGTCATCATAGAATTAATGGCGTGTTAACACCTGACGGAAACCTTTGTGAATACTTAACGTTTCTATTTAATCATCTTACGAGGTCAAGCTTAATCATTTTTCGCGGTATACCATTATACTCATATGTATATATCTATTCGATAGAAGAGCCTATTCATACGCTAGCTTCAATAGACAAATGAAAAGAATGGTTACTTTCGTTATCCAAAAAGCAATTTAATAGATGCTATCTAGATTAATTCCAATGCAACTTATCTCGCCTCATTTCGAACATGAACTCACGAATTTTACGAATCCAATTACATTAAATAGAATGATAAAATTAGTTAAACTGCAAATGTTATGTTTAAAAATAAATGCACATGAATATTTCGATGGAAGCTCATCCAATTATTTTTCCTTTTGTAACTTCAAAAGTATGTGCCGATAAATGCAATTTTGTAGCGGGACCGGGAGCTGGCTAATTACATGCTTTGACTGCATTGGCCAGCAACTAATAAGCAAGACAGGCAAGTTCTACTGTTAACAACGAGCGATTTTTGTGAAAACCGGTACGAGGGCGACGTTGTGTCCCGAGGGTACCGTGGTAAACGCGACGGTCCTGCGACCGTTTCCGATATTTGCCTGAGTAAACGATCGATCATAAGAAAATTACAAAAATATTTATTTATAATCTCTTAATTTGAGATATAAAGAATTTTCGGTAAAATTCAGATAGATACTGAGGAACGGCAACGACAATCTCCACAACTGTTTTAAAGATCTCCTTCTATGGAATATTTGACTATCACAGTAACAACTATTTTGTGAGGCAATATTATTTTGTACTAAGCATATCAGACGTATTGATATTTCAGTTTTCTATGCAACAGTTTATTTTTAATTTGTATGGTACCTGGCTTTCTTGTTTGGTACAAATTTTGCAACCGATTCCAAACTAATTACCGGGTAAGGAAGACCTGAAGTTTTAAGTACAGCCAGATATAACTAAGAAGCAGATGTGACTATCTTATTTAAATATTCCATATTTTCAAGACGGCTTAAAAAATTTAAAAATGTATTTTCTTAACGAGTGTAGAGAGCAGCTAACGCTGGAAAAATAGGTACATAGTATATCATATTATTTGCATTTATAACTGCTGCATGCACTTCGTGTTACAGAAAATATTTTAGGAAGACTTACAAATCGCTCATCTTATATGAAAAATAATTATTTTCTTCTCAGAACGTGGCAATTTTAAAGGTCTTATATACTGTTCGGTCCAGTTAGGGTAAACGCGGGAAGAGTTGTGGTCGAATTCGTTTGTGTACTAGTCCTCTGATGTCAATAAAACTAAACTGACCTTTTCAATAGGTGTACTTTCGACATTTTGACACATTATAATTTTTGCTTATATACTATCCTCGGAGAATCTTAACACCGCGATTCAGCGAGAGGGTGAGGGGTGCACAGTTCCATCTAGTGGCAACAATACAAAAAAAATTATTAAAGTTCCATTTGACATAAACGTCATGAATGACGTTTTTTTACTGTTAACTTCTTGATCTGATACAATTTTAAAACGCATATAAAACAGAAATTCTTCAATAATGTTTAGATAAAAAGAATGATTATAATTATAAACACGTCTTTGCTAAATGTTTGTAAAATCTACTCGAGTTCGTTAAGCCACAAATGTCTTGTAGATAAGTAAAAACTTTACCCAGAAATAACAAGACCTTTGAGTACCTACAATAAAAATCTATGTAGTATGTTTTTCTTGAACAGAACATACGGAACGCTGAAGCTTCTTATAAATAAAAGGTACAGTTACATGTGAGGCAATGTATTTAGTTAAACCTTCTCATGGAGTTTGGTTTTAGTGATGTTTTAATTAATTCCATGCAATCTGATATAACTGTTAAAATCAGATAACTGTGCACCTGCAGTCGTGTGTGTCGCAGGGTGTATTTGTCACACGCATGTGTGTGTCTCCCTGTGCGTTGCCTCCTTGGGATATGTTTTATTGCACCTTATTTGACCTTTAATTTGTATCTTACATTAAGAATGTAATAAAATATTGATGCACACAAATATTTTTATGTCTGTCAATTTGTTACTTGCTCCGTGTATTTTTATTGCAAGAGTCGCTTCTTACTTTCTTTTCTCGTTTGATTATTTTAAGCGTGCGATATTTTTTGGTCGTAAAATAACTAAGTTGGTAACATTCTCGCGGATGTAGTTGCTACTATCGCGTGTAATTTGTATTGCATTTAAATCCTTAACTCAAATGTCACTTTACATCATTTAATCAGTACCGAATAATAAAGTCAGTTAAAAAAGATATACCTTTTTAAGGCACAGTTGTTTGCGTTAACGGTAGCAACCGCCCGGTGTGTTTTAGCATATTTTTTGTTTCCATCTTTATTAATATCCCGTCAGAACAGGAGCTGTCCCGTTTTTGTGTTATATTGGTAACAAATTGCAGGCAGACACATGTATAGTTGGCAAATATTCATAAAGTCATGCTGCGAGATACAAAGCCTGTTTAAAATATGATTTACACAACAAATTGCCGATTATTTACGCCGAAATCAAGCGCCCTCGATAAATAGATATAACTTCTTTTTTATATTGCCACTCGATTTAATCTGCAGGAAATGGACGGACAAAGAAAGGCACACAAATCGATGTGGCAGTTTTTAGCGTCTAAAAATGGTCACAAATAACGTAGTACCTAGTATAAGTGATCACCTCGCGGTTCACCACTGCCAAGTGTTGTGGGCTCGTTTACCACACGGGGTACAAAATTATGCTTTTAGAATTTGAAAAAACTCTTATACAACAGCATTGTCCGTCCGCCGTCTGTTTTTTTTATTCAAGGTTACTATTAATACTAATTACTAAGGTGGCAAATAAGCATACGGCTCTCCTGATGATAAGTGGTCACCGTAGCCTATGGACGCCTGCAACACCAGAGGCATCACTTGCGCGTTGCTGACCGTTTAGGAAAGGATACGGGAAGGAGAAGGAGCGGGAAGGGGGAAAAAGGGTGATTGGGGTGATTGGGCCACCACTGTCCGTTATACAACTTTCAACTCAAGAACCGTAAGAGCTAGAGACTGGCGGTCAACGCCATTCGACTCAGCATAGTCGATATACCCCGAAATAACTATGACCTTTGACCGCTGACCACTGACTGCAAAGGTCACGTGGTGTCACGTGACCTTTGCCTATTACTTGAACCATTTTTCTCTAAGATTTAAGGCAATTCATTGCCGATTCTCACTTTTTTGTATCCATTGTTTGAAGGCTTATAATGTCCGCCGCGATATAGGTATGACCCTGTTCCCTTTTAAAACTCTCTGATATAGAAATTATTATAATATATTTACAAAGCAAAACTGCCATATTTACAAAAAAAAGTACTTAAGACAGCAAAATATCGGAATAGCCTCTGCGTATCCCTTCGCGCATAAACAGGCGTAAACACTAACGCCAAACGTCACATACACATGACGAATATATAACAGTATTAATTTCAGAAGCTCGTAATAATAAGAATTCTTACATCATAAGGGACCGTGTGTACTTCACCGCGCATCAATTTACATAACGCGTACATATATTATGTACCCTAAGGGTCCCAGAACACAATACGTGTGTGACCTTTCCGACACACTTTCTTAGCGGTTACATAAAAACCCTTTTATTTAGCCAGCTTACAAAATATTTGTCTCGTTTTGTACTTGAAAAGTATAATCCTTACGGCTTGCGAAAAAAAACCTTCAAATATACATTATCGAATGTGGTTAAGAGAAATTTCTTTGTGTATTGAAAAATATTATCTTACGTTTGTGCGAATTTTGCAATAAAACCAAAGTCAACTTGATAATCGTAATACGAATATAATAATATGTAGTCAGTTTGATTTAAACATATGATTCATTTTATTTATTTTATTAGTTCATAGGATTTAGTTCTTCGTTGATTTTGCTGAATGTGTCTGTGTGCCACTAAAACTCTTATAAGTTCTCTGTTAAGATTAAAATCACGTCGGTAGTCTAGTGTGTAGGGATTGAATTCTTGATCTCAATTGCAGATCCGAAGCACCAACTTTTGAGTTATTTATCCTATTGAGTCCCAGCGACACACCGGTGGCCAGGTACAATTGATATTTAATGAAGTCTGGTATTCTTAGACTTGACGGACGGTAGTCTGTGATAACCTCAAATTTAATATTAATTTATGATACAAATTATTAGACTCAAAAAGCCTGTCAACGAAACACATTTGGCAGATTTTCTTTACAAAACATATCAAAATGCCAAATTTATATCGCAGTCTAAGTATATCTAGCAAATAAACTCGACCCTTCAAAAGACATCAACGCGTACTTGTTACTAGCATTTCTCTACAAATGGCACAATGTTTTAAATGTTTGCCTATTATATACCAATACTATTTTAGTAAAGATAAATCCCACTCTTATTCTGAAGCTCTGCATAACGGAGAACTAAACATACAATTAACGGACACAAGGAACATCGAGAATAATCATTTGTGGATGACGTAATTAATTTTCTCCATGGGAGATTCGAACACCTGGCGCAAAGATCGGACGATCACTTGCCCGCTATGCTATCAAATATGAATACCACACAATATTAGTTATAATCCACAGTTAGTCCTAGCGAGTCATGTAAAGTATCTTGCGAGGCAGTAAAATTCAGAACAGGGTATCAGATAATATTTAAAAAAAGAAATTATTCCAGTCGTCGTTTTTTAGAATCATAAAAACCCAATAACGCGCAAAATAATTGAGTAAAAAATACGAGCAAAATAATTGATTAATAATACCAATTGATAACGTTCAGAAACTAGCAGCTGACGTAAATTAACTATACCCAATCAATAAGCTCATAAAACGATTAGAAGATTAATCGACAAGACATGTTCATTTTTAAAAACTCATTTGTTAGATACTTAAAAATAATGTATGGCATTTTGTGATACAAAAATTTTGATAAATTGTAGAGATTTCGTGCTACTAAAACTATTGAAGTATTTCACTTCAATAGTTTTAGTAGCACCGTCACAGTTAAGTGAATAAAAGCAACACTTTTTGTTTAACACAAATATAAAATATACATTTACCATAACAATTAATGTGTTTACAATTACTCCGTGTAAAAAAACTTAAAATAATTCACATTTTCGCCTACAAAATTACGTAAATTTCGTGTTACGTGATTTTTAGATTATAACAGTAGAAATCTATCCTATTTTACAGCTTAAACGAAACATAAATAGTTATATTACAATTTGTCCGTCCCAAATATTTAAGTTATTGGTTGACAATAAAGATACATATTTATCAAAAAAGCAGTTCAAATCCTCCATACAATTTTAATATGGCGGCCGCGCGCCGATTTGAGTATGCGCCGCTCGAGCTCTGTTATTATCTGTCTTACGCTCGGCGCAGTCTTAAGCACTGCAAGTTTAAGCAAGTATTCTTTAATATGGGACCTCGGTAAAACTGAAGTTCTTTGGCTTGGCAAGTACCTATCAATACTACTGAACAAACAACCTCCTGTTCTATTCCCGTAATGAGTAGTTTCCAAGCTCTGTAGGGAGGGTATGCCTTTAGCAAAGAGTCCGTCACCTTTATCCCTAGAGCCAGAAATAAAGAAACTCACTTTAAAAAAATAATAAGGTGTGAAAAGAATATTATTATTATTGTTGGACGGATATTTCTTTTTTCAAAACGTTACCAGCAATTTGATATTTTCTATGCATGTGAACAAAGTTGCGGCTAAAATGTAATCATAAGGGCTTGTCCCACCACCTCCAAATAGCATTTATCTATAAGATAAAAGTCTCGCCATCACTCTTCTTTAACCTAACAAGAGTGAGACAGCATGCGATTTATCTTTCGGATAACTTTTACTTGTGGGACTGGCCATAAATATTATGAAGTTATCTAAATAGTAAAGAATGTTAAAACCATGCACACAGTAGGAACTCAACACAAATTTTTTTAACTGTAATTTTTTAATGGTGGATTCGCAGGCAACCTTCTGTTGTTTAAGCAAAATCTGAGTTTATATTGAGGATCCCGCTGTGCCCAATCTCCCTTTCTTATACCAAATTTTATCAGTCAGTTCAGTAATTCACCCTTAAAACCGTAACAATCAGACAATATTACTTCCGCATTTTGTTTGGATGCTGTATTACTCGGTCACATAATTTCCTCAGCTCTTACTTCAACTAAACAAACAATATTTACAAATCATGTCATTCAAACATCCTTGACTTTTTACGTTGCATTATAATAAACCTACAAACTTTCCATAATGAATTAGAGAGTGTTTTCGGCGTAACTATTTTACTTTTAAGATTTGATATAAATATTTACCTAAGATGGACCGTATCGCTAGCTCAGTGGCTAAAGTGATGTTTGTCATCTACTCTATCCAATGAATGGTCAATCAGATATGTTCTTTGTATCCCGCAAAGAGAAAAACTAAAATATTATTTAAAAAATTATCTATACGAATATTATAAAGCTGAAGAGTTTGTTTGTTTGTTTGTTTGTTTGCTTGAACGCGCTAATTTCAGAAACTACTGGTCCGAATTGAAAAATCTTTTTAGTGTTGCATATCCCATTTATCGAGGAAGGCTATAGGCTATATAACATCACGCTACGACCAATAGGAGCGGAGCAGCAATGAAAAATGTTGCAAAAACGGGGCAAATTCTCTTATGTGAAGCAGACAAAGTTGCGCGGGTCAGCTAGTATATTATAAAGCTGTTAACGTTAAACTAAATATATAAATAAATACAAAATACATATTTAGGTAAGTTTACAGTCTATAATATTTATGCTATAACGAATAACCCCATGTCACGAACGCAAAAACTAGTCACAACAAAAACTATAAACAACATCGAACCTGCTATATGTGTCGTGCCAATAAAGCAAAGATGACCACTTCAACCATTGCATCATGTACTCAAACAAATCAAACATGGTGTCTAGTTCTTATACAATACACGTGCAGGGTACATGACATGGCTACCTCAAAATCGCCATGCATTCCACAAAATTCATGGTCAAATTGTTTACAGTTCATGCTCCCCTATTGTCGATTGCATTACAGTGGCTTACTGATACGTGACAAAGAAACATATAATAGAATGTGTAAGAAGTACCGTTATTAATATTTATTTTTGTACTGAGGAGTCGATCATTGGCTTTTTATAAAGCAGCGGTATTTAAACATTAAAATCATGAACATACAGAAGTGCACACATGACAAAATTTAATAGTCATTCCGTGTGTCCACCAAGCAGAATTATTCTTGATATGCTGAACAATTCTGCAAAAAAAACGTCTTGAATTCGTTTCTCGCCTCGTAACCATAGTAACCAGCTGTTATTGATTTTTATAGGAAACTCAAATAATAACAGGCGACTCGGATATGAGCATACATAAGGCACTATATAACGGAGATGTGGGTTGGGTAATAGAGATATTCAACAGAATTCAACTGCAGCATTCATGGAGCACATAATCTATTTACTTTTAGCACAACACCGCTGCACACCACCGCTAAACACAAGTTGAATCCTATTCTGGGTACCAGAGTTTATCGTGAATACTAAATATCGTGTTCGTGACGCTATTATTGTATTTTTAAATTATTTATGAATTTTTTTTTATTATTTCCCTCACAACATATAAACTACAGTACCACAAATAATCACATAAGTAGACTTTATTCCCAAAACTAACCAGGCTAAGGTTGGCGAGTCTATAAATACGGCACCAACGAGCCCGTAATATTTACTTAAATTATACCTAATTATAGTGAAACCAGTATGTACTACAGACTGCCTCCGCGGAGCGGTTGTGTATGCGACTGTGAATGAGTTCACAAGTTCGATTCCCGGTTTAAGCAAAGTGTATTTTCTGTCTAGAAATTCTTAAACTATAGCTGATAAACGGCTTTATATTCATCTGAAAACAGTAGGAGGCAAAATGTGGGTTCTGTACATCTCTGCCCCGTGGATATAAACATGAGACTACGAACCCAGTACTAAAGCGATCAAGACTTGAAGCCCGCTTCTACACATAATATCATATAACAAACTTCCGCGAAGCATGAGAGCAGAATAAATGCTGTAGAAATGAGAGCGCTGAGAAGCATATGTGGTATGACTCTGAAAGATAAAATAAGGAATAGTGTGATTAGAGAGAGATGCGGCATGAAAGTGGCTATAGTGACAAGAATAGAAAAGGGTATGTTAAGCTGGTTTGGGCATGTAGAAAGAATGGACGAGGAAAGACTGACTAAGAAAGTTGATAAGGCTAGTATGAATGGAACAGTCGCAAGATAAAGACCTAGGCGAACGTTTCTCGATCAGATCGGAGGCGTTCTGGACAAGGACTGGCCAGGTTAAGAGCACCTTGAATCGACGGGCGTGTATGAGGAATGTGATGAAGGTGAATGAAGCCAGAGAAGTGTGTCAGGATCGTAGCAAATGGAAATCCGTAGTCTCTGCCTACCACTCTGGGAAACAGGCGTGAATCTATGTATGTATGTACATATGTAAACTTCCGCGTATAGTGTGCTGTAAATTTTAAATATTATGTAGACTCATTAATTAGTAATTGTAGCTATAGTACTCTGACTTTACTATATTATAGATTAATATAGGTACTATACATATCTACTACTAGCTGACCCGAGCAACTTCGTCTGCCTCACATAAGAGAATTTTCTCCGATATTGCAACATTGTACATTGATGCTGCGCTCATTTTGATCGTATCGTGATGTTCTATAGCCTATAGCCATCCTCAATAAACAACACTAAAATATATATTTTCAATTCGAACCAGTCGTTCCTGAGATTAGCGCGTTCAACCAAACAAACAAACTCTTCAGCTTTATAATATTAGTATAGATATTATAGATACATACATAAAGTCTGTACTCATAGTAGGCCAATGTTAGACCATGTCACACTTACCTTGAAGCCGCATGCAACGACCTACTAAAGAACTAATACCTACTTGAATTATAAATAAACAAATAATTAAGCATGTAAAGAAACATCAAAAAAACATCATGAAACTCATAGTTTCATGATGCAGACGCACAATTATAAACAGATGCATCGTTATGAAATTCGTTTCAAAACTTCACTTACCTAATTATCCTGAAGGATATCAAGTGGTTTCTTCTCTTGTGTAATGTATGACAGAACACCTTAAAATTGAATATGCTTTTTGTAAATACAACCTCTGGCCAAAATAAAAAGAAATCCTTTCTTTGTTTATTATTATACACCGAACGTTTATTTTTTATTTAACTTAGTAATAAAAATGTCATGAGAAATCAGCAATATTTAAAAGCGCGCCATTGTCGGTCGTTTGTTTTTTTTTATGTGCAAACGTTGGCAAAAGTATATGAACTGCTCAGCCACGATGTTACATCACTCTAATGAGGTTAAGGTCGCGTCGGATGCGCCCGATCCTTTTGTCCTCTGAAACCAATAGCCACGTAGTGTAACGTCGCGAATCAATTGCTTCGCTTCGTTGTATGATGTGTGCTGAATTTTAATCGATACTTTACTGACTTATGAGAATATCACATACGAAACAAGAACAGTCAAAGGCGCAAAAATAATTTTGTTGGTTTAATGGTTATTTATCGGATACAAATGTCATACATTTAACTTTTTCTTAAAATAAATGTTACCTTTATAATGATATAATAACTGTACATCGCGCTTATGTTGTGAGCAACAAAACCTTTATTGAACTTGGATAAAATTTATGTCTTATTTTTAAATCAAATTTTAGGGTTACTGCGTGTAATAATAATTTATTTTTCTCTTTTGCAGAATCGAAGCATCACGTTTATCCGTCCTTGTTGGTGAATATGACGTGAACAACTCAAGATCTAACGGTTATGAAGTAATACATGTTGTGCAGCATCCGGATTTCAACAAATACACTTATGACTATGATATTGCTGTGTTGAGACTAGCAGAACCACTTCCTGATAAATTATACAGGCCTGCTTGTTTGCCAGGTAAGGGTCTATATAAAATGCGTAATCGGATAATACCGAGTTAACGCTAGCCATAATTTCCAAAAACATACTGAATATGGCAAACAAGTATAAGGACACCGCCCAGTGGAGCGTGGATAATTAATTAATTATCCTAGCCTATGATCGCTCGCAATACCAGTGGTATTATTTGCATGTTAAACACGGACTGAATTATGCCCTGAATAAATATGGACTGGAAGGGCTAAAATGAGAGATCGATATTTGTGAACCTCCAGAACTCTTCCTTACTGGGCAAAACACAAGAACTTGGACACTGCGCCTGTAGTTTGCTAGTGTTTTGCGAATTTCTTATAGGCGACTGGTGTTTGACTTGACTGTATGGATGGTGTTACGGACAAGCGGTAACTTCGCCGCGCTGAATGTTGTGCCTTGATATTCCACACGAGACTACCATTAATATCATCCACAAATAATTGTTTTGAGTCTGCGTGGACTTTGTATCCGTCGATTGAATATTTGTAAAATCCCCGCGACGCAGGGGGAGTACTAGTGCGGAATATATATATTTCTTTTTAATAAATAGTTCTCCGAGCGAGCTAGCTCTATCCTACCGTCATCAAATAATTGGCAACGGCGGATTCTTTCACTGAAAAGGAAAAGGTTCTTCAACACAAAATAAAGACATAAATACTCCCAAAAATGCGTAAAACTAGGTATTGTTGTATTAGGGCGCTGAAAATATATTCATAAAATACAAAAGCCAGTCAAATATATTATCTTTCCTGTTTCTAAAGGAGTCCTGAAGTTCTTTAATTTTTTACATTACACTCTTATTATATTTGTATTTCAAATCTATTGTAGACGCTGATGACTACAACCGTCTTGAAGGTGGAGATGCCATAGTTACCGGTTGGGGAAGCACTGTAGAAAAGGGACCTGCTTCAAACATACCGATTAAAGTAAGAAAATACTTCATCCCAGATCGATCATCCACGATCTATCTGGGATCAATAACCTAAAATGTCTAATACCTGTCAGTGACATGACTGTCATGATTATGATTAGGTACTAAAGTTTAATCAATAGAGCAGCTTACATTTTTATAGTTTGAATATACTGCAAAATCTTAGAAGATTTATATATAAATTATTACCAAAGGTCAACACAACAAAATATAATTTTCCGGACGTTTCATGAATATCAAACTGCAATAGACCAAACAATCGAAACGAATCAAACATTTTGTTTGGCCTCTAAATATCTATATATAACATAAAAAGACAGGCAGAAGTAGAAACATTGGCTACGAGCCCGTACGCCCCTTGACTTTCGCCCCTTACATTAAGTCGACAAAGCCTCGCTTCGCGGGGCTTCTATTTTTGGCTGGATTTAAGAAGAAACCTAACAAATACCTACTTGGGGGCGAACCTTGAGGGGCAAACGGACACGTAATTGAAACATCGACTTTCTTAATGATATAGTAAATAGAATAACTATGGGTCAATTGACGTTAAATAATTAGGTAAGTACTATACTATGGATGGATATTATATGAATAGTACTTAGACTATGGATGCTTGCAATGCCAGGATATATAGCGAAACTATTGCCAAACTTGTTAAAAAGTAGTCGACACGCTGCCTAATCAGCTAATGCACAGCTGCCTTACAGTGCTCTAGAAACTCTAATCGACGTAGGACTATTTAATAATGGTGCAAAATGTGTAGGAATAGAGGGAAATATATAATTATCTTTTCCCTCTATTCTTAAATATTTTCTCAACATACATACCTACTTAATCGTGTCAGTACCCTGAACCAACAAGTATTTATGCAAATTGACGAAAATTTTGACCTTTAATTAAATGTAGCATTATGCCTTTATATCTCGAAGAGTTAGACAGAGGTTACGACATTTTACCAACTATTTAATACGATAGTAGTAAATAATAAAAATGCATGAATGGACTAAGTCAAACCGCTCTAATAAGTATCATGTTTTTTAAGGCTGATGTGCAAATCTGGGCACAAGAAGACTGTTCGGGAGCTGGATACGGACGGAGAAAAGTAACACCTCGAATGTTATGCGCCAATGCGCCTGACCGTGACGCGTGCACCGGTGACTCTGGCGGCCCTTTGTTGGTGTCGTCGCCGCATTTCACTCTTGTTGGTTAGTATGTCCTCTAGCCTACAAAAATCTAAAAATAAAATTCTTCTGGCTACGTAAATAAGGCTGTATATATATTGCTTTATTTTATTTTAAAACTTTATGCACATAATAGTACAATGGCGGCCTTTAGTCGTTGCCCACACTTTATTATATCAAATAAATTATTTCAAGTAAATTTTGAAACAATTATCACATGCTGCGTCAATATGTAGAATAATTTATGAATACATCAAACACTTCTTCGACTTTATTTGGATTAGAACAGTTCCTTTAGTTTAACAGAAATTTGAGAGTCTCTAAAATCATACATACTCACAAATACGGGTAAAGTGAAGGCGAAGTAGTCACATGCGCCCTGATTCAGCACTGGACTTGTGTTGCCTACATATTTTCATATGGCAGTGCTGGTTAGGGTAATAAGAGTTATAAGAGCAGACCTTGTTTTCGGTACAACGATTAGTTTGGATCTTTATGCTGCTGAAACTAAGCATAATAAGCAAATTAAATTATGAAATATCCTTTGTAGTATAAAAAAGTAGTTATATATTCCACTTTTATGTATTACACATGTGCTGTTTGACAGGAATCGTGTCATGGGGCCGAGGCTGTGCAAGACCGGGCTACCCTGGAGTGTATGCTCGTGTAGACCAATTTCTGCCATGGCTCCGTGTCGCCCTACGTCACGCTTGCACTTGCCAGCCTCCAAACTCCGGTTGAAATTTAATAACTGCGTCTAAAATACCAATTGTAATGATATATTAATACCGTGGCCAGTAGAAAATATAATAAGATTGATTCAAGTATCCAAGATAATTATTAGTTATGCCAGATTTCACGGTTGGTTGCTCTATCGTCCATTGGTACCTAAGATTGTCCTGGAGGCATTTTTCTCGACTACCAAATAGGTTAACCGAGGAATAAATTGGACAAAATTGCCAAAACTCTTCCGTGAAATTCTAGGGTGTGTTATTTGGTAGGTATAAATTTAAGACCGCCTGTAGTATACAATGTTATAAGGTTTCACGTTTGACTATACCTAATACGTAATATAATTATAAATAATTATTATTACATTACTACCAGTACAGGATTACTGTTAAATGAATAGGTTGTTTTAAACAAACTTCAGCCCGCATCAGTATTAAAAAGTAGCTAGTAATTAGTAAGTAGCTATCTAAGTAATTTGTTATTTAATTTACCTAATATGTAAATTAAGCTACGGCTGTGATTAATTTAAGACTGTAGTTATAACTTTAAACATTTACAAAGCAAAATGTTATATGCTATTTAAGGATATAAAAATAGGTACCTAATAAATCTGCTTGCGAAATATTTTCTTTTATTATTTGTATACTTTGTCCCTAGTCAATAATATTTGCCTAATATACCTAATACTAGGCAAATGTAATTATATTAATTATATTCGTTGTGCTTACTGAATTATATTATTACCTACTAAATTCATATATATTATTTTAAGACATCTTTTATCCAAATATTGTGATATCATATGTATATTATAAGGAAGTTGCTGCTAAATCTGTTGCATCGATAAAATTACTTTCATTTTAACGACAACCTCACTGGATAGTTTATCTATCTTGATTTCATATATGCACTTAGAGAAACACCGATTACTTTAGAACATAGCCAAGCAAGGTATTAAATTGTTCATGGGATCTATTTACTTATGATAACGATGTTGTTATCGTCTGGCCTACAGATCATCAACACTACCTTGGCAAAGGAAATGAAAAATTTTTTTTTTGGTTTGTATATTACTTTCTTTATAAGGCTATTGTAGTTTATTGCTGTTTAACTATGGCTCGTTAAAGCGGTAATCGGTCGAACTTGCATTGTAGCAAAATACCGCCAGATTTGAATGTCTAATAACTATTCTCAATATGTAAACTTAAATGATCCCACAACGGATAGATCGTCATAGATCGTCTGTACAGTGAGCTGCAAAAATGCATACCCATTTCTAAATGAAAATGGAATAAGGCGGTAATTGACGCCATCTAATGGAAATCTATACAAGAACTGTTATGGTGTTAAGTAGTTAATTTATATCGTAATAGATGACGGTGCACTTCTATAAAATACAATGAAGTAGATTTCTTACTAACTTAATTTTGATAAATTTACTTTGAACAATTTTTTATCTCTATTCACAATAGTTTATTTAAAAAAAGAAGACATTTCAGGGTAAGACAAGAAGCAAAGAATTACTAATGAATTTATAAAATTTATAGTGGTTAGTTTATTTTATGTATACCTACTTTCGATGACTCGCTATTCTGTTCGTACACAAACATTATTCTGTCCGTGTTCGAGTGTACGCATTATCGTGGTACGCATTGCAATATTCAGTTATAGTTTCAGTTAATATCTAGTTCATTCATATTCATTCTAATTCGAGTATTGACAGGATTTTGGACCTTAAGGTATCCATGTACTATTACAGGTGATTGAAATAGAGACAGACATATATTTATATACAGTGCATAGATAAAGATAGAGTGTCATTGTGAAGAGGCCGCGACGATTATCAGAACAAGCAATAAATATTTATCAGTAGTAGAGCCTCGCTGATTTCAGCATGAATGGCCCGGCTCAACCGGGGAAGGACTACCCTCTCACAGAATATCGATGTGAAATAGTAGTATTCCTACTGTTGTGTTTCATTCGGTGAGTGAGAGTGCCGGCGCCTCAAACACCCTCTTTGCCCCTTCCCGCTCCTTCTCCTTCCTACTTCCTTTTACTCCTAAAGGGTCAGCAACGCGCAAGTAATGCCTCTGGTGTTGCAGGCGTCCATAAACTACGGTGACCACTTACCATCAAGTGCCTGTTTGCCACATGAGATATATTTAAAAAAATTTGAAAGAGTAGAAATCATAACCAGTATTTAAAATACAAAATATCTGAAGATGTTGTCTCAAATGATTCCTACATTTAAGTCGGCGTGAAATAACAAAGTTGTTTGCGAACGCGCGCGCACGTGCAACGTGCGTCAACGTACGATCCTATATAAAAAGTACTCTGTGGTACGATCGTACCACCAACAAATCAGGCGACGTGAGGATAAAGCGATATTAGACAGCGCGCTTGCCCGTTGTCGGACGGGGGCATACTGTTCGAGGCGCTCTTAATTGTGATACGGATCACACCTGACTCGTAATTAATTGTTAATTTAATAATTCATTATTTAATAATTATCGTCCGTTGTTGATTACTGATTAATTATTTTGTTACATAAATTAAGTGAGTTTTATAAAACCATGCCTAAAGACCAAGTCAGTACTAATGCTGACTCTATGGATCATCGCCCACTTTCACCAATTCTGCAACATGGTTTAGCTGTAGCCAAAATATATATAGTTAATAGAAAACCAAAGCACGAATATGAAATGAAAATTTATATTCTGTAAATATTCAGAATGTCCGTATTGATCGATGTTTTGTATAAAGGTCAAAGACAATGCACGGTGTGTATATGGGCTTAAAGTTTCAAGCAGGCGACATACAGGTAAAAACGAATATATTATAAAGTTCTAGCAGTCTGCAGTCATACAATGTAACTTTACTAAATAAATCAAGCAGTAATGGCCAATGTTAACTATCCGCCATTGCAGATTAAGGTAATAAAATGTGATGATGTATAAGCGTCAAAAAAAAGAGTAAGCCGAGAGAAATAATAAGGATATTGTTTATATTGTTATACAGACATTTAAAAAGTAGATACTATTTATTGGTTACTGTATGAACAGCCAAAAGCACATACATTAACAGGATTGAAACAATAAATAAATAAGGCTAAAGATTTAAGTGTGGCAACACGTGTAATTAGAAGCCGCGAAAATTCGACATTTGACGTTTAAGACGCTTCTGTCAGCTGATAACGAATTCTGAATAAAGAATTTGTTAAATTTAGTGAATTATACCGTTTCTTTAAATGAAATTAGTATAAGTAAACCTCAGAAACTACAGTAATTAGTTAGTATGAATTTCTCAGACAATGAAAACGTAAGTACGACTATCATTATCTATTGTTTCATGACTCAACAATGTGACTTATAATCATACAACCTTTACTTTGTCCTGTACTATATTTACATATTATAGTATAGTAATGAATGATGTAAACTTATAATTGAGTTGAACATAGCAACTTAAGTTTAGAAGTACTGATATTTATACATATTTCTAATTGTTTTGGTTAGGATGAAACGTCGAGCGTTGAAAGTACTTCAAACACTGACAATACATCTCGAAGTGAAACACCGACTAATACGCGCATCAAGAAACGAAGACGAGGAAAAAAAAAGGCTGCCAAACAAGTAAAACCTCCATACAAATTTAAGTAAGTATTCATTTTATTCAATGCTACTCATAACTTTTAAGAAAACATCCTTATGTTTGTTGTCTCTGTTCTTAGTATAATAGAACTAACCTCTATCTTTTAACACTTTTCTATTAAGTTGCTGGGGAAATGCTATATTGGCTTATGGTAGGAGTATGCTGTCATTCTGAAGTGGCCTGCCTATTCTGATGATGGATATATCTATTCCTACTGCATTATCTTAATGAATCAATCAGCTAAGTGTGAACTATATGCCTTTACTGTTATAGAAATAGTAGTTTAATTCATTAATATACAGATTATCTCAACCATGGCAATGTGTAACTTATTGAAATTTTAGATAGGAAATACCGCAGCATGAAATCTGGTAGATGGCAATAAGTTTACCACCTATTAATCTATTGACCAATGCTCAGTCACCTTGGGTAGTGTGCCTAGATTCTGACTATTCAAGGATAAAGTATGTTTAATACCCCTCTGGCTTTACCTTCTGGAATCATAAACAGGTGTGAGAGTATAAATATATAACCTGCTCTAATAAGGCAGCTATAAAAAGGACTGAACAAATACCTGAAAACACCCTATACAATAACCTTTTGAACATCCAGTTATTAACCAATATTTTCCTAATCAGTTGCAGTGCAAAGGAAGACCATGGACAACCATTGTTTGGTTGTCAGTTCAACCACCACTTGGGTGAGGGTGAACCGCAAGTGTTTGCTGTTGTGGGCACCAACAGAGTCTCCATATATGAATGCCCAGAGTCAGGTGGCTTTAAGTTCCTTCAGTGCTACGCTGATCCTGATGTAAGTAATAACAATTAGTAAGTTTGATTAAAATCTCAGTCTCTCTCTGCTATCTTAGGCAGACATCCAGCTGAGCTATACAGTCTCTGTTTTAGATGAAACACTGAGAATCTCAGCCACACCTGATTTTAAACAATTTTGATTAAGTTAGATATTAGTCTTGAAAGTAAATGATGATAAGTAATGACTAAATGCTATATTTAGTCTACTGATTTCTATTTGTGTGATAAAGATAGGTAGCTGGCATATAACCATATGCACTCAAGTCCGTGTTTGTTGGAATACGAACTTACACTACAAATTTTGCTGACTTGTATGACTTTGTATATTGTTCAGTATGCATAAAAAAACCTAGGTGCCTGGTAAAAGATGTACACATCTACACCCAGTAACAAAATATGTTTTCTTAGTCTTACATGATTAAAATATACAAATACAAATAACAATATAAAAATATCCTTTACAAACGACTTCCTTTTTAATAGGTTGACGAAACATTCTATACGTGTGCCTGGTCTTATGAAGAAGATACTGGTTTACCGTTACTCGCAGTGGCCGGTTCTCGCGGCATCGTCCGCATATTCGCCCCTGCAACACAAACTTGTATCAAACACTACATTGGCCATGGTCACGCCATCAACGAAGTGAAGTTCCATCCTCGAGACCCTAACCTCCTCCTCTCAGCTAGCAAAGACCATGCTTTAAGACTTTGGAATATTATGACTGATGTTTGCATCGCTATTTTCGGAGGTGTTGAAGGACATAGGGATGAAGTCCTAAGTGCTGATTTTGATCTCAAAGGAGAGAGAATAATGTCGTGTGGAATGGACCACTCGCTCAAACTCTGGCGGTTGGACAAGCCATCTATGCATGAAGCTATCAAACAGAGTTATAATTTCAACCCTCATAGAGCATTGAGACCTTTTAATTCTCTGAAGGAACATTTTCCGGATTTTTCTACCAGAGATATTCATAGAAACTATGTAGATTGTGTAAGATGGATGGGTGATCTCATTTTATCCAAAGTAAGTTCATTTTAATAATGCTTTTATTTAATCAAGAATATTTAGTAACATACCTTATGTAGATGTGTGCCTATTTCTCGACAACAGTTTGCTATATCAGTTTCTGCAGATTATCCGACATTATATTAAGAAATACCACTATAATAATATGATCCATGCATATATCTATGTTAATATTAATGCAGTACACAAAGTACCTGCTAATCAAGGGTTAAACTGGTACTTTTACCGCCTGCCTACGACTGTTAGCAGTCTGTATCAACAAGATTTAGCAAAACCATAGATTAATGGAAAATCCTGTCATTTAAGCTCTGGTATAATTTTGTAATGTTTTATTCTATATTTGCATGTAAATTGTTTGTCCTTTTGAGCACAAATTATTTAAACCTAGTAATAAATCTCTTCTTCTTTCGAGTTACAAATTGTACTATGTTTTTAGTCTTGCGAGAATGCCATTATATGCTGGAAGCCAGGCCGCTTAGAAGATACAGAAATCCGTCCAGGAGATAGCTTTGTCACTCCTGTGCACAGATTCGACTACAAGGAGTGTGAGATATGGTTCATACGCTTCGCTGTCGATTATAGTCAAAGAGTGAGTTGTAACTTTTGTATGTCTTAAAAGTCATATGTTTAAATAATTTGGGTAATAATGTGTAATATCAATGTTTTGTGTGGCAGGTAATAGCTCTAGGTAACCAGTGCGGTAAGACGATGGTGTGGGAGCTTGGCAATGTAGCGGGCGGCTCCCGGGTCTCGCAACTAGTGCATCCGCGCTGCGTCGCGGCTGTCAGACAGGTATATTATAATTTATATATAATTAATCATAATATTAGCTTGCTAGTATGATTTTGTGTGTGTTGTAAACACTATACATCGCAATGTTCCGATTGAACTATGTGATTTTCTCGGATATCCTCAGGTAACATTACGGCATCTATAACAGCGTTATTTTACTATTAAGGGGACATGACATAAGCACTAAACATTACTAAAGAAAGGCCGTATGCAAGTACCGATCTAACTTTATAGGCATACTAGATGTGCCCGCGGTTACACCCGCGTTTATTACTGCGCCGCCCCCGTGGGTCGTAGCGTGATGTTATATAGCCTATAGCCTTCCTCGATAAATGGGCTATCCAGCACTAAAATAATTTTTCAATTCGGACCAGTAGTTTCTGAGATTAGCGCTTTCAAACAAACAAACTCTTCAGCTTTATAATATTAGTATAGATTTAAGAAATGCCCTTTGTATGTGCCTTCTTAATTCAAAAATATCAACTCTGTTTCTTCAGGGTTTTTAAAATATTTACCCACAAGTTGCTAAAACTCGTTTTTTATGACAATCACGCTAGCAATAAATTCTATGGCGCGGGTAATTTTACAAGAATCCAAAAAATAGACACAAGAACACCCATACTCAGTATCAATTATATGTAGATCACACAAGTTTTCGTCCCGTGTAAGGATCGAACCCACCACACTCGGCGCAGTAGCAGTAACGAGGCGACCAGTTGAACCAGTACGTCATCCGTGCAGTTATATTTTGATCTAAGCATATTTATTATTTTCAGGTGACGTTGTCTCGTAACGGGAAGATATTGTTGACGTGTTGTGACGACGGCACCATCTGGCGGTGGGACCGTGTTAATAACGGCAATATGTGACTGAAAATGATCTGATTTACGAGAAAACTTGTTTTTTGTATCCAACTACTGCACGGTAACTTTATATGTTACTAGAAAGTTTTTATGTATAAGCCTATAAAGGGTAGGTAAAAATAAGTTCAATTAAATTGTGTGTACAAAAGGAAGTAGTTCATAAAAATATTTGAACTCCAAAGAAAGTCATGGTTTTATTTCTGGCAACATACATATTATGTTGCAACTGCCAGAAACACAACTTTGATTCTATTCGAAGTTTAAATATTTATGTGCTAAACATCGTATAGTTTTTGAAGCACATATAGAAAGTTTAACATGAACTCGTAAATTGCAAGTACTATAAAGATAATTCGGCAAGAGGTTCTCCTAAATAGAAGGTGTATGTGTAGATACGTGACATTTTAAAGTCTCGATATCTTAAATTCTAAATCCACACAGTTTGATCAGGATTATTGTACGGCAAATAGAATATTTTTTAAACTTTTATAGTTATAAAATAAAGCTTGATAACTGCCAGCGTTACGTGCCTTAAGACGTTTTCGGCTTAATTATTATGAAGCCAAAAACGTCTTACCGCGTAATCAGTCCGAATAACCTTAGAAAAGTTTGTAGTGTTAAGGATCTCTATTCATTTGTTCAGTTCGTATTATGACATGTTTTTATAGAATGTGATGATCACAATAAAACAAGACTGCCTTAGTCAATGTAATATGTGTATTATTAATTCAAAAGGAGATTTCTTTGACAAAAACTATATTTATTATGACAAATTTATTTCATGACCAACAAATTACCTCTACAGTTAATTAACAAAATGAATCACAGGGGCCAAGGTGTTATCTCGTGTTCACTACGCAATTAATGTTAGACACACATACAAGGTTGCCTCTACTCGTAACCACGTGAGTCCTAATGTACAAGTTATCAGGTATCGCCTACGATCTAGACACATACGACTCTACGTACCGAATAAAATCGTTAAACCCTATAAACTAACACTAGACTAACATCCATGACTGCATAATTGAATTTTAGTCAACTTCCATTTAATTCAGTCTTTAAAATTTTACTAGTAAAACGAGCAATAAAGACTGTCAGTAGAAACAATAACCAATGTACAAAAACTAACATCGAAACTTGAGATCAAATTACAAAAGTATTTCACATTTTTATTTCATTTACACTTAGAAATTCAATTGAAGTATCGTTAAGAATTACACATGTCAAAAATAAATGAGACGGTACAAAAATAATATAGGTATCTACAGTACATAACCATTGTACAAAACATCAGTCACAACGGAGACATTGAGCTAAGACGATACGAAATACAGTCACACACGCCAATCGAACTTAACTACTTAATACCGACCGTATAAGTACTTCGATCACGTCGGAGGTAGAACAAGCGACCCTAGACTATGCTAAATTCCATCCATTTCATTATACGATCTACAGTGACAGGGAGATTCAAAGGAAATCAACTCTCTTTGCCAAAACTACTGATCACGTCGACCACTAGAAGCTCTCTTTGACGTCTCTTGTTGGAGAAACGTCTGCAAATCTGTCGACTCGAATCAAAATTGAATGTATACTATAGCAGTATAGAATATAGTGATAGAGTACACATTTAATTTGGATAACTTTTTTTTTTCGCTTGGTAGTATTATGTAAAGGAAAATAGAATACCGAACGCTTGCTCGACTGTTGAGAAGAGCAGTATAGTTTCAACCGTATATGTTACCATTACTAACAATCTAATTTCGTTGAAATCCTTTATACCTTCGAAACTCAACGACCTAAGAAATCTGTCTGGTTTTCTAGGCAATTGTAATAAGGTATATGATTAGACCGAGTCGGTCTGATATTAAATTTGGCGTAAAGAGCTCTAAGTAGTCTAAATTACCCACTTTAGTCTAATTTCCCGAATTTAGCATAGTCTAAAGACCGCTCGACACATTACAAGTTTAGCAAAATGAGAGTCAAGAGTAAAAGTATCTTACAATATATTGAGAACTTATATTAAAATTGGAATCTATACAATCATATAACTACTACATAATACAACACAGTATACAACGATTGAGATTTTATTATTAATATGATTAATAATTATAAACATAATGATTATACTAACAAATATCAACAACTAACAAAGGTACGTACATATACTTCAACTTCGTAAAGGCACGAACTATAAACAAACCATTCAAAACAATGGTTAACATGTTGTGTTATATTATTATTGTTTTAATTTTATGAATATTAGTGACATATTTATGAAATTTTCAAATACGACATTTTAGCTGTCTGTACAAACTAATAAAACTAGATCTCGTTTACATGTTACGCTTTTTGGTTAAATTAACTGAACTCATGGAATGCGCAGCCTTTGATTCAGGTAATAATCTTCACTTTTCGCATAGCATTTATTCATATTTTAATATGATAAGATCATCGTTTCTCAAACTTTCTATGGAAATGACCATTCCAGTCTGTCCGATAAATTATATTAAATTGAGCTTGTCATTCATACTTCTACTTCTCAGAGCTACTGTCATTTATAATTTAAATAGCTTAGTTTTTAGTCAAAAATTTCAAAATAAATCTAACATATGTATGGATATAAAATTTGGTAAATGATTTTGTTTTGACACAATAATATTAGTATATAATATTTTTTTAGGATAAGCTTTCTCGTTTTACATTTCCTGATTGAGAAACGATACTTATCATAAAACTGTTTGCGAGCTCCTACTCGTTTATGCAATACAAAAGGCATTATGCGTGTAACCGTTTCATTACTAACTAAAAATACTGACAATTATTGCACGCGGTAAATTTCTATGTCCTAGGTATATTGCTTATCGCGATGTAACATGTGAACGATATCCCAATCGATATTCCAGACTTATGCAACATTCATTATTCCTGCATTCGTTTAGAAAACATTCAATTTGCTATGACACGTCCTTTTTGTAGCTAATTTAAGAAAGTAAGTGCTACAGAAGACGCCAGTGTAATAACGATGATAGTTTTCTATGATGTCTGCTGCGTGGGTTACAATATTTTGTTACTAACGTTAAGCGCTGTCGGGGTGACCAGCTGTATAACAATAGACTTTAGAGGCAAAACCAAAGCTTTGTCCCGGTTGTATTTTTAAGGAACATAATTGTATTATAAAATCCCTGTACTGTAATATTCATTGATAGATAGTTTCAGAGGTTGGGGTCAACAATTTCTATTTCCTTTAATTACGAAATCGTAAGCAGGAGTCAGCGAACATGTTAGTGCAGCAATGGCAACTACATATCTCAAACTTTACTGGTACTCCTTATTTATAGTGTCTATGAAGCATAGTTTTCTTTACTGAGTATCTGTTACGACATTTCAACAGCAGTACACTTGCTTGCTGTTAGTGCTTTACGCATTCGCTTTGGAGATACCTACTATACACCTATAGTGCATCGCTTTGTCCCGTATATTTAGAAATTCATTGAAGCAGGCGACCGACTTTATTGAATCAGCAGTTATTCTAAACAAATGCAAGAATACTACAAATAACATGTGATATAATATTCTGATCTTTCTGTACATTGTCATTTAAGCTCAAACTTGTATCGATATAAAATGTCGTAACGCACACGTTCGCTGTAAAACATCCGAATACGGACAACATTGTACACTAACCGCTATACTACGATTTAATTCATTAGACATGATAAATATTAAAATGCTACAATATAATATGAATTAACACTACATTGGGGCGGTTGTAATTCTTAGATTATAATAGGGAATCGTGAGAGTGTAAATAAATGTTTTGAAGAAGGTGAGACGAATACAGAATTATGTTATATATAATATATATGCTGGGACCACATTTGATGTTTAATGCCGATAATCATACCATAAATCGACGTTGATGCCCGACTCACTGTTTTCATAAATCATCTTTTCTTTTGATCTAAGATTGTAGTAAGTAGTTGGATGCAAATATATCATTATTAATAAACAGTCTTTTTAAGTAAATTTGATATATGGCGTAGTGGTTAGTGTAACCGACTGCCACGCCCGAGGTCGCGGGTTCGATTCCCGCACAAGTCAAACATTTGTGTGCATGAACATGGATGTTTGTCTTGGTCTGGATGTTTATATGTATAATATGCATGTATTTGCAAAAAAAAAGTATATATGTATGTTTATCCATTGTCTAGTACCCATAGTACAAGCTCTGCTTAGTTTAGGCTAGATGGTGTTGTGAGTTTGTAAAAAAAAAAAATAACAGGTCCGAAACAATTTATTTATTGTCTATGTCTTGGTATATTAATATTTAAAAAAGATATTAATTATTATAACAGGCACCAGACTTGTGTCTCCCATCTAACTTACTAAATGTAAAATGTATCGCATCTATGGCCAAAAATATAACGACGTTTTAAATTAACCCCAACAGCAGGCGTAGCGTTAATTATAACGATTTAATTATATTATCCGACATTAAACACCAAATATGTCTGTAGCAATGTTATAACACATTATTTTAATATAACGTTATCAAATAACGTGTTATGCTAACGTAATATACAAACTGTGGCTCCAGCACTCTTATCAGCTTATGTGATATAAATCTGCACCATTTAAATATATTTTGTCTGTGTCACTATTTGTTGAATATATAAATATATTTTATTGTGTGTAATATGACTCCATTTATCCATTCACTATATATGCTACAGTTAGCAACGCGATTACCCTTCAAAAGCGATATAGCATCATACGGGCTGTATTTCCATGTGCTCGCCTTCAAAGTATTACAAATTATTATTACTAATATAATAAGTTTACCCTGACTATAATATTTGACTAGATTCTTTGAGATCGAGTAATAAATTACGAATTCGGAAGCCATCCATTGGGACCACTAAAGGTATGAACAATAAGAAGACTTCTTACGCTAGATCTATTGGCAGAACTCTATGACCTGTATTTTACCCACAGTCCTAGATGAGCAAGAAATGCGAAAACGCGAAAGAACTACATATTGGTTGAAAACCCCCTCTACTTATTAAACATAGCGACAGCACTTCTATTTGATGAAGGTGATAAGAATTATAGTTCGAGCTGTAAGTAAGATAGACTTTTATAAGTATGCAGTAAATTCCCCTAGAAAGTTCATAATGACCCACCACCAAAAAATCTCTAGATTACCATTTCTGTGAGTTTTGTGGCGATTTGTGTGCAGTTCTTTAGTATGAGACAATTTTCTAAATTTAAGTATTGCGTAAGAATAATCCGATAAAGATTTTGATAGGTACAAACAAGAGAAAGTATTTGCCTTTTAGTAAAATAGATTTTTACGCGACAACACCTGCCAAGGCACAATTAAATATTGATATACATGGTAGCATTATTCATATGCGAACTAGCATTTTGGACTAGATCACAGTAATATTGTCCGACTTGCGAGTTGGAAAATATGTTAACACCATCAATTAATGAATTTTATGTTAAAAGGCTATCCGAGGTATTTCAAGTCAAAGATGCTAGTACATGTATGTAAGAGAAAAAGTCGATGACATTTCGCAGCTTGAACTAATAGAATAATTTCCGCGCCATCTATCCGCCGATTTGTATGTTGGCAAACATGCTACATATTCTATTCAGGTTAAATGTCGAACAAGTTGTCTATGAACAAATCTCATATTAAAAAAGATGCTCGCAACGTTCGAACACGAAGTTGTTTATCTGGAAAGATGGGAGTACCATCAAACGCTGGCAACACTGACTGACAACGCTGACAAAAATACCTTTTTAATACACATTGCGGGTAGAAGTGCCCTTTTTTAAAGATTTAGCTGGTTTGCGGTCATACCTTTATATGGTCCAATACCTACACTAAATGTCTACGGGTGGGTATCACAACACCGAGATAAGTATGCAAGTACCTTTAATAATAATAATACGATAATTTACGAGTGCCGTGATGGATTGTATTAACTAAAACTTGCTTCCAACTCGAGTGCTGTATAATATTACTCACACACACATATTATTGTTACTGTTTGTTGCGGCTAATGTTGATATTGATAACAACTTAAGATTGTCCGGCTAAACTTAGACCTACCCAGATATTCTAAATTCTTAACTAATATTATAAATGCAAAAGTAAGTTAGATTATTCGTTTGTTTGTAATGCTTTCACGCCCTAATACTCGACCGATCAACATGAAAATTCAAAATTCAAATTTTAGAGTTCAAATATCTAAGGACATCGGGTTCCTTTCATACGGAAGAAAAGTACTGTTCCTTAGCGAAGCCACGGTCAGAAGCTATTAATTAATAAATCGGTTACTAGTTGCCCGCCTTCTTCTTCTTCTTTTCGTGTGGTTAGTGGCCAACCTGTTGTCAAGAGTTGTTCAAGCCGCCCGTAGGCCTCTGACATGGCTTAACGACTGCTGTCAATTTGACAACAACCGGGACCGACTTTTTACGTGCCCTCCGAAGCACGGAGACGCTCAGGTAAAATACCACTAAGCGGTCACCCATCTATAGATTGACCGCACCCAACGTTGCTTAACCTCGCTAATCGTTTACCGATCAGTGAGTGCAACTGGCTATAAGCGCCTCCAAAAAGTTACCCGCCGACGTAGATAGATCGATCCAGCTGAAATCAGTTTTTGAGCAACAACCATTTGAAGAGTAGATTTTCTTTAGTTGTATTGAACTTCTTTTATTCCAGGCATCTTGCCATAACCGTTTGTTGCGGTCAAGTTAAGATTTACTATTAAAATTATGAACGTAATTTTAAATAGCAGTTAGCTGGAGAAATTGACCAGAACATTTATAAATTGCTACACAAATAAAAAAAAAATACATGTATTATGTAATGTAATAAAGACAACAACGGTCTATTGGAATGACTACATCCGTTGGGTAAAGTTAAGTTTAACCGATGAATCTTAAGAGTACAAATACAGTGCTACCAACATTAGCCGTAAAATATCCTAAATATGTATATTGCTTTATTGGATATATTGGACAGTTTCTTAAGGACCCAGGGTTGTAAATATAAACTGGCATGTATCTATTAGTTCTGGTAGATGTTTGCGCTTCACATGAAGTACTTAAAAATAATATTATAACGAAAACTATACCACTTTCATAGCACCACTAATAACAGAAAACACTCAGATATATTATTGTTTTGGTCAAGTGATTAAAATCTGAATCTTATAGAATTAACTTTTTACATTATTTTAACAGAAATTTAATAAGGCCCATAATATCAACTACGGTCTAACTACAAAGAGAATTCAAACTTCTGTCGGCGCATATTTTAGATACACGTCAATTTTCCAAGTTTAATCTCGAATCTTTGGCCCTTAATTGATATTAAGAGCCTAAGTCTAATATACGCTATGACCAAATTCACAAAATTGTCAACAACCACTAAGCGCAAACGTTTCCATCACATAATTCTTCGAACCAAACACTCTAATGACGTCACACACTGAGTCTATTCGGGTAGCGGTCGAACTTTACCCAACCTTAAGAACGATAGAAAGGAAATTTCAGATCTTTATGCCACCTACATTAAAGAAAACGCTTTTATTAGTTTGACGATTCTTTCAGTTTCGGCGTGCATCAGAGGAGTGGCAGAGGTAGTATAAGGAAATACGGTGAATAGAATTCTTGTGGTTGCGTTCATATTATAAATTTAAAAATAACCGACTTTAAAGGACGTACAAATATAAATTGAACAGACTTTTGGAATCATTCGAAATATTAATATAACTTTGTATTTAACGGACTTTTGGATCAGTGTAGATTTGAATGTAACGGACTTTCGAGGTCAATATAGATTTGAATTCAATGGACATTCGAGATGACTAAAGAGTTGAATAGAACATTCGAGATCACCGTAAATATGAAAGGAACGAGCTGCAGAAATCGCGTATTGAACCGGAATCAAACGGATTTCCTTGTGGCGACGAGTGAGTGAGCGTCGGGCCACAGCAGCTCGTAGTTGAGTGTTAGCTAGTTGTCGGGCTCGGGCGGTCACCTGACGCGGCCGGAGGGCGAGCGCAGGTGCGAGCGTATGTACCCGGTGCGGTAGTCCATCGCGTCGCGGTTGCGCCCCGTGCCGTTGTTGCCGCGCTGCCGACGACGGCTCCATCTGGTGCGATAATCACTTTATTAAAACCACCCAAACACATGACATGGCAGATGACAAACCTGTTATCTAATTATATCCAAATATATGTATATAATACATATATATATAGTATTAGGGTGCAGCGAAGAAAGCGTTCTGAGTAAAGAACAGCGATAGCCTAGAAGACGTTAGACTGCTACGCAGAAGTCTCTGGTTGGATCCCAAGGCCCGCTACTCTGAATTTTCGAAGTTATTTGCTTATTAATTAGTTAATTATCGCTTGCTTTAATGGTTAAGAAAAACATCTAGAGGAAGCTGGCATGTCTGAGAGTTCTTCATAATGTTCTCGAAGATATGAAGATATGTGAAGTCTACCAACCGCACTGGGCCAGCGCGGTCGACTATGGCCTGACCTTTCTCAAGCTGAGAAGAGACTCGTGCCCAGCAGTAGGACAGTTTCTATACAGGGCTGATATTTGTTAAGGTTCACTTTCTAGTCTATCCAGATTCGGCTGAATCTCAGACTGCCGAATGCATATTTAAAGAAACTGACTCCACATGTTGACTAGCAAAGATGTTCTTGACTGCGGGTTTACAACACTCTGGGCCACGGTAGGGGCTGATTATGACTCACGTATTAGGATCTTGTTGGCCCTAGATTAGTCCAGTGTCCATGCTGATACTGAGTTTTCCTGCCAGAATCATCCAATAACATATTGAACTGGCAATCGGAGTCGGACTTCACGATTTACAGTTGTGATTTGCAAAAATCTAATACATTCAAACGTCAATAGACGAATGTTTACAGGACTATCAGATCAAATCTTTCGAAAACCATTTGCTTTAAATCATACGGCCGAATGGTCCCGCAACCGTACGCACGTGTATATATCATTATTATCCTTGTGTTATATTGCGATTTTATTAGCAGTATTGATCCATCGAATCAGATAGATACCGATAGATCCATACCAAATAAAAGTGCAAAACATTCAGATGAGTGTTTTTCTACAATACTTCCTTAGAAGATGTTTTTGTTAGGCTCATGCTCAAGACAGCGGAAGAAGGTACCTACGCAAAAAGTTGAAGCACATTGCTAGATGAGCGCCAAATTCCATTTACCTCTACAGTGAGCGTGCATATTTTTACCATTTATATTTTTTACTTAAATTCTTTGTTTCTGTTTTGGCTTGATGTATTTTATGTAGGCAGGAGGCACAACATTGTTAAAACATAAATATTTGAGAAACATATTTTGTTCTAAGCGTAGGTATCATTTTCGTCCATAGCTAGATTTTAAATTTTATAAATTTGTTTATATTTAAGAATTAAAAACTGTTTTTAAATTTGACAACATCGATATAGAATAAGTTTCCTTCATTTAAGTGTCTCTTACATCGCAATATATTGGCCACACCAAATTTATTTACCCAAACATAAATAGAAAATTAGCTTAGTATTAATTCAGCATAGAATAAGTAAATTTAATTCATAAAAACCTTTTAGAATGTCCTTCAATGTTATATAGCTGCCTGTACATAACACACATAATTATTAAGATCGTTGACGTCTTGTGGCCGGTTCCGAATGATAGGTTACGAATAGTACCATCGCAAATAAGTGTCATATTTTAAGATTATTAAATGTAGTTATTTATTCAATCCTTTATTAATATTCCAAAATTTGTTTAATACGCTATATAGACTGAAATAAAAGTGTATCATATATGTAATATGCTTATAATTGTAAAGCTTTTACTATGCACATTACGCAACGAAAATGTACATTACGCTCTAGAAATTTCATATCCAATATTATCATAGTAAAACCTCTACAAATTACACATAATTAAACATTCATAATTTCTGACCCAATATTTACATAGTTAAATTACTACAAATATAATTAAATTACGTCTATGATACACTTTGACCTTAGTCTATAGTGTACCTATTAAAATATTTTGAAACTAAAGCACTGTTTTTTTTTTAATCTTCATCTTCCAACATTTGAACTACGGACATAAAGAACATCCAAATTCGGAACAACCATTTGTGGATCGCACAAATTTTTGTCCCGTGTGGGATTTGAACCCACAACACTCGGCGCAGTGGCAGCGACGAGGCGACCACTTAAACCGTAGTGGTTTAAGTGCCATAAAATTAAATGTTAAATAAATGTTTTAAAAATTTCAAAATATGTCACTTCTTTGTGACGTTACCGTTCAGAACAGGCAAGAAGGCCTAGTCTCTTAAATGTTTTCATACAGCAATAATGGTGCGGCCACAGCTAATTTACTTATACATTTTACAAGTTTATTAGGACTTACCTCAAAAGCCTCATGATGTAATCAGGCCAGTTGTCTGGGAACATGACTAGGAAGAAGCCGACACCGATCAATATTAGACCGGCCAAGTTCATACCCTCGAATTGCACACCATACAACACCACATCCAGAGCTGAAATTTATTTATTTATTTAATTAAGTGTCTACTGTCTACAAGCTGCCAACAGCGTCTCAACCTGTAAATCAGAAGACTTAGGATCGAAGCGTGCTATATCGATAACCACATCGTCGCTTTGCTTCAGCTGAGATTGTGGTGGAACACAATCATATTTTTAAAATGATATGAAAAAAAGAAGAAGCTGTGCCAAGCGTTTAAGAAAACAGGTAGATGGTCACGTCAAATGACTAAAAGAAGAGTATATTTCATTTTGCCTAATGGCCGATTTTAATGAACAATACATCAAAAATCTAGACTTTGTTATGTCTCCTGTCGAATAATTTACTAGGTTCTTCATTTAAACCATACTTGGTATTTATTTCAAAAGATATAAAATGTGAATGGAGTATAGATTAACCATAAATTAATAATGTAAATTTTTAAGCCATCGATTTATACTGCTTTAATGTCTTAATAGACCTATAATGTAATGGATTGTGTGCCATACTCACCTCCGGATACAGGAACGGCTGTGATAAGAGCTAGCGAGACAAATATGTTGTAAGTAACCATATTTCCGAACTGAAATACTAAGTGGAAAACTGAAACAAAAATATTTGTAAGTTATTAATTTTGATTGACGTATACATTCAGTGATGAAATGATAATGATATTAGAATAGAACATTTTAAATCGACACAAAAAATCCAGCGCTGAAAATGTAAATACATCTATCAGAAAATCATTGAACGAATAGAACGTTAATTTCGAATCTATCAGATCTGTGGCATTTGCTCACATCCTTTTATCGACTAGAGAAGACCTGCCGGATTAACAGATTTTCTTGAATCATAGTTCAAGTAACAACAAGCAAGGCAAATACAAAATTTAAAAAAAAAATCGTCGACGATTCATCCATTTGGAAGCTACGATGCCACGGATTGATAGTTACAGACACAGAACAGACAGTTACACTTATAACAACCTCCAGTTTGAGTCGGAGGTTAAAAATAAGCTAAAACTCACTGAGCAACGATATGCTGGCAACCAGCAGATATATCCAAGGCATGCGTTGCGAGGGCAGCATCTCCGAGCCGGTGAGGTACAGCGCCAAGCATAGTGGCCACAGCAGCGACGCGTTCACAATACCCAGGATGGAGAAGAACAACGCGCGCTGCCCAGAGTTCACTTCACCCATCACTTTTCTGAACAGCACCTACACAAATCATATAAATTGTGTCACTATTTTGAACTGTTATTTATGTGATGCGGCGTCTCTTTACACCTACTTCGAAGGTTGCCAAGGAGTGCGTTGTATCCTCTCGTGCTAAAGATACCATCAATGACTACATTGATGGTATCTTGCAGCTAAAACCTGTCTATAACTAGTGTTATAGACAGGTTTTAGCTGTAAATCTAGATTCCGATTTCCAAAAAAGCTAGCAGCCTTGTGCTCAAATTACTATAGAACGGTTGTAGAGAAGGAAGAATTTCGGACAATGACCCATTGCCGTCCGTCCTTGTCGCTAGCGTACAATTAGCTTTCAGTGCAACTCCAATAAGGACAGGCATCATCGCGAAGGCATCTTGTACACTTTTCCCTTTGGCTGTAGGCACTAAACATTCTCCGAAATTCTTTCTCCGAAATTAATTACTACTAACGACAACCTCACTGTTCCTATTTTAGCCGTATGATGGCCGTTTATAAAATATACCAGATTAGATAGACGCATCTTCAATTTCAAAGTTGTATATCATACCTTGAATATGGCGAATCCAGCAGCGGCACACGCAGCTAATACCACGCCACCAAGTGTCGAGCTCCCAGTGATACCATCCATATACGCCAGAAGGGCTATGCCGGTGTCACACAGTATGGCCGCCACAATCTAGAAATTTTTATTTCGATATTAATATCGCCCTAACTGACATTTTACATATAGACCCTGGGTTTCCTATACATATTCTATGTATCGATCATAAATTCAGGTGAATATGATGATTCTTGCGCAAACATACAGCTCAATAATACTCATCCAAATGTGCAGGTATTTGGGTCGGCATAAATCGACATGGCACACAATCAAATTTACTAAACATTGTCGAACCGAACACGTGCATAACAAACATTATACCTATGTAAATAACTGTCAGTCATCAATCTAATTTATACTATAATATAATAACGAAGAATTTGTTTGATTTTGTTTGAAAACGTTTATCTCTGAAACTACCAGGCGGGTTACAAAAATATTTTTGCATTTGATACCCTAATACTTGAGCAAGTTTACCATCATGCTACAAGCCACTCGAGACTCATAAACGTATTTAAAACCGCGCTAGTTTGTGATTATATAAGGTACTCACCCTAACGCCAACAAATTGTTCGTGAAGTATAACCCAAGACAGAAGGTAGATGCAGGAAACGTTAGTGGCGAATAGTGCAAGCACATCGGTGGATAACAATATCTTGAGTGCATATGTATACATGTAGATTGTTACCACCCAGAGAAGGCAGAACAGTCCGCAGCGGCTTATGAAACGTGCTGTAAAAATAAAATATAGGTATTAACTTAACGTGTTATAGCTTTTTTTCCAACATAGCTGCCACCCTGGGAATAATACCGTGGCGTACTTTACAAACATATAAACAATGGATCCAAAAGACACCCAGACCCGGAATAACTATTTTTGGATCACACTAGTTTTTGTCCCAGCACACGACAGCAACACTCGTTGCAGTGGCGAGGCGACCACTACGCCATCCGTAAAATACAGTATAGTTGTTGAATGTATGTATCTTATGTGGGGGCCAGTCAGTGCAGACCGGCGACACTTCGACCCAGTGGGATCTTTTGTGTCGACACTCTCCCAATAACGACTGCCATAGATGTTCATGGCAGCCGGGACCGACGGCTTAACGTGCTCTCCGAGGCACGGAGCAGGCGATAATTGTCAATCAATACGCACATCATTTCGAAAAGTCATATAACTTCCAAAAGTCAGAGGTGCGGGACGTGGGTTCCAACCCGAGACCTTCTGCATTGCAGTCTGTTGGTCTCCCCACTGAGCTATCGCTGCTCAGTATAGTTGTAGTAAGTAGTTTAGGAAAAGATCATCTTTAAAAATTTTTCTGTGATTTGCTTAAGCCGTTATAATATACGAGTACTAATGGTTTCGATGATTTGTGCATTTCGAATTTACCTACGACAACTCTATTTCATCAGATTGACTATTTGCCAGACAATACGATCAGGGTGTTAGCAGTAAATTTGACAAGGGTTAGGATCAGGCCATACTCGCGTAGGCGTACAGTCCCAATGTGAGTGGTCCACAGTAAATTCACACATCGTTAAAAAAACTACACATTTAGCAGTGCGTCACCGAACTTTGGTGACTTTTTATTTGTTAATTAAATAGATGTAATTGTTTATGCAGTCGGGCGTTTATAAGGCTGACAGTATTTCAAATAAGAAGCGGTTTAAAAAGTCCGCTTTAAAGATATATTCGCCTTGGCGAAAGTCATAGAAATTTTCGTACATATGCAGTATGACCGCGCATCTTCATATTGATCAATTCGTTGATCACTGATTGTAATTCGAATATTCGAAACTTGATTCGATGCTGATTCGATCGATATTTTATCTGGAGATTATAATAATTCTAGTTTAAGATATCGATATTCGCCCATCGCTAACCTTATTCATAAAGAAATATTTCTGGAGAGATTTATCTATCGTTCGTGTGTTACGTACATACGAAAGCGCGAAACGATATTTTGCACAATAGCCATCCGTTCCATCGCCAATATCAGTCAGGGCCAGGGCATTTTAAAAATCAATAATATCAATAAATAATGACACACGCAGTTTTAGAAGTTAATGGATCAATACCCTGTACTTGGAAACTACATTTACATAATTTATTACATCATGTTTGCCTCTACTTGTATGCAGACACCTTTCAATTAAACTGTTAATAGCAGTAATTAAACTCAGCCAAGATGAAAATGTCAATGACAAATAGAAGTCATATAAACCATAGCCTACAATTTCTTTTAAGTTACAATTATAATCTGACTTTGACTGCACGGATAGTAGTTTAAATGGTCGCCTCGTTACTGTCGCTGCACCGAATGTTGTGGGTTCGATCTCCACATGAGACAAAAAAAATTATGATCCACAATTAGTTGTTCTGGGTCTAGGTGGTCTTACCGTCCGTTGCGACACAAGAATTATTCCAAGGGCAGGATCTGCCGTTTATAATTTTTAAATAAAACACAATATGTCTCATATTTGTTTGAGAATTAATTGATTTTCTATGCTTAGATATTTCATAAAACCAACATCAAACAATAAAAAGCCGTTTATGTATTTATTAGTATGTCTCTATGACTGCCCTAATCATTGATACGTTGATAGACATCAATTGGGAGGGTGTTAAGGTTGGGTGTACTTTTAACGTTACGTTATTTATTCAATAATATACGAGTATATATATAATTCGACTATTAGGATAAAGCAGGGAAAAACCCAACAATTGAAGAAACTTCAGCATACTAAATATTTCCGGGAAATAACGTAATATTTAGTTTTTGAGACTGCCTCGGTGGCGCATCGGTAATGTACGCGACTGCTGTGCTGACGTTCCAGGTTTGAAGCCGGGTTATGCACTAAGTGTTATTAGGTTATCCTGTCAGAAAATTCTCTACAGCAGCGAGGCGTTTGGAGCTCAGCCCAGTAAGCGGCAGTCTCACCCTTTATTACGCAGGATCTAAAACCATAGCTGGCGAAATGGTTCTGACCATAGTATATAATTAGGTAACTGTGCATATGTTTCACTTTTTCGATATACGAGGGGCGTTCAATGTATTCTCGGTATCGGGGTGATATACTAATGATGAGAGTAATTAAATTATCTCATTAGTTAAAGACACTCTTTGAGGGTATAAATATAAAATTTTATTTAATTGCCACCATTAGTATTCAAGATATCATTACGAAAAGGCAACTAGGATGACCGATGCGACAATATTGAAAACGAAATCGAGCATCGCGCTGTGATAAAATTCCTTACAGAACAAGGAAAGACTCAAAAAGTTATTCACGAAGAAATGGTGGCTGTTTACCAAGAAACTGCTCCTTCATTATCTACTATTCAAAAGTGGTCTAGTGAATTTAGACGGGGTAGAGAGAGTATTGAAGACGACTCTCGCGCCGGTGGGCCTCTTAGTGCCACTACTGAAGAAAACGTTAAAATCGTTGAGAAACTTGTATTTTCGACCGAATAGTTACCGGTGATGAAACGTGGGTTCATCACTATGATCCTGAGAGTAAGCAAGAGTCCATGCAGTGGCATAAAAAAGGAACAGACCCACCGAAGAAGTTTAAAGTCACCCCTTCCGCTGGAAAACTCATGGCCAGTGTTTTGGGATTCTAAGGGTATCTTACTGATTGAGTACACAAAAAAGGGTCAAAGTATTGACGCTTCATACGCAAACACCCTACGTAATTTAAAGGAGGCAGTAAAAGAAAAAAGACCTGGAAAATTTACCGCAGGTGTCTTGCTTCTTCACGACAACGCGTCGGTTCACACAGGGCGCGTTGCTAAGGCTGCTGTGCGGATTTTAAGAAATCAATCATCTAACCTACAGCCCAGACCTGGCTCCTAGTAATTACTTTCTGTTCCCAAAACTTAAGAAAGATGTTTGAGGTAAACGTTTTTCCTAAGATGAAGAGTTGAAGGCGGCAATTGATGAACATTTTTCAGACTAGGAAGAAAAATATTTTTAAGTGGTATTGAAAAGTTACTTTCCCACTCTAATATGTGTATTGAGGTGATGGGGGACTACATTACAAACATATTTTATTTTGAATTTTCTACTTATTCTTTCATGCCTATACAGAGAATACATTCAATACTCCTCGTATTATGTACTTATGTTCATATGAGACGAGCAGGTTTGCCTGGTAGCCTTAAAACTATCAGTAGGCAAACCAGCGGTCTTCACCCACTATTGGGTATGCACTTGTAACGTCCATGACATAACATGATATTTACTGAACTTAATAAAAATACACATAAATCGTAAATAAATTAATATATCTAGATCAATAGAATGTCACTACAACAAATAATTATTATAAACCACATCCTAAATCCTAAAAATGGTTAACAACCAATCATATCCCCACAAATGTCCCCAAATGATTTGAGATTTAACTGCATGAAGAAAAAAATAATTGCTTACCAAAAGTAAATCCCTTTTCTTTAAAGTCGCTGAAAGCATCAAACACAATATCATTGGCTGACTTGCACTTATTGTGTATTAGCATCACAATCAAGTAAAGAGGGTAGAACAATATTAGCCAGTTTGTGCAGAACCATGCCGTGAAAAACGGTGCATTGTACAGCTGCTGTAATAAATATAACATAACATTAGACAAATATTTACTTAAAAAGTCTGAGTTGTATTAGACTAGAAAATCTACTTTTAATATACATCTCAGGAACTATCAATCATGTAAATGTATTTTTGTATAAGGAAGCACATTTACTGAGGCAACAAAATAGAAGCTTTTGTATATAAGTATGAATCACTCGAGAATTTAGCAGAGGTGTTTAGAGATCTTAGCAACAGATGCCTATCTAAGGCTTCATGTTTAGTATGAAGCAAGCCAAAATCAAAGACATGTTGACTTTTTAGAGTATTGGAAGTAAAAACTCTCTCAATGTAGTGTTTGAGCTAAGCACACTTGAAGACATGCAAGTGCTAGATTTAATATAATAAATCATAATATATTCTGGATTAAGCAGGCTACAAAAGGCATCTGGGGTTATATAAAGGTTGTCACTGTTCTACAATGAATGTATATAATTATTGCTGATATATAATTACTTACATTTGTGTGCATTCTTGATGTGTAGTTATTGAAAACTGAAGAAGACTCAGTGCTGTAGACCAAACCATTAATATTAGGTGGATACTCTTCCAAATACATATGCTTTATGCAGTGAGTTGAAGTCACCCAGCTCGTTGTAAGTACCAACATCACACAGATGCCATAATAGATCTGAAACAAAAAATAGTTTTAAATAATTATGATAATAAAACACTGCTGCCTCAGCATAATCTTAAACTTGTTAGCATGGGATAGTGTGAGGCCAAGGGTATTAAGTTTTCTGTTATGAAATCCTCAGTTACAAGACTATGAGTCTGGTAAATCCAGCAGCCGTATAATATTATGTGGCAAAATTTTGGCCTAATTCATTCCACTTCTCTGCTACTCTTCTTCTTACGTTCTTTTGGAGAAATAGAAAATGATGCATGATTTCTACTGTTTAACTAAATTTAATAATACTTAATATAATGATAGACAACGGGTCTTACTCGCGATAAAGTATTTAAAAGGTAATAAATGATAAATATTATATATAAGGCAGCGTCTTTACCTTTTTAGCGAATTTTGAGCAACAGGATCGTGGGCATTTCTTGTCCCTCAACTGGCGCTCCTCATCTTGGCTGCTGGCAGCTGACTCGCTATAAGCCTGCTGTAGTGATGGCTGAGTAGTCAACGGGGGCGCCGAGCACACAGAGGCCTGCGGCGTGAGAGGAGCCCGAGGACTCAACGGTGTCGGCGGACCATTCGGCCGATCCCTATCAACTTCACCGACATTTCTCTCGCTTTCCACCACTTCTTCACTAGTTATTATCACAGAGGGAGCGCGAACTCGCTTCGGATTAAAAATGGTAGGCAAATCACCGTCCCGTGCCATCGTGCTTAGTTATTTCATTAACTACACATCATTATACTCCGCCACGACCATTTCACAGCGAAATAAATATTAGTTTAGTAATATTCTTTTATGAATGTGGAAATCATGTTATCCACCTTATTTTATTATATGGTTTTGCTAACTTATTGTTAGACAAATATTTCACACACACACATGATTGGCTTTTTATTCAAAACTATGTGAACTTTTATCTCATTTCTAATTTTACAAGACGAAATTTCCTAAATCTAATATTTTCATTCATTTTTCTTGTTTTTAGATTTCCAGATATTTATGATCTTGGCAACACTTTAAAAAATATTACACAGACTCAAAGACGAGTACATACTTTTTGTAAATTGTACTAAAGAAAATAAAAATCCCGATATTAAACACTAGTCAAAGAGTAAATACTAGTCTATGAAAGAAAATATTACACGAATTGTTGCTCAACCAAAAACAATTATACACTAGAAAGCCGTAGATCCCCAGATATGGCAACAATGTACCGCTGTCAAAATGTCGCACGTTAATCCTATTGGACGAGGATTTAATTTCCTGTGTACTGGTTGGTAAACATGAAGTGAGAATGGAAGTTTTATTTCTTACCATAATTTGATAGCCTGTATATTTTATGTTTCACAAAATGACGTTCATTTTTAAATATAATATCGTTGGCTCCATGTAATTAAATTACGGACGTTGTATAAAATAATTCTAGAACTCGAAACAGTAATCTCGATTATTTATCGAAGATGCTTTTAAAACGTATTATTTTGTCTTGTGAAATGAGCCTGTTGTGATTACTACTGTAATTTGCATACAATTTATAACAGGACATTAAAATAACATTATTTTAGTTAAATTTAATTATATTTTAGATAAACATTTCATAATACAATAATTAAGTCATATACACATACAAAAAATACTAAATTGTCTATGAACAAATAAAATAATTATTTTGTCATAATAAATGACCAAGTTTCTTGGTAAAACAGATATAAGAGTAACTTTAATATATTTAATATATTTTAGTATTTTTTTACTTCGTTATTCAATATTTACAAAAATAAAACTGAAGTAATCGGCAGTAACATCTTCTTGCTAACGTCTAAAAAAATATTACTGAGTGTCTATGATGATAGTTTTAAATTTTTGGTGGTAGATGGCGTTTCGGAAAGTTCAAAATTTCTTCGCCAGAGGGAGATAATTGGTTAGCCTACTTGAAGCATCCGGGAACCTCGCCATAGTAGTAGACATGGCGGGTATCAACCTGGCTAAATGACGAAATAAATTTTGTTTGCTAATATAAGATCGCGTTAATTTCGTAGTAAAAGTGTTGATACTAAAAGACTAATTAAGTTATATTGGATTAGGACAAAGATGCAGAATGTTGGACAGTCTGAAAACCGAAATATCGATAAGGTGAATGTGCAACTTGATGTGGTAAAATCGTCCACTCCTCAAAGTTCGGCTTCGAGTCCGGCCAAATCTGAAACCGAAACGTATTCAGGAGCGCCTGCCAAATACATGACGGACTCTTCGGAAAGCGAGGATGACTCTGTGTCCGAGGTAAAACGTGTTTTGTTTTCGGCAGAGGCGGTGGCAGTGAGGGAATGTGATTATCTGTACCGCTCTAAATACTGCAAGGGACATCTTGTACATGTCTGTTTTAACCGTACAGTTTCTTTTATTACCGAAACTACTCCTCCATCAGCAATATTTGCTTGAAATCGTGCGTAGCACGCTGAAACGGACTAATCTATTTTACATTCTGAATATAGTACGTCGCTTGCCAAATATTCCGTAAAACGTCAGAAAGTCATAAGTACATACGTACTACTGAGTAATGCATGAAATTATTTATGCCAGCCGCTCCTAGACAGTATTCAATTGATTCTTTGTAATTCTACGATGTATAAGGGTTAATCCGCCGTAAGATAGTTTTCATTGTCTATTTGTGTTTTGGATAAGGATTGATGTGCGGTGGCCATGTTTCTCGGATCACATGCATTCAGACGATGTAAATCTCTGAATAATGGATTTTCATGACGTTATTTTACTATGAATGTGCGAATTATATAATTTTCTACTGGATTCGTCACAAATGTTGTCGATGATGGAATGTTTTGTATCGTCACAAACGGTCAAGCCGTGCTCTAGGTCTAGTGATAATTCGCGCAAAAACTACGGTTACTGGTGAATTGCAAGGACCATTGACAGTAATATTTAGCTGTAAACTCGTCCTTATGCACCACATTGTCAGTACATCTCACATGTTTCTCGTTGGTGTTATAGATCTTGCTGGCTTGTTTGTGCCTTAGCAGGCCAGACCTGTTGGTAAGTCGAAGACAACATTACTGAGTGGCCAGAGCTTCACCAACAACAATCGCTGTTGCAGTTTGAGTGACTCTTACCGTTAACCTGCATAATGTGTGTGCTATGGACAGTTACCACATATAATTTTCTTTATGTTGAATGGTCCTTGTGATTCTAACATACTATTTTGTCTGAGTTTCAACATTCCAATTTTAGTTAACATTACTAATATGCAACCTAAACATTGTCCATTACACAAAATGGATTTGAGTGGAATGTTCAGTTTTAAATTATAACTAACCTCTATTGCTTTTTGGTGTTGTGAAATTAAGTGTATCATAACAAATGCCTTGTTAAATGTTAACCTTAAAATCATATGACTAAGCAATGTAACATACTGAATATTGATAACAATTTTATAACAACAACAATTAAAAGTAAGCATTTTTGTAATATTATCATAAGATTTTTATGCAATTCCCTCTCTTTGTTTATTATAAATGTTTGTCATTGAATCCCCCGATTAATATTCTTTAATAATATTGATATAATTCCAGTAATGAAACCTGGTGATTAGAAATATGAACTCAATGGTGTGTTATTTGTATGACAGGCGGAGATGGAAGAAGAAGGCGGTAGTACAGAGCCATCCAAGTTCCTCCTGACCCATGAGGATGCAGATCGGGCCGTTGACCCGGAGATGCAGGCACGACTTGAAGCTCTGCTTGAAGCGGCTGGTCAGTTGTCCTTATATTCATTTCTTAAATTCTATATACCAAATGCTTATACAAAAACCGTGTTATTTGATACTCAAATAGTGTTGAATTATCTTAAATTTCTAGTGCTAAGAATTCCATTACCATTTAAAGAAGTGTAGTCTCACATTTCTTTAATAGTAAAATGATTATGAATCAAAGATTGACTCATGTTTTGATTGATATACATTTTATAAATAGGTTTCAATGGTCAATTGTGGTCCTTTATTAGTGATTAACTATGGCAATAATTAGGTGATTAATTGTGTTAAGATCTAAACTTTTCTTCCTCATAACCTTTTTGATGATTCTAAAGGTGGTAACTCAGTTTTTATTACATTTTGTTTTGTGATTCCTTTCAATTATGAGTGTTCAGTTATACAAACTTTGTTAGGATTCTGTCCCTTAGATTACCAGTTATTATGTATATAGATGTTGAAATATTTACACTTTCATAGTCTAAACAAAATGTATCTTGCCCTATCTTAGAACTGCTAGGCACACCACAACTGATACAATGTTTAATACCTTCATTTAAACTGCCACAGAATTTCATTTTTTTGTATGTAATGTATTTCTTTCAACTATTTTAACTTATGAATCAAGTAACATCATGAAAAATCAATGTTGCCAAATGTATAAAGTTCGTAGTGGATTGGAAAAACAATAGATCTGAATCTATAATGTATGAAAAATATGATTCTCCTGGGTTCATTCTTACTAGGGTCACATTGTTTATGTGCGAGGAGATGTCCTGTGTGTACATACACACTTATAGAATGAAAAGGTATCCCAATTTTATCAGTACCAATTTACTACTTGTTCCAATCAGAGTTGAATGAACTTAGGATGTTAGCTTAGCCATATGTAAACAAACAATAATGTCATAAAATGGTTTGATACCACAATCAAATATATGTTAATTGAGCTACATTTTTGTAAGTTCTGTATAAATAGTGTAGAGAGATATGTCAGGATTGTAGCAAGTTTAAATTCATAGCTCCTGCCTTCTAGAAAGCAGGTGTGACTATGTATATGAATATTGTATACTACTTAACTGTGTCAATGGTTCAAAATTTGACTGCTTATTATCCATAATTGGAAGATAAGTTTGCACCTATATGGGCCTCCAATCCCTAGGTGAACTTGGCACATTGTTATAGGATTAATCTGTTACACTAAGAGTCTTGACATGTTCTATATACATGGAATTCTCTATTTACAATCTTAGTAATTGTTTTATACCGAGCACAGTTGTCTGTCACTGACATTTCCAACTGCTTCTAGAGAGCTTCTATACTGCCTGCACACATACACAACGTCAATTCATTGATTACACAATGAAGTAACATTCACTCAATAGCTCTATTTGATACTATGATAATGCACTTAAAACTTCAAAGAGACTAAACTAAAACATGCATAATGTGTTGAAACATCTTAAGCTAGTGGTGAGAGGGACATGCACACTGTAATGTCTTTAGCCTATAATTACTATCACAGCAATGCTTGCTATATAACATAGAAATGAAACATCATAAAAAGAAAATATACTTCTCCTTTGCCTAATTGTTTTCTAGTGATATTAATATCATTCTTCCCCACTACTATGCTTTTTCTATTTGTATAAAAGTTTTTCTTTTCTGTTATGAACACCTACACACTCAATCACATTCAAATTCATGTACTATAGTTTTATTTGGTTTGTAATGCTAAATACATAATATGTATCATAGCTTATTAATGTTGACAAAAATTATAATCTTTCATAGAGGACATAGACTAATCAAATCATATTTTATCAAATATTTGCCTAGACGCCATTTTTAGGTCTTTGAGATATAAAATCTTTTAAAGAACTGATGTAAAATGCTATCTTCAAAAGCTTTTGTTGTGTTCAGTAAACACTCAAAAAGTCAGAATAATCATGTTATTTGTATGGATTGAGTAATCTCTATGTTATACTGCACTAGTAAAGAATAAAGTCTTAAGCTTATTGGCATTATGTGAGTGAATTTCTAAAGCTTGTATAGATTGTGTGTGCACTGCCCTATTCGTGGTTATACTTGTCCCCATCATACACACAATACTAAGTTGGCTAACAAGTATTTCCATTTCAATTTGAAACTCTTTGCATTTCATGATGTATAAAAATCTTAGTTTGATTTGGTAACAATTATAGGCCCTGTCGGGCACAGCAATAGTAGGTGTCTGTATATGATCTCTTAAGTCATACAAGAACCAATAGATGTTTTATTTTTTTAGTGTTATCCTCATTACACAACATATAACAACTTAAATTTTGTTATTCCCATGAAACTATGAGTTGTATACCATTCCTATACATACAATTAATAGTCACTATATTAAATATAAATAACACATAAACTGTAAAACATTTCAGCTAGGTACTGTTTAATGTTCAAAAGATAGAGCCATTTAAACACCATGTAAATTAAGCTTTATATGTGGGAATGGTTCCGTAAAAACCAAACTACAATATCCATAGAGAATCGTTTCGAGCCGGGTTTCTAAAGTCTCCCGGACTTTCTGATATGCTGATAATCCATAGTACTAAAATGTCTCGAGCGTTAATATATAAACTATAGTATAATTAAAATAAATACATACATCACCAATGGTTGGTAAATCATGTGAATAGTTATAAGCTCAGTCACATTTCTATAATAGCACCAGATTAAATATTATTATAGATTGTACATAAATATGTATGGATAGAAGCAATACATCAGACCATAAAAACTGGTTTCGTTATTTATTTTTTATTGCAAATACATAAGTACAATAGATCTCATCTCAATATTGTACTAATAAATTGTCAGCTTTGATGATTAACTAGTTTCAAAGCGGGATGGTTTATTTACTCTTAAAGCTTATCCACTATGTACTCATAACTTTTCCTTTTATGAACACTCTTTGATTACTGTATCCTTAGAACACGGATGCACGCTTGTATAGTGGTGTTACTCGCTACATTTTAACAGCTATGTTTTTAAGACCCATGTGGGACAAACTTATTCACAAACCTTTATGGGACGTATTTGCAAAGCCCATACTGTTACAAACAATTTCCTAAAAAAAGCCAAAGTCAAGTCAAACCAACTATTGGCCCCAAGTAAGAGCAAAATATTATTCTATGCCATCACTCACAGGCTTATCTGAAAAAAATTCGTCAAAATTACTTCTAAAGCTATTTTCATTGTTTCACAAAAAATTAAGGAGCAAAATCGCCTAAAAAAATTAGGCATTGTTAGCAACTTGAAGAGAGGACATCATACACTTTGTAATTATAATTTTTATTTTATGGGATAGCATAAATCTATGCGTGTGCCAGGGTGAAAGATCAGACAATATTTCATATATCATTCATTGATGTCTGACACCGTATTCGATTGACAACTATTCCCTAAAACAGACAAATTTAAAAATATAATATAATGTTAATAGTATTCATTCATTGATAGTGTGGACAGCGCGGATATATCTATTCAATAACAACTCCCGACGTGAATCCATACTAAAATAATAAATGCGAAAGAACTTAAGTCTAGCTCTGCCTGTTACGTTTTCATTTCTAAACCCTTGAATTTGATTTCAGATTTAATTTGGAAGTAGTCTGAAACCTGGCCAAAGATATAGCCTACTTAAAAAACGCACCAACGAAACTAGTTAGCCATAAATAAGTTACCTAAACTATCTTGATTTCTGACAAGATTGTCTTGGGAACTTCCTACCACAGGGATTAAATAAATTAGGATTTAATGTCTAAAATCCACTTAAAAACGTAGGTATACTTTCCCACCTGTTTTTCGAAAGATTAATCAACGATGTGTCAAAATTAAACTCATGTCAAGTGATTTGACTGGTTTTAACTAATTTGGTCAGACAATACCAGCACTTGATATGCGTTTGACCGTCTGTTAACCAATATTTGTGTTGCTTTGCATTTCAAAAATCAAACGGTCTTTATATAATCACTAAGAAATGTATAGAATTTATAGAATTCTTATGTTTACCAAACTTTAACACCTAGGAAACGGAATTTTCCTCATACGACATAGCTCTTCGTCAGCAAGCTGTGCATATTCGAGTAGTCAGGAAGTTAGTGTTCGGTCATTTAACGCTGCCGGTTTAAGTAAATTACGTACAATACTTAAACTTATCTATGTGCAGCTGTTGTACTGTTTACATACACATGACGTAATTTTAATTCAACAAGCGTCTGAAAGCGATTTGGGATATGCATATGTTATGGCTATAATTTTGTCTGCGAGGATGGCGTTCTTTATGATCGCCTTGCTTTGTGCGACGAGCGATGCGAGTTCAAAACCTGCTGGCCACTTTCGTGGCCCGCAGATAGTTCATTCAGTTGTTTTAATTTTTGCATATACAGCGTTTTTCTCGAGTGGAAGAGTTGTCTATAACTAGTATCAAAAGTAAACAATACGTATACATAAAAATCTTTTTGTAAAGTCTATATCGATCAAGACGTTGCTAATACGTTTAGTTTACTTATTTTCGATCGTAAGTTGGGCTATTATTACTTCCATTCCCATTAGCACTATCACCTATCCTTTTAAAATATACGTGGAAAATGACTATAAAATGATCTATAATATAAGTCATGACTCTTTTACCCGAAGCTTCTGTCCCGTGACACTATGGTAAAATAAATGTCCCATAGGAACCGTGCATTTTTGGCCGGGATTAAAGCCGATGACATTCAAGGGCTATAAACTATTTACGAAAATAAAATACGTCGTTCCGTTGCTTCTTAAAAGAAGGAAACCAACAAAACACGCTTACGCATTTATAAATTAGTTCCAGACGGTTGAAATTTGAGATTTTCCATTTTTTTTTTATTCTTTCTAGTTTTCGGTTCTTCTTCGCCATAAAATTTAACTAAGCCAAATCTCCAATCCTGTGTGTGTATTATATGCACGAAAACGGGTAAAACAGTTTTTACCTCACGTTTTTATAAAGATTAAATTCATAATGTGTTTCGTATCCAACAACAGAAATTAAATATGCATGTAGCATTCACAACATCCACCTCCTTATATAAATATTGCATGTTTAAAAAATTCATTGTGATAACTTCTCATAGGAAATTTTACAGTAATTGTGTGTGCGCGCGATTATGATGGATCACTTGTCGTACATCAAAACTTTCTTGTCTCATATACTCTGCCCTTATTTTTATATATTATGCCTATAGTGTTTACTATAGCTTGTCAAACTCAAACATACTTGTATTAGTCAAAAGGCTTTAAAATACTTTAGGCACGTTGTTTATTTACAAAACGAACTTTTAAATGAAATTGCAAATTTAGGCTCAATCTTACATAAAAAGTAAAAAAGTGTTAGTATTGTCGTTTAATACTTCAGATATATACGAATTACTCCATTGCCAAACTTGAGGTAGCAATAAAACCGAATCTCGAAAAAGGATTCATCACATTTTTATCCCTCGTCGAAACAATTTTACCTATTTAGATTACCACTGCGTATATTAGATATATGTATGGCTTGATAAACAGTTAAAAATATACTAATTCATTACAAATGCTCCCCTCTCGGTATGTTATTGAATTTCAATCCACTAGAACGCGAACGTTGTTGCCCTATCACTTCGATATTTGCATGTATTGGTTTTGTAAACGATTTCCACCGCTGTGTCTAGCGTCGGTCGTGCTGGTAGACTAGACGCCCGAAATGTGCAACGTCACTGCTAAGCAGTCGCGCCACCACGACGTAATAGCGCGATCTTTGGACTAATCTAATAGCGAGAGCGACTTCCTATACCATGCCACCTTTAAAAACAAGTACCGCCAACCTTTTATTTATCATTACTTTTATTTTATCTTGTTTGTTTTATCTACTCTAAGCGAATTGGACGATCTCGTAATGCATATTCAATACGCGCACGTTGTTAGAATCAGGGTTACTGCGTAATACGTAAAACAATTGGTTTTGTGACGCGATAAATATTTGTTTTTTATTTGTTATAAATGTAATGTGTCGGTATGTTTGTTGTGTACGTCATTGTAACGCCTGGCTTTGATCACTCGTACCATGCGCGCAGTGCCCCATAGCAATTGATAAGCTTCGGACGCCCATATACTATGTAGTAGTCGCACTATACATTCGTACCGCGGTCGTGCCAGCCAGATGTTGACGTGATCCGCGCTTTATCTTTATGTAAAAAATAATCAATTTTAATAGCATTATTTTTAATTAATTCTCTTGTTGTGATGTCGCATTGTTATATGCTCTTGCTGCTTCAAAAAACTTACATAGAATGAATTTATAAGTGATGATAAAGTCCTGTTTTTAGTTCTTTTTTTGTATGATTATGTGTGGCATGCAGATAGAGTGCTAATAAAAATAAAATAATTCTTGCAATAGTTAGTGAAAAGTTTCTATTGTAAATGTTTGTTCAAATTCTTTTATTGTGGTGTCATGTAATAAAATGGAAGCGATAATTTGATGCACAAGTCATAATATTAGTGGCTATTTTCAAATTGCCGTTATTTATTTTCAATGTCATAATATCATAACATATTTATTAATTAATATTATATTTATCTAAAACGAAATAATATAAGAATTGTTATTGAAAAAATATGCATTCAAATGTAATATTATATTCACGTCTATTAGCCAGAGGGGTAGACAGAAAACATATTTCCACTTATTACAATCCTGCCATGTCTCCATTGCTTCAATAAAGCAGAACTATTTTAATTTACGGATAGATTACAGTAATAATGTTATTAGTAAATTATTATAATTTTATTGTAGTTGACAAAGAAATTAGTACCAAAAATAACAAAATAGTTTTGCTTTTTTTATTATAGGTTTTTTTTTAGGAAATCTTTATATAAGATATTTGCATGTTAAATAACACATTTATTGAAAAGAAATCCAAATTAAAAAACACTACAGAAAATGACTCATTTCTAAGACAATAAAATATTTGATAATCAATGTGCAATAAATCACAATCCATTGAGCAACAGAAGGTAATTTGAACACGAAAAATGAACGAGTGCGGCCCTCACCGTCTGTGTTAGTAAAATAAAGCTTAACCCGCCTTGACCTCTTCGCACACATAGCTGCATTCGCTATTATGTCTAGTAGGTACGTATTTAACTAATCGATAACTTTCGTTTGTCTGCAACCAACGCACGTATATACTGACATCCCTTTAATATCATTTGTATACTAGCTAGGCCTCAGTTTCACTCACAGTCATGATCTGCTCGACTCTGAGCTCGTAGCTTGATGTTATGCCTATGATACTTCTGGATAAAGGACCTTTCTAATGGTGAAATAATTTTATAACGGTAATTTTTAGGTTTACAGATGAAAATACAAATCTTTCCTATTAAGATAACACCAACAATGTATTAATATACAGTATGTATAGTGTGGTGGTTATATTCTTGGGCCGTGGACCTCAACAATTTTCTTTTTTTATCCCCGGATGGTGGTAAATAAGCTTAGGGCCTGATGGTAAGCCATACCGTAGTCTATGGATGCTCGCAACACCAGTTGCATTACATGCTCCTTGACTAACCTTTAAAGACATATTTAACCCTCTTAAAGAACTCTATACTTAAGTCTCCCGGAAAAATCTCCCTCGGCAATGCAATCACTTAAAAGTCTTTTCTATAGAAAATTATAATTATGGCTTGAAATTTAGCAGTTACCATTGAAAAAGAACGGCCGTAAATTGTTTGTAAGTAATATAAACTATTAACTACTTCGTAGAACATCCAGATAAGAGGACAGTCCCTATAAAATAGCAAAAAATAAAATCGTCCATATTATTTCTGGTTGAAATACAAAGGTATCATGAAATTTCTGCGTCTTTTTTGGCAGGTTGTATATCATGGAATAGTGAGAACCCTTATTTTGTTAAATTATATTTACATACGAAGAGACCTCCAATATATTGTATGTATACACATTACACAAATATAACTATAGGTACTATTATCTGTATAAGAAAATTAATATTATATAACAAATGCTCTTACGCATGTATGTATTACGTATGGTGTGTACCTAATCACACTGTAGTGACGATTCTGTTGTAAATATCACTAGAACTATTTTTTATTTGATTACTTTTGACTTACTATGAAGTCACTTCTACTTCATGCCTATGAAGACAGGAGAGTATAAGTTTAACTACAGTTAAAAGAAGAGTATTAAAACGTAATCCGTTTTGTCATTATAAGTTTAAGTCTCCGAAGATAAACTGTCTAAATGTCAAGATTTACATAATTTTTATAAACATTAGATGAAACTTTTAAATTTCTTTTAGGGCTAATCAATATAGCGGGTCTACCATTACCGATGTTGATACCCTTTTGTAGATTGTAAGGTATATGTTAGACAGTAATCTATGGTCATCAAAGCCATACTGACATAGTCCACATACTTTGAAAACCCAGGTTTCCTCACACCGTATCCGACTTCAGTAAAACGAACGATAATTTAATTTTAATACTCAATTTAAATAAAATTAGTTACGTTTCTAAAAGTCGAGACCAATGCCGTTACACAAACTAAAAATTTACCTGAAACACGACCTTGAGTTACCTACATAGTTGCCAAGAAAGAATTTAAAAGTAAAAAATTCGAACACACCTATATTATTAAGCTTCCTACACATTTTGTTCTACGCATTTTTGCTGTCCTTATAAGAGCATAAAAAATTCCATTCGGTTCAAAGACGTTTTCATGTTCACTATTTGCCTTCGCATGTCACATGTCCTACTTCCCTTAAGCTTTAGGTACTTGTAAAAAAAAACACGTAAAGAAAGTACAGAAATAGAGCACATTCACATTAATAATAATATTATAGTAACGATATCAGAAGTTGTATTCCTAAGAGAGATTCTTCAATAATAAAACAACGTTACATCCATTTCGTTAGCATACATTATTATTGTATCTATAAAACTCGTCCAGGGGTTGTGTAAGGTCAGTATCGATGTCCTCGATGCTGAAATTGCACTTGGTATAGCGGCATTGCATTGTTGCGAATACGAAGACTGTCATTTTCGTATCTCATTACTATAGTAGCAGTACCTACGGCGGCTTTCGACAGTCGCCACCCAAGTACAGCGACTCGTGACGTAACTATGCACGAACCGCGCGGAAAAAACATCTCCCTAATGGCTCGCAAATGGGAGCGCAACACGCGGACATAGGCTAGTCAAATATGTCCTTTTTATTAAGGAATCACTTCACAGGGTGGTTCGCCTGATCGATCGAACTTTAAAGGTTTCCCTGCGCTTTATATAGTCGCATAAGCTTATGGCCCTCGCCCGGGCGAATAGCTCTCCTGGTAAAATTATCGTTACAAGTGGGATGTAAATAATGTAGCCATCTCGCCCACATGGCTCACAGAAGTCTAAACATGTATTATAGCTTGTTACAACGTACACGGCGATCGTATCACAAACAAAAGCCTTTTTGAAATCTCTGTCTAAAGATATCTTGAGCAGCGTCTATTGTAGTTTATGCAGTTGTGTACGTTGCATTTGTAATGGACGTCTGAGATCCGTTTTTGAAGCTAACGCGACATAATTACACTTTTGTGTAATATAAGTTAGCTAAAAGGAGATTTAGACTGGATGGTCGCCGTTTTAATAGCTGCTAACGTGAGCGCATATTGCGAACAGAGGTTTGAACCCTGATGGACATAATTTTCAGAAATATTTTAGTATTGGTCAGTTTTGACTTCGGTCAGGTGACAATTTATAGCCGCAACGTGGCGGCGCTATTTTTAAAGCGTCTTTCTCTGAAAAGACTGTGATTCATCCCTCTTTATATAATAATGATTGTCCGGAAAAAAGATGAATACCGTCTCAAGACCACCGGCCATCTCCAGAGTCCCAATTTTCTTAAATGTAATACAAGTTAATTAAGTTGAAATGACTTCTAGATAAAACGAATGTTCTTGAAACTATAAAACCACATGCAGTGTTTGAGTGTGTGCTCCAGTAGTGCTCATCTTCATTTAAAGTTATTCAGACATAGTAAGAAATCAGTTGGAAATCGTCGAGAAACTTGTGCGATAGTTAATTAATGAAATATGTTACATTCCTTTTGCCCCCATTGTGTGTTATTCTCTAACATTTGATTCCTTGTAAACGTTTACATAAAATAAAAACAAGAGGATCTTGGCATGATTTACGCACCGCTCATTAAAAAAACTAGAATTACCGAAAGTTCCTAAACCGGTTACACATAGCTATTGCTTCCGTTCGTTTGTATACATTTTTAATCATTTGATTGTTTTGTTCCTAAATTAGGGCTTCTATATTACCGCGTGATAACGGTATGGCTATACAAATAAATGTTATATGACTCTATAGTCGGCCTCGATGGCGTAGTGGTTAGTGTAACCGATTGCCACGCCTTAGGTCGCGGGTTCGATTCCCGCACAAGTCAAACATTTGTGTGCATGAACATGGATGTTTGTCTTGGTCTGAGTGTTTCTATGTATAATATGTATTTACAAAAAAAAGTGTTTATGTACCTATGTTTATCCATTGTCTTGTACCCATAGTACAAGCTCTGCTTAGTTTGGGCTAGATGGTGTGGTGTGTATGTGATAGAATATTATAGACATACTTCCTTGGTCCCGCGGCGTAGGTTCGAGGTGTAATTCCTGAGTCGGTCAGTATTTCTATGTTTTCTATTGGAAAATTCTCATTAGCGTTACGGATCTGGTATCCTATTAATATTCTATATTTTATTGCATTCTATAATATGTTACAAGGGTGGAATGAAAAGGTCATTATCATGGGTGCAGTAAATTAGGCGAAAGGAAGAGGATAGTACGAGATCTATAACATCTTTGACGAAATAGTGTTTAACAATTCTGTCTGGGAGGTCCTGGGGATTTGCAACCGTGATTGCGCGCATAGGGTCCTTTTTATATTTTCATTCAAATTAATTAACATTATAGAAGACGTACACATTATTCAGAATTAATTGATTGAACTCCGTCCGAAAGGTTCCAATGACCATATTGTAATTTCAATTTAAATAGTACGTCTATTTTCGTCGTTCGACATTCTTCGCCTTTGACTATATTATCAATAATCGCGCTTCAAATAAACTTGGAAGTCGTCATCTTCGCAGTACTTTGACTTCTTCACGTCGCGTTGTAAGAGACTTATAATACTAAAGTTATATAGGTACGTACTTGTCAATTTTAAGTTTGTTATACTTATTAAGTTCTAAAATGTTATTTAATTAAAATTATATGAAACTTACGTAAATAAATATCTTTAGGTGTTACATAATATATACACGCAATGTAATTATATCGAATGGCATAGTTTGTTGTATTAAACATTGCATGTGGACAGAAATAATTGTTTTTAAAAAAAACTGTTATCGGGCATGCTACATATGGTCTGCATTGTACATAGTTCAATTACTTAGTCGTTTTACAAGATAATCCTCCTAAATAATAATTAGTTGGATATGTTTTCGAAAGGCAACGTACATAACACACTATTGCAGATTCAATTGCGTTTCTTTATTCAGCTTTTAAATGGCTTAGGAGATAATGCAGACATTTAAGATTTTTTAAGATTTTTAACTGATGCTGATGCTGTCGCGCTGTGTTTAGAGAAAATATCAATGTGCAAAAGAGATATTTACAGGTCGAACTGTTTATACGTATGTAATATTGACAAAACCATTACCTAGTATTCCTCTATTTCCTCCTTCAAAGCTAAACCGATTTTAATAATCTTATCATAAACAATATGAGAAGGAGTATGTCTATATTTTTTGGCTTTAATGTAATACGTTTGTATGGACTAAACTCTTTTCGCATGTCCTCTTAAGCTTAGCGGTTTAGCAGTAAAAATCTAACAAATAGGGTCCTACCTATTGCTCTACCAAGATAAACTCATTCCTAACACAATCTTACTAGCTTAGCTGGAAGGGTAAAGAAGAATGCCATTGAATTGTTAACCAAATTGCTAGTAGCCTTTAAAAAAGTTGTAATATTAGTATGAGCTAAGTAGATAGCCTCGTACTGCGACAGTACCTTTTCATAAGCCTAATACCCCGACTTTGTCTTATTAGGAAACAAGATTTCGTAATATATCGACTTTTTGAACATATTACAATGACAATGTAGCATTACTAAAGCTGCATAATAATAATATTCGTTTTAAGATCGTATTTGTAGCAGATTTTAAATAGGTATATTTTAAAAAACGTTGGGCATGAACTACTAGTGCCCTTAGGCACGCAATGGGCCTCTTCAGTCTATTGACGTAAGTTAGTGCTTATGATTTCTGCCAATCGTGATATCTCAGATCGAGTAAAGTGTGATTAAAAATATTCTAAGTGGCAGTATTACGGACTCGTTTAGTAGACCACAATGGGTTCGAGACCTATAACCAATATGAACTCTTCATCTTTATAATATTGCTATAGATAAGCATTTTGTGGCATTAGATATTCAGGGAAAGGTTTATAATAAAATTATCTCTCACGATGCGTTACGGTCAATTAATATATTTTCTATAATTACCTCTAGCCTACTTACGGAGCGTGAGATAAATACGATGTTTTTTTTGTAGACCTACTGTTTGGTTTACTTATGCATGCTCGAATTAAACGTATACTTAAGTGAAATTGATTTGTTTAAAGCTTTGAGAGAATGTTATTATAATTGGCAATGAGACAGCAGTACATAGAAAGTTACCATGATCATGCTAAAAAAAAACCCAATACCGTTGAAGAAATTTTTTATAAGCGAACATAGAAGAATATATTTTTTGCTGTTGATGATAATGTTGCTTCTACGTCTACTATCGTGAAATTCTGAATTCGGTTACGATGTTGGACATTGATGTTAGGGATTTCTCTATAGAAAGTGTCAGAAGCAGTAGGGACTGGATCGATATGCTTGGTAGTCGGCATTAAACTCGTTTCTACTTCGTGTAGCTAAAACACATCGTAAATATCGTTTCGCGCTTCTATTTAAATCTCAAGGGATATCTAAACGTTACGATTACGCTATAAGCTAAAAGTTCCGATACATACAAGCCCACGTATAGATTACACAAGCAAACGCATAGCAAAGTGAACGCATTCCAAGACCAACATTATTGACCTTACTTTTACAATACACACTGTCCCACGTTGACCAATCGTCTTGATGATACACTCAATACTATTAACATATCTGGCGTGCGCTGAAACTTAGGTTTCTTGCTAAATCTTTTAGAATTCATGCGGTTTTAGGGTGTGAACGGATCATATTTAGTAACCGCAGAATCCAACAAGCCTTTATCGGAATTAACCCGTGCCGCCTTCCTGGATGTAGATACGAAATTTGTGTCATTTTGTTATTGTTTTGCTATGCTTATAAATATAAAATAATAAAAAATATAAAATACTTGATATAAAAAAATTTACTTTGTTCTACCGTCGTTTGTACTCGATCTTAAAATAGCTGTATCCATATTTAGGGATGGTAGCAAAATAGAAACTGTTTCTTCTTCCTCGTTTAATTCCAAAAAAATCTGGTTCCGTTCCATTGAGGACATTACTAAGACATTTTCTTTACATGAACTGAAGGGAAGTCTGCGACGTTTTTGTTACAGTTCTAATTTAATTAACATGAAGCTTTTAATATGAGGGACTACTAGGAGATATAGTCATAGTGCGTTAAGATTTTGGAAAAAGAACAGCTGAAATGAGTATTCAATAATAATCTAGGTCTATTATAATTTCACTTTTGCAATATAACCAAACATCAAATTTATGAAGAAGACCTATCGTATGCATTTACGGTAACATTGATATATTGCAATTTCTGACTTGAACAAGTTCCTTTAAAGCTATGGTACCCAATTAGTTTTTCCTGAGTACCATTACCAAGAAAAAGCTCAAACCTGTGTACCACTTATAGACAGTAATGCTAACGTAATTGTTTTTATTGATTTAAGTACCCCAGTCAAGGGTTTTATGTGTATATTTCTCAAAGCAACTTCACATATTATAGTGGGTGTGCATACTATTAATTGGCAACACTGCTTTAGATGTAACAATAGTGTCTAGTCAATATCAATATAGAAAAAAGGCTGCTGTTTATTACAAAAAATAACTAAGTTTTACCTAAAAGGCGCATCAGTTTGATATGGCACAATGAAGTAACATTGTTCTACATTAAACTGTTTCTAGGTTTGTACTTGTAAAGATATAGCAAGTAAGAAGTTAATAGAGCCTTCATAGCTTGCTTGTTTCTAATAGTATAGAAAACAAAATCATATCAATATGTACTTGATCTCCATAACTGGTATTATTCCTTTAACGTTAAGGAAATTCTCTTTAAATGAAATTGTGACTTATATAAAGAATGTATATATGTAGCAGGAAAAGTTCCAGAGTGCCGCAACAAAGCCTTCACAAAGGTTTCCTTATGACGTGAAACCTAAATATATACGCAGCGAATTGGGAATGTAATGTTTTGGTCTATAATACCAATGGGTTATCTTCACTTCTACCAGATTCTTTAGAACAGATATTCTTTTAGTTGTGTATTTATAACATAAATATCAACCCTGTATTAAACGTACTGGACACAGGCCTTTTCTCAGTGTGAGAAGGGTTGGGCCTTAGTCCACCAAGCCGGCCCTGCGGGTTGGCAGACTTTACATATCTTCGAGAATATTATGAAGAACTCTCAGAGGTTTCCTCACGATGTCTTCCTTCGTCGTTAAAGCGAATGATAATTAACTATTTAACACGCACATCACTTCGAGATGCGTGCCTTGGGATCGAAATCGAGACCTCTGCTTGGCAGTCCAACAGTCTCCCATTAGGCTATCACTGCTTTTTGGTTATGTATTCATGAACTATAACAATAAATATGTTCAAAGCTTTTTATGCATGTATCTTAATTAGTATGTATTTATGACAGAAAGTTTTGTTGTCAGGCATCGGCAAACTGTCCGGCGAGGGCAAGCACCTTGCGGACCCGGAGGTGCTCCGGCGGCTGACGTCGTCGGTGTCGTGCGCGCTCGACGAGGCGGCCGCGGCGCTCACGCGCATGCGCACCGACCAGCCACCACCGCACCACCGACACCACCACCAGGACAAAAAGTATGAACAAGCTTTATCATTTCACTTTCACATCCCTGTACCATCTCAAAGTCAAAAGTCAAAGTCAAGTAACAATCATTTAGGTCACAAAGTACCACGTATGAACTATAAAAATATTATAAGTTTACTAAGTTACTGAAGCTAGGTGCAGGTAAAGGGTTGAGCCTATGAGAAGAAGCCTGCAATAAACTCTATAACACTTAAAAGTCACGCAGCAGACATACCTAGTTACCGTGACAGCGCTCAATGTCTTCTCAAGTTGTCTCGCACTAACACTTGGTTACTGAAAGGCAGATTACTACAAAAATTTGTAAACAGGCGGCCAAACGCATATACTGCTAGGATTGGCTAAAAAATTAATATAATTCGACTATTTTGACTTTAACACCTCGCGTAACCTTTCAGGATGCGGGTAATAGTAGACTGTTACGCGGTTTTGGCATTGGATAGAGCTAATGCTAATATATACTGCTAAAATTTAATAGTTAGTTGACAGATGACAGTTATAGTACCGGCTAATCAAGTGGTTAGCACTTATTTTCAATAGTATTACTGTTTTGGTGATCTAAAAATTTTATAGACGAGGCTACTAAACAGAAAAAACAAATTAATAAATGTTCATAATAAATTACATCTATATAGCATAGTCATTGTTTATAAACAATTTGCTTATATTGGATGGGTACTAAGTTCCTTGACTAGGTATATTTTACAAATTTCATTGTCAGAGACTAAAAAGATAATATCTGCTCATATCAAATGATTTGCTTCAACGATTATCTTGCACGTATCAAAGAATATCAATGTAATCAGTATCGTAAAATTTGTGTAACATATTGTCATCCATTTATTTTGTATCTCTCATTGATTTCGTGTGACGTATTTGTAAGATTTCCAATGAATTGTTTTGAGGCTAGTTGTCAGTTGATTGTTTGTAAAGATCCGAGCTATACAAGAGTTATTTCTTAGTATACCGGGTTTTATAACAGTATTGAGCTACGCTTTACAAAGATTATACCCAAATGTCAATTTCTTGTAGGCTAGATGTCAAAGAATCTTAACAGTGATTATAATGAACAGGGCTTTGTATAGATTACTTAGAATATTATTTAGTAGAGGTCCGAACCGGTAAATGTTTTTGTTTACATTGTATAAGATTTTATTGGTCTAACTCAATCTTATTTTTCTTACATAGAGGGTTAGTTTTTGTTTGTAGGTACATATAATTATATTTAAGTTATAATGGCATGATAATAAGGTTAAATATAATCTCACTCTACCTGAGGTATTACAAATATAAAAATTATTTTAACTAAATGCTCCAATATGCCAAATCTAAAATCTATATATTAATACGTGAAGCAAAAACTTTGTACCCCGTTTTACGAAAATTGCGCGGACGGAGGAGTATGAAATTTGGCACAATTAAAGTTTACATGGAAAAGGAGGAGCAAATCCTAATATTTTTATAAAATATGTTTTAGAAATACATTACATTAATGAAAAAACACTACACGCACACAACCATGCATTTGACACACGCAGTCGAATCGCGTTCGTAGTATTTCGACATTGTTCGTCTGACGTCGTACAATTCTTTGTATCTATGTTTACTTATACCTTATTTATATGTAATAGAGAAAAGCCGAAAACAAAGTAGAAAGCTTAGGAAATTTGATCGAATTTTGACCACTAGGCATTCGCTAGTATAAATAATCGTTTGAATTCACTTAACAGTAATAGAAACCCTTTAAATCTGTTAAAAAGGGTAAATATGGAATAATGATAAAACCAAGAAAAAGGACGCGACATATTAACCTATAACTTAAGCACTATAGCAAAGGCTTGCAAAAAAAATAAATTACAAGCAAAAGGACCCGACATATTAACCTATAACTGAAGCACTATAGCAAAGGCTTGCAAAAAAAAAAATAGTTAGACACTCCCAATACACTCCACTCTCATAACGAAATTTAAAATACGAATTGCTCCCTTATTTTGCAACAAATTTCAATGCTGTTTTCGCAAAAAGATTTCTTTGGAATGCTAATTGCTGTTGTATTTAAATTTATAATAAATGCCAAATCAATTGAAAGGAATGTCTACTTAATTCATATTTTTTAAATGCTCTAATTATGCATTTGAGCAAACTACTGTATATAATTATGTATTCTAAACATCATTTCGATTCACCTACTACTAGGCCATTCAATCAAAAGAAAAATTAATATTTTTGTGTCTTATGACCTAACTCTGATCTTATCAAGACTTTTTTTTTATTCTATGATTAAACCTTGTTATTCGAAGCTCATATTTCATTTGTTATACGTTAGCTGATCTCAAAATATCACGTTACGTCACACAACTCACTTTTCTCCATGTTTTCACTTGATTCATTTCAAAACATAGTTTTCCTGTTTTATTTGCATAATTACTCGGATTTTCCGTTTCTGTTCCAATGTTTATTTATAGTTTATTATAAACTAACTGCTATCGCAATATTATCAGTATTTTGATTTGTGACTTCATCTGTTGTTTAATGTAGTAGGCATCGATATATCGCTCGTATACTATTTAGCTGCATGTTAGAATAAAATCCTCTTATCTTTTACGTTAAGTACTGCATGTTAATTATTATCGGTCAATAGGCTTAATGCGTCAAGATTGATTTAACGTAAATAGAAACAAATGATCAGCTAATGCATTATCAAAAGCCACGTGTCTCTTAGTCAATGGCCGAAAATCTTGAAAATTGTATGTCTCTCAATATGAGCGTGGGTCGTTTGTAGAGCACGTTTTTAGAGTTCGAAAAATTCTTATACAACAGCTTTGTCCGTCCGTCTGTTATACAACTTTCAATTCAAGAACCGTAAGAGCTAGAGACTTGCGGTCAACGCCATTCGACTCAGCATAAACGATATATCCCCGAAATGACTATGACCTTTGATCTCAAGATCACGTGGTATCACGTGACCTTTGCATATTACTTGAACCATTTTTTCGAACTCTTAAGATCTACGGCAATTCCTTGCCGTTTCTCACTTGTTTCTTCTGCTTTCGATGGAGGATCCTTTTACTGAGAGATGAAAGCGAATGTTCTGTGATTCTCACAAGCAAAGATTACTGTTTCATTTGGCCAATGGAAGCTTATGAATGCTGGCGTCTACTTAAAATTAGGCAGAATAGAATCTTTATGTCAAGCAAAAATTATCTAATAGATTAGGTTTAGGTTTTAATGATGATTCACCGAGATTTGAGTCCATACACGAAAGCGGGAAGCCTCGCAGGTCGACGATGACGTGGTTGGCAACGATCCTCTCGTCGACTTGATTGAGACCGCCTCGGGACTGTGATTTGTCAAGCTTTGATCTTATCTGATTATTGTTTTAGAAGTAAACTGTTTTGTATGTGTGCATGTACATTTGATAATGTGAGCTGTGTCTGTCGTAGTCAACAATGTGGGTCGTCGGCGACTGGCACGACGGGCGTGGCGGCGCCGCCGGTGGGCGCGGACGGCGCGCCGTCGCTGGCGGAGGCGTGCTCGGACGGCGACGTGGGCACGGTGCGCAAGCTGCTGACAGAGGGCCGCTCCGTGCACGAGACCACCGAGGAGGGCGAGTCGCTGCTGTCGCTCGCCTGCTCCGCCGGCTACTACGAGCTCGCGCAGGTGCTGCTCGCCATGCACGCCAGCGTTGAGGATAGAGGCATCAAGGTATTACCCTAACTATACTATATCATATAATCAATTGTGTAAGGTTTTTGACAGGTGAGAAGGCACGCCCTAACCTTATTCTATAATGTCAGGAGGCGATATTTCCGCCAAGAAAGTTTGATTTGGTAATATAAAGTGGATTTCTTTTTTACATTTAGTGTTTTTCTTTTTTACATTGAGTTAAAAAGGCGATGGCGGTGCTACCGAACATATTAAATGAAAAAGTTAATTAAAGACATAAAGAGAAAAGTGTTAGGATGGTTGTATTATTTACCATATATACAAATAGTAACATTATTATTACAAAACGATGACTAAAGTTTGACAGGCAAAATTTTATACTGCGCCTTTTTGTCAATTGTTTAGAAACAGACAATTTTAAACAACCGATAGTTATTTAATAATAATAATATTCTACACATACACACAACACCATTTAGCCCAAACTAAGCAGTTGTGCGGGAATCGAACCCGCGACCTCAGGCGTGGCAGTCGGTTAGACTAACAACCACGCCATCGAGGCCGCCCATACCACTCAATATTGTGCTGTAAGACTGTTATTATTTGTCATTTATTTATATACATACATATAGTAATAAGAGTATTGCGAATAGAGGGCATTAGAATAAGAGTGTTGCGCGCATTGCAGGGCGACTGCACACCTCTGATGGAGGCGGCGAGCGCGGGCCACGTGGACATCGTGCGGCTGCTGATCGCGCACGGCGCCGACGTGAACGCGGTGTCGGGCTCCGGCAACACGCCGCTCATGTACGCGTGCGCCGGCGGCCACGAGGAGTGCGTGCGCGCGCTGCTCGAGAACGGCGCCAACGTCGAGGACCACAACGAGAACGGACACACGCCGCTCATGGAGGTACGCGCGCACACTCACACACGCACCCACGCACATCGTCTCTATACCATATAGTCCCAAAACTCCAATCGTCATATGAGATGTACAATTATCTCTCTAAGGCGTAAGCCACACAGATATGCTGTCTGGCACTGACCTGGCACAGGCGTTTTGCTTTGCTATCCATTTATTATTTTGAACAAAACAAGGTATACACAACGACACATCAACCTAGACTGTTTGGACTTTGAACTATTAGAAGTTGAACGCTGCGAATCGTGCGAGAGAGTGAGTTATATTTTTGTTACGCTCTATCCTTACCTTTACATCGGCACCACTATGCACTGTCCCTTTCCGACAATTCTCTATTTTGTATATGTTACGGCTAATAGCCGAAGTACGGCTACACCTAGTTTTAGCCGGCTAAACTCAAAAGTAACCTAACATAACCTAACCGCATGTGGCCGGCTGCACCTAGTTGTAGCCGGCTAATCTTAAGTTTATGTTCACACCCACCTTTAGCCGTAATATATACATAGCGTAGTTATGCGTATATAGGGTGTCTAACTTGATGTGTAGCCGGGTGTACGAACAAAATAGGAGGCGCGGGCGCTTATATAGCGTATCTACGTATTGTGCTCAAAGTCAGAGCCAGACGCCATGTCAGTGTGGCTTGCTCTTTGAAAGGCACCTATAATCTACCATTGTCTTAGTACTCTTTCCCTTCAAGGTCTACAGTATACAACTTTATTTTACTATGCCATAAACTTCAATATATTACTAATAAAATTAGAAAATATTGTCTGATAGACTATTTCGATAGTCCCATGGCTAAAATAGTTAAAAACAAGCAATTAATTCAATTTCATCTATCTATATTCTGGTTAATTATACTTTAAATAATATGACATAGCGTCAAATCAAATATTTAAGAGCGTAATTTAAAAGATAAGTGCAATGCTATTAGATTCCATATTTATCGCTAATATCATAGTCAAAGAGTGAATCATTACTTCATTCTAAACAGACTGTAGATACAGAGATCACGTAATAACTTTAATTATACTACAGCCAAACTCGATTCAGCATCCTTGTAAACAAACTAGTACCATAAACTTGTAACATACATAATAACATAGATGAGAGCCTATAGCAAATCAAGTCGCGCAAATGCAACGGATGCACTTCGTCCAAAATCACTGTACAGTAATAATTATGCGCTGTTTACTATTATAATTAAATCCGACCAGTATTAATGTCTATATCGATTTTTCAACGCTGAGACCCAATCGCAATGCGTTTTCGTTCCATTTAGATACAGCTTTTTAACATTGCTTAAAATAAAAGTTAATGTAGCAAACTGATAAAAATTCAAATTATGCTCCGTATATAAAATCGCTATACGGCAATATACCATTGGTACACTTGTGTTTTACTCTGTACCCATATACTTAGTGTTTATTGAATTGAATGTGTACTCAGCTCTAGGGCTAAGAGATAGGGGCTTATGACGACACTTCTAATGCGCGGATTCTGACTTAAGAATAAAAATCAATGCAAGTTTAACTGTATAATATTAAAAAGCATATGCTATTTTTATAACTCACATAAAAATATTATAATTATGGCTTAAACTGTATATAAATGTTTTTATTGACCATTTTCATTGACAGGCGGCATCAGCAGGCCATGTGGGAGTAGCCAAGATCCTTCTAGAACACGGTGCTGGCATCAACACGCACTCGAACGAATTCAAAGAGTCCGCACTAACACTCGCGTGCTACAAAGGACATCTCGACATGGTGCGATTCCTGCTGGCTGCGGGCGCCGACCGAGAGCACAAGACCGACGAAATGCACACTGCCCTTATGGAAGCCAGTATGGACGGACATGTAGAAGTTGCCAGGCTGCTGTTAGATTCTGGTGCACAGGTAACTTATCATAATCATAATATTTTATCACTGTTTTATTCTTGATGGCATCTGCAGACACTACATCTACAGATATATCTCAGTCGGGTAGATGTAACTTTTATCGAATAATTATACAATATATTCGATCCAAATCTACCGGAGATTTATATCGAATATATTGTTACAATATTAGACAAAAGGTTTTAACCGGGTTACCAAGTATTTTATAGTATAAATACCTAATAATGACTTGATGGTTCAACAATGTATAATATTGAGATTATAACTAAAAATGGTGAAAGTCTAAAAACAAATACATTGTGCCGATGAATGTACCACAAAAATGCAGGCCTGACTGCACATAAAGTATCCGGTTCGACATTAATAGTAACAGCGGGAGAGCAATCAACTCTCGGGTTACGCCGACCCGCTAAAGATGCGAGAGTTGGATCACCAATGTACTATTGACTAGTATTTCGCGTGGTTGCGCGGCCCGCAAGCGGCCCGCGAGGGTCGATTAGTGGTCAAAGTTTGTATAGCGGCCATGTTTTTTTTGTAGGGAAGCCATGTTCTTTTTGTAGGGAAGCCATGTTTTTTCCACCCCCCGTAAAAGTGCCCAGCGTTTTAGGAAGATTTTGTTCGAGAACGAGTCCCGTAGATATCATCGTTTCTGAAATCCGACGGGGTACCACCACCAAGAGCTGACCTTCCGAAGGTCAGGCATTTTTCCCGGGCCCTTTGAACGAGTCTCTATACGACGCTGTATTTACTTTTTCCCTACGAATCCCTTGTATGACTTCTATTTCTCTAAGTGAGTCAGTGAGTGCTAATTTAAGTTTATATACCTATAGTAAATAGTAAATATATTAATATTACATATAAAATTTCGGAGCTTAAAGTTAATCCCTAAAATGTATTTGTTACAGGTGAACATGCCAACAGACAGCTTCGAGTCGCCGCTGACGTTGGCGGCGTGCGGCGGACACGTGGAGCTGGCGATGTTGCTGTTAGAGCGCGGCGCCAACATCGAGGAGGTCAACGACGAGGGGTACACGCCTCTCATGGAGGCTGCCAGAGAAGGTAATGTTGCCTACTACATCTACAATAGTTACCCTATGCAATAGCCGCCGTACGCGAAGCGGCAGCGTCGTGATGGTCGGCATTTCTTAGAGCGCCATGTGCAACTGCACGTCCACGTCATGTCAGACGTGATGAATGAGTACCCAAATGAGGTTTCTTTATAATAAAAAGTGAGGTGCGAAACAAATGTACTATTTGTTTTGACTAGGTTACAAGAATAACGGATAGATATTTGAACGGTTCATGGTTACCGGGGTCCATATACGACGATGTCATGACATGACAGATGTGAGTGTGATGAATGAATATATGAAGTTTGTGAAATTGTTTTGCTTTGACTATCTATCGTAATATGCAATAGAAAGAAAGAAAGAAAATAATTTTATTTGTTCCAACACAGTCACCTTTATGGATTTGCTGAACTGGACACCTTTTGCAATCAATGACTGTAGGACAAAAACATCCTTATATTGTATTTAAATGCATTTGTTTTTCTTAGGTTAGTTGATAAGTCTGTTTTGTATAATTTTCTTGTTTTATATCAAATCACACTGCCTGTAGCAATAAATGTTTATTTATTTCTGATATGAACGTAATATGATAAACGTCAATCAGTGGCTCACACAAATTATCTTCTATTCTAACACTGCTCTGCTATATACATCGCTATAGCAATGTAACTTTTATCTTTTAGGTCACGAAGAAATGGTGGCGTTGTTACTCGGTCAAGGTGCGTCAATTAACGCTCAAACGGAGGAGACGCAGGAGACAGCACTGACACTGGCGTGCTGCGGTGGCTTCCTCGAAGTAGCTGACTTCCTCATCAAGGCTGGCGCTGACGCCGAGCTTGGAGCCTCCACCCCTCTCATGGAAGCGTCGCAGGAAGGACACCTTGAACTCGTTCGGTTAGTACTACTGTTCAAATCTAAACTGGCACGATCTAGTAAAATATATTTCTTTTGAAGTCTATATAAAGTAATATAATTTTAAGGAGACACAAGTAGTTATCATAAAGACTGACATGGCAATGGTTTACGTTATACAAAGTAGTAGATTTATAGAATATTGTGTACAGGTACCTACTGAACGCGGGCGCGGACGTGAACGCGCAGACGCAGACGGGCGACACGGCGCTGACGTACGCGTGCGAGAACGGGCACACGGACGTGGCCGACCTGCTGCTGCGCGCCGGCGCCGAGCTCGAGCACGAGAGCGAGGGCGGCCGCACGCCGCTCATGAAGGCGTGCCGCGCCGGACACGTCTGCACCGTGCAGTTCCTCGTCGGGAAGGTACGCACCCACTTGTACTTAGAGAACGGGCACACGGACGTGGCCGACCTGCTGCTGCGCGCCGGCGCCGAGCTCGAGCACGAGAGCGAGGGCGGCCGCACGCCGCTCATGAAGGCGTGCCGCGCCGGACACGTCTGCACCGTGCAGTTCCTCGTCGGGAAGGTACGCACCCACTTGTACTTAGAGAACGGGCACACGGACGTGGCCGACCTGCTGCTGCGCGCCGGCGCCGAGCTCGAGCACGAGAGCGCGGGCGGCCGCACGCCGCTCATGAAGGCGTGCCGCGCCGGACACGTCTGCACCGTGCAGTTCCTCGTCGGGAAGGTACGCACCCACTTGTACTTAGAGAACGGGCACACGGACGTGGCCGACCTGCTGCTGCGCGCCGGCGCCGAGCTCGAGCACGAGCGCGTGGGCGGCCGCACGCCGCTCATGAAGGCGTGCCGCGCCGGACACGTCTGCACCGTGCAGTTCCTCGTCGGGAAGGTACGCACCCACTTGTACTTAGAGAACGGGCACACGGACGTGGCCGACCTGCTGCTGCGCGCCGGCGCCGAGCTCGAGCACGAGAGCGAGGGCGGCCGCACGCCGCTCATGAAGGCGTGCCGCGCCGGACACGTCTGCACCGTGCAGTTCCTCGTCGGGAAGGTACGCACCCACTTGTACTTAGAGAACGGGCACACGGACGTGGCCGACCTGCTGCTGCGCGCCGGCGCCGAGCTCGAGCACGAGAGCGAGGGCGGCCGCACGCCGCTCATGAAGGCGTGCCGCGCCGGACACGTCTGCACCGTGCAGTTCCTCGTCGGGAAGGTACGCACCCACTTGTACTTAGAGAACGGGCACACGGACGTGGCCGACCTGCTGCTGCGCGCCGGCGCCGAGCTCGAGCACGAGAGCGAGGGCGGCCGCACGCCGCTCATGAAGGCGTGCCGCGCCGGACACGTCTGCACCGTGCAGTTCCTCGTCGGGAAGGTACGCACCCACTTGTACTTAGAGAACGGGCACACGGACGTGGCCGACCTGCTGCTGCGCGCCGGCGCCGAGCTCGAGCACGAGAGCGAGGGCGGCCGCACGCCGCTCATGAAGGCGTGCCGCGCCGGACACGTCTGCACCGTGCAGTTCCTCGTCGGGAAGGTACGCACCCACTTGTACTTAGGACACCTTTAAATTTACCGCAAAGTACTGCTTTGTAAATCCATATAAATAAAAACTTGAATTTGCGCATTTAAAGTGACAAACGAGAGAAAAAGAAAACACTTTCACTTAGTCAGTGTTGTCACTGTCATGTCAGACAGACTATCCACTGGTACATGGTGGATATACCACATATATGCACAAATCGCTTTGCTTTCACTTTTGTAATGCGTACCGCAAAGGAATGGGAATCATTACCCAAATCTGTTATCTTCAAGTCGCGAGTGAATAGATATCTTCTAGGTAAGCGTGCTCCCATCGTCGACTGCATTGTCACTTAACATGAGATGAGACCGCAGTCAAACGCAAGCCTTTTAAAATAAAAAAGTGTACTGTTATGTTAAACTGTTTCCTAACTTGAGAATCTAATACAGGGTGCTGACGTAAATCGTATGACTGCTCTGGGAGACCACACACCTCTGTCGCTGGCGTGCGCCGGAGGCCACGTGGACGTGGTCAAGTTCCTCCTGGCCTGCGAGGCGGACCCGTTCCGCAAGCTGAAGGACAACTCCACCATGCTCATCGAGGCGGCTAAAGGTGGTCACACCGCGGTCGTGCAGCTGCTACTCGACTTCCCTCACTCGGTTATGCTGCCTAGAGGTGAGTGTTCCATATTGTAGTGTACTAGGAGTCGTTTTAATAAAGTGAAGAAATCTTCCTTGTGGGAGATACTGCTTGGTAATATAGTAAAACCCTAAATTGCGCTTGGATACGGTAATGCTTAACGTAGAGTGACTTGTTCGTCCAGGCAACGCGACGGCCGAGGACAGCTCCGGGCTGAGCGCGGCGCAGGCGGCGGCCCTAGGGCTGAGCCACGCGGCGGCGCCCGGCGCGGGCGGCGCGGGCGGGGCCGCGCCAGGCGCCGCGCCGCCGCCCGGCGCCGCGCGCGCGCTGCTGCCGGCGCACGCGCACCCGCACCCCGCGCTGCACCACCCGCCGCACCACCACCCCGCCGCCGACCTGCCCACCAAGTTCTCCAAGGTTTACCTGGACGGTACGTATCTACTTAAATTAACGAAGTGCTCTACGTGGACGACGAACGTAACACCTTGCTGCCGGTCTATATAGGTAACACTGTACGGCGAAACGATGTAGCTGCGATAGCTCAGTGGGGAGACCGACAGACTGCAATGCAGAGGGTCTCGGATTTGAACCCACGTCGCGCACCTCTGATTTTCGGATGATATGACCTTTCGAAATTATGTGCGTATTGATTGACAATTATCGCCCGCTCCGTGCCTCGGAGAGCACGTTAAGCCGTCGGTCCCGGCTGCCATGAACATCTATGGCAGTCGTGATTGGAACTTGACACTGGTCTAGCTTTAGGGTATCGTTAGCCTTCAGGTTGCGGAGGTCAGGTGGCAGCCGCTCCGTGTAAAAACTGATATTCAGTCAAATCCGGTTAGACTAGAAAGCCGACCCCAAGCGACTTGGGAATAATAAAAGCTAGGGAGAAGAAGACTACGGCGAAACGCTATGTAACGCGTATGTTATGTGTTAACACGTTTTGTTGCGTCGTATCGCGTTTGTCGTTTACGCAGGACACGTCGAAACATTTATATTTTATTCACTATTTCTCTTTAATTATGTGGTGATGCTTGTGATAAAGTTGCTTTTGTATTTTCTAAATACTTCCTAGATAACAGATAGTCATATGACCGGCCTGTCAGTAACGATGTACGCATCTCTGGACGAACATTATACAACATTATTAAACTGCGATCTTCCGTAGAAGCAACAAACTGACAAAGTCAGACTGTACTAAAATCAAGTCGTGTCGTATAATGATATCTTACATTGTATGTGTAGTTGAAGTCCTCGTCGGTGCCTAAACCTACTCGACACAACGCAACGCTTTATTTATCATGTCTGAGTTGCTGTCAGGCGACAGAGGCATGTATCGGCGGTGTGTTGCAGAGCGCGGCGTGGCGGGGCGCAAGAAGGCGGCGGGCGCGGGCGCGGCGGCGGGCGCGGGCGCGGGCGCGGCGGCGGGCGCGGGCGCGGCGGACGCGGGCGCCAAGCACAAGTGCACGCGCAAGCAGCGCGTCGCGCCCCCGCACTCCGACCACCACCTGCCGCCGCCGCCGGACATACTCGACGACTCCGTACGTACACACACACCACATGGCGCGGAGCGATATATCTGAAGACCAATTGCATATCTCACCATGCACAGTACATGTACATCCGTTTATGACCGCATATTTCTCTTTTCCTTACTCTCAACCTATGGCTAATCTATAATTATTTAGTTATGTTAAGATAACGCACATTACATTCCTTTTGTACTTGTCTCACCCATAATCCACATAGTAATATGAAGAACGTGACAAATATTTTTGCCTTTTCCACTTCGACGTCATACCGTATATATTCACAAAACCAACGGTCACATTTGTGACGTATGTATCCATTAGCTTTAATTTAAGCAAGCCAATTTTATATTCAAGAGCTTTATGTTACTCTTACAACCCAATTGCGTAACTTCATTTTAAGTTGGTCTACAGGTATAACTGTCAAGTAGAAATACAATTTACATAATAAATGTAACAATCATCGCGACGCCTTAATCCAAATCAATATACTTGCCATGAGTATTTGTGTCTTTGGGCTGCCACCTTATTTACTCGCATATTTACTAATGTATTTTATTTGATAATTACAATAGATTTCGGTATTTATGCCGCCCCGGTATACGGGGCACTAAAAAATTGTGAATTTATATAAAGTAGCATAATTGTACTTTCTTTTCTATTCCACTAAATCGGCTATCGAACTTCTTATTCGCCTGAAAATGAGCAGTAAACATAACATATAGATGTTTATAAAATCAGATGCAAAATTGCTTGCCCCCCTAATGTTACAACCTAAAAGGCGCGCATTTCTCCAAGTCGCTTAGTGAACGGGTGTCTGACGATTTCAATATTTGAAATTTAATTTAACATTGCATATCTAATCTATCTATTATATTATTTATTTATTTAATTGTGCTTATAGTGTTAGTTGTAAGGTGGCATCCCTATTGCACAAATAAAATAATAAACCTATCAGAATATCACCATGCAATCATTCAAATAATAAACCATAAATAACTAACAATCATAATTAAGAAGTTTACTGGAGCATCAGAACAAACTTTATTGCTTCCTGTTATAAACACAGTACTCACTATTATATAAAATTTTGTTTGATTATTACTTGGATCATAAATTATACAATATAGGCTGTATTTGGATCAAAGGCTTAGAAATATAATTGAAAACATTGTTGAGATTAACGATTAATATTAAACTCAGTAAGCTTCTTAATTATAATACTAAACTTAGGTGAACAATTGATATGTTAACAAAAGCTTAGCGCACTTTGCTCCTTGCATTCACATTTCTGACTAACAATACCGTTCTATCCTGATGTATAACTATATATGTACATTATGTACATAGTTGGCATAATATCACAATGCTATCATTTTTCATTTCTCTTTGCTTGCTTCCCTCGGTGTAGATATGCCACCACGCCATGGCTAAGGTATCACTCCCGCCGGGGTTTACGTGGAAGGACGTTGACAAGAAAGTTAAAATTAAATGCCAGATTAAAAATAAATGCAACGTGAGTCACACTTCAATAAATTACGTTATCTGTCATGTAAGCTCTTATAAGAGGTGTCGCACACCGGGGGCACTAGCTCACTCTTTAAGGGAATGACTAAAATATGCGATGAGGAATCCGCTTAGATCGGACAGAAATATCTACCAAACATAAATGTGTAGACTAGTCAAGTTTTGATCATGGTTGATGTAAAACGACCAAAACGTCGGGGTACAATATTACTCCTAAATATAAAACGATTAAAGCATTGTATTAAGTTACAAAATCGTATTAAATCTGGTGTTGCAAAACTTGAATTAGTAAAAATAAACCTCAAATGCAATAGCCAAGCTCGTTCTTTGTCTAAAGTATATGAGTGTGCATAGCAACTAACTAAGTACTCAACGTTTGAGGAGAACTTTTCTGCATAGAAAACTTTATGAAAGAACGTCCAGCATAAATACTAGACGTGCAAAAGTTGGAACAGTAAAAAACTATACTGTTATAACTACTAAATAGTAGTAATAGTTATCTAACAAGTTCTTTGCAACACTAGATGTAAACGGGATTACGTTGATTCCATACGAAGGAAAAAGTAGGAACAATAAATACGCCTTATAAAGAAATACGTCTCCTACATCATCATTTTTTTTGGTTGACTGACAAATGTGATGAAAAATAGAATTCGGTGGTACAATTCTTCAAAATTTGCGACTTCTGTCAAAACGCTGTCTTACAATGGCATTTGCTAGCAACAATTTACTCAGGACCATCCTATAATGCTTTCTTCTTCACCAAATCTGCGCAATACTCTTTTATTTATTTTATTATTTAAACACGTTTTACATTATTATGTTCAATTCCTTTAAGTACGATACCCTACCATACGCAATTTCCAAAAACCTGTCTAAAGGTTTCTGCGTATTGATGTTTCGGTAAACTGCGTTTTAATTTATAGCCGTAAAATGTATAGCAGGTATCGCTCTTGTTCTATGCTTAGTATCCCATACAATTACACTACATACCGAGGTTCGAAGCTTATTTTGTTTCTGTCCGTCTCGAGCTGAATCATCGTCATGAAATAGGAGGATATGATGACGTGGTTTTGTAGTACTTCGGCCGTGGTCAGTGATCGGCCACGTAGACTTGTGCTAGTGCGTGTGTGTGCGGCTCTCATACGTGACGCTGACCGTGTTCTGCTTGCAGAGGGACCCGCGCGCCGACTGCCTTCCTGAAGCCGAACGCAGTCTCCTCGACTTGCCCGACCCTGCAGGTAAATATAACACTACTCGTACACTCATTAAGATCTTAGGATCATCCACTGATTAGTAGTATTGTGATCTTATTCGCCTCACTAGTAAGGCACACAGATTTATCATTATGTAGACTGCGGCGCATTAAATTTGTTCTTATACTCACGCGTTGCAACCAATCACTGTCAATGTCACCGTCTACAAACTACACCCTCACAATATTACTCATCAATGGATCATACCTAACGCAAAGCGCACGTTGCGATGACGATGAGAAAGTGTACATTTTGTTTGAAACTTGGTATAAGTGTGACGGTGTTATAATAGTGTGTGAGTTATTCTAAACGGTGACGTTGTTATGAAGGTCCGCCGACGCTCGCCACGTCGGCGCTGCACGCCTTGGACCTACAGTTCTGCGCTCAAGGCAAGTCCGCACGCACGTCATAACGTCACTTGTGTTCATGTACTCATTGTACTACGCGGTGCACCAGCGAAGAGTGCTCCTATATTCCGCAACTCACATAAATTTATCTCTACCTCTACGCATAATAGCGATAGATGTAAGAGGTACACTCAGTACTCTTCTTGGCTTAGCCGCGTAGTGTTTATGTTTTCAGCTTAATTTTCCCACATTAACATAGCTGCATTCTAATTTATAACCACTAGCTCATATCACATATACCGAGTGTGTGTAAAATTGCATTTATTAATTTTAAATGTGTGCGTTGCTAATAAAGTGTGCCCCTGTGATTTGTAATAATATGCTTATCGATGCAATATTTCATTTACATATTTATATACACCGTGAATTTATAGTCGTTTTGGAACCGAAACGTGGTAACTTAGGATAATTAGTAGTATCAATAAAAATAGTAAATTAATTGTTCTGTGCATAGTAAAAAAGTTGGAATATGAATAATATTTTTCACTTATTCGAGTTTGATCGTAGTAACGCACGGACAATTCATTCACAAACGCATGCACACGTGTTCGCGCGGCTGCGAACCGTCGTCGGCGGCGGCCGGCGTTGCCACTCAGTCGCGTAGGTACTTATGAACGACGCACGATAACTACGTGTATCAGCTGATGCCTACATAGATCGACGCAAAAGAGCCGCGTGTATCCCGACCGAGTCCTATGCGCGATTTAAAAACTAGTGACTACACAAGTATTAATAAAATTAAGTAAATGTAATAACTACGAAATTGATAATAGTCATATCGCAGTTCAATAGAGCCAAAATCAGCTGATACGAGGCAATGCGTTATCTCCTTTTACTATGAAAAACCTGCATTGTGAAACATCACAATTAATACGTAAATGGATACTCCAATTCCTCCTTCATACTTTACACGGGCTTAGGACCGTCGGAAATACTTTATCTGAACATTACTCTTCGATAAATAGCTAACTTTATTTATTATGTAATAAAAATAATCACAGGGTGAAGGAACTCTGAGTATATCAGGCGTATTTAAAAAATTGGAGCTATTTACAAAATAATCAACTTACGTATCTATGGACAGTTTATTTACAAATTATTTACACTTCCCTGTATCGAAGCAACTGCTCGAAATGAAGTCCGCCACGTTCAATACACAAACGAGCACGTTTGATACCATTGTCTTTAAGTTTTCTTAATGTGTCTCTATCACTTTTAACTTTATCAAATGCGTCCACTATCGCACTACGTAACTCGTCACGACTTTCATGTTCACGAGAATAAACGAGTCTTTTTATTTCCGACCACAAGTAAAAATCTAGGGGCGTTAAGTCCGGGCTTCTCGGCGGCCAAGCCACCGGACCGCCGCGCCCAATCCACTTATCGCTAAACTCATTGTTGAGGTAGGCACCTACTGAACTTGCATAATGAGCGGGACAGCCGTCGTGCTGGTAGTACATATCGTGTATAATCGATAATGGTACTTCCTCCAATAGCTCGCATATTACTGTTCGTAACATTTCTAAATACGAGCTACCCGTTAGATGACCTTCAATAAAAACAGGCCCTATTAAACGGTCGTTTACAATACCGGCCCAAACATTCACACTGAACCGCACTTGGTGGTGGTCTTCCCGTATTAAGTGAGGATTTATAAGAGTCCAGTAATGTTCATTGTGCACGTTGTACAATCCCACTCGAGTAAACAATGACTCATATGTCCACAGTATGTTCGCGTTCGGATTATTCAACAACCACTCACATAGGGCGATCCTTGCTGGTGCATCATTGTTATTTATAACGTGAGCACGACGAAAATGATAAGGGTGTAACCCATTGGTATTTAATGTTTTCCATATAAAGTATTGGCTAACATTAAATTCTTGAGTCGCCATTCTCGTGCTTCGCCGCGGATCCCGCTCGAAGTACTCCAGAATATCCTCTTCGATCTCCGGGGAGTCATTAAGGCGTCCTCGGCCATGCGCATGAGTCGGCGTACGGAATTCTCCATGGTCGAGAAGGCGCTGAGTTGCAGCCAAGATAGTGGGAGTGGATGGCACTTGAGGACTTCCAATTCCTCGTAGCTGCAGCGCATTCAAATGCTCCGGCTGGGAGTATAAGCGTCTGGCCTGTTCCAAATTGAAATTGGCAACAGCATACAGCTGTACCATTGCCAAATACTCAGCGTTAGAATATTCGTATTGACGACTCATTTTCGCGTGACAATGAATAATTACGTTACGACCATTACGCGCGCGAGTTGCTGCAGTACTGAAGGGCGGGAAGGGGTGCGTGCGGGGCGCGCTTGCACCAGAGTCGGACGGGAAAAACCGCTCGCGCTCGCTCTGCCGGCGCCTGGGGTAGTGTGCGGGGATTGGCGGGCGGCGCGGGCGCGGCAGTTTAAGTGTTTTTATTGGCGAATGTTTTTAAGTTGTCAAACATGAATGATATCGATCGTAATGACGCGTAGGTAAACGTAGTACGTGAAATTGAGTGGCGTTACTACGAGTTCTCATTTATTTCTCTTAAACGACATTAAATTTATTGTTTCTGAAAAAAGAACATATTATTTTATTAAAATAATGAGTTTAATCGATTCTATTATTGGTATAGAGTATAAGGTTTTCGGTTCCAAAACGACTACAAATTCACGGTGTATATTATACATTTGTAAATGAAACAGTAACTAGACACAGCCTTAAAGGCAATATTAGTCTTAAATAAGATAAATTTTATAACTACGATACGGTTTTTACTAATCAATCAAAATCTACTTTTATTTGAAGCCGACATTTTCCAAAGCAATAAACACAATATCCAAAAGTATCAAATGTTTTGTGGCATCATGTAAAAGAAAAATAAAACAATATCTAAAACATAAATTCGGAAACCGATTGTATGCATCACACTTCTGCTCGACCTAACAAAGTCCATAGTCTTCATTATGTATTTAGGCATACATATATGCCCAAATACATGTATAGCGATTTTGCTAACTAAATGCATTAATTACAAAGAAACATGATCGGCTTAGTAGAACGCGTCCAAACGGACGAACTTATACACAAGTGAGTTGAACGATTACGGATCTAGACGGGCTTTATTTGACCGAGTATAACCCGGCTCAATCCAAAACTCTTGTAGGCACGAGTGTGCCAGAGATCGTTCCTATTCGCGCGATATATATTAAGCCAACCATATATTTCTATGTGATTTGTGGCTACATCTTTAACATAATAATTTAATACTACTGTTCCCAGGTAAGTACTGTTCACTTGTGAATCATATAAATGTGCATGTTATAATTCGTACGTATACGTTAACGTTCGTTTCGATATTTAGGTGTGACGACCGTCCACCAATCCCCTACTACACCACCGTACCCGCCGCCTCAGCCGTTGTTCCCAGTGCAGCAAATAGCAACCAACATTAACCAGGTCAGTTACAAAAACAGCCTTTAATTTATCTTATGTATAGAACAGACATTTCGTGGGTAATTTTTTTTTATATGATTCCTGCCATTGCAGGACTCATTATATAAAAAAATATATATTATATGCGTCCATCTGAAACTAGAACTCTCCTGTTTTATATTTTCAAACGCTTTTAGTTAAACTCATTAAAATTGACGCCATCGTGGTTATGAACCGTACCAATTCGTGTGAATTTAGACCCATAGCATAGAGTTAACCTATGCACATTTTCTTTTACCTAAGATTTTTGGCATAATAAAGTTACCACACCAAGTTCATTCTATGTAATATTAAAATGCATTTTGTTTAATTAAACACTTGGCTAGTTTATTATATCCCTCCTTGTCCTTACTACTGAACGATTATAGAACACTTCGATACAAGACCGTCCCCGCGCGAAGGTTTCACGTAAATGTTCCAAGTTTGGGTGCAAGTTCCTTCTGTTGGACGCGTTGCAGCGACTCGGCCAGCACATTAGTGAAGTGGGTGCCGTCGCGGTAATCTTCGCGATTCGTTCATCTATTATATTTAGTAACAATGTCGATATTCATCCGTATGTGTAGCTAGCTGAGAGTATTGTTATAGTTGTGGATTACCATTCATTTTCTTCTAACTGAGAAGAGGCCCATTCCCAGTGGAACAGTTTATATGAATTATATTTTATATACCATTTATAGTTTCTTGTACAATTTTGAGAGTACATATTTTATTTCATCTGTCATCAATTATCAGTGAATACATTTGTATATTTGATAATCATCATATTAAATTATCTACTAATAGCATCTATATATAATATATAAAAAATACACGACCAGGTTTATAAAGTTAGTAAACTGATAACTATTTTGAATCTAATGTATTAATTTATTCTGTAAGAACATAAATAAAGTAACAGTTAAAATTTAAAAAGTTAGTCATATTACGAGAATACGATTTATCTTAGTTAGTGTACACATTTTTGTGTTTTTTATTTATTATATATATCAATGCGTAAAACATAATTAGAAATAGACATTTTAGTTATGATCTCTGTACAATTGGCCAAATCCGCGCTGTGGCAATTTGCAAACCGAATAGTTTGAAGAAGCTGAAATGTAACCCCGCCCATATTTCACCTTAACCAATCAAAACATCCCTTACAAGTAAGAGAGAAGACACTATTTTAAATTTATTATTTTAGTTGAAAGTTGTATTTCGGCTAATGTCCACGCGTCTCAGTGCTTAGAATTCTTTTTGCACAATAGGGAGTCAATGTAAACCTAAGCAGCTGAGAACACAATACGTGTCCTGTCTGTTAATGCGACAGCTGGTTACCTATACTATTTATAAATAGTTGGCCAAATCATATTTATTTATTTTGAATACTTTAACAAAGAATAGAGGCCTGTCTTTAGCTTTAATTAACTTATAATGAACTTAAAAAAGCTACTGACTAGCAACAACTTTTATGTAATCTTAAAAAATATTAATTTATTCAGAAAATCTCTTTTGAGATTTTGATTTTGGCCCAAGAATAAAAGTAATTGTCTTTAATTTTATTTTTTATCTTGGCAAAATGCATAATTATTGAATTAAAAAAATATTTTTTATCTATTTAACAGTATATCAAAATGCGTTATTTAAATAAATTATAAATTCATACACATGAGTCAAATACTGAATTTACTTGTAATAGAAATTTAACAGTTATCATTTAATGTACAGAGACGACCTAGTAGTTAAAGTTATATTGCATGAAATGTTTTAAGGGGCCAGGCTTGCCCTGTGCGCCAGCGTCGTGTACAAGTGATTTTCGACCTAGAGGTGCAACAGCGGAGTTTTCGCCCATTGCACGTAAACTAATATCGTCCAAGCTTCTAATATTGTCCAAACTTTATAGCACCAACTGCAAGAATTGCAGCAAGCACAATACCAGCAGCTAGCAGTGCAACAGCAGCAGCAACAAGTACAGCAACAGCAGCAAGTTCAACAACAGCAGCAACAGCAGAAGAAGCAACAACAACAACAGCAGCAGCAGCAACAACAACAACAACAGCAGTATGTACAAGAGTTGCAGCAGAGGCCTGAAGCTTACGTGGCGCAGGTAAGATATTTTGCTTATATTTGAGCTTACTTATATGTATATACTTATAGAATTGATGATGATGAAGATTAGCCCTTCATTCGGAACTCTGAATATACATAAAAATGTGTTCTGTTCTTTTGCTATAAAATGTCTCGTAGTTCAGTGTGCCTCCTGGCATAGTCCTCCTCAAACATTTTCCACTGTATTCTGTCCAGTGCTACACTTCTCCAATGATGTCCTGCTGTGAGTCTCAGGTCATCCTCACATCTTGTTTGTTAGCGTCCTCTGTTTCGTTAGTACGTTTTCCATCTCTTGGGTACCAATATGAGATATGAGATTATACTTATAAAATTACGAAAGGAAATTTATGTCAAATACTTGTATCTGCAATTATTTGGAGCTATGATAATAATTAATTTTTGTCAACATAATCAAAAGATACGGCCGTTTATGCCACATATTTTGAGAGTCAAAACATATAAGGTACTTCCTGTTAACCTAGAATTGTGAAAATTGTCAAAAGGCACCATTGTTTTGTAGCATAAGTAAGAGAAAATACGCGATTCTTCATTACACATGGCCGATTCTATTTTTATTTACTCGTCATATGATAAAGATTCTGATAGCCTTGCAGTTGTAGAATGACATTATAGGGATGACCAAATGGTCAAAGAATGTCACCGAAGTCTTCTTTTTAACCAGGTCGTATCATTCACATATGTGTTAAATCCTAAATACTTCTGACTGACCCATTCACATTGCATATTTTTTTTTTTACAACTTCCGCAATAGTAATAATAACTGTGTTGCGGTGCCTTTACAGACATTCAAACAGCTGACACAAAGAATATCTAGACTCAGAATAACTACTTGTGGATCACACAATTTTTTTCCCGTGTAGGATTCGAACCCACGGCTCTCGACGCGGCTGCAGCAACCACTATAACCAATATTATTTTGATTTAATAATAATTTGATTTGTATTGGCAGGGCGTGGGCGTGGGCGTGGGCGGCTGCAGCGCGGGCAGCGCGGAGGAGGCGGCGCTGGCGGCGGGCGGCGGCGTGGAGGCGCGCGAGCTGGGCGCCGTGCTCGCCTACCTGCAGCGCGAGGTGCCCTCGCTCGTCGCGCTGCCGCCCAACGAGCTGCGCTCGCTTGTGCTGCAGGTACCCGCGCGACCAGCCCGCCACATGTGCATGCGCCACCCGATACAATTCGACATTGACAAGCGACAATAATGATATCACACAACAGTAGATTCAATCGCTCGCAGATAAATATATAAAATATGAAAAAGTCGAATTTATAAACCTTTCTAAATAAACTATTTTGATGCTCACGTTTGGAGTCAAAATTCACACATATCACATAATAGTGAATTCAATTGTTGGCATATAACATACAAAATTTGACAATGTCGAAAAATATATATACATTTTTCTAAATAGACTACTTTGATGTTCATATTTGGAGCAAAAATTCACAAAGTATTATTCCATGAATGAACGAAAAACATAAAGGAAATCATTCACGTCAAATGAAAAATACAGTAAACAAGAAAGATGTCTTTTTAGTTACAGCCATACAATAAATTCCACACGAAGCGATTTTTCGACTACAGTCTTAAATGTATTGGATTGGATAATGGCATGAGAAATTTTTCTCTGAGTGATACGTTGACGCTCCCAGGTGATGCAACAGAAGTCCCACGAAATCCTATCGTCAAAGTGTGCCGAGGAGACGGAGGTGGAGGGCGAGGGTGAAGGTCACGAGCGTCAGGCGCGGCGCCTGCTCGAGGAGGCGCTCACCGCCGACTGGCCGCGCCAGGACCACCACCACCATCACCATCATCACCACCACCATGAACTACCGGTACTTGATAACTAGCTGTTTTTATTGATATCTAAATATTTTACAGGTGTTTAGTTTTGTATTATTGTTGTTCGTTCTAAATGAAAGTGTACTTCATGGTCAATGTGTATAGCTTTCAACGTAAGGTATGTTGAGTTATACATGCTATACATGGAAATTGTTATTCGCGGCGTTTTAGAGGTATTTTGTTCGGTATTATTGTTGTTCGTTCCAAATAACAGTGTCTTCCATAGCCTTTTTTTCTTGTGCTATCAACGTAATATGTGTTAAAAATGCTAAAATCTCGTGGCAATTGTACTAAATTTATATATCATTATTATTTTGTTTGTGTGTAGGCGGGCAATGGTTGCCAATACCGAGTTCGGCCGGCGTCACCCACGGGCGCGCTGGAGGGCGCGCCGACGCTGCCGCGGCCCGCCGACGAGCCCGCGCCCGCGCCGCACCCACAACAACAACCTGATCTCCAACCTCATTTTGCACTGCCACCACCTACCCTGCCCTATGAAGACTATAGGTAAGTCTAACAATTACATGTCAATTTGTTCTTATCATCATTACATATTATAAAACAAAGTCCCTCTGCCGCGTCTATCTGTCTGTTCACGATAATCTCAAAAACTACTGAACGGATTTTCATGCGGTTTTTACCAATAGACTGAGTGATTCATGAGCAAGGTTTAGATGTATAATTTGTTAAGGTTTTATACTACCCGTGCGAAGCGGGGTCGGATCGCTAGTATATTATAATACTTGTATTTCTTTGTTTAATAAGTTTCATTCAAGCTATATTGTATGGAGTACTATACAATATAGCAAGTATGACGTATAATTGGATGGTGACAGTAATATGTATGTATTGTACGTACAGATCAGCGACGTTCGGAGCGCAGCCGGCGACGGGTGCGGTGGCGGGCGCGGGCGCGGCGCCGCACGCCAAGCGCGAGCAGCCGCACCACCACAACAACGCCGCCGCCGCCGCCGCTGTCAAGAAGAAGGTAAAGGTTTGTGTGCCCCACTCATACTAATATTCTTTCATTTTCTAACGTAGCCGTCAGTCCTCCTGACGTGCATTCGCTCAACGTATTCGACTATGGCTAACTACATACTTATTTTCAGAGAAATTGCGCTTATTGTAAGTTTAGGTTTTTGGTTTCTAAAATGTCTTATTTACAAAGCTAATACAGTACACAAACCATTGTATGAAGGTCTTGCTATTAGTTAAAACTGTAGTATGCAGATCATCTCTGAACATATCCCTGCAGCAAAATTAAACTTCATCACCAAAAATAATCGTAAGAACTTACAGAGTGGAACATAAATTATAGTACAGCAAGTTCATCACAAATCTCATTTATATCATCTGATCCTAACTACTAAACATTAACCTCTACTATAGATGCAGTTATTTCTGTGTGTGTATATATCATAGAATGTGTGTGCAGGGTCGCTTCTCCGGGTCGGGGCGCGGCTGCCGGTCGGGCGAGGCGTACGGCACGGCCACGCCGCCGCAGCCGGCGCCGGCGGCCTACTGCGCCATGGACGTGGACGGCGAGACGGACTCCAACCACGACACCGCGCTCACGCTGGCCTGCGCCGGCGGCCACGAGGACCTGGTGGAGCTGCTGCTGTCGCGCGGCGCGGACATCGAACATCGGGACAAAAAGGTACATACTACTGTTGCCTTTATTTCTATGTGTATTAGAGTTGCCTTTCTAGCGTATTTAAATTCGACTCATTTTCACAAAATGATGAACATTTGGCCTCGACAACCTAAATGAAGACGATAACTATGTCTGAACTTACTGGCCTCCCATGCTCTTACAGATATTTTACTACTTAGAGATGGGCGTTAGGGGCTCTTAAAAGCATCAAGGGGTCTGTCTAATGATACCTTGAGTTTTCTAAGAATTGTTTTTATGTATTTTGTATTTCATACAGTTGCTGTCCTAGCTCGCACATAATTCACAAATAAGAATAAAAATTTTGCTTACTTATTCTAAATATTGCATCGCAGGGTTTTACGCCTCTAATCCTTGCGGCGACGGCTGGCCACGAGAAGATAGTGGAAATTCTGTTAAACCACGGTGCGGATATAGAAGCGCAGTCGGAACGTACGAAGGACACCCCCCTATCACTAGCGTGCAGCGGCGGCCGCTACGAGGTGGTAGAACTCATCCTTAGTCGCGGCGCCAACAAAGAGCACCGCAACGTGTCGGACTACACGCCCCTCTCCCTCGCCGCGTCTGGTGGTTACGTCAATATCATCAGGCTATTGCTCACGCATCAGGTATAACGAAAATAACTTACAATATACTCACTTACTCACACAACATTCGAAGAGCACAAGACTGACGATAATATTTATAAAACTTAAATCATCAAGAATTTTGATAATCTTAATAACATAAGCGTTTAATTTTCACTAATTAGTCGTCCAATTTGCAGGCTGAAATCAACTCCCGCACCGGTTCAAAGCTGGGCATCTCCCCCCTCATGTTAGCAGCTATGAACGGTCACACGGCCGCCGTCAGACTACTCCTCGACTGCGGCTCCGACATTAACGCGCAAATCGAAACTAACCGCAACACCGCCTTAACCCTCGCCTGCTTTCAAGGCAGACACGAAGTCGTCAGTTTACTGTTAGACCGTAAGGCGAATGTTGAACACCGGGCGAAGACTGGCTTGACTCCCCTCATGGAAGCCGCCAGTGGAGGCTACGTGGAGGTCGGGAGGGTACTCCTCGACAAAGGAGCCGACGTTAACGCACCTCCCGTCCCTTCGTCGCGAGACACCGCCCTTACCATCGCCGCTGATAAAGGACACACCAAGTTCGTCGAACTATTACTACAAAGGTATGTCTACTTTATTTTCTATATCAACCACATAACACGAAACAGCACAATGTTGTGTGCTATTTCGTAGTGTCAATAACAATAAACAAAATTTTTGATTCTGTGTGGTTTGAAATATGATCCATGTTGATGGTAAGTCATGTTATCATTGTAGGCGGGCGGCGGTGGAAGTGAAGAACAAAAAAGGGAACTCGCCCCTATGGCTGGCGGCCAACGGCGGCCACCTCGCGGTGGTCGAGATGTTATACGCCGCCGGCGCCGATATCGACTCACAGGACAATAGAAAAGTACGTATATATTGAGGAATAAGCTCATAATGACCAGACTGTCAATCCAACATTTATATAATAGCTAGTCATACGATATATTTGAATAAATATTGGCTATATATTGCTGCAGCAATGGTATTTCTATGTATAGAATATAGTTGGTTTTGTTTTTGTCTACTAATTATTTTTTGTTTCTTCCTTTTAGGTATCTTGTTTGATGGCCGCCTTCCGTAAAGGCCACACTAAAGTGGTCAAATGGATGGTCGGAGTAGTTACGCAATTCCCTTCAGACCAGGAGATGACAAGGTAATTTGACGCATACAATGTTATACTTTCATGGTTAAAACTACAGAGATCTCTTTACAAAACGTTTACTTTCGTTTATACTCGATGTGAGGGACAAGAAAAATCTCTTGTTTCTAATTTTTCATTTTCCTGATTGTGAATGAATGATGAATGATGAATAATATTCTATCACATACACACAACACCATCTAGCCCAAACTAAGCAGAGCTTGTACTATGGGTACAAGACAATGGATAAACATAGGTACATATACACTTTTTTTTTGTAAATACATATTATACATAGAAACACCCAGACCAAGACAAACATCCATGTTCATGCACACAAATGTTTGACTTGTGCGGGAATCGAACCCGTGACCTCAGGCGTGGCAGTCGGTTACAGTAACCACTACGCCATCGAGGTGTATAATATTACAATGTACTAAACATCGAATCATTGTAATTATTTGCAGCCTTAAAAATCACGAATGATTACACATGGTGGTAGTATATTAATCACGACTTAAAATTTAAATCATAGAGCACATATTTTCTTTTATGATATGATATCTGATACAACATGCTGCATCGCAAAAAAATGTAAAGCGGATTTAACCACACTTTATAGATCTTCTTTCGTCTTCTTTAAGCTGCAAAATTCTAAATTATTTGATATTATTAGGAATATCACGCAGTACGAAAAAAATGGGCTGAACCATTTTTCCTTGAAAAAGTTTTAATATACGATAGAGGCACCACCTATTTCATTATTACGAAATATTTTCGTATACGATTGACGTTAATGTCAAATCTGTCCCACCTGATCGGAAAATCTGCCATATTGTCTCTTAACTATGTTTAAACAAGGGACCGGCGCTGTTTAGATTTCAGTACTGTTTAGCTATTGATAAACTTACTCTTAGCGCTAAATAACGTTTATAAGTAAGATTTCTCATGAACAGTCGCTATATAGTACATAACCACCTATCAAATATTAAAAATGGGTTTATAAGTAAGACGGTATATCTATAACGATCTCCAAAGAAAGCTCCAAAGCTTTTAAATATAACATTTAATTTTTGTTTAGTTAAGCTTTACATAGTATTACACTAATATATTGTATTTACATTGGTATATTTAAAACATCAGTAATCGTTTTCGAAGGATGTTACTAAATACTCTGGAGCTCTACGCGCTTTTATGAACAGTCGAAATGTTTCCGAAAAGGCATGTTTGGCTGTTCATAGAGGACTATTAGTGCCCACACTTATGTATGGCAGTGAAACTTGGGTATGGCAAAAGAAGCATGAGAGCAGAATAAATGCTGTAGAAATGAGAGCGCTGAGAAAAATATGTGGTGTGACTCTGAAAGATAAAATAAGGAATAGTGTGATTAGAGAGAGATGCAGCATGAAAGTGGATATAGTGACAAGAATAGAAAAGGGTATGTTAAGCTGGTTTGGGCATGTAGAAAGAATGGACGAGGAAAGACTGACTAAGGAAGTTTATAATGCTAGTGTGAATGGAACAGTCCCAAGAGGAAGACCTAGGCGAACGTTTCTTGATCAGATCAGAGGCGTTTTGGACAAAGGCCAGGTTAAGAGCACCTTGAACCGACGGGCGTGTATGAGGAATGTGATGAAAGTGAATGAAGCCAGAGAAGTGTTTCAGGATCGTAGCAAATGGAAAACCGTAGTCTCTGCCTACCCCTCTGGGAAACAGGCGTGAATCTATGTATGTTACTAAATATGATTGATGACGTTTGATCCAGGTACATATGCACAATATCGGACAAGGAGCTGCTGGAGAAGTGCCAGGAGTGCGTGCGCGTGATCCGCGCCGCCAAGGAGACGCAGGCGGCGCGCGCCAACCAGAACGCCACCATCCTGCTCGAGGAGCTCGACGCCGAGCGCTGCCGCGAGGAGTCGCGCCGCCAGGCCGCCGCGCGCCGCCGCGAGCGCAAGAAGAAGAAGAAGCTCGAGAAGAAGGTATCGCCACTACTCTTACATACTACCTACACTTAGAGATCCGCGCCAACCAGAACGCCACCATCCTGCTCGAGGAGCTCGACGCCGAGCGCTGCCGCGAGGAGTCGTATTATATACTACATTTATAATATTAGAAGTATAATAATACCAAATCATTTGCAATTTATTTAAATGATACGAGAAGTTAAGCAATGCAATGTATTGTGTATTATCAGGAGGAGAGGCGCAAGCTGCAGGCGGAGAACGACAAGAACTCAATGTACTGCGAGAAGGCGCTTGGCGACTGCTCGGAGGGCGGCGAGCCCGACGACGAGCCCGCCGCCAAGGAGGAGGGCGACTCCGGCATCGACGCCAACTCGCAGGTGAGTGCGCTCTATACACTCGTACATTGTACACACTTAACATATTTTATATAAAACTAGCTGACCCGCCAACCGTTGTCCTGCACGAACTAACCTATCGCAGCGCACCTACCGGTTCCACTTGTAAATCTAAATCATTCAAAGACCCACTCAAACACACACAATTTTTTTTATGAAAACCGTTCCAGCCGTTTAGGATTTCAGTGACATATACACGTACAATTATATATCTATATAAAGATACAAACTCTCTATCTACCCCTCTGGGAAACAGGAGTTAATCTATATATGTACTTTCTAATTTTTGACATGTCAGGAAATCGTAAGTTTCTTTGTAGCCCTAAGTCACTTTTTGACTTGTAATCTAAGCCTTTGCTATACATACCTAATTTATGTTACTATAATAATACATGTTCACGAAAATATTCTGATGCATTCTAGATAACTGAATGTAATTCGAATTATACCATATTTCATACAGAGCAATATTTGAACATCTGACACCAAATATGTGACACGACACATATTCATTGAAATTAAACTACTATATACGGATTTTATCGCGTTGTTTATTTGACACTTTATTAATAAACAACGCGATAAAATCCGTATATAGTAGTTTAATTTCAATGAATAATATTCGCGTGAACAGAAGACAATATTACGACACATATTTTTTAGAGAAAAGCCTCGTAACTATAATATTCGGTACAGGGTTCCTGTTCATCGTCCGACGTGAAAGCACCTCCAGTTCAGAGTACCAAGACAAAGAAAAAGAAAAAAGAGGAAAAGGCAGCAGCACCTTCTCCCCCCGCACCTGCGCCTAAGAAACAACCGGACAAAGTGAGTACATGACTATACATATTTACCATATATAGTATTTAATTATATATTTAACATATATAACACCCATGTTTATACTGGAGGCCCAACCCTGGAGAAACCTATGATGGCGCAGTTGAATTACCATATACTACCCCAGGAAGGTACCAACTGCGCTAGCGTTGGAGAATCCCTCTCTCGGATCTATAGAGATAGATCCCATAGCGGTGACACCGAAACTGACCGACTTATTGAGCACATCCTGATGGTTTCAAATCTCTCTCCGCGATCTCCGCGGCAGGGATTCGTTTTACTTGGCGATTTTAACGGCCCCTACGCCGACTGGCTCAGTTCCAGTAAGACCGATCATGCAGGGAAATCTGTTCACGACTTCGGCCTGGCATATGGCCTGACACAACTGGTTACCACGCCCACGTGAATCCCAGATTTGGACGAGTCCCAAATTCGGGATTAGGGGTATTTCTTTATCTCAATATTACTATTATCTGGGGAAGTAGACGAATCCCAGATGTGGAGAGCCAAATTCCTTCACTGTTGGACCTTCTGTTGACTTCTCATCCGGATGGCTACCACGTATCTGTTGGCGCCCCACTTGCTTCCTCAGATCACTGCCTTGTACGGAGTACAGTGCCTCTCACGTGCTCGCCGCAATCCCGTGCTGCACGCAGCTGTCGTGTGTTGCTCTACAAGTCGGCATGGTATGGAGCTTTTCATTCCGTCCTCTGAGGTCCCATTGGTGACAAATTTTGGCCTAGGTTTGGTCTATCTTCCAAAATCTCATCTCGTAGGAAGCAGGAAGCTTACCAAGCCTGGGCTGATGCGGTGACGGCATGGTATTTAAATACCAGCACATTAAAAAAGGAGTATAACTTTGCCTTCAGGTCCTTCAAAAGAGATATTGCAAGGGCGAAGTCGAAGCACATCGGTAGAATTGGCGAAAGGCTTGAGCGTCTGCCTTCGGGAACTCGTGCATTCTGGTCTCTTGCCAAAGCTATCGAAGGAAATTTGTGCAAGCCATCCTTTCCACCTCTTTACATGGGAAAAGATTCGTTGGCCCACTACGCAAAAGAGAAAGCCGATCGTCTGGGCAAACACTTAGCGTCCAACTCGACTTTGGATGACAGGGGACAAGAACCGCCTGCCATACCGCGGTGTGAGGGTTGTATGCCGGGTATTGGGTTCTACCAACGCTCAGTGCGCTTAGCACTTCTATCCCTTGATATCCATAAGTCGAGTGGGCCTGATGGAATCCCCCCTATTGTGTTAAAGATGTGCGCTCCAGAGTTGGCGCCGATCTTAACGCAACTATTTTGGCTCTCTTACTCTTCTGGCGTAGTCCCGAGACCTTGGAAGACAGCATTGGTCCACGCGATCCCAAATACCAAACCAAACCCGTCCAACTACAGACCAATAGCCATAATACCCCTTTTCTCAAAGATAATGGAATCCATCGTCAACCGTCACCTCTTACGGTACCTGGAGGGTCATCAGCGACTTAGTGACCAGCAATACGTCTTCCTTAAGTGTCAGCCAGCTGGTGATCTTCTAGTATACCTGACACATCGTTAGGCTCAGGCGAGTGAGACAAAGGAGGTATAGCCTATATATATATAGGTCAGTGGACACAGCGAAGGCCTTCGATTGTGTTTGGCACAAAGCGCTTCTTTCGAAGCTCCCTTCCTATGGGCTTCCCGAGTGATTATGCAAATGGGTTGCTAGCTTTTTAGCAGACAGAAGCATTAAGGTCGTAATCGACGGTGAATGCTCTGACTCCATGTCAAATGCAATGCTGGTGTCCCGCAAGGCTGTTTGTTATCGTTTACTCTGTTACTCCTCCATATCAATGACATGTTGCAAATTAGCAGCATTCAATGTTATGCGGACGAGAGCACGAGCGATGCTTTTTATACCGGCCGCGCTAACATCTCGGTTGTCGGCCTCGATGGCGTAGTGGTTAGTGTAACCGACTGCCACGCCTGAGGTCGCGGGTTCGATCTCCGCACAAGTCAAACATTTGTGTGCATGAACATGGATGTTTGTCTTGGTCTGGGTGTTTCTATGTATAATATGTATGTATTTACAAAAAAAAAGGATATATGTATGTTTATCCATTGTCTAGTACCCATAGTACAAGCTCTGCTTAGTTTGCGCTAGATGGTCTTGTGTGTATGTGGTAGAATATTATTATTATTATTATTATTATTATTATCTCTCGGGAAAACGTCATTGAGAGCCGAAACAAATTTGTGTCTGAAATTGACACCTCTATTAAGGAAATCTCGGATTGGGGTAGACTTAATTTGGTCCAATTTAACCCCACAAAGACACAAGTTTGCGCGTTCACCGCAAAAATGCTGCTCATGGTCGTATCTCCTCACTTTGAGAACAACCCCATAACTGCCTCAGCCGATATTGGAATTCTTGGTGTCGACATACCGAGCGAAGTCCAGTTCCGCGGCTATTTAGAGGGTAAGGCTAAATTAACTTTAAAAATGCTTGGCGTGCTAAACGGATCGAGACAGTATTTCACGCCAGGCCACCGCCTACTTCTTTATAAGGCGCAGGTTCGGCCTCACATGGAATACTGTTCTCATCTTTGGGCAGGGGCACCCCAGTACCAGTTCTCCTTCTGGACTGCATTCAACGGAGAGCGACTCGAATCGTCGACTGCCGACGACTGAGATGTGGCCTCGCTATATATCTTCTATCGCTTGTACTATGGGGACTGCTCCGAGGAATTGTTCGGACTGATCCCTGCCGCCTCTTTTCGCCATCGTCCTACGCGACAGCATTTTCATTCTCCATCATTTAGATGGCTGGCAATCCACAACTGTGCTTTTCTCCAGGAATTTTCTGCCTCTCACTACAAAACTGTGGAATGAGCTGTCGCCTGCGGTATTTCCAGACCAATACAACCTTCAACACTTCAAGAAAAGAGCTTACTCCTTTTTAAAAGACCGGCATCGCACTTGTAATTCCTCTGGTGTTGCGGGTGTTCATGGGTCGCGGTAATCGCTTACCATCAGGCGATTCGTCTGCTCGTTGGCCCCTAAACAATAACAAAAAAATTAAAAATCAAGAGATTTTAATATATATATATATTCTTGGTGAATATAAAATAATCACAGGCATTAGCATGTCTAGGTCCCATGTGGGGGCTGTGCCTATTGTGATCTTCTAGGCACCATCCGTAGCACCGTAGCATTTTAGTGAGAATTTCTGAAGAAGGAATATAAGAATTTGTTAGCTTAGTTTCCAGTTTCCAAAGATAGGCACTCACACTCTCGGGTTTAGAGTTAACCTAATGGATTTAGAAGGCAATGCAACTGCAATATTTTTGTAAAACTATAATGCGTCATTTATACATGTCTAACTATGTAGATAATTGGATATTATTCCATTACCAAGTAACTAGATTTACATTTAGTTAATCTTTTTTACCTGTCCTCACAGAGCAAACCAACCAAAATAGAGACAAAACCTGAAAAAGAGAGTACTCCTAAGCCTGACAAGAAACAGGAGAAAGAGAACGTGGCGCCGAGCTCACCTCCCGCCACTCCTGCCAAGCCCGCGCCGCAGCCCGACCGCCGGCCGCCGGAGAAGAAGGATAAGTGAGTCCCGCACGCACCCACGTGCTTGTCGACACTATACATGTGCGGACTGTTGAATGAGTTAACTTAATAGACAATCCCCACGAACAAACACATTCTTAGTATCCAAAACGAATTAAGCCAGCCTACATTCATGAACGAAAGTGTTATACACTTGAAGTAACCCACACTTAGTATTAAGCTCCAGTATTAAGAAATAATATTAATTGAACATTCAACATGTCAGCACATTTAGGTGCATGCTTTTTAATGTTTGATTGAGTAATAATGCTTGATAATTTTTGTTTTATTACTAGTTGTTACTTGACGACAGGTGGCAAATTAGATGAAATGAAATAACATATAGGCGGGTTAAAGATAAATATTATTCTTGCAGAAAACCCGAAGAGGATAACTCTAAGAGCATTACAGTACAGAATGTTAACAAATATGGGAATAACTCTAGAAAGAGTCAAGTATTCGAATCCACTAGGCACAATGTGGATAAAGACGATGTTGACACAAGCGACAAAAATAAAAAGACGCAACACACGCATCAGTAAGTTTGATCATCATGTAAACGTCACGCGGCATCATTGTATACGTGATAAACTTAAATCAGTGTCAAAGTTGTTTTATCCTCACCGTCTGGTTATAGATACAAGTGTAGAACTATACTTGCATGCCCTCTGTGTGTAACGTGCCTACGTTTGTTTTCTTTTCCTGTGCATGGCCTCACATTGACATTGATTTTTGAATTATTTATCATTTGTTGCTTATTGTTATTGAGATTAATTGTTGCAGGAGTGGTAAATTTATGGAATGTAATTACTGAAGTTTTGGTATATAATATTAACAGTACCAATATATAATGTTTTGTAAATAAAGTGAATCTAAAAATAGAGAGAAGTCGTACGGGCAAACGAATGCTCTATGCGAACAATCATCTACTATCATGTGGTAGACAGTAGATGGATGGCCACCAAATACGACCTAATATTTTGTATGATATCTTAAAGATCACAAACCCCGTTTTATATAATTAACATGGTGAACAAGCATAAAGCCTGCCTGGTGATACCATCAGTCAGTTAGACTATGGCATAAGTTGCCGTAGCATATCAGCGCTTGTAACACCAGATATATCAATCGCACATTGGTCACTGTTATAAGGAAAAGTTGCGTTGTTGAAACAAGGGAGGGGGGCCACATACCAATAATACCTGCCAACAAACTTAATTCATTATAGACTTCTAAAGTACTCCACTTACCACTGACAAAAGTTCTCTTTTAATTTACCGCTGTTAGTGTTGTAATTTGTTTGTTGATGCCGCGCGCCCTCCGCTCTATGTTTAGACTCACTCTATAGCTTATGTGTTGTAAATTTAGGTATGAAAATATATTTAAATGAATATCTATACAGTTGCACATAACTTCTTGGTCACTATGTCGTTCCTAAGTAAAAACAGTCAGCTTTATCTTAAGCAGTTGCATAATATACTTCATCCATTGCACTCAATTTTCTCCTATTCAACTCTATCATAATTGATTTCGCACCAAAATAGCATCAAATATTTCGTCACTCAAATGTTTTACATAGTTAGTTATGTATCTGCACTAAATAAATACATTTAGTTAAAGAGTCGGATGTTATATGTGTTGTTACTGTTGTAGATGGGAGATGGAAGGCAAGAGCACGTCTCCTAAAGGTGGATGCGTGGGCGGTCGACGAGAGGAAGGCTGGAAGGAGGTCGTTCGTAAGTCCAGCGTGCAGACACTATCCACCGTCGAACCTGGGTGAGTTATATCAATACAGGTGCCGGTAAATTTGTAAACGTTTATGTGACCCAGGAAGAATAAACACAAAATCGTGAATGTGATATCAATAATCAAAACTATGGAGTTTTTACTATTAATACGTCTTTAACGACTCAGCTATCGAGTATGTGTTCTGATTCAAATCTGTCTTCTGTAAAATATAAATACTTGGCATACCTCAGCAACGTATCAGAATTATGTCAGTATTGCTATCTAGTCCATGAACTAATTCAATATTATAAATTATTATTATTTAGTTGAAAAGTTTACTTTTCTTTTTATTGTATGTCTTCTAGGATGGTAATTTTGTATCCAATATCTATGTTCTTTATCTAATAAAATGTATTTCTCAATGAACATAATATGATATTCTTATGGGCGAATCTATTGGTCCTTTTATAATTTGTTTGTTCGAGTGTAACATATTGGTTACAGTTGCAAGAAAGTATCAGTAGCGTCGCACGCGATCTCGCGCGTGATCGGCCGCGCCGGCAGCAACATCAACGCGATCCGCTCCGCCACCGGCGCGCACATCGAGGTCGACAAGCAGAGCAAGGGGCAGGGCGAACGGATCATTACTATTAAGTGAGTACATCATCATTATCTCAGCCGAAAGACGTCCACTGCTGGACGTAAGCCTCCTTGAAGGTTGTTCACAAAGATCGGTTTTGGGCCACCCGTATCTAACTGCTTCCCGCGACCAGGTCGACGGTTCACCTTGTGGGGAGCCTACCCTGCTGTGTCATCCGGTGCGTGACTCCCACTCCAGAATCATTCTGCCTCAACGGCTATCATATATCATATGAAACTATTTGTTATGCATAATATTGTCTTTAAAACTTCGTCGAAACGTCGGGAAAAGTGTAAATATAAATAGAAACTTGTGTCTTTAGAATAAATCGCGATAAAATTTGGATATATTAGTTTAATTTCAGCTATTCATTTCCTCTACCCAAAATATAAGTTCAAGTCCATGATGGAGCTCTAGCCGTCGAGAATTGATAACTAATTAGCTTATACTGCCTATCTAAGAAGTTACCACTAGACCTTTTAGTCTGACTCAGTTTACCACATTTCTTAGTAATCTGAAATAAGCAAATAAGGTATAGGCAAAATGTTGATAAGTACGCGAAGTTTTATTAAGTGAGTGTGTGTGTGCACAGGGGCTCCGCGGAGGCGACGAAGCAGGCGGGCATGCTGATCGCGGCGATGATCCGCGACCCCGAGGCCGACATCGTGGCGCTGCTGCCGCGCGCCGCCGCCAAGGCGCCGCCGCCGCCGCCCGCGCTGCAGCCCAAGCCGCCCAAGCAGCCGCCGCCCAAGGTACCGCTGCACTGCCGCGCTCAGGGGCGCCCAGCCACTGCACGCGCGTCTTCTCTTGTTCTCTTGCTCTCTTGCTCTCTTGCTCAGAGGTACAGATTATTGTTTGTTGCCAGTTGCATTTAGCTGAGACAACTCTAAATTGTAACAATAGTGAATATTGAAATTTAATTACTATATACGGATTTCTTCGTATATAGTAAAGTGTAAAATAAACAACGCGATGAAATCCGTATTTAGTAGTTTATATACTTATACTATATATATATACTTATATACTTTTTCGTTGAAGTAACAAAGGTCATCACAGAAGTATATGATACATCACTCATATCAATATTATTTTATTCCTACGTAAATTTAATAAAATAATTGAACAATGTACACCCAAATAGCTAAATCATAATTTAGAATAATCTCATACGCCGTTGGTAAATGAGACAACTTAAATATTTTTATACGTTAAAGAACTTCGAGTAACTGTTACCACTTTGAACACAAACAAGCTCTGTAACAAACTATAAAAAATAGATTTTATGTAATGTTTATTGCATTAAATTGTTGAGAAGTAATGCAAGAGTGTTCCCTCTGTAGCAGGCGGGTACGAGCGCGGGCGCGGGCGCCAGCAGTAGCAGCAGCAGCTCGGCCAGCAGCCGCACCACGCCCACTGCGCGCGCGCCGGCCAAGCAGCACGCCGCGCCTGCGCGCGCCGCGCCGCCGCGCCTAGGTACGTGCACACACGCCTATCGACCACTCCATGCCATCTAGTTCGGCCAGCAGCCGCACCACGCCCACTGCGCGCGCGCCGGCCAAGCAGCACGCCGCGCCTGCGCGCGCCGCGCCGCCGCGCCTAGGTACGTGCACACACGCCTATCGACCACTCCATGCCATCTAGTTCGGCCAGCAGCCGCACCACGCCCACTGCGCGCGCGCCGGCCAAGCAGCACGCCGCGCCTGCGCGCGCCGCGCCGCCGCGCCTAGGTACGTGCACACACGCCTATCGACCACTCCATGCCATCTAGTTCGGCCAGCAGCCGCACCACGCCCACTGCGCGCGCGCCGGCCAAGCAGCACGCCGCGCCTGCGCGCGCCGCGCCGCCGCGCCTAGGTACGTGCACACACGCCTATCGACCACTCCATGCCATCTAGTTCGGCCAGCAGCCGCACCACGCCCACTGCGCGCGCGCCGGCCAAGCAGCACGCCGCGCCTGCGCGCGCCGCGCCGCCGCGCCTAGGTACGTGCACACACGCCTATCGACCACTCCATGCCATCTAGTTCGGCCAGCAGCCGCACCACGCCCACTGCGCGCGCGCCGGCCAAGCAGCACGCCGCGCCTGCGCGCGCCGCGCCGCCGCGCCTAGGTACGTGCACACACGCCTATCGACCACTCCATGCCATCTAGTTCGGCCAGCAGCCGCACCACGCCCACTGCGCGCGCGCCGGCCAAGCAGCACGCCGCGCCTGCGCGCGCCGCGCCGCCGCGCCTAGGTACGTGCACACACGCCTATCGACCACTCCATGCCATCTAGTTCGGCCAGCAGCCGCACCACGCCCACTGCGCGCGCGCCGGCCAAGCAGCACGCCGCGCCTGCGCGCGCCGCGCCGCCGCGCCTAGGTACGTGCACACACGCCTATCGACCACTCCATGCCATCTAGTTCGTCAATCCATTCAAAATCCTATTCCTTTATTCATTTACGTCACAAGGTAACACTTATGAACGTCAACGTTACACTAACTAACCTATAATATGAATTTACATTTACTTATTGCCACATTCAGCAATGCAAGAGCGTAGTATCAATCAATGGCCTTTTGTGGAGTCGTTCAGTACAATAAGGTACCTAATTGCAACGACAGACAGCTGGACTTGGTTTGAAGTGGGCGTAAGGGCGTAACAGTTTGTGCAGACGAGGAGGGTTTGCAACCGGTAGATGCATACCACCCGCCGCTCGCGGTCGCCGTCGACGTCGTTGCCGTGCCACCCCTGCACTCACCTACCAATATAACAGATGATTTCCATAACTTACCGTTTAAACAATGGAACTTTCTCAAAGCTGAATTAAATCACATATATAATTTCATTTCATTAATAGATTGGATTGAAATGTATAGTATTGAAGAGCCTGATTTAGCATTAGATTTTTTTATCAGAAAATTACAGCAATTTTTGACTACTGTATTCCTGTTAAAATTAAGAAATCGAAAAATTTCTCACGTAATTACTCCGTATGGTATACACCAGGCATTATAAAAGATATAAAGGCAAAATATAATTTACATAAGCAGTATAAAAAATCTAAGGCGCGTGCTGATTACGATGCGTTTTCTCGATGCCGGGCGAGAGTCAAGTCGGAGACTAAGCTAGCACAAGACCGTTATCGGGACCAAGTGCAAAGTCATCTAGCGTCCGATCCAAAAGCTTTCTGGCAATATGTTAGATCAAAAAGAGGTAACACTAACAAGCATATATTAATAAAAAATGGATGCACGCTGTCAGATACCGAATGTGCTGAGGAGTTCGCACGATATTTTCGATCTGTATATAGCTTAACGCCAGCAGCGCTAGATGTTGCCACGGTGAGCGCAGCGGTGACGCCGTGCGGTGCGTCGGCGCACCTCGGCCGCCTAGAGTCACTAGATGTGGGGCGCGCGCTCGCCCGACTTCCAGCCAAACGTTCGGTGGGGCCAGATGGCATTCCACCTTTTATACTAAGGGACTGTCGCGTAGTATTAGTAGAACCCTTGTTATATTTATTTAATATGTTATATTAATATATGTTTATTACGACCGCTAAGTTTCCAGATCGATGGAAAATAACGCGAGTAGTACCGGTGCCCAAAGGCAAGGGTGGTAAGGACGCAAGCAATTACAAACCAGTAGCGGTTCTTTGCGCTCCTGTCAAAGTATTTGAGACGGCCATCTATCAATGTTTATTTATACACACAAGTTAGCGCACATTTGTCTGATGCACAACACGGCTTCCGACCCGGCAGAGGAACAACGGGCAATCTGTTGCATCAAATGACAATGATGACACCAGCAGTTGATGGTGGACTACAGGTGGATGTCGCCTATCTGGACTTCAGGAAGGCATTCGATACGGTTGACAATGATGTTCTTCTTCAGAAACTAGCTTTCATAGGGTTTACACCCCACACGTTAAAATTCTTTTCCAACTATCTGCGTGATCGGCGTCAGTTTGTTGACTGTGGCGGATGTCTTTCTGAACCCTACTACACATGGTCGGGCGTAAGTCAGGGGAGTAATTTGGGCCCCTTTCTTTTCATAATTATGATCAATGACCTACCGAAAGTTATTGAACAGGCTACATGTCTGCTTTTTGCGGATGATATTAAGCTTAGCATAATAGTTAAAGGCGTTGGAGACCATCTCCTGTTTCAAAAAGACATTAACAATGTTAATAGGTGGAGTAAAGAGAACAAACTATATTTTAACGTAGAAAAGTGTTCATTGATGTCATTCTTTCGAGCGCGCAGCCCAAGTAACTATCCGTACCAGATGGGAGGACAATTGTTGCAGCGAGTTGCGGAGATAAGGGATCTCGGTGTCCGCTTTTGCGCAAACCTAAATTTCTGAAACCATATTGTGGACGTAGGTCAAAGGGCATACCGAAATCTTGGGTTTTCCTTGCGACAGGCGAACGAGTTCTCTAATATTGGCGCCATAAAAGCTTTGTATGAAGCATTAGTCAAAAGTCACCTTGAATGTAACGCAGCTATTTGGAATCCGCATGAGGCCAAGTATAAAGCAATGTTGGAGAGAATTCAGAACAAATTTGCTAGATTTCTTTACCTCAAGATATATGGAGTTTACCCAGGATTTCCATTAATCTATCCAACATTGTTTTTGCTTGGCAATTATTTTTTATTTATTTTTATATGATATTATTAATTATTATTACAAGCTGGAAGTGAGACGGGAGGTAGCCCTTGCTACGTATCTCTTCAAAATGTTGCGAGGGAAAATTCACCATCCGACAGTACTGGGTGAGCTTAAGTTTAGCGTTCCGGATGACTACGTGGGACGGCGGCGGCGACCGCGGCTGCTGGCGGTACCGACAGCGCGTACAAACTTACTGCAACAAGCGCCACTGACGCGAGCATTGCGCGCACTTAACTACGTAGCTGAGCGCATTGACTTGTTTTCGTGTTCACTAAACGAATTCACAAAGGCCACTTACTGATAGCTAGTTGTGATCAACATAATAATCTTTAGTTTTAGTATATTAAGTGTGTAATTGTGTAACTTCTCTATCGCATTGGTATTTTTATTACTGTAATGATAGATGTAAGTATGTATGTAAATAAATAAATAAATAAATAAATAAAAAAAACAAAACAGTCTTAAATAACCAAAAATGTTTATCATGCGATCACAACTTTTCTATGTGCACACAACTATGCCTACTATATTTAAATAAATGCATCTGTTTTTTAAACTAAGTTTTGTGAAGTCTGACCCCTAAACATATCGAGCAAGTAAAACTATCAACTATCGAATATTCCAACAAAACTATTTTAATTCTAGCATCAACCTCGGAGAAACGAACATCAAGCTCGAGCACTATCACCACGGTGGCAACCTCCGCCAGCGGATCAAAGACCACAAGTGCGCTGTCGTACACTGGAGTGATTGTAGGCGCGCGACCGCATACGTTCGCCGCTAAACTCACGGCTGGACCCACATCAACTCCTGTTCCAGTGCAAGTAGACACTGCTAAACCGCGCACAACACACCAGGTATGAAAATATTAACTTTTTCTTTGTTTAAAATATAAGGTGGTCAACAAACTTGCAGGCTGTCTGATGATAAACGTTTACTGTAAGGATGAAGGTACGCCAAGAATATTTATTACTCGTGTGTTACCAAATTTGTTAAAAAAGGAACCATAGTAGTTCTTTTGAAACTAGATTGTAAAATATTAGATTTGCCTTAAATATTTGCTATATCCTAATAACTATACCGTTCACTATCAGCCTTTTAAAATAAAATAAAGGGAGTAGTAATCTACAGATTCAACAGAACATCTTTTAAATAAATTTTGGTCTGGTAGTTTTAATTGCATTAATCTATCATGATACTTTATGGTCGAAGTCCTTATTATTTATTCAAAGAATATGAAATATTGTATCAAGTAATGTATTAGTTTAGGTAAGGTAGATATAAGATAAAATTATTACTTTATAATTTACTAGATGTGCCACCGGTTTAACCCTCGTTTATCGTAACTGCACCGCCTCCGTGGGTCGTCGTAGCGTGATGTTATATAGCCTTCCTCGATAAATAGGCTATCCAACACTAAAATAATTTTTCAATTTGAACCTGTAGTTCCTGAGATTAGCGCTTTCAACTAAACAAAAAACTCTTCAACTTTATAATATTAGTTTAAATTTGTATAGATTGCATTTGTCTAGGGAAAAGTTAAAAGCTTAACTTTTATATTGTATGTATATGCTGAATGTTAATTAGTTAATGCAATAAATATAATTGAAATGTAAATATCGCGTCCCTATATATGTACATCCGTGAGTAACGCATTACATGCCCCATCAGACCCCAGCGGGCGGTGCAAGCCCGGGCGCAGTGAGCTCGTCAAGCGCAGTGAGCGCGGCGGGCGCGGTGTCGCCGCTCAAGAGTGCGCGCGACCCCACACCGCCGCCCGCGCCGCAGCCCCAGGCGACGCCCAAACCGGAGGACAACGATGCTAAACAGCACCGCCTGCCCGAACGCACCATGCAGGTTAGACAAACTCCCATCCTAGTCTCCACTAGCTAACTAAACCAAACATTTCCTCATCATGTCTGTGTATGCTAAAAATTTGTCAAAGTATCACGATCCTATTTCGCTGATGACGTTGAAACCCCAAGTAATAGAGAACAGGCAAACAGGAATGTCTACCGACTAATCGAAACATCGTGTAGTGCTAAGAATTACCCTAAACGCAAATTGGTTTTGGATTGACGCAGATGGATCCTAAATACTTCACGACCATTATAAGCATTTACAAATATATCACACTCCTGTATGCGATTTTATCCCACTGTACTACCAACATGGACCCAATTGTAACATAATTAGAGGAGCTTACAATTACTTATACAGGTCTACATAAAATTGTAATAGTACAAAACAACTAGGCATTGATTACTAGAACAGCGAAATTAACTTAACGTTTTGTTCATAGCTGAGCCCCGACAATTCGAGTTCCTGGAGCGCCAATGAAGAAAACACACCTAATACGTCAGCAGCTCTACACATTAACACTACACCGCAAGTACGTTATCTTGGATTTGATGTTTACAAACCAAATTAGCATACAACAATTATCCTAACTTCCTTCTGAATCTATCACTAGACTATATTCTGAGCTTCGATCAGATGTCAACTTTTGAGTGTATGAACGGCTCATACCAACTGTTATAAATGTTTATCACAATTAGCTTCAAGAGCTTTATATATTTGCTGAAACATGGCAAGACGCGATCTTAGAGTGCTATTATGTTTATTTTTAAGAAATATAAATAATTGTTATTTGCGTGTTTATAGTGCTTGCTAGAGATGTGTGCTAGTGATAACATAAGAAGTAATAAAGATGTATGGTCCACAGTCGAGCGCGGGCAGTGGCGGAGCGCAGGAGTATTCGCTGTTCAAGGACCTGTCGGCGGGCGCCGGTCCCGCGGGCGTGTGGGGTGCCGCCGGTGACGCACACCACAACGTAGACCCGCCGCCGCCACAGGTATATACCCACCATGTACGACTATTCACATGCGATTTTATATTTTGTATATGAAAAAATTTGATGCAGGCAGGATGATTTAGGTAGAATGTCGATTAAAAAATATTAAAACATTCGACAGTAAGTGACAATTCAAAAATATTAGGTATTTGTCTCAACGCCTGCTTTATGAAATTTTTAAATACTCCTGGATATTCATTATCTATATGGCAGAGCCGAAAATTATTTAAATCTTTTAGCCGGACATGGCATGCTACCTGCACACTGTATCCCAACTCACACGCAAACCTGCCTTGACCATGTTATTCTTCAGACTAAATTGCCCGCGAAGTGTTTCGGTGCATACACTACCATAACTGACCATTACAGCTTCATATTAAGTCTAAGTATGCAACCAAGTAATCTAAAACTTAACAGAATAATGAAAAGAGTAGACTATATTCTCCTTAATATGTGTCTTACCGAGTTTGAACCAATACTATCAATCAATATATCAATGGCAGACGTCAACGACGCCGTTAATTTTCTTATTACTACCCTAAATAAAAAGCTAAACAGTTGCACCAAAATTACAAATACTCCCAGATGTCAGCAAATTCTCAAACCTTAGATTACACAAGGCATGCTAAGGTGCATAAGAAACAGGGATAAACAACAGGCGAAAAAAAAAAAGTTTCCAAAAAATTAAACCTACAAATTAACCTATACTCGCTATCGTAATTTCTGTAATTTGATGATAAAAATGCTAAAAGATAGTATGGAAAGTCTGAAATCAACCAAGCTTACACAATACTAAAAAACTTTGGAAGGTCATAAACAATATTACACATACAACTAAAACGAAATCCCCAGCGTCCGATTTAATTGCTAATAACAACCCTATAGAGTCAGCTAATTCAGTGAATCGACATTTTATAAGTATCGGAAAAATCCTGACAGATAAATTACGGAGACCCAACTCACCTTTTTGTCCTCCTTTGTCTGAAATGCCAAATCAGTCGCAATCGTTTGTTCTTTCTCTGACAGATGCTGATGATGTTGGCTTAGCTATAGATAAACTTAAAAATGATTGTTCTATAGGCTTAGACTGCATTTCTAACAGCTTCATCGAAATATATAGAAATATTCTAGTTGAACCTCTTGCGTGCATCTGTAATTTGGTATTTTCAACGGGGAAGTCTTCCCAAAAGCATTCAAGCAGCAACACTTATCTATCCTATTCATTAAAGGTGGCGACAGAGACTGTGTTAATAACTATCGACCCATATCAATTCTACCTGGCTTCTCAAAGATTATTGAAAAAATTGTCAACAAAAGACTTACTAATTAGTAAAGAAAAGTCTTCTATCTAACTCACAATTCGGTTTTTGAAAGAACAAGTCAACTGATAACGCAGTCTATGAACTTACCAACACCATAGTTACCAGTATGGACGAAAAGAAAAAAGTAATCGCAATATTCCTAGACTTGGCCAAGGCATTTGACACAGTCTCTGTCCCGCTATTGCTCGAGAAGCTGGAGCGATTGGGTATCCGCAACGTTCAATGGAAATTCTTTTCAAGTTACCTCAACGATCGGACTCAATGTGTTCAGCTGGATGGTGCGAGTGGTGATGACCTTCCCATCGATACAGGGTTGCCACAAGGCAGTATTCTTGGACTGATATTATTCTTAATTTTTATTAATGACTTGTGCCAATTAGATCTGGCTAATGGGAAGATTATCACCTTTGCAGACGACACGGCACTAATTTTCCGAGGTGATTCTTGGAATGGCACATATAGATATGCCCAAGATGTTATTAATAAGATTACTAATTGGCTGAGTTCCAATCTTCTTTCGTTGAATGTCAGTAAATCCAAATCCTACATAGCAATTAGCTTGAAAAACATAAAATTACACCCTGAACAATCTATTCCAATCTTAGCACATTCCTGTTTAAATTATAACTCATCTGCTCGTTGTACCTGTCAAGAACTACAATCAGTTGACACTATTAGATAACTTGTTTGACAAAAACCTAAACTTTCAAGCTCACGTAGATTTATTGACATCCAGAACTAGAAAACTGATTTACGTTTTTAAAAACCTACGTCACGTGGCAGATAAAGATGTTCTAAAGCTGGCTTACCTCGCTTTGTGTCAGTCTATTTTGACGTACTGCATCGCATCCTGGGGAGGTGCTGCAAAAACCATTTTAATAAAACTGGAGCGCGCCCAAAGAGCATTCATAAAAGTGGCTCTTTTCCTTCCTTACTTGCATCCTACGGCTGAATTGTACCAAGAATTTAATGTTCTAACAGTTCGCCAGCTATTTATTCTTCGTATAGTTTTGATGACACACGCACAATCTAATTATGACCCTTCAATTATCGCAACAAAACGGCGTAAACATAAAATTTATATAAATGATACGACGTACAGAACTACTCTGTCACATAGGTTCCATTGTTTCTTAGGTCCATTCTTGTTTCTATATACTGCCTAAATAAATTCAATCTAAAAAAATATTAACGTCTTGGTTACAAGATCTATCATATTCTGATACTGAAGCCCTACTTATGCCGTTAATATAATGAATTTAATTTATGTACAAATCACACAAGTTAAATGCATGACAGAAACACACACACACACACACACACACACACACACACACACACACACACACACATACATACACACACACACACACACACACACACATACACACACGATACTTTCTGAAGTGATGTACACGATCGTCGAGGGGTGCTCTACGCAGCGTCCAGTGGCGTTGCGCCACGAGCAAATGCATTTTAGAATTCGAAAAAGTTTTTCTTCTTTTCGTGTGGTCAGTGGCCAAACTGTTGTCAAGAGTTGTTTAAGTCGCCTGTAGACTTCTGACATGGCTTAACGACTGATATCAATTTGACAACAACCGGGACCGCCTTTTTTTACGAGTCCGAAGCACAGAGACGCTCAGATGAAATACCACTAAGCGATCACCCATCTATAGACTAACCGCACCCAACGTTGCTTAACCTCGCTAATCGTTTACCGATCAGTGAGTGCAACTAGCTATGAGCGCCTCAAAACTCTTATACAACAGCTTTGGCCGTTCGTCTGTCTGTTATACAACTTTCAATTTAAGAATCGAAAGAGCTAGATACTCGCGGTCAACGCCTTTCGACTCAGCATAGTCGATATACTCCCGTTTTGACTATGACCTTTGATCTCAAGGTCACGTGGTATCACGTGACATTTGTATATATTGTTTTTCAAATCTAAGATTTATATAAATTTAGAGTCAATAAGATTACTATGAAAAATGTAGCCCTGAAAATGCGCTAGCGGCTATTGTTATTAAAGTGGATCGAGCTTAAGAAATAACGTAACTGATCTCCTGTCAGTTGGTGTCGCAGGCGGACGCGAGCAAGGCGCCGGGGTACCGCGGCGGCGGCGGCGCGGGCGGCGGCTGCTCGCCGTGCAGCCGCACGTCGTCGCACGGCTCCACGCCGCCGCCCGCCTACGCGCCCGCGCACCACGCGCAGCACGCGCCGCACGCGCAGCACGCGCAGCTCGCGCAGCACGCGCAGCACGCGCAGCACGCGCAGCCCGCCTACCACCAGCCGATGCCCATCGGTCAGTATACTAATACATGCTATAATTAAGTTGAAGCGAAACGTCCGAACATATATTTACATCTTGTAGTATTTTGAACTCCATTTTCAACAAAAACGTACAAATGTGTGTAAAGCCAACATAATGACGCATGGAAGCACGCCTTGACATGTGCATTCGCGTGTTGAGGCGCGTTGCTACACGTCTACGAACGTGACCGACGGCCGACGTCGAGTGTAATCGCGCGTCGTTGCGTGCTACAGGTGTAAGACGCATCGAACTTCGATGACACAGGACAGTGATAAAACGTACTAGCACACGTGCGAAGACGCGTTTGCACGACGACCCATGATTGACTAAATTATATTTTTCTATAAAACAAACTTTTTCCATAAAGGCGAAGCGACACGGCTCATATTACATAGGATACATGTAACATATGAATAGCAAAGTATAAAACTCGATTCATCTAAAACTATAATATCGTTGATGTATTAATCAGCCATTTTAAGGCTAACCACCGCAAAATTTGATAATCCCCACATACACCATCCTAAAAGTAAAATTGTTCTTATCCCAATCTCAATATTGGCTGCGTCCCATTGCTAGACCTTGTGGTCAAAAAAATTAAACTTGAAGCAGAATACATAACTTAAATAATTCATGTTTCAGGTAATAACGTAAACGCAATGGATATGAGCGGACTTTCCCGGAATGGACCTATCTATCAAGATAACTCCCGAAATGGACACAACATTATGGTAAGTAACTTCTTATAGACAAAGGCAATGACCTAGCTAGACAGGGTTACGGTATCATAGTCTGGCTAAAGCTAATTCATAGTCTGTTAACGGTCTGACTAAAATAATTGTGAGGTTGCTGTGCAAGACGGCCAAGGAAAATACCGGATAGCCGCTTGAAACATTCCCTCACCCGTCTATGATGGATCTTTACATACTGACACAGCCCAGTGAGTTGATTTTCGCGACCTTAGTAGATAAAATCATGTACCAATGTTTTGCACACGCTGCTACCCATTGATATATCAGTCCTCTACCGATTGGTGGCATTCGCGTCTACATAATACAATGTGAACACTCGTGAATTACTAAGTCGGCGGGGCGCAAGATTCGTGTGTTAACTTCACCTTAAACTGAGTAATTGTTATGTAAAATATGCTAACTCGACAATATTACTAAATTCATTTTGAGGAAAATAGATCCAAAGATAATGGCTTAACCTAAACATACACAAAATTAACACTATCCAGGTTTTTTGTCTGACCGATCTATACTTTCATGTACCGAAATTGCCTACCGGCTTGAAGTCCTGGCCGAGAAAGATGTAATTTGAGCATTGTTGCAGTACTAAAGTCATAACCTTGTTCAACTCCAACCACTACATCGACACCGGCAGCAAATTTTACTAAAAAAATTGTGATAATTTACTACATAATTATCCTATTATTGTCAGAAAACTAGTCCAATGTAGGCATTTGCCTATAGACTGAATGCTATTTCTCCCTTATAGCATGGGTTGCTGGCTTAAATGCCTCTAGTTTCCTTATGACTTGCAGTTGTTTATGTTTCCGTTTTGCTTAGCAGCAGCAAGTATCGATCTCGAGCGGCGTAAACATGAGTGGTGCAGCACTGGGGTTGGGCTACGTGGGCGTCGAGACGGTGTCGCGGTTGAATCCGCGCGCGCCTGACTTCGCACAGAGACACCCACTAATGCAGCAAAAGCATAACGCACAGGTAAAAACTACTTCCTACACAGGAAAGCTCTAACCTTCATCATTGAAACTTTCGCTAAATTATAGCAATTTAGACTATAGAAGCGTGCTTCTTACATTCCTATCATTGTGTATAGTAAGCGAAACAGACGGATAGACAATTTTCGAAATACTGTATTTTATGTCTGACATTACATACTGATCGGTGACCCATGCCTTCATGTCTTTGCATGCTTTAATTTGATCGCTTTTTGGCAGTTATCTTTACTGATACTTTGTTATTTCCAGTTGTTCGCGGGCGCAAGCAACGCTGGCAACCTGAGCGCGCTACTGATGTCGTATCAGCAGCAACCAATGAATCAGTCACCCAAACCCATGCAGCACACGCCGCAACAACATCATGCCTACCAGGTGCGTTTGAGTTCTACCTTATAATGTTGTGTTGGTGTATAGGCAGGCTACTACTGACCTTAATTGCAGACTGGTGGTATTTAAATCATATTGGTATTAGTGAACATTCTGAATCTTACCTCTCTCTCTCTCTCTTTCTCTCTTTAGTTGTATTAATTATTCTTATTTTTGTGCCATTTATTATGCGCGACAACTACTAGCTATATAAAATATATTCTTTATTCATATGTTTAATTAAAATTGTCATGTATTTCAGTCTCTTCTGGAGCGCGGGGTAGGAGTGGGCGTAGGCGTTAACTCCGGCGTTGGAGTAGGTGCCGTGGGCAGCAACAGCGGCGGAGGCTGGGGCGAGGAGGAGGAACGCAAGCCGCGGCCCATCGGCACCGAGCGTGCCTGGAAACTCACCGCCGGCGACGACTGGAGCCACGCGCACATGGCCCACCACCCGCACCTGCCCGACCATGACAGATACCAGGTACGTACGCAGTTACGCACACGTTCATCGTATGATTTAGACCTATTCTGTTGTAGCGTCGTAAAATTATATGTAGTACGGTGGTTTAAGATGTCAAGTATATAATTGTATCCGTCCACAGGGGGTGAGCGGCATGGGAGGCGTAGGAGGCCACGTGAACGTGGGCCACGGCCTGGAAGGAGGCGCGGGCGGGTACGGCGCGGTAGGCGGCGTGTCAGGCGTGGGAGTGGGCGTGGGCGCGGCGGGCGGCGCCACGGCGGCCGCGCTGTCGCTCATGCACGCGCTGCCGCTGCACTACCTGCCGCCCGTGGCCGCCGCCGCGCCCGCGCCCGACCACCACCCGCACTGGGACCAGCCGCAGCACCACGCCGCCGACAAACAGGTGCGACACCCCACTCCGATGCCTCATCGCCGCGACCCTGCTAGAAATAGTTGAACCATCCTCGTGTTTCATGTCTATTATATATGTGTCTCTTTACGTAATACACACGATCGTGTATCGATCGCTTAGGCAGTAGAACTCGTGGCTAACGCAGGTGGTTTGTCGGCAGGCATGGAGCAAGTGGACTCACTAGAGCCCGGGCGCCGGGCTGGACGGGCGTGCGCCGCGTGTCCGTCTCCGCCCCAGCCGACGAGGATTATATATAATTGTAACCCTTGGAAACGGTGTAGATATTAGTGAGAAAGAATTATATTATACAGATTATCTATATACATAATAGAGAAGATGTCCTATCGAGAAGAGAACTACTTATACTGTACGATCGACTGAAGTGAGCATTAAACGATTCATTATAATGAAACTCGTGAGGGGAGTCGGATGTAGTTTTATTTGTTACTGCCGCTCGCCGATCGCGACGTTACGTTTAGACGAATTATAGTTATGTTATAGTCGGCGTCGCCGTTTTCATCTGATGTAGATATACGCGTAAACGAATGTAATAGTAGGTAGCTTGGAATGTGATTCCGAAGTGCCGCTGAGTGTTTTGAGTTGCCTTGCGCGGGCGATGTGCGCCCGCCGCCGTCTATTATACATATTTTACACTATATTAATGCATAATGCGATATTAATTTTGATGATTGGTACGCTCGCAAACCGAGACGGATTATTAAAACATGTATTAATAAATTTGCTTGTACATGAAGATTAAATATCGATATATTGATGCACTGTATCCACTGGTGTTTTTAATAATACCACCTGTTTTTCAATGAATTCTTTTTTTTAATAGGTTTATTTGGGTAATGTGTATATTTCTAAGTAAATTATTATTGAGGGCTTACTTTGTCTCGAATATGATTAAAGCAGGATATGCGGTAAGTTCTAGGCAAATAAACCGTTGTCAAAATATCTTGCGTGTCTTCTTGAATAGGGCCTAACAGTGACTGAAATAAACAACACTTATCATACTGGAAGTTCATTTTATTAGAAACATACAATTTACTGAGATTCACAACATTTCTCTTATACATAATTATTCACTATTACTGTTAAAATCTTTCACAATATGTACTATTTTAATAATTACTTACTAACAAATAGGATAAAAAATAATTTTATCAACATTTAAACTACCCAGCATAATACTGGATAACATTTTAATTACTACATCAGGACAAAAATAGTTTTCATACGCATTCTACATACATAGCACAATATGTTCTAAATGCATTAGAAATTGTATATGTGACTCAAATTTGGCGTGACATGTAAGAGCACCCTAGAGCTCTGTGTGACGTTCTCGTATCCTGCCTTCTATGTCATCATGCATCTTTTCCACCTTTCTGGAATGTTTCTTGATCAATTGTTCCTGATCTTCAAAATGATTAATTTTATCGCCGGCACCGGCAACCTGTACAAAGACAATAAAAAATTAACTCACATAACTCAATTATGACGTATCTCAATTCTTTATGAGGATGAGATTATATCAAATTTACACATATCGGAGTGTCTATCGGTTGGACTCTCCAATCCCCGCATACTGAGATTTTTTTAACATAAAACCCAAAAACATAGAAGAACACAGAAGACAGTTGACCATAGAATGGATGCTGCACTAAAGCCAAGAGACTGTCGACTTTATTATACAATGAACATAACATATATAATGTAAGTATAAATAAAATAATGTAGAAACAAAATATAAACAAAGTGGTAACAAAATATAGGCAGCACATAGAAGCCAAAGCCTTACAATGTGGTGCAAGACAGACGAGATGGGTAAGTACCAGCTAACTGCTTGATTATTTGGTACTTATGTCACGTATTAACAATCCTTAGTAGACTTAATTGATAAGCATTTCTAGCCAATGCTTATGAATAAATTTTGTTGAGGATTACATAGAGATTTTGAAATAAGGAAAATAAAGAAAATAAAAACAACCTTGCTCTTGTGCTTTTCACGATTGCTTACATGATCCGCTCGTAAGTGACGAAGTTTCAGCAGCCGCGACTCGTAATGCTGCAGTTCTACCTGGATAACAATAATCATGAATAATTAGGACACAATCTTTCTTATTGTTGCTGTATCAGACGAGCCAGCTACCCAACGTTAAACGCCGCTCAAGGAAACATAGTAGTAAACTTTTCGAAGTAGGTATTAGAAAATCAAATAAAATATTTTGGTTAAACAAGAAATATTACCTTCAAGGACGCAAGTTCTTCGACAGTAAAATTGGCAGCTGCTGCCATTCTCCACAATCCTTGCACTTTCGGTTCAATGAATTCCTTGTTGTTAGGGCCTGTAACAAAAAAATTATATGAGTATACATATGTAATAATTATACAAGCAATGTTATAAAAGTTACGTCATGAACCTTAGTGTTAACCCCAGAAAATACAGTTTCTATTACATATCAGCTTTTGCCCGCGGCTTCACTCGTGTAAAAGTAGGTTAGGTTGTTAGTAACAGAACCTTCATTTTTTAAATAAAATCTAGCCTATGTTACTCGGTGATAATATATAGCTTTCTGACGGTGCAAGAATTTTCAAAATCGGTCACATTGTTTTTGAGTTTTTTTATTTTTTTTTTTGTATGATTTAGTGGGCAAACGAGCATACGGATCGCCTGATGGTAAGCGATTACCGCCACCTATGGACACCCGCCAACACCAGAGGAGTTACAAGTGCATTGCTGGCCTTTTAAAAAGGAGTACGCTCTTTTAGTACGCTTTTATTTTAGTGAAATTCTTACAAACAAACAAACGAACATTTTACGAATTTAGGTTTTTATCGAAACAAGTACTAAATTTAAACAACAATAGTGTATTATTCTTTTATGTAAGTACGCTATGAAAAATAGGTCACTTCGAATACTGCGAATCTATTTAAAATTTACGACTTGTCCCATTTTCTTAACACATAAACATGGCACATATAAACTACAACATTATTTATATTTTATGACTGTGCCTTTATGAGTAATCACTAAACTATTTCAAATGAGACCTGTTAACACTTACAAGATTAGAAATTTATGCCTAGATTTGTTATTCGATGGTTTTTTCAATTATTTGTTATCTATATTGTATGATATTGTTAAATATATCATGCATATTCATGTTACAATACTGAATTGGTGTTCTTATTTGAGTAAATGCTGTATTACAGCTGCCATCATATTTTGAGTGACCGACATTATACAGGACTCATGTTGGTACTATTATTATTTACTTATATGGTACTTGAACATACCATACAAAATAAATTTGCTAGGTACTTAATTGAATTTGAAGTCAAATATTTTAAGCTTTTGAAAAGTTGGAAAACAACTTGTTTATATAGGTACTTTTTACACAATTACAATACAATTTGAACTTCAATGCTTATCCCATTTCTGATTAACTTTGTATTAGTCTGCATTTGTCTCACTTAACAATACTTCAGTAATTAATTTGAAACATAGTGTATTACACTCACACTTTGCCATAGTATAAGTCCATGTTATAGGGAGCAAGTTTAATGCTGTCTACTGAAGAAATTTTAGTAATAACATGGTTCCACCAAGGAATCCAACCTGAGACCTCATGATCGACCGTCAACCAGCAACAAAACAATAAAAAGTTGAAGAATATTTACCCTTGGCAATGACTCTCTGCAGTCTGTCATAGCCATCTCTGAGATCATTATGCTTATCTCTAATCAAATTAGCTTTATCTAGGAAGTCTTTGGTCTTATCATTTGTTTGTTCACTGATTTCATTGAACTTGTCTAATTCATCTTCATTTATAACATCTGTAATATGCAAAATACATTTAGGCCATCAAGTAGTAGAAGTTTTTGTTTGATAAAGGTCATATAATTGTGATTCATGAGAGCTGAGCTAACTTAATGATTAAAATATAAGACACATTCATATAGTTACAGACTAACTTTATATGATCAAGAATTCAGTACACTACCTAAGTCTGTGTACCGAATCCTTGATCATGCTAAGTAAATATCTATTCAATATTATATTCAAATATAATTAGAGTACAGTAAAATCAATCAATACAGTAAAACATTTTTAAAGACAGATTCAAATATTTGACTGAACCTCTAGAAGTTTGAAATTAATACAGAAAACATACTTTTAAATCCATCATCTTTCCCTGAATCATCATCGAACAGTTCATAATACTGATCTATTTTCTCCTGATGATGGCCAAACTCTTCTCTTAAGGCTACAAGTTCCTCATGAGTAAACCCAGATGTCTCAGCCTTTGACCATAGATAATTCAATTTCTTGTCTTTGAAAATACTCTTGTTTATATAGTCATCTGTAGCAGAATTGTAAGCCTGTGAACCACCATAGATATTGGTTAGACTTATGAACTAATTTAAAAATATAACATAACTATTTAATGTGTTAAGTTCATAACATGAAATTGTTTAATTATCATATAATAGATTACTATACATACGAGGGGCGTTTCAATGTATTCTCGGTATCGGGATAATATACTAATGATGAGAATAATTAAATTATCTCATTAGTTAAACACACTAAAAGACATTCTATAAAATTTTATTTAATTTTCACCATTAGTATTCAAGATATCATTACGAAAAGGCAACTAGGATGACCAATGCGACAATGTTGAAAAAAATTCCAGCATCGCGCTTAGATAAAATTCCTTACAAAACAAGGAAAGACTCAAAAAGTTATTCACAAAGAAATGGTGACTGTTTACCAGGATTCTGCTCCTTCATTATCTACTATTCAAAAGTGGTCTAGTGAATTTAGACGGGGTAGAGAGAGTATTGAAGACGACCCACAGTGTTTTGGAATTCCAAGTGATTTTTATGATTGAGTACACAAAAAAGCGTCAAAGTATTACCGCCGCATCTTACGCCAACACCCTACGTAATTTAAAGGAGGCAGTAAAAGAAAAAAGACGTGGAAAATTGACCGCAGGTGTCTTGCTTCTTCACGGCAACGCGCCGGATCACACAGGGCGCGTTGCTAAGGCTGCTGTGCGGGAATGCGGATTTGAAGAAAGCAATCATCCACCCTACAGCCCAGATCTGGTCCCTAGTGATTACTTTCTGTTCCCAAACCTTAAGAAAGATGTTCGAGGGAAACGTTTTTCCGACGATGAAGAGTTAAAGATGGCAATTAATGAACATTTTTCAGACAAGGAAGAAAAATATTTTTAGGTTGTATTGAAAAGTTACTTTCCAGCTCTAATAAGTGCATTGAGGTGAGTACAGTAAAAAAAAATATTATTTTCAGAATTTTCTACTTATTCTTTCATGCTTAAACCGAGAATACATTGAACTCCCCTCGTATATTATAATGCCTGTATTACATACTTATCATCGGCCACCAAGGTGACACCTACCATTCACTAGAATAGTATAAAAAATTAAGTTTTAGTCAGTCTGATTATAGCATGCTACCAAACATTCAGTAGTTGTTTTATATTTATTAGGTATAGTGAGACACCTGACAAAGTCAGCCACACATATCTATAAATAAACAACATTTTAATAGCCACTTTTGTACTATGCAATGGAATACTTATTGTACTATCGACTTGAGCGATGGTTGACCATTCCGGAAAATTCCAGAAGATTACTTTTTTGATAGACACTATATTTTAAAACACATGTGTATTCTGCATACATACAAAAAGAAGCAATGATACTCTGATAAAAAACCTACTTTCAACATTATTTCTTGGTTCAACAACATAATAGCAACAGTTATCTCAAACAAAAACAAATGTGTCAACAGTCTGTAAAAACAATAATGTGTTATCTCAATGACTTTATCAGTCAATGTCTGTTTTAATAGGTACATATGAATATAAGATAATTGTGTACACAGATTAACAATGAGAGTATAAAATCATTTAAACATGACACAAGAAATATGATCTGAGTTTTATATACCTATAAAATAAAATGTTTAGATCAGTGTGACCTACTTGATCAAAGTTTCTGGACCTTGTCCTCTATTCTTTGTAGTCATGTAGTGACTATATGTATGATGATGAGATCATTCACACTTTTATACTTACTGGGTGATCTTTCTGCTTTGGTGCATCAGGTTCAAAGTGGTGTAACAATCCATATGCTGACATTATATTATTGAGCTTGCGTCGCAATTCTGCCTCTTTTAAACCCTCTTTGTCTCCTCCTTCGCTCTTTACTCTTTTCTGTATTATTTCTTCTTTATCTTGGATCATTAGGTCACTGTACAAAGACTTCAGCTTTGGTTCTGTTAGACGCTGTAATAGAAACAGTGTGTATGTAGAATATTGAATACCAAAATAAATTGAAAAGGAGAACGATTTAATCAAATACATAATAACTTACTTGACGAGCTTTAGTCCATAGTAAATTTAATTTATTCATTCGAAATGGTTTTTCCAAAGTTCGAAAATCTACGTCATTTTTAAGCTTCTCATTCGCAGAACGAGAGTATTTGTTCTCACAAAAGCCACCGCTAACTATTAATAAAACACACAGTAGTATTTGGGTAGTTAGATTCATAATGGTAGTTAGCAATAACTTTATGTGGAAGTATAAAAGTATAAACAGTCCTTTGCCGAGTCAGCCGCATAGAGTAGTCAGCCGACGCATGCGTTTAGTTACTTCAACGGAGGTGACACTGACATGTCACAACTACAACTACCTACTATAAAATACATTTTTGACAAGCTGTTGACAAAATACGTAGACAGACTAAATATCACAAATAACCATCATAATTCATACGTCAAATTTAAAGCTAAGTGAGCCGCAAGTCAACTTTAGTCGAGTTTTAGAAATAATTGTTTGGTGGTATAAGGTATTATAATAAGTAATTAATAACAGAACCATGATACAATAAATTAATTTTCTAAACCAAGAGGTCTTGGATTAGATAATTAATCGTATGGAGTATAATAACACATTTAGATTATCATTACTATTAATTTCTTTAATCCAGTCGTAGATCATTGACTTAAACAGCACTCCTCTGTGGAAAATCAAGTAGATCGAATTGGTATTGGCGCTTCTGCCCATAGGTCAAAGATATGAGCAGTAGTCTAATTTGTGCTTCATAACGCGCAAGCACAATTCTGAATGTCCGTCTTTTAATTGGAAAGAAAACAAGAAAATAGTTTATTTTTGTTCACACCGAGCAAAACAAGATTACTAAACACAGATATTAGCATAAACAATATACAATGAAAAACAAGAATAACACTGTTGTTAATTCATGTTCTTATGTATTTTGAAGCCCTTTAATACAGTTAACTAAATTCTATTAAACTCAGACAGAGGCAGATCCACAATTGAATATATTTGTTTTGTACCGACTGTCACACACACCCAAAAACTTAAAATAATATGCAAAGCCGATGCGTGTATGGCGAACTTCAAAAGACGCCAAACGAAAAATCAGCGTGCTACATGAGACAGAATAGTAGTACGCGTCTTGGTTTAAATCTACGTCCTATCTAACGATCGCCGTACAGTCCTTACCTGTGGCTTTATCTGCGTGAACCTCCAGTTTTATCTCAAATTTTTTACTGATATTATATATACCCCTCTCACTTGTTCATTGCCTACTGTCAATATGGCTACTCCTGGAGGAAATTAAGCTTTGATCCAACCTTTAGATTATTAGAGTAGGGATCCAAGGTATGGATCCATCCAATGTTTTCCGATATGGAACATAAAACAATGCACAGATGTTAAGTTGGCCCGCTACCGCAGTGTAAATTATGAAACACAGCATAGACAATAGTCGTAATTACTAGTAATTCTCGACTACTCATATGAATAGTCGTCTAAGTTGTCTTAAGAAGAAGTGATAAAATTGTGAGATAAAATGTGAGTTGCTGTATAGTTTTTTCAACTTATAGTACCACCACCACTCTTCAGTTCTTTGACAGTTGTGATTTTGTGAATGTATTATTCGTGGTTTCCTTCTTGTAGACACTGTATTCCATTCATTTTATTTTTAAGAAATGGCATAGCACGTCTAGGCGCTCCTACAGGTCGTAGTTTGCGACAGAATACATAATACTATACGAGAGTTCTTTAGTATCGTTGTGATTTTTGATCTCAATCTATAAACGTAAGATAACTCAGTCAGCACAATGGGAACTCAGTAATAGCGAGTCTTTCCCACCTGAGAGCATCTGTAACGCGTCTGCGAGCTCGTACGATCCGGCTGGCCATCGGCACTTTCTCTCGCTGATGCGTTGCGAGTCGGTTACCCAATACGCGTTGTGCAAAGACTAGTCCGCGAGTCGATGTCGATATTTCATAACGGTAGTCCATAATCTGACGAGGCTAATGTCGCTCGTGTTAAGCTGAGACTCGGTGCAGTAAAGATAGTGTTTAGTGTGTAATGTGTATTAGTTTGGTGTGATGGTGGAACGGGACGGCATGCGACGGGGCAGCGGCGGCGGCTGCGGCTGGGGCGGCGGTGTGCTGGGCCGCTGGTCGCTGCGCCGGCTGCTGCTAGACAGCCCGCTCGTGGGCAGAAGACTCGCACATACAGGTACAATTCAGAATTAGTTCATTCTGTTGTATGATTTTAGTGTTTGAAAACTTTTAATACCTTTTTATAACTTTTGAGTGAGCTCTTTTTTATAGTTTCATTTTGCTGTGAAATGTGGCATGTCTTGGGTATTATTCTAATAAGTTTTATTTATATCATTCTCAACAAAAATGTAGAGCCTAAATTATAAACAAGTACATGTTTTAAGAAACCATGTCCAAACTATTTTAAAAAGTATTATCAGAAATTTATAAGTAATGGTAAAAAAATAAGGTTTATTACTTAAACTGGTACCAATTATTACTAATTAGTAATTGTTTACACAAGAAAATTACATAAGAATATTTGTAAAAAATCTACCAGTAAAATAACACTTTATTGTATTAGCTATTAATAAATTCCTTTACCCAGTAGTGGAACATACCAATAGACTAAAGCAAAAAATAATAAATTCAAAATAGAGTTCCAAACTCGGATTTAAAAATATTGTATAGCATTACTTTTATCACAGTAAGAATGCCTAGATCTTTATTTAAGTAAATTTAGTTCCACTTAAATACATTTTTATATTTATTGTGACCTCCATTCAATTAATCGAATAGCATTATTATTTTCATAAATATAATGTGCCTTAAACAAAAGATCAATGGGAAAGCAATTAATGCTAAACACTCACTTAATGAATCATTGCCTTCATAAATTTTTTATGAGCATAACCAATTGAGACATTGAGGTACTAAGGTGCCCAATCATATGGGTCAATGTTATAACATTGTTGGCACCATGACACAGGAATATGACTGTTACACACATATATGTACTTATGCTACAATTTGTAACTGACCTATAAATATATTCAAAAGATTTCAATCTATCTTTGAAGTAAACATCTTGTATACCTAACAATGATGACTAACATTATAAAACTTTATTATATCTTAGTGTTTCTGCTGATAACTAGTATTGATTGGATAAGTTAATAGGCACTTACATAATTATATATCTACATGTCTTTAGTGCTTTATATTGTGGTATATTATTTATAAAATTAATTTTAAAATTATTAACGTAATATAAAATGCATAAATTGTAGATTATCCACTAATCTATATTTCTACTTTTGCCTGTGTTTGTTTTACTTACTTTGCTGTCTCAGCGACCCAAAGTGGATGTTTATATCCAACATAGAAAACTCTTTTCAACAGGACTTGTACTGCCTTCCTTCTCCTAAAATTGTTTGTATGAAAATCATTTTTTATAACACATTTGCTTTAAACTTCAGTAACCATAATGTTCAAAAATCCGAAATATTGTTTTACATAATTATCTTTACTTCTAAAACTATTCTGTCATAATATCGAGTACTATAATAATTTTATTGAATCTCCTAATTTTGCATGAAATAAAGTCATATGTCCTAAGTATTGTATTATATAATGTGTATTATTCCGAATGTTCACTTATAGTAAAATTGTTAGACCTGAAAAATTTGCTAAAATTAGGTTGTAGTGACAGAAACGAATCGCTGTGAATCCGACTTCACGCAGTCTTGTTTGCCCTACCCCTAGAGTGTAATTTAGAATCGTGTAGGCGTATAGGGGTGAGGGCTGAGGAGCAGGAGGATGCAAGCGAGCAACCGCGGCTGAGGCTGCAAGCCGAAGCTGCGGAGATGAGTAAAAGCCTTTTGCGACGATTAGTACGCGTGCGACCGCCGGAGACCAGCAGTGGCGGAGCCGTGACACAAGCCAAGATTTGTAATACAAATTAGATTTAAAAACATTTAAGATAAATAAACATTTAATAATTTGAATTTAGGACTTGAACTTTTATTGAAAACGATTATTAAATTTAGGGCATATTGTATTTAGGGATTTCAATTTTATGGAAAGTGATATTATGTGACATCAAGTTCGGGCAAGTTATCATTCGGACAAATGATAATTAGGACAAAAAAAAATTATGGCACTTTAGATTATAGATAACAAAGTTTCAACATTAGTGACATGGCGATCAAATACCTTGTCTTGAAACCTGATGAATCAAAACATAAATTGGCACAGTGTCTATTCTGTTATATTCTTCCATAGCCATGTTATTTGTTTAAATTTGGAACACAGATGTTTTATCACTTAGTAATATTTTATAATTTTTTAAATTATATACATAGGAAGGAAATTATCAAACTGAACTGAAATGGTGAAATAGCTACTTTGGCGAGCATTTTTATTTTTAAGAAACTTTGCAAATAATTCGCATATAAATGCTGTGGTTTACTGCAAATAGCTTATTTTAATACATTTTTATACTCTACATTTTTGTTTTTCCATCTTATGCTAAAACATAAAGATTTTGCAGGTTTGATACTCGTGAGCACGCCACATAGAGATGCCCATGGAAAACAGTTTTATTTATTATTATCGTAATTGCTGCTTTTAGGGGAATCTGCACTCTTTTAAACTGAAATGGCAAATCGATTGTAACTAACGGAATACGGGGAATTAAAACATTTTCTCCTTTTGCCATTCTAGTCATGATTATAGCTTTTATAATATTGTGTCCTAGATGAGTACCATTACATAGCCTTGGTGCGTCCAGATTTCTCATTAACAGAACTAGAATACCAACTTTCAGCCTTCACTTATGGGAAGGCACTTCTGATAATTCTAAAGAGTTAAAAAACTCTACAGGGTACGATGTCACTTGTTCAGTGTCCATAATATTGTCTACTGAGAGGTACACGACAACATCTCCCTCAACATCTGACATAATGTGTCCGATTATCCGGCCTACTGTCTCACTTGTCGGCGCCAAAATTAACCTGTCACAAAACCATTCTCGATTGCCCATATTTATTTGTAGATCTGGATAGACATTATTATTTAAATCATCTGTGTTATGGACAATTTGACAGAATTCACGTCTTAGTGTAATCATGCCGTTACTGTCTGTTAGCATACAATCTTCGCCGACTTTTAGAACAGCAGCCGCATATCGCCCTGCGTGAGAATCGTTGTGTAGTTGTAGTCGCATATTTGTAGTCAGACAATACTTTTTACGTGTACATACAGACGCCTTCAAACAGGCATTTATTTCATCTGCCGGTGTACCCCTAGTAATAACCGGCAGGGTCTGTCTAAAGTCACCAGCTAAAAGTACCACCATCCCTCCCATGACACCCTGGTAGCTCCTGATATCTTTCATGGCATAGTGCCTCGATTGCTCTCAACAGCTTATATTACACTACTGTAACATTTTGCCGCGCTCACCGCTTCTGCTAATGTTACAGACTCCCTCACTACTTCGCGCATCGTGCATTGTGTATGGTTATAATGCCGTCTTAATGCAATGTTTCCGATAAATGGTTTTGGTAGGTATTGTAAAAATAGATAGATTTGTTTGGGCTTCCACACGAACTTTCGTCGCCTATTTCTCCTACCCATGTACGAAATTTCAAAATCGCTGTAACAAATGTTTACTTATTACTATTATTACTTATTGCCTTCTTATCAAGTGCCTAAATACAAAGTCTCATGGTTTTATCTTCGATAATGACAAATTCCTATACAAACTTGCATCATTTATTTCAACCCCTTCATGCCCTTTTTTACAACGAAAGATAACTATGTCCTTTCCCAAGGTCTAGTCTATCTCTTTTTTTATTATTCATTAAAATCGGTTCAGTGGTTTAGGCGTGAAAGCGTAAGGATGTTACCATCGATCGATGGCAGAATGGATTAGTCGACGTCGATCGATAGTTTCTACCAGACCAATCGATCGATCGTCGATCGATAGTTTCTACCAGACCAATCGATCGATCGTCGATCGACGGTATCGATCGATGGTAGAATAGATTAGTCGACGTCGATCGAGGTGCTTGATTAGCCGCGCAGCGCGCCGACCGCTCGTGACCATCAGAATGGCCGGTCACTATCCATATTTTACATCGAAATAATTATAGAAAGTTGCTACCTAGTTGCTTCTAGTTGCTACTAATCGTTATACAACTGCTACCCCCGTTTTTTTAAAGTATATTTTTCAGATCTCTATTCATTGAGCAATGAGTAGCTTGATGAGTTGCTTACTGTTTACAGCGGGGTTGACGAGACTCGAACCTCCGACCTTTACAACTTAACTTATAACTTTACTTAGCTTACAATTACAAGTGCAAGAATACTTGTATGTAATCCCTGAGAGAACATATAAGCGCATTGCATACTTCTGGAATTATACAAGAAATACTTTGTTGTAAAACTTTAAACGTTAGCACTAAACTTTGATATGAATCACCAATGGCTAGAAATCGGAGTGTTATAAGTAACCGATTTTTAAGTGAAATTGATTGTCTGTAATTGGTATCCAACTTTGCAATTGAAGGAGCCACATATTTAAGAGATTTTCTATATCACTGTTACTCATTGGAAAAGCATCTACAAAACCGCTATTTTAAATGTCATTTGGATAACATAATATTGTCTTCTGTTTACGCGAATATTATTAATTGAAATTAAACTACTATATACGGATTTTATCGCGTTGTTTATTTGACACTTTATTACATAATTTTGAAAACTGTTACACTACTACTACTTTTAAACTTTACTAATTTTTAAGCTAATTAAATTATTATTAAAACTATTATCTAAATATCTTAATTTAATTTTACACTTTCCCCGACGATTCGGTTGCTTTTCAGCAGCCATGGTCACGGAGAGACTAAGATGGTAGTTGTCTCAATGTTCCAGTGTAGTTATTTCAAAGTACCCGAACATAATTGAATCATTGGTGTTTCTATTTACGCAGAATGAGCTCAAAGTATCATGACGTCTAGCTGTAATTTGCTTCTTCTTGGGATTGACTATTTGAATTACTGGATCCCAAGCTGGTGGTACATTCCAACCATCTTCTCTATTAAAGTTCGGATGATTTTTTATTTCAATAGCCTCGCGAAGCATCCTTGGTAGGAATCGGTGTTCTTCAGCGAGAATCTGTGGTTTGTCAAATCTCATGTAGTGGTTGGTCCCCTGTTGCACATGTTCACATACAGCAGACTTCAACGAGCGTTAGTGTTTTACATCAGTTATGTGTTCTTTTATGCGGATGCCTATGTTTCTCTTGGTTTGTCATTGTCATTTGAATAAGATAAGCGATCTTTGACTTTAAAAAACAGTCCATCCAATCCAGAGTCTTCTGCAATTGTATCTCCGTAATAACAGTACGAGCAACATCGTACTGGCCAACAACAACGCGTCCTCTTGTGTATACATTTCGAAAGAAACTGATGGATTATAGCCGGGGTTAATCGATCAAAATCGACTAATGCCATCGATCGACGATCGACCGGTTAGTCGAACGGTATCCGTCGATCAATTAAAGCTACCAGTCCAGTCACTCAACTTCGATCGACGTCGATCGATGCCGTCAATCGACGGTCGTTCGATTGGTTAGTCGAACGGTATCCGTCGATTAATTAAAGCTACCAGACCAGTCGATCAACTTCGATCGACGTTGATCGATGCCGTCGATCGACGATCGATCGATTGGTCTGGTAACACCCTATCAGACAGACAGACAGACAGAGTTACTTTCGCATTTATAATATTAGTAGGGATAGTAGGGATTATTGTACGTTAAATACATTTTTATGAAATAGTTTTTATATTAAAACTCATAATGATTTAGGTCATTATTGTAATCAATGAACTGATAAGCTAACTATTTTTAATGTTTTTAATTAAAAATTTATAACTGTTTTTATATCTAGTTATAAATACTAAAAGACATGTTTCATTCATAATAATGTTACAAGGCGACCGAGTTCAGCGATTATATTCGTCTATAAACGAAACATTGAAATAGTAGATACCTCATCCTTCTTATTATCAATCATAGAATAGGTACCTACTATATTTTTTAGATTGGCAATCTTGGAAGTACGCGTCTCGGTTTAAATCTACGTCCTATCTAACGATCGCCGTACAGTCCTTACTCGCGTCTTCATCTACGTGAACCAAGTCGTAATAAAAAAAAAAACGTAATTTTGAAATTGAATGTGTCCATTGTCTAGTTTGATTTATATATCGCACGACATTTCATCTCAGGTATACATATGTCGTAAGCGGATTTTAAATGCCGCTGAAATATCCGGTTCTTGTCCTCTGCGTCAACTTTTTGCCAGCTATCTTCAAGTCACCGATGTTACGTCGTAAGATCAGTATAATAATGATTTGGATATGCATAATCGTATTATGTTGTTCATCTTACGCGGCATTCCCTAGAGATTTTAATGACATTAGCTTACTTAAACAGTAATACACTTACATCTGTTTATATGATTAATTAATTAAGAATAGTAAAGATAGGACAACATCAAAGTTCTTCCAGCTCTATAACTTTCGGTGTGCCGCAAGGGTCGATTTTAGGACCGTTATTGTTCCTCATTTACATAAATAATATATCAAATTGGCATTACAGGGGATATTTCGCTTTATGCCGACGACACAAGCCTATTTTACTTTGGACGTTCTGTTGGTGATATTTTACCCGACGTTAAAACTGACTAGTATTTATTAAATAACTGGTTTAAATCTAACCTCCATACAATTAACACCACAAAAACTAATAATGTTATATTTGCTGCAAAAAATAAAAATATTTTCGACAATATTGAGCTTAAATTCGACGATCAACTAAGTCATAGAAAAACTAATGAAAGATATTTAGGCCTGATCTTAGATAGCTCCCTGAGCTGGAAGCCTCACATATATAGTGCCAGATCTAAATTAATATAACGCATGGGGGCACTCCACAATATAAAAAAAATTCTCCCCCATAAAGATTAATTTCCTTAATATATAATTCATTAATAAAACCACACATTGGTTATTTAATAGAGGTCTGGGGGACGGCGGCTAAAAGTAGTCTTGAACCTATCCAAACGGCACAAAACAGACTGATAAAAATCTTATATAACTATAAATATCGGACTTCCACACAAAAAATATATAATGACACAAAGATAATGAACCTAAAACAAACTTACACATACAATACATGCATATTAATACGAAAAATATTAAATAAAGACATTTACACAACCATGTCATTTACAAAAAAAACTAGAAGCCTATAAAATCAAACTCAAACAAACAAACGTAACTCAAAACAAACGTAACTCTAACTACCCAGTAACACGTCCACCCAGAACTAACTACGGCAAAAAAGCATAGAATACGAAGGGGTTAAAATGTACAACGCGCTTCCCTTGATAATAAAAGAATCTGCTAGCATAACTGTTTTTAAGAAAAGGCTCTTTGACAAAACATAAAATAAATGATCATAATAAAAAAGAATAATAAACCTATACATAATTGTAAACACTATATAACAATAAATATTAAATTATATACATAGACAAAACTTTAAAAAAAATTATGTACGAAAACGTAATATGTTTTTAAGAACAGTGCATAGCCGTGCGTGCCTCATCCAGTAGCGGTGGAGTTACAACATCCGTGTACTGTTGACAAGACAACGTCCGAGCGTTTAGATAGAATAAGCATTTAGTTATTAACTTTCATGTTGCGTTCTTTTGTAGTTTACTTTTAAGTTAGTGATAATTATTTATGTTTCTGTACACTCTTATAAGCTTATGTTGTGAAAATTGTTTTTCAGTAAGTGAATCATTGTGAATTATGAGGATATAAAAATCTTAAACCGTAGATTAGGCTTAAAGATTTCGTGCAACGTTGATCTGAAAATGTAGATAGTAGAGACACGTGCGAGATGTATTCGGGTGATATTTGTAGTTCTAAATACGCTGGTTGACGTCTGAAACGTAGCCCATCTTGGTAACTGATTGGGGTGTTAGACAAGAAAATGTATTGATGTCATGAGATACCGAAGGCTTTTCAACCCCTTTCAGACGGGTCGATGGTAAACGTCCAAAACGTTAGTAGTTTTATTTAAGCCAATACCTAAATTGTCACAACCCTTATAAAGTCAGAGATAAATTATTAAGGCTTATGACCACTTCTTTGACCAGGGCAAAATAGCTTTATAAACGTGAATAAGCTAAGTACAGAGTAAAATATTATCTCTATGTCCCCAACTCGTTGTTTCCAAATTATCAGCGCTGTAGAAGCAAGCATAGCTAACTTTCATCCTATCTAAAGTGTACTTACTTACACCTATATAATACATATATGCATGTGTATGAGCTACTTCTAAAACACATTACATACGGCTGTCGTATAACTGAATTTTTCAGACAAAACATTCAGGACAACGAACAAAAGAAACAGTTTCAGCGTCTTAACAAAAGAGTAGGAAAAGAGTTGTTTGAAAGATAACGTTATTTTAGCGTGAGCTGGCATTTCACTTGCTCGTACCAGGTCCCCTGAGTTCAAACCAGTTTCGCAACGCCCACAGATACTAGCTCACTGCTCATTTCATTCATATTCTATTCAATCTTGTAATATATATAACGATGCATAGAACTTGCTTTGCTTGCGTTTATCCCACGGGAACGCATACCGGGATACGAATACCTCTTATGTGTTAATCTAGAAAATGATAAATCTGCGTACCAAATTCCTTCCAAATCCGTACAACAGTTTACGCGTTACTGAGGAACCAATATCCAAACATCTTCAGAAGCTACCACATCATCACTACATAATATAAAACAAAGTCCCCCGCCGCGTCCGACTCTCTGTTCGTGTTAATTTCAAAAACTACTGCACGGATTTTCATGCGGTTTTCACCAATAGACAGAGCGATTCATTAGGAAAGTTTTGATGTATAATTTGTTAAGGTTTTATACTACCCGTGCGAAGCCGGGTTGGGTAGCTAGTTTATAATATAAGTAGCATCTGTATTGAAGATGAAGCCACAGGCATTTTGCGTGGGTCAGTCGTAATAACAAGGTGTCCTTAGGGTATGTCGGTCATTGCTAGGGGTCGGAATAGGTAGAGTTTTTAAGTAACGAATGACGTAAAACTACCTACGAAATCTTAACATGGATATGCCTTTTAAACCCGGAATTGGGGATTAATAAAAAATGATTTTTAAACTTCCGGGATTGATATTATTGTCTTATAAAACTCTTTTTTCCTGTGTTAAACACAAACTAAGTAACGTAACGCGCCGGCAAATGGCGCTTGACGGAAATTTAGTACTCGCCGCCTGGCGGCTTTATAAAATTTAATTATTTTCTATTTTATGTGCAAAGAGAGTAGACAGATAGGAAAATTAAACAAACTTGACTCTAAGTATATATTATTTTATTAAACAGTATCTACAAATCAATGAAATGAAATGAAATAACAACAAATCAATCAGAATCTATTTCAACTATGTTATAAACACTGGTGGAAGCTAAAGGGTCATTGTCCACATCATTTACTAAAGAATTAAAATATATTATCATAAATTTTCCAATATTTTCTTCTTTTAATCGGTTTCGATACAGGTGTAAGACCCACTTATATGATGAAAATGATCTTTAAACGTCAACCGATGTGAGCGGAGCAAATTTAAGCCATGTTTCTTGGCTTGTTAAAATGTCGAAAATAAATGTTTTGTTACCAAGGAAGGTAAACAAATTAAAAATACTAAATCAGTCCCGGGATTAAAAAAGGCATATCCATATTAAGATTTCGTAGTAGCATATTTGACGTCATTTGGTACTTAAAAACTCTACTTATTCCGACCCCTGCTTATTTATTTATTTATTTATTTATTTATAATAGGTACACAAACAGATTACAGTCTTAACATAGTAGGTAGTAATAAAGAACATAATATATAAACCGGACAGTAATCCTAAGGTAGTGTACACAACATGTACATATTAAAGCAGATTACTCGTGCAAAAAATAAACATTAATTAAAATCTTAAATTTGTTAGCGTAGGATACAAATGAATCATTAAAAACGGGTAATAACTTAATAACTGTAATTTTACATTATAGCTTGGAACTTTTCGGAACTAAGTACACCTGATACAATCTTTTTATATCTGTTAAAATTTATTTCAAATATTTATTTTATTGTAAAGTTAGTCAAGCAAATGTTCTATAATTATGTATTTGTGAACAACTGCATTATAACGTCCTCTTTAAATAACTCATAGACGACCTATGCCTTAACAAATCTGTAATGTTTATTATAACCATACCTTCGTCGTACAACAATCACCGATGATATAACATTTATTATAACTCGTCTACTAAACCGTGTGTCATAGAGAGCATTGTTATTGGGAATTATTGTTTTCTTTCTTTTCAATAACAATCATTCATTGTGCCTTATCTAAGAAGTTTCATGAGAAAACCTGTAAGTTGTTTGACAAATTGTATTATTGTACGCTGTTACAATTTCCCTTAATACAAACGTTTATCTTGAACTATGAAATCATTTTCAATACCTATGTTATATCATATCATTTGACGAATTGAATGAAAAATGAATTGAAGCGTGAATTCTATCAATAACTTGTTACGATTTGTACAGAATATCCCATTATTATTGTATAAAATTTCCAATATAGTTTGATTTATACATTTACTAGCGACCCGCCCCGGCTTCGCACGGGTAGTACAAAACCTTAACAAATTATACACCTAAACCTTTCTCATGAATCACTCTGTCTATTGGTGAAAACTGCATGAAAATCCGTTCAGTAGTTTTTGAGGTTATCGCGAACAGACGCGGCGGGGGATTTTGTTTTATAATATGTAGTGATACTTATATCTGATGACTACCATGACAACACACGTTTATGTCCATGTATTTATTACATGCTCGTCGGTATGTACCATAGACCATATATTATTACTAGCTGACCAGCGCAACTTTGTCTGCTTCACATTAGAGAATTTTCCCCGTTTTTGCAACATTTTTCATTGATGCTCCGCTCCTATTGGTCGTAGCGTGATGCTATGTAGCCTATAGCCTTTCTCGATAAATAGGCTAACCAACACAAAAATAATTTTCCAATTCAAACCAGTAGTTCCTGAGATTAGCGCGTTCAACCAAACAAACAAACAAACTCTTCAGCTTTATAATATTAGTATAGATATATTATTACAATCAATACAATATATAAAAAAGAAGTCCTGACTCACTGATTGCCTCATCGACGCCCAGCTCATACCCTTAGACCTAGATAGTTGAAATATTGAACACCGGTACTCTTTACGACTAAAAAAAAAGAAATGAGATCGGACTTTTCGAAATTTCCACGGGATAGATAGGTCTTTTGCTCTACAGTTGCCTTGTTGTCTGTTATATTATATACTTTGTGTGCTTATTAATAAAGCCGCAAAATTGGCTTGTAAATAGGTAATCATAGTCGTTAATAAGTATTTTCGGGCTATTACGACATAACCTCAAGATAAGATTAACTAAAGTCAATCCGGATAAAGTCGCGGGCAAAATGTAGTAGATTATGATAAAATAACTGATTAATCAAAATGCAGAGAAATTAATTTCATTTTACTCTAGTATTTATAATTAGCTATTTAGACTCTGGGTGATATAATTATTACCATTCTAGTATGGGCGATACGTTTGATACAAGAGTATTTTTATTTTGGGCATAAAGATGTATATGCACACCCACATCTACCCAATTATGTTTGTTACATACTCCTATTTTTGGGAGGATAATTAGAATGATATATATTTTGACTGAGAGGTTCTACATAAATAGAAACTATTAGGCATAATAACACGTCCTGACTACTTTTAGCAGCCTAAAAGCCAATACCTAAACGTAAGACAATACTAGCCTAGCAAGTAACTTACAATTGTTATGTTAGGACCAATATTATTTTTATGAACGCAGCTACTGTCTGTCACATCCCCACGAAACCTATTTTAAAGAAATAAGGCTTGGGAATAGATTGAACTGAAGGCAGGATAAACTGGTTACGGTAACAACTAGCAGATTATATATGAACGTAACACCTGATGTAAAATTTGGTAATTATAAGATTTTGTTACCCAGTAACAACAGTCGTCGACGCGTCAAATGATAACGAAACCGCAAACATTTCTAAACAGCTTAACGACACACGCTGTGTGTCTTATTACACGTCGGTAGTCGTTTTCTAAACAATAGTATTGTTTTACATATTCGTTCCATCGGGTAAGTACATGTTCATGCAAACTAGCAGAATTGGTGAAATCCGATCGGTCGAGTTTCGCCAAGAATGGCAATCTTGCCGCGATAGTGCTCCTATCTTGTCTCATTCGGTTGTCGGTAAAAGGAGACTTAATGGGCTCAGAACCTTGTATGATGTGAGGTTGCCTTTCATGGTAGCGAATCGTGCAGCGGCGGCGCGACTGCTAAAGTTCTTAAGTCGATTGCATTCTTTATAGATTGTAGTATTTTCAAGATTTGTCATAAGTATCTTTATATTAATAAGAGAAAAGGAAACCTGGTATCCCTTTTTAAGCATTTTGTACAAAATTTTATTTGGAGAAAGTGAGCAGAAAGGAGAATGTAAAGAACCATTAAGTTTAATCAATTACGGTCTTATTTCAACCACTGGGCGACCACTAGTACGGTCTAAATAGCCATTAAAATATCGATGAAAGGCAGTATTGAATTAGCTGATTTCGAGAAATGTTTTCAGAAATCGTGCTTTCATCTTTGAATCAAAGAAATGTTGCATGGAACAAGTTTCTCGAAATGTTATAGTTGGAGTATAAGGAGAAATCATGAATGTGGAAAACATTTCTCGAAATATTATGTAGTATCCTTTCGCGTTCATTAATAAAATATGTATGTATACGTACAGCCTTGGACAAAAGTATGGAGCACCCCATATATTTTTCACGTGCGTAACATTTGCAGTAGGAAACAATACATTTTGTTTAAATATGGATTAGGTGGCATCTAAAAAGATATTGAAAACAATAGTGTACCCAGTTAGGGCCAATAAAACATCTGATGCAAAGCATCTTATCCGTTTAGTAATTTCCAATATTTAAATTTCAGTTCACTATTTTGCGTCGTTGTGTACACATACCGTCATCTAGCGCACTTCTTGTATTATTTTGTGTCCAGTTATATTAATTTCGATACATAAAGCTTAAAACATCCGAACTATCTCTTAAAATACGTGTTAAAATACAACTTTTTTCATGAACAAGGGTAATACCATGTTGAGATATCCAGAACTGTTATGTGGCCGCGCCGAGCGGTGCAACTTACCATTGAGCGATTCGCCGCTACCGGTACGCACAGCGATGTGTCCAGAACTGGACGTAAACGTATTACCAGTGACTTGTAGGCTCTATGCCAAGATGAATAGCTACTGTGATAACGGCTAAGGGTGGCCGACGAAATATTGATTTTAAATCAAAGTAAAGATCATTTAAAATGTACACAAGTTGTTTCATTTCATTCTATACAAAACTTTTTACAAAATGCAGTTTTTATAGGGGTGCTCCATACTTTTGGCCAAGGCTGTATATATTCTTCGGTTGTCGCATTTAAAAACGTACAGTTAAGTATCTATTTATACATATGTTAGGGATTTAGTCATAAAGAGAACATTAAATAAGTAAATTATAGACATACATTTTTATTTTCTTTTCAATGTTTGCACATAAATCTACCATACATTTACACTGTATTGAATGGATCATTGCAAGATACTAAGTCAATTTATTTTAAAGACATACAAAATGTTTATTTTATGGGAAATATTACACTCGATACAGAAAATAACTAGTTTTACAACTGAATCAATTTATGAACATAATACAACGTGGGCAATGTGGCCTGTCTAAAAAAGCCAGGCCTGCCATTTTCTGTATGCTAAACACGTTGTTATATTTCCTTAGTCATAATTTTGGAATGCGTTAGTAATCATTTATAAGCTTATTTGTGTTAGTAACTGATTGTCTCGTAGAGTATAGTCTATTATACCAAGTTAAGAATATGGAGATCGGTGTAGTAGGTATGTACTTCTTCTATCTTCGCTATTCGTCGCGCTGTCACAAGTCCCTTAGGCTTATTCAGCTGTGACTTTTGTACTAGTCAACAGTCGATAGATAGCGAAGTTTCAGATACGCCATAAATAATTCTGGATTAAGCAGCACAGCTATAAAAATGAATCTATTATATATTTAGTTTGTAAATAATAAGAATATTTAATAATGTTAGGCGTTAACCTTTTCACTTTATATAAAACTTTACTGCAACATTAGAGTTTTATTAAAAGGTTAGCGCCTGTGTAGTTTACGTGAGCAGAGCAATCCATCCTCCATTGAATCATTAATACATTCATCATTAATACATTCATCTGGCACTATCTTTTGTTAGTGTTTTATAATAATAACGCCTTTGTACTTAAAGTATTTCCTAGAGATATACATTGTTTGATTCTAAAGCGAGATTCAAAACGTTTGTTCTTTTGTGGAACAATATATCTTATGGAGGAGGCGTCTTGATACGGATTAACCTTCAGATCGCGACAACGCATAACCACGGCTCTTCCTTATAGCTCAACGCAGTCAAACGTTTATTATGATTGTCCAGAACCTTATTGTTTGTTAACTACGTAAACAAACGATGGACTTAGAAGTATATGTTTCGAATGTTATTTTAGTTCGAGCCAATATTCTTCTAGCCTGTATTTGGTATATGGTGTAATTGTATAATATTTTCTTGAAATATGGCGTTTCGCTTTTTTGCATTTTTGTTTATTTTACAATTGATATTTTTTGTGTTAATATGTGCACGTACGATAAAATTGTGTTTGTATATATATGTATACTCAGGGAAATCCATATTTCGATTAACTACACGTTTCCCCTATTATGTTTAAAATCCAATTGCAACAACAATCCGTTTTTATTAGTTTAGCAATGAATTGGCTAATATATTCAATCATAATTTAAACCAATTAAACTCAGCAACTCAGCACTCAGCTAATTTAAATTTATTTGTTTAATATATAGTGTTTTTCGTCGTAGGTTTTGTATCTATCTTCCCTAGCTTTCAAGTTACACAGTTACAAGAACAGTTCAGTACGGTAGTAGACAGCACAAAAAAAAATCTTTTGTATCTGTTATATCATTATAAATACAATTATTGCCTCTAATAAACTGTGTTAATAACATCTTATATAAATATAAAGTTATATATATTCATTATATAGATAGTATCAAAATGATTATTGCATGTGTGATGTGCAAGTACGAGGTTTTGGGTTAATTTCGCGTGAATATGTACTCGTGCATATAATTAATGGCGCGCGTGAGTTTATGTAACATCGACAACCCAATTACAGCGAAGGTATCGTGACCGCCCACAGCTGTTTGTGCAACTTTAATCATTTATGACTTGAAACTGTACTAAATGTTTACTAATTATTCATTTGTGTTTGTTCTACTGCAAGGTAAAGGCCTTTTTATTTCCTTGGACATTTCTATGTATGAAGTAAAAGCATAAATAAACAAATCGATCTACACTAAATAAAAAAATAAAAAGGTAGTTTGGATGTAAGAGGTAATCTCTGAACCTACATGCCCGAAGTCAAAAAATCTTTTTGCCTTAGGTACTTCATTTATTAAGCTCTGAGTGAGAGTAAGAGGTTAATGAAAACACTTTGTAACGGTCTGTGTTAGTGACAGATTGATGTTAGTGACAGGCATAGCTCCGGCACCACTGGACCGAATGACTTGTAACTCGGTGTGCAGAAACCTTGGTCGAGTTTGAATATGGGCCGTGTGGGTCAGAAGGCCTCCAAGATATAGGGTTCACAAGGTCATATATGTATTTTAAATGGCAAAATATTGACTTGTAACTTGGTGTGCAGACACCTTGGGGTCATACCTCGGTCGAGTTTGAATATGGGACCTGTGGGTCAAAAGATCCCCGAGATATAGGGGATCATTTCTTTTCATTACTTTTACATTTAAGACGGAAGAGGTTGTTGAATCCTGGGTTTTTACACCCATCTCGTTGTGGAAGTATTTAGGATATATTGTATGTACATGTCTAGTAGACTAATTATCATCCGCTATTGAAATTCGGGGATAGACATATCACGTTTAGATTCCTGTTTAGATCTCACGAAGCACTCATATTCTCGTCTAACGCGAAAAGAATTCTTTTTCTATTTCTCTATCAGATCATGTGCCTTCTGTGAAAAGCCTTACAAAAAGACCCACTAACACTTAGTAGATCACAATCGTATGTTGATCAAACAAGCTATACATACTTTAAATATAATATTTAGAAAAATGAACATTCTAGTAATAATTTACATTAAGTAATATAGAGATATACTAATTTGCTGTTGTTAATCCTAGATAGGCACTAGTAGTAATTTACCTTTATTAATATTCCTACATTAATTTTAGGACGATCAAGTTATATTCTCATTAATTTGTCTGACCTTTTACGAAGAACAGGGATTAAAGTGGACAACAATTTATTATTTTTTAATAGGACTATCGCCATTGAAAATGATTATACATATAAGTAACAAAGATAATTCGTTGGTCTAAAAATTGAAAGATTTTTTTCAACGTTGCTTAAAATATCAATGTAAATACAATCACGACATGACATTGAGAAATTTTGAAAAGTAAAATATACTGTTTGAAAGTTGAAGTATTACCTATTCAAATAACTGTACGAACGAATACCTCATGAATATGCCCAATAGTGATGTGCAAATTCAAAATATGTATGTACATGTTTGTGTTTTGCAACTTCAGGTTAAATGTCAACACTTTCTATACTTTTTAGAAATGTGTGTTTCGAGATACTTAATCATTATTAAGTAATGTTATAAATTATGTTATTTTATATAAACCTAAAAAAGGATACTACTGCACCCGTTCTTTGCTTGTCTAAGAACTGCTTAAAATCACAATTATTTCCCTTAGCTTTGCTTAAAGATAACTGATTTGGCAGTTCTAAGGTCGATGGTGATAACCTGATAACTTAGCGAGGAACTAACCTATCGTCACTTCGACCTAAACAGGTACGAACTTTAAAAATGCAGTCTTCCATAGAAAAATTCCTTATGAAGTACTCTTACTTCATAAGGAATTTTTACAATCAAGGATTACGGTTAACAATTCGAAAACCTTCACTCGGTAGTTGCCATTCGCCGTTAGTTAGGAAAGGAAGCGAGCAAGGCTCTTGGTTGAACGTCGATAATTTTACATCACATCCTCTTCACCGGGAAGTGAATCGACGAGGCTTTCTCAGATACTGTTTATGTAACCACAAGTACTTATTGCCAAGTTTACGGAACATCAGCGCCCACATATAAAGGAAAAAGCTGTTATAAATCTCGTCTAAAGATTTAGTTCCACTCGCGGTACCACTTTGATTACGATATGTACGATGTAGCCATCCTCATAAGCCTTCAAGCTTCATTATTTCACATCTATGCGTGGATGAAGCCCAGATTCTAAGAATTGACTCAATTGAAGTGTAGGTCAATTGAATCAGATGGATATGGGATTTCTCATAACGGTCTATCCAATTATTTTGGCCGCAGAAAATGTTATTGCGCACTGAATAATACACTGAGTATTTTGTTGCTCTTCTTCCGCAACATTCACCGTTATCTCGTCAGAGCGTATCTCGGCTGTACATTATCGTTTCCTGGAATTGCCTTTTCTAACTGCGATACGACTTCGTGTGTATAACATCAGTAACATCGTCGGCCATTACCTATTCCGGGTTAGAGAACCGCACGTTGTCTTAATTTGTACTCTCCACTGGCGGCTGCATTATAATAAGCCTAGTAAATACCTATATTCAAAGTACGTTTAAAATTCAACAAAAACGTCGAAACATTGTTAAAGTTTACAGAACAATCATTAGGTTTTCAATTGTGCAATCATGTCTTGTTGCAATTTATATGCAAAAAATTTAACTCTGTAAATTTCGTTTTACGCTTTTCCACTTTGTCGTGTTCTTAAGCATATTACGTCACCATGATATTGATGTTGATGGCCCCACAGCGCCGTTTCATATTTAATCACGTCTCAGACGCTTTGTCGTTTAAGTGGGATGCTGGTGAAAGTGATGCGAACAATTTAAAATAAATATCTTGTATGTAGCTTCGCAACTGGGTTACCTCAATTGTAGGCGTGAGTTATTTGTCATGGCCCGAGAAACTCGGTTAATTCTAAAACATTAACTTCATCTATTGGGTCTGTTAAGGAGAACGTGGTAGGTCGTGAAGAATATTTAAGATTTGGAACACAAATAGAGTAGGTACGTCTGCCTCGGTACAAGTTCATCATTCAAGACTTCGCCCTAATCGTTAAAGAGTAAAGGAACCTTGAAAGTTATGCTTTAGTATTTCATCGCTCTGTACATTTCCCTTCAGAACTTTAAAACCAAAGCGGTATTTATTGAGTATAATATTTAGCGCAATACAGTGCCCGAATACAACTTGCTTGTAAGCTTTCCAAAGAAATTTGGGTCAATTCGACAGGATTTTGGCAATAAGCGTGTTCGTCTCATTGTATACTGTGCTTGTTTACAAAATTATTTCTTGTCTTTGAGATCGTTTTGTTTCTCGAGCCAATTAACTTTTTGTTTTCCAGCGATACGATCAATTGCATTTCGTTTACATATCGATAGCGTGTGTGCGGTCTGCAGTGAAATGATTAGGAAATTCGTTTCGGTGAATGTGAATCGTGTAAAAAATTGGAGAAACTTCGTGTGTAACTGTTGCGATTAAATCGTTTTTTGGAGAAATTTTATCTAACACCTTACCGATTGAGTTCGCGTAATGTAGTAATTAGCAATTATGTTATTACTACAAATGGTCTTTTTACTGTTTAGTTGGTCCCGTGCCGTAAGATCCAGGTTGGATTACCGAGCCAGCAAAGCGTTATTTAGTATTTTCTGCAAATAAATTCTCAGTTGCTGCATGATGTCTGAAAACATGCCCGTTTGATAGCAATAGCCTGACCTTCATACTGTGGTATGTTTGTTTGTCCTCAACAGTCTTTCATTAAATTTAGCCTTTATTTAAATTTACGTATTTGGATGTTGATAATCAACTATAAAGGTATATAACTTAGTGAACAACATAAGGACATTGTAACCTTACATTAGCAGTAACTGCTGCGCCGAAGTCGTGATGACATTCAAAGCTGATCTAATCAACTCGCTAAGGCCTTGATTGTTAATACATGAAATGCAATTGTCTTATTTAGCACATTGTCCGATGTAAACTGACGGTGTTCGGTATGATGTGGTGTGCTGCGATTGCAATCTTGTTTAATAAGATCTGCAGAGATGTCTGCTCTCTCCATCTCCACTTGTTTTGCCTTGGACACTGGAACCCAGAAAATTTGAATATTTGCTCATCTACGCGATAAAAGAAAAATTATAGTTTATTTTATTTTATAGTTGATTTATAAAATATTGTTTAGAAAACCACCAATGTACACATAAAACGAAACAACTTTCGTTATTGCAGCAAACCTGAAATCGTAAAAACCATCGTCTGTTAAGACGAGTACTGTTATGTTTATGCTATTTTAAGTAAAAGTTGTTCATTACAATGTTTAGAATCTTGGTATACTGAACAACTTTTACCTCTTGGATATGAATACACAAATGTTACTTGTAGTTTGTACCTACCCTATCTTTTTAAAAGCCAACTTCCTAATTATAGTTGAAGCTCTCTGTCGCGAAGGTCTTTTCTAACATACAATCCTTTTCATACAAAGGACACCTAGACCTGCAAATTTGTGGGTTACAATAATAATTGTTAAGTGTGTGTTTTGAACTCACAACATATAGCGCGGCGGCAGCAGCCACATTATTGATACAAAATCGTATTATGTATATCTTACTAAAATTATAAGTGCGAATGTGAGTTTGTTTGTGTGTCACGACTTAACTACTTGTCTATCATGAAATTTAACATACAAGTCGTCAGGGTTACGGAAAAGTACATACCATTTCTAACAAAATACAAGTGTGAATAGGCAATGAATTGCCGAAAATATTAGAGTTCGAAAAAATGGTTCAAGTAATATGCAAAGGTCACTGGATACCACGTGACCTTGAGGTCAGAGGTCAAAGGTCATAGTCATTTCGGGGGATATCTGAGTCGAATGGCGTTGACCGCGAGTCTCTAGCTCTTAAGGTTCTTGAGTTGAAAGTTGTATAACAAAAGGACGGACAAAGCTGTTGTATAAGAGTGTTTTCGAACTCTAAAAAAGTACTGTTTCGGTGCGAGCGAATTAGTATTTTATACATTGTCATTGTATCGCCTCTCCCAAACAGAAGGAGTCTCAGACAAGAGCTATATTTTGTATTATTGACACGTTTCGACAGTCACGTTGCGAACAGCACTCCGCGGGGATAATGTCGCCGACAGTTTGTCACTTTATTAAGTGTCATAACAGAATTGTCTTGTCTTTCTTGTTCAACATAAATATTGGTTTATAAAGAATGCTTTAGTGTGATTACGTCACTTTCTATACGATTGTAAACGTATTTATTGCACCTCTTATTGTGTGGAGACGTTGTTGAACGTAAATGATAATCCTTGAAGCCTGCCATGATAGCCTGCAGGCATTTGCATATAAGATATACTTTAAAATTTAAATATGTAGTTCCACATCGAAAGTAAAGAATATGAAGGGCCGATTTTCGGAATTATGCCGTTATTTGGCACGTGTCTACAGGTGACGTTTTTAAGGTCATAAGAATAATATTATTTTTACTTGCAATTGAGTGAACTTCGTGGCTGTATGCGACAAGTAACGTTTAGTTTGGTCTTAAAATTATGCCATGAATAGTTTGTGTGTTCGATAGTTCAATAGACTAGATTTGATTTTGTTCGTAGATTGTCTCAAAGTCAGCAATTTGTAATGTCTTATGGTAGAACATAATATAAAGAAGGAGGTAGAATATTATATCAGCTTTTCTACAACAAAGATTTATTGACTTAATTTATAGAATTTTACAGACGACATACTTTATTTATCATGTTATTTCTGTATTATGTTAATTGATCTCATTGATTTTATATGAATGTTAACCATAAATATTCACCAATTGATATATTTTCCTTACCGTCATCATTCGGTATGCAAACATTAAATAATGAATAGTATAATAGACGTGTCTTGTACGTGAGCAATAAGTTTATAACGATTCAGAGCGACCTGAATGTGCATCTGTATGCTCCAGTTGTAGGCACCAGTTGATATCGAGTAATAGAGACACGGTATATTTTGTCGCCTTGTACTTACTACGTAATATGTTGGTATATTGGCGCTCCCGCATTTGTTACATTAACTTATATGTAAGCATCATAGCGATGCTATAAGCCATCTATTGCATGAGGTAGGTGAGCAGAATGCGTGAATGCTAAATTTTAAATTTATATTATATTATTAAATTATGATTAAATAGTGTAATTGACACAAGTCGTTCTATTTGATGTAAAATAAAGAAATAAATTACATTTATTTAATACCTATACAATCAGCCCCGTACATATGAAGAATGTATATGTTTATAATGCTTTTCTTATACGACTAAGGCGGTAAAGAAGCCTTCGACTTGCCTGACGGCAAGTGGTTACCGTACTTTCTGGATGCTTGCAACACCACGGAAATCATTCGTGTGTTGCACTTGACCTTGTTGTATATGACTTATCCTAAATCGACGAGCTTGCATAAATAATAAACAACATAATAAGAGTAATAAAGCAAGGGATATATCAAGGTAATGTAAATGACATTCCGTAGTTTCATTCTACCCTTCTTGACAACAAATTTTAAGTCTGTGTATTTATGCACACTGTAATAATATAATATATTAACTTAATAAAACGGCATCACACAACGTATGTATGTTCACGAAGGCTTAGCAGAATAACCTCTGCGTTAGAGAGGAAGTAGAATAAACTTCTCCCAAAAGATATAAAAGTGCGCCCACACTTGGCTAATTATATTGGAAGTATCACAAAATCTTTACATAGACCCACACCTGTTTCTTGAGAGATAGACAGTCTTACGAAATAGGGTAGTTACATTAAATTCTTAAGAAATAGGGCTCTTATATTGAAGTCTTATGAAATAGAGCAGTTATACTGAAATCTTATGAAATAAAAGGCGGCGCGGTCTATCGGTTACTTTGTTCTTCTACTAAGAATTTCCCAAGCGAAAAATCTTGTAACAATTGGCCTGGCCATACGATTAGTAGCAGCAAAAGCAGCATACGCTAAGGCGAATCGAATAACTGGATTGACGTTAACCTAAAAGAAAGGACGTATGTAGAAAGTGTTATTGTGAAGAAAAGGCGAAATTTATGAAGTGAACAGCTTTCGATGAAAAGTATCAGATGCTATTGAAACTCTTAGTAGACGTTCTGGGTAAAGGTACATTAAGAACGTAATTACTTGAAAATAATAGTTTCTCTTGAGTAACGCATCGAGTCTCGTCAACAGCATTGAGTGCCAAATACAAAAACATTTATATTTTAAGGTTAAAGTAACACTTGCGAACGTTAAAGTTATGCTAACTGAGTTTACTGAACTTATGAATGTTACAGAATTGAGTGTACCTACGTGGTTTTTAAGACAACTCTCGCATTAGTGACCAGGCCCTGCGGCACGGAGGACTTTCTATACATTTAATTTACAGACTTAAACTACACGGAAACTAGATCAATCATTCATGAGAGATATTAGAGATTTCAAACCGACGACACTTGGTGATGCGTCATCCTGTCCGTTACTCCATCCATGTACCGATTTAAGCCTTCCAGAAGTCGATGCTCATATTCAGTATCCATGCAATGTGTTTGGTCGCTCCGTGCATTGTGTATCGTTCTGAAAATATTACTAGCCTTAGAAGCGTCAGAGAGTGTTTCTACGATAACGAGGCGATGTTTGCTATACCAACGTAATCCACATAATATCGCTTTATGTTTACCTCGGCCAACAGCTGCGCACTTTGTTTTCACGTTTTTATTTCTGAATATTAAATGCTAAAACAATGCACGCAGGTACATGTTTGCCAAGGTCATTTCTTGCCACCTGGTTGTTTTATTCTGTTGTAATATGCAAACCAGTGATCCATTGAGATCCATGATCTAATGAGAGTGAATTTAGGTGTACATATATATATATATTTTTAAGAGTTTTATTTTATGAATTAATTATTTTGATACCATCTTGTCCCTCAATCAATTTTGGGCATACGGATTGAGCAGGACTTCAAAGCGCTTGGTTCGTTTATGCGTATAGTAGTAATTATATGCAATGCAATTGCCACGTATTATTGCTACTTTTGATTTTTGTGGTGAATGCAGTGTCAGCGTGAGACGCCTACCATCTTGAGCGATGCAGATGCGGCAAACGGCAATTTTTATACATTAAGAATGGCAACAAGCGAAAGGTTCGCTTAATGTTAAGCAGCTGTAATCACTTGTAATACCAAAAGTATTCCTCGCATTTTGTAAGCCGTTACCAAACATTAAGCAATAGTGGACCTTTCACTCAAAATCCTTACAAACATAACGTTTACAGTTATCATGGCATATATTACTTGTAGTTTTAGCGTATTCACCAGCAGAGAAACACAACGCCAATCCTGTCGTACGGAGAACATCAGGCGTGGCTCCCAACGATGTGGATGTCAAGTCGCGAGTGAACTGGTATCTTCTAGGCAAGCGTGCTCCATCGTCGACTGCACCTGTTACGTCTTCCATAGTTTCACCATAAAAGGACTACACCGCGCAAAAATATTTTATTTATTGGACTGAGATAAACTCTGAGATATGAGAGATACACTCGGCGTCACAAAAATCGCACCTTTTTGTTTTTTTCAATAAACACTTCCCAAAATTTAGCGCATTGATTCTACTGGATAAAAAAATATATCATTTTTAAGAGCATTTCAATACCTTTACATTATTAGTCGGTAGAATTAAAAACCAAAATAAAATTTATTATTAGGGAACATTTAACATAATGGTGAAAAAATGCTCATCCGTTAGAGCGCTAGTTGAGCTACCTGAATAGGGTATAAAAGGTCATGTCCGGGTAAAAAATGGGTCAATCATTGCTCAGACTTTAAAGTGTACACATCGGAACAGCATACTCAAGAAAAAAATATCTGAAGATGGATACCACCTCTGAAGAAGCCGCTCAAGTCATTGCACTATTGCAAGAAGGAGTACGTCAGGTTGATGTTGCTCGACAATTAAATCTGAGTCGTTTCTCTGTTCGACGAGTGTATCAACGGTTCCAAGAGACTGGTGGCTTTATCCGAAGACGTGGATCAGGAAGAAAGCGCTGTACATTAGAGAGAGACGACCGCTTCATTGTCTCCACATCGTTGCGCAACCGCTTCAGTAATGCTGTTGAGGTGCAACAGCAGCTCCGATCAGCTCGTAGAACGGCTGTGAGTGTCTCTACGATTAGAAGAAGACTTAAAGAAAAGAAAATCACTGCCCACAGACCTGCGAAAGGTCCCAAATTGACCACGCAGCACAGAAGAGACCGTCTACAATTTGCTCAGGAGCACGTCACTTGGACGCTTGACCATTGGAGAGCCGTTCTGTTTACCGATGAGACAAGAGTTTGTCTTTTCTGTAATGACAGACGCAGAAGAGTTTACAGAAGAAAAGGAGAGCGCTTTGTTCAGGCTTGCATCGAAGAAACAACAGAATACGGGGGTGGTTCCTGTATGTTCTGGGGTGGGATATCCGTGGACGGGAAAACGGAACTTGTGTGCGTCTCTCGGACTGGCGGTGGTCGAGGGCAAGGTTCGCTGAATGCTGCTCGGTACATAATGGAGATCTTGCAAGACCATGTGGTCCCGTATGCTGGTTTTGTTGGCGATGGGTTCATACTAATGCATGATAACGCCCGTTGCCACACCGCGGCCAGTGTGCGTGATTACTTGGAAGAAGTCGAGATTTCTGTTATGCAGTGGCCAGCACGAAGCCCGGACCTTAACCCTATCGAGCACCTCTGGGATGATGTAAAGAGGCATGTACGAGCACGAAATCCTGCTCCCACAACTCTCCAAGAGCTCCAGGATGCCGTGATCGAAGAATGGGATAACATACCTCAAGAGAGAGTAGTAACTCTCATGAGGTCCATGAAGGATAGGATGGAAGCTGTCATCAAGGCTAGGGGCGGAAACACTAGATTTTAAGGACAAAATTGTATTTTTTAAAATTTGTTTTTTTATTAATTTTATTATTTTCTAAGTTTGTGATTTTTTTATTAGTAAAACATAAAAATAACCATTCGCGCTTTATAATTTCTAAAAGGCAATTTAATAACCTTTCTAATGATATCCTACAATCATATTCTCACTATTGACAAAGTTTGAGAAAAAGTACTTTAATATTGAATTTTAAAAAGGTGCGATTTTTGTGACGCCGAGTGTATAATGACGATTAAATGCGACGGGATGTTAAAAAAACTCAGGATAACCGTATGTACAAACTTGCAATACTTAACCAATGACGCAGAGACGTCGAATTACATATTAACATGCTTATTAATAATTACTCATTAGTTTATTATGTCACTGGAAGGAAAAGTGGGTCTCGCTCGTATAAATAATTTCGATGACCTACCTACCTAAGATAAAATGATCAACCTATTTTCGCTAAAACTGTACAATATTTATAAGCACGTTATCGGATTATAGCAGACAATATTTTAAGGGCATTAACGCTTATATTGCCCCGCCCCTTAGGCAGAAATGTGTCACAATCACAACCATCTATCTTCAGCAACAGCAGAAAGCTAGTCCTTAGCCCCATTAGGTTATAAAATGTTGAAGTATTTTGTTTATTATGGTAAATTTTTCTGTAATACTTACGCCATGACCTTTCGCCGGATACGATTCTAGATTTTGTCTGGCTAATTTTCAGATAGTAAACCTTATGGCACAACGAAAACCTAGTTTAAATCTGTTGATTTTCTTACACTGGAGCATTTAGACAGTGAAATATAGAAATATGTCTACAGAAGAGTCTACTTGTTCGTACAGAAGAACGCAGCTAAGCGACTAACATTATGTTATGTTACTACTCTGAATAGGACGTAATGTTATTTGTTAGGGATAAGCAATTTGTTTGTTACTTAAGCTGGCAGCCAGAGACTATTTTAAGTGCTTTATCAAAATGTTAATAATAAAACCCTTATTTGAAGGGTCGGCAATAAACACTCGCGCTTTATTCTCCTTGCAAGTGACCATAGACTACGAAACCCGCTTACTATTAAGCAGGCCGTAGTGTGTGAAAGTAACGTCAGAAGACGCCATTCCACGGCTCTTCACGGTCATTACTATACGATAAGTTGTGTATGTGTACACACTTACATCACTATACTCCATTTGGTTAGGTATTTAACTAAAGGTAAACAATCTTGATGTGTCTTTTTTATCTTTCTATCTAAAAACTTAGTTAAACAAAATAAAATGCTGCTAAAGATCAATGTAAATACAACAATAACGATTACTAAATCAATTGAACCGTTAGTTTAAGCAGTAGTTTATTTGTTAGTGTAAAAAGTCACATCAAGATTGTTTACCTTTAGTTAAATATCTAACCAAATGGAGTATAGATCAACCACGCAAGAATTTCGTAGTAAACAGCTGGTGACAATTGCAACATATCATGAGAATTCATAACGAAATGTCATTCATAGTCACGATATTAACTACTTCAATAAAATGTAATGTTAACAATGATCCATATGTAAAGTTTGAATGACAAACGTTGCTAGCTAAGTGGTAAATCTTGCCTTAATGCAAGGTCAAGACGTTTGTGAAATCATGAGCATTATGAATTATTTATATGCCATTAGCGATCTCTTATTTCTTACATAAAGAAGAGTTCTATTATCTACTTAACATGAATACATACATACATACATGGACCCAAGTCTGGGTTAGACAGTATAAGACTTACATTTCGATAGCTATACTTTGAATTTCTCCGGAATAGGAGCAAGCCTTTTGTCGACTACCGAGCAAATTTCGACACTCACGTTATCTAGAATAATTGTGCTCGGTACAGTTAATACTGTGAATATCCTAATAGACAGCCCTCAAAATCTGTGCCCGGCCTAGGAATTAAACTGTGGACCTAATGATTGACCGCAAGTGCAAACTAATAGTAACGGCACATACTTTTGAACTATGTTCATACAGAAATAATTGTCATGAAAAACGACCACTGTTTGCCTAGCCCGAAAGATTGCCATACCGATCGATCTTTGTGTTGCTTCTATCCAACGGCTCGGCGCCACTTTGAATTGATAATATACTCGCATAACTAGGTGGGGCTTTATACGTCATTGGCAAAATGTAGGTATCTTACACTTCTGTTTGATCCTTTAATATATTATAAAAGGGTGATATTATACTACTGCAAATCTATCTCCAGTAGGTATACAATTAAAATTCGACCAGGGCAGGCCCTATCATAAGGCGAATTGAGCGGCTGCTCCAGGCGTCAGGTCCAAGGAGACTCATGTGGCACCTCGGTGTTACAGGAAAATAAATAAATATTATATATTACAAGCAAACAAGAGGGCGCCATAGTGTGATCTCACTCCATCTCAAACCTTGCCTCTGGTCGGCAGTGTACTCGACTTTGATATTTTATACTCTATGGAATATACCATAGAGTTTGCAATGACAAACTATTAAACTACTACTTGGTATTTGTGTCGATAGTCTGGAGTGTCCGGAGCCAGTTGTCTAAAATAATTCGCATTCCTCAAATAAGAATTGGTCTGCTAACTATTTAAGCGGTATGAATGCGACTATTTTGAAGAAACAATTTGAAAGATAAATATTTACACTATACCAGCGTATTAGGTAAGTGTCAATGGTACATATTGGTATAGGAAGGCCTTGAATGTTGTTCTGTGACTAAATATTGAGTATGGTGGGTCGCCTTAGGATCTTTAAACGATGAATACCCGTGCTTTAAGATTGTGATAAAAGTAAACCAGACAAAAGAATGACATGGGTCTAGTGCTTGCTTACTTCTTCCAAAAATGCGTGGATATATTTGATTGCATCGCATTTTTTTATTAGTTCTACTATTACTCTGGATATCAACATTTGCCAATGGAGATGTTACAAAAATGAGCACAAAGATGGCACAGTAGCTAACGGTAACATGTCATCTAGTGGTTCATAATATGAACCTTACAATTTCCCAGTAGGTACGTATTCGAGACCACGACACCTGTTTTAATAGAGTGATGAGTGATCACTTAGACTATGCATTATTCGTGTAGTCCATTGTCTGTCAGGTAACGCTATAAGGTAACGCTGAATGTCAGGCTCGTAGGAAATGATTATAGGTAGGGTAGATTATCGGTAACCTGTTTAAACCTAGGATTTCGCTCAAGCTATTTTAGCCTGCTTGCATACTGGGCTACAATAGATTAAGCTAAGTAGCTTTAAAAGTATCTCCGTCTTACAAAAGATTTCTGTCAAACATCCTTGTGTAGTCTTCCTGCGACGTCTAGTGACTTCAAGCTCCTTCTGGGGGTGCTGTGCAGTCAGTTGGTGATCAGAGTAATCTTTATCACCTTCGCTTGTTGCAGTACAGCGATTCCTTTTCTGATAGGCAGCGACGAAGGTATGAACGCATTCATTGGCAACTGCTTTCCAACAGTGCAGCATATATTTGATTAAAAAAACATCCGTGCAAGAGCCGTCAGTCTATATAATTACAAATGTAAAACGTGTACATGACGAAAGGTAATTACAATACGCTGTAAGTAACATACTTTCCAGCAGACGCGTTGCAAATGAGCCATCAGTCAGTTCGCAACACTGACCCGGTTGCGCCTCACTTGCATTGCGCCTGTCTGTCTACGTCTAATACAAACTGCTTAAAATAGACTACCGGTCATAAACGGATGAGTTTTAAGGTGAAATACTTTCGTTTTCCCGACGTTTCAATCTGTAATAGCTATCGGTGCAATTCGAGCGGAACATCGGGAAATGGAATGTTTATGAATTGTGATATTTGCATAAGTCAGATTAATTTAAACATGTTTATACGGATGAGTTATGGGCATTATGGAGTTCGCTATAGGCAGCATAAAACAGAGCTAAAATAATTTGAGTAATATTACCTTTTTCTTTTTATGGTGTAAAAGTATTGTATTTGTTTATTTATGTCGTTTTAATTGTTAAAATGCCCTAATAGTCTATTCAACAAGTACTTTTTGGTCATCTTTTTTAGTATCTTTTTTAGTAACTCTTGCAAAAATTGCAAAGTTATAAACAATTAACTAAAAAAACAAAGGAAGTTTAGTTTTTTGCAAATATCTCAAAAACGAATTGAGATTTTTAAATGTAAAAAATGATTACAAAAGAGGAGGTAATTTCCTAAAAAGGTCTTGACTCCCGGAATTGTAGGACCAATATTTATAATTTTCCCAGAGGGATGAAAATACGGCCGAAAACGGATACAATACAATATTTAACAATTATCACAATTGCAATGTTCATTTTCAAACAGCAAATAATTATTAATTAACTATTGCATAAATAATTGAAAAATTAACTTCATGATACTTTGAGCTCATTCTGCGTAAATAGAAACACCAATGATTCAATTATGTTCGGATACTTTGAAATAACTACACTGGAACATTGAGACAACTACCATCTTAGTCTCCCCGTGACCATGGCTGCTGAAAAGCAACCGCAACGACGGGGAAAGTGTAAAATTAAATTAAATCTAAATAGTTTTAATAGTTTTAATAATAATTCAATTAGCTTAAAAATTAGTAAAGTTTAATAGTAGTAGTAGTGTAACAGTTTTTCAAAATTATGTAATAAAGTGTCAAATAAACAACGCGATAAAATCCGTATATAGTAATTTAATTTCAATGAATAATATTCGCGTAAACAGAAGACAATATTACGAAAAATTGTGATAAAAACAACCGGCGGATTATTGTTCATTTATCTATTATCTAGAAGGCCTCTGAATTTTTTTCATTTATTAAATTTTATATTTAATATGTTAAATATTTTTTATTGATAAAGTGTCCGAAGTAGGCGTGGCTTGCGCAAGCCAGTTGAAAAATCTCAATTAGTTTTTGAGATATTTGCAAAAAACTAAACCCTCTTTTTTAGTTTATTGTTTTTGACTGTTGCAATTTTTACAAGCGGAACTTGAATTTTTTTTAAATCATCTAAGTGCCATTCCAATTCGAATGAAAACTCGTTCATATTTTTTCGAGACTGCTAAAAAATGTTGACCAAAAAAGCACTTGTTGACTAGACCGATATAACCGATATATTTGTTAAATCCCTTACAAAACGGATTATTGCTTGTTACTACATTTTTAAGCAAGAAAAGGCGTTTTACATACTAACATGCCTGCAGTGCTGCAACTATTACACCATACACTGAACACACTCGAGATTAAAACAATAAATCAACATTAACTGGATTAACCTTCAATTATTACAAGATATACATTTTAAATATATAAAATTGTAAATACAACACGCAACCGTATTGTAAACTGTCTGAAATTCATCGATCCATATCTTCATTGCTTATTCTAATCTATACAGGTACTATTTAAAATTCAGAATTGAGTCTATTGGTTTATTTTTTTAAAGACTTCGCACTTCGCCTGTTCTCGTTTTGCGGCGCCTTTTTAAGACTGCGCCGAGCGAAATGTGCCAAAACAGGCGGTCACAGTTAAGTGAATAAAATCAACACTTTTTGTTTAATACAAATATAAAATATACATTTACCATAACAATGAATGTGTTTACAATTACTCCGTGTAAAAAACATAAAATAATTAATAGTTTCGCCTACAAAATTACGTAAATTTGCATGCAGAAACGTAAGCTTGTGTTACGTGATTTTTAGATTATAAAAGTAGAAATGTATCCTATTTTACAGCTTAAAGGAAACATAAATAGTTATATTACAATTTATCCGTCTCAAATATTTAAGTTATTGGTTGACAATAAAGATACATATATAACAAAAAACCACTACAAATCCTCCATACAATTTTACTATGGCGGCCGCGCGCCAATTTGAATATGCGCTGTACGAGCTCTTTTATTATCTGTCTTTCGCTCGGCGCAGTCTTAAGCATTTAATTAACGGATACAAAATAATCGTCCCGCAGTCGCGCTGCAGTCTTTAAAGCTCCAGCAGGATATGTTGTACTGTATACAGATGAAACAGTCGTACCGGCAAGGTTTGGTATTGCAAATAGCGATGAGCAAATTGCATTCATATGAGTTGACGACACTATACTTAATTATTCGAATTCAATTATACACATTACTAGTTGCAATTATCCGTAGTCTACAAAAACCTTTAACCTTTAGGCGGGTTATATGCTCGTTCAACACTTAGCCAAGGAGCAGTTAAGAATCTCCTCAGTTTTGTGCATCAAACATTTCTCTATGCGTCTTTCCTAAGGATTAGGCAGAAGGCCAACTCGTAAATGTAAAACGAGGCATTTATGTTTATATAAGCTGCTTACAGCTATGATATATTGAATTTATTCAACTGTAGTACTGCATAAAATATTGTCAGTTAATAACATAGGTATATGAAAATCGTTGTTACACACATCAATATATTATTATGTATATGAGACTCAAGTTTTGTAAGGAGCTTACAAGCATAAAAACCCTTTTCGATCTGTTTTTTATGATGCTTTGATTCTGAATAAAGGGATAATAATATTCGAAGTTGTATTCTCACCTACGGAAATAAGTTTCCTAGCGGATTTCAATAAAATTGGTTTTCTAGCCATCTTAAGAAAGTACCAAAAGAATTGATGTGTAATACAAAGCTTTAAATCTAAATACTTCAATAATACCCTTCAAATGTTTTTCATTAGATATTTATCACAATATGTGTCAGTGAAAACAAGTCATATTTACAGTTGAGGAATGAAATCATCGTAGTATTCTTAACGAAGTTTCGAACCGTCCCAATTATAACCACTACCTGCTAACCGGAGTTCTTAAGAGGTCAATCACAAAGTAAAATTTTTTGTCTACATGAGCGATAGAAAAAATGAAGTATTATTCTAAATATAATTCAGTTGATGTTAGATTATAAAAAAAGTTGGAACGAAAGTTCTTTAAACTCTAACTAGGTTTTATATATGCCTTAGGCAATTTACTTACCGTAGTATTTTTTATCTGTCGTAATAGGTTGGTTAGGCAAACGTCGTTAAATTACTTTAAAAAGTTCTACAAAGTTTTTATAAATCGTCAAAGTTGTTTGTGAACTCAGGCTTTAGTAAACAGAAAGTTTCAAAATAACAACAAAATATGGCTATGTTATGGCATATAATATAATATAACCAATCAAAGTGTTACCTTGAAGAGAGTTTTTAACTGTTGTCATGCCTTATAAATGCTTGCATGCTTCAATTTGATATCTAGACACTTTAAACGACCTTCTGTGGTTTATATATTTAAGGAAGAACATAGCACTTCATGTTGTTAACGAAGATAAATTAATTATGAATGTAATTTATGGAAATATGATAACGACTTGATAATAGCCAGTATCTATCAATTGACACGTTGATTATTTTTAGAATGTTGTCAATACGGCATTATAATATGTACCATAATAAATTATTGCATGTGTGAGGATTTATAATAAACTGAGACTAAGACACTTGACGAAGCCATTCAAAATGATAAGTAATACGTAGGTGCGTCTTTTTATCACCGATATAAGACGACGTCAAATTAAGTGCTCATATGGATTCATCAATCCTAATTGTGATATCAATATTAGTGTCCGATTTCTATCATCTAACAGATTTGACTCATCTAACAAATCTGTCAGAATCGGTTCTCAGTTGCGGTCGTAGTGGTACATACATATATACATAGATTCACGCCTGTTTCCCAGAGGGGTAGGCGGAGACTACAGATTTCCATTTGCTACGATCCTGACACACTTCTCTGGCTTCATACTTTCATCACATTCCTCATACACGCCCGTCGGTTCAAGGTGCTCTTAACCTGGCCTTTGTTCAGAACGCCTCCGATCTGATCGAGAAAGGTTCGCCTATGTCTTCCTCTTGCGACTGTTCCATTCACACTAGCCTTATAAACTTTCTTAGTCAGTCTTTCCTCGTCCATTCTTTCTACATGCCCAAACCAGCTTAACATACCCTTTTCTATTCTTGTCACTATATCCACTCTCATGCCGCATCTCTCTCTGGAAAATGAAATAAATGAAAAATTGTTTATTTACAGCGTTTAACAAATTAGAAAAACTTATTAATCTAAAACACCTTATAAATTAAAAATTAAGTAATTTGCCAAACGATGGCAAAATTAAACAAAACTACTTCTGTGGTTTTCACACTAGGCAAGCCTGTATCGTGAAGACCCAAAACAATAACATAATACAAAAAATAATGACAAAAATTAAAAATACAAAAATTAATAAGAAATTAAAATCAAGTGTTTCAAGTATTGTAATAATATACAAACAATATGAGACACAATAATTATGAATATTATATAAATAAATATATAAGGTAGTATGTATAGATAAAAAAAGATTAAGAAGTTTAGGTTTACAACTGATTAAATTTTACTTAAACTAGTATGTATATTTAAAAGTGTACATTAACACGTTATATGTATAATAATTAATCTTAGTCTAAAATATTGCGCTTACAAATTATGATATAAGATAGATTTTATAAGAGATCTGGAAGATATATAAGATATCTCTAATCAAACTATTCCTTATTCTATCTTTCAGAGTCACATATATTTCTCAGCGCTCTCATTTCTACAGCATTTATTCTGCTCTCATGCTTCTTTTGCCATATCCAACTTTCACTTCCATACATAAGTGTGGGCACTAATAGTCCTCTATGAACACCCAAACGTGCCTTTTTGGATACATTTCGACTGTTCATAAAAGCGCGTAGAGCTCCATTCACTTTGTTGTCAGCACTCGTTCTCTTTTCAATGTCTCCCTCATGTTTACCATCCCTTGTAAACAAAGTACCCAAATATACAAATTCTTTTACTTGCTCCACTTTTTCTCCATCAATCATAATATTACACATCGTCACGCACTCTTCCTTTTCAAATACCATTACTTTCGTCTTGGTTTTACATTTACATTTATTTTCATTCCTTTACAATCAAAAGCACCATGCATAATAGCTACCATCGCCTGCAACTCTTCTGCTGATGACGCAAGTATTACTTGGTCATCGGCATAAAGAAGACATTTGACAAGTAACTCATTCATTCTTAATCCCCATTTACAATCTTTTAAATCTTTTAAACAATTGTCCATGTATAGGTTAAACAGCCAAGGTGACACTACACATCCTTGTCTAACACCTTTTTTGATGCTAAACCATTCTGTGTAGGTCCCATTTATACTAACACAAGCTCTGGAATCATCATAAAGAGATTTCAGAGCTCGCATGAGGGTGCTATTCACTCCATACATGGACAATACCGACCAAAGTTCATTCCTCACTACTTTATCATAAGCCTTTTCCAGATCCACGAATGCGCAATACACCTTTTGACCTTTGGCCAAAACTCTCTCGGCTATGCTCCGTAAGGAAAAGACCTGATCCGTACATCCTATACCCTTTCGAAATCCCTTTTGTGCATCCCATATTTTCTCGTCGGTTACTTTCACAACCCTTTCAATTAACACTTTCGCATATAACTTACCGACGACGCTGACGTCGTAGTGGTATTGATTAGGCATGGAAATGATTGCTACATTTCATTCATTTTCATTCAATGAAATTACGAAATTTTTTCACAGTGATTTCACAGGTGAAATTTCACAGTCAATGATTTTTCATTCTGAGTCGCAGTAACTTCGCATTTGCTACAATTTTCTTCAGTATGACATATGAATTATAGCATAGAACTACCTAATGAATTAAATACTATGAAAGCTTGGTTTACTTTCGTACCTTACAGTGCAATGCTCGTTTCTCTTAAGTAGTAGTTCCAAATCAATGCACTCATTGTTCTAATTTAAATATTATTTAAAGAATAATTATTACTACCTAACTTATATACACTTCATACAATTTTAAACTAACATAAAGATTTATTTAAACTAATAATAATCACTTTTACGTACGAGTAACTAACAGTAATTCTAACTTCAATTAGAAAATCTAACGAACGTCGTGTTCAAGTAACAGTAACACGTACTGTGAAATTTAATATCTTATAGAATCATAATGTAAACAAACACTGCGAAATTGCGACCTGCTACTTTTTACTGCAGAGAAAAGCGAGCCTTATAATGTTATGTAAGTAAGGACTATATTTTTATGTACTTTCGAACTAATCAAGGTCGTAGTGCATCAATACGTCTCCACGCGAGGCGATGCGATGAGCTGGTAATAGATACGAATTAACAAAATAATGTTGGTCTCTTTCTACCATGCACTGTAATCGTTCGCTAGGCGTCGCGCTTACTCGATGCAACTGTATTCCTCAAGTATAGGTTATACTATACTTGAGGAATCTGCGATTTCATATCGTGAGCGATTTTTAGCGGGCGTATTGAAGCGAAGTAGCAAATGTGACTGATGAAAAATCATTTCATATGATTTTTCACTGTTAAAAGTGATATGTTCCATGCCTAGTATTGATCTATATAAAAGTGTAGGTATTACATATAGAATCGATATTTCTATATGTAATACCTACACTTTTACCTACTTTTTCGTGGATACAGGCATGAGATTATGTATATACGTAATACATAATCTCTTGCAATAATCGATAATTTGCATTATTACACATAAGGCTGCAATAACCTTATTGTACATCATCATAAGCTAATTAAAGTGGCGTTCTTACATAGCAGGCCACGAACTAACGATTAGCATCGGAAAATTAAATATAATAACGTATTCTTCTTTTTCCTAATAGTAACCGAGCCAGGGTCGGATAGTACTACCAGCCTTGCCAGCAAAATGTAATCAAGGAATACGTTGTGGTTATTTTATAACAAAAAACGAATGCAGTAAAGAGTTTCTTTGTTATTCGCTGTGCAAAGTTCCGTTGGGGCAGTGTAGTCGTTTAGCGACTAACGCCTTCAAATAAAAGTTACAAAAAGAGGTAAACTTTGAGCAACTTATGCACTGTGATTATAAGTTGCTGGTATATTTGTGTGTGATATTTCTTTATAAGTTTTAACAACTTAATAAACATTATATTATGTAAACAAAATGTATCAAATATTAGAGGTATGATTATAAATATAGTAAAGTATATGTATTCGATGTTTGTACCATACTGATCGTTTACGACGATGGCGTATAGTATCATGATATCATTATGAAATATGGAAAATACTAACTCTTTAATTAAAGTAAAGCCATGTCTATCTAAATAAAGTGACGGCACGGATTGCCGAGGTCGCAGGCTCAAATCCTGCTTCGTGGTTTTAATTTACACTGTAATTTGCCATGACGTATGAAATATAAATAAATCCTTTTTAATAATCCGCTGATTGGAATAGATCGATCTCACCTGATGAGTTCTCACCGCATTTAGCATGTTGCACATACTTATAACGTGAGCAATGCGTTAATAAACGATGGTTTCCATCTTTATAATCTCATGCGTCATATCGAAAGGTCACGTCAATTGTTCTAACTCCCGATATATTATTTTGTTTCTTTAATTATAGACTACAATTTTAAGCTTTTCAAACGCATACAATTCGACATATTGCAACTTGCAATCGACCGTTACGTGTAGAGGAGTGAAGTGAGTGAGTTTCTTAAATTGGAATACCCTAAAATAGTATCTCGATTGTTTTGACAGAGAACGAATCAATTGTTGACTCGATTGGAAATGTACCTATATATAGGTTTTATAGGGCTAGTTAGTTATCGCTGAAAGGAAAACATCGTGAAGAAACATGCATGTCTGAGAGTTCTCCATAAAGTTCTTGAAGATATGTATGTGAAGTCTGCCAACCTGCATTGGTGGACTATGGCATAATCCTTCTGTCGTCTTCACACTTCAAAGACGCCAGTGCTCAGCAGTGGGACAGTTTATATGCAGGGCTGATATTATAGGATTCCGGTTCCATCGATTGTTGTAACATCTTGCATTCGCCGATAGCTAATCTCGTGTTATTTTAGAAACCAGTCACGACTTCACGCAGTACACGCGAAATGAAATAAACAATTATTCTAATAACACCAGTCGGGTTTTTTTATTCTTTATCAATTATACACTTTGTTATTTTAGTAAACATTGACATTTATTTACTAGCGCATTAGTGCGATGATGGATAACTTAGCATATTAATTTGACTGTAGTTTGAGCTTGTCAGTGGCATGCACGCTCGTGAACGTAATGAGCTATTATTATGTGTAATTAATTGTCAATTATATAAAAGCGTATATTACATGTTGCAGTCCGTTATAGTATTTAGCTTAGATGATTTTCTGTTCTAAGAAAATAGTAGAAAGTTGATCAGATTCATCTGACGCGGAGCCATGTTGGTTTGTGATCGTGAGCGCGTTTTTCATTGAGTGTCGTATCAGGCAAATAATCTTTGGATCTTACCTCCGGGCTTTTGCTTTTAAAGTACATGAACCGGTGGCGGCATTTGTAACGTTCTAAAACAGTTAATATGATGATGTAGTAATCTCAGATTTAGTTGTTATGACATCATTATTTACCTTATGTCTAAAACATTTTAAAAGCATTTAAATATTAAATCAGACGTAAACATAAAAACCTATAACCGAAAAACGATGTCTTGCAGGAGTAATTAAGAATCCACTTTAGTATCTACTAGCTTTTGCCCGCGACTTCGTCCACGTGGAATAGTTACATCGGGCAGAATTTTTATTTTTTTTAAGATACTTATTTTTCAAGTAAGACCCATATAAATGCTATAGTTTACTGCAAATAGCCTAAAAAGCGAAAAAGGGTAGTTTATAAAAATGTATTAAATATTTTTATAAACTAAGTACGTTTTTTGTTTTACTATCCTTTGCTAAAACATAAAGATTTTGCGGGTATGATACTCGTGAGGACGCCATATAGAGTTGCCAATGGAAAATTTGTTTATTATTATAATAAATGCTGCTTATAGGGTAATATGCACTCTTTAAAACTGAAATGGCAAATCGGTTGGAATCATCTGAATACGTGGAATTAAAAGATTTTCTCCTTTTGCCATTTTAGTCATGATTGTTTGTGGGACATCGTACATCCCATACCCAAATCCAACACCTTACACTGCTGCAACATTTTTGCACTGCCGCCGGCGCATCTTTCATTGTGTATAGCGCTTGCCGTGTCCAGTATTTGCGCAACGTGTATACCTATTTTAAGACGGCATTTTTACTAATTATACAATGTTGTCGAAAAATATACGTATTGTAAAATTAGAGGGCTTTCACACGAACTTTCGTCTCCTATTTCATCCCCATGTAGGTAGAAATTATAAAATAGCTGCAACAAATGTTTACTTATTTACTTCTCATCAAGGGCCTTAATACAAAGTCTCATGGTTTTATCTTCGATAATGACAAATTCTCATACAAACTTTCATCACTTATTTCATTTCAACCCCTTCAAGCCCTTTTTTTACAACAAAAGGTAACCTATGTCCTTCCCAAGGTCTAGTCTATCTTTGTATCAAATTTGATCAAAATCGGTTCTGTGGTTTGGCGTGAAAGCGTAAAAGACATACTTACTTTTGCATTTATAATATTAGAAGGGATTACTAAAGTGCCGCGATTAAATTAAAAGATCGCGGCTCATTTTCCAACTGCATCCTGCTGTGAGAATCTTGTCTTACAGATGAGCGGCACGCTTACACGTGTAGCCAGTAGTCGGCTCGCCATCACCTTAAATACGTCAATGGCAGCAGACGACGGCACCTATCGACATATTGTCCCTTTTTTATTTAGAGTTCTAAGCCAAGTCGAAAGCCTCTGAGTGGTCCAATTACTCTTACCCTACTATCAATAGTACGAACTAAATGTAAATATTATTGTTATTGGTTTTTTGTTGACAACCTGCGCGATATAGGTACCATTGACAATAATTACCATACAATTGATAACCCGTCATCACTATTGTACTTTGAATAAATAATCAAAAATATGATATAAGAATAATTTGCGAATATTATATGACATATTTCTGAGTTATTTAGTTTTTGTACTGCTGAGATGGCATTCTAACGACATGCTTGGATGCTTCCCACATCAGCCAGTCCCTGACTGAGTCTTAATCACATGCTTCACGTCCTGATCACGGAAAATACTTGTGTCGCTAACCGTTCAGTTTAAAGAAACAAAGATGTGTCTCCCTGCTTGAAAGTGCAATTAACTTCTAAAGAAGGTTTGGCATAAATACAAAATGATCACCCCCGCTTTTCCATTGTAAGAAAAGAAACTGGAGAAATACTGGAAGTATTTTTTCAGTCTGAGTGCCCACGAAATCCCAGATTTCTTGTACCTGTCTTATGCGCTTTGGGTTCATATATAATAATAATAATTTATTTATTATTTTCCAGTAGCAGTTGTATCACATGCACATGTTATATCTTTCAACTCCTTACTCCATTGCGTTAGGAAGAAGCGGTCATAACTAAGAAGCTTGATTGGACTAGAAACCAATCCGAAATCCCGAATTTATTATAGGTATTACATCAGCATTAGTCATGCTATTGTCCAGATTTGTGGATGAATATTTGTTCCAACTGTCTATGAAAAAAGTGTGCATTCAATTCTCAGTAGCGCTATGTCTATAAATGGCAATAAGCTCGCCACAAATACGTGGGATTATAAACATAGATAACATTATGGGTATAATACGTAAGTGGTTTTTCTTCGGGAATATATGTATTACTGTAAGTAATGTATGTATTTGACCTTTTGTTTTCGCACTCAGCCTGGCCATCGTGCATAAGTAACCATGTGAGGATGGTCGGTTATTCACACCTCCAAAGCACTGGCTAGAAAGTGAGTAGGTGACTGATGTTCCTTATACTTCTACCATTGGTTTAAAGACAGTTCTGTTTGACTTATTGAGTGCATAATTAAATGGACTATCGTTATCAACATGTTCCGTGTTGCAAATCTGTGCGTCAGTACTTAGCACGAGATAACGTTACGATATCGCTCGGTGATCGTGTGTCGGCACTTAACCGATATTTACTTTATATTTACATTCGTGTTTATAGCGTTACTGTTGATGTATCGTTCAGATAAACTTGAGTATTCAACTCGAGTACAAGATATACAATGAAATAAAAGCCATAAAGGGTTGCTATACAGAATATAAAGGTGTTATTTTTTTAAATTCTATTATGTGTCACATCTACACTTCGTCGAGAGGACAAGCAGATAAATGCTGTTTATCCTTTTGCGCTAGTTACGTATAGTATAGGTCTTCAGGAGATGCGCCTATTGCTCCTTATCGTGATTCAAATCGTATTAATTCCGAACATAATCCTATATTGTACCAGATACTACAATTTTTTTACCAAAGACTAAACGAGACAGTTGTCGAATTCTCTTTTTCCTCCTTCATAAACTGGAATTGCATACCTAATTCCTGTATCGTTGGGTCTCAGGTTTAATTGCCAGACCATAAACTTATTTTTCCGTTAGGAAATTATGAGTACATAGTCTTGAAATGTGCCCGGTAATACGGCAATATGCTCGCCTCCTATTTCGTGGGACTTGTAAGCGAAGCTTGGGCAAAATACACTTTTGAGTTCTGATTATACCTTCGGAGTTCTAGTGAGACTGCACGTAGAGTAGATAGAACACCCAACCCTGCTAACATTATGTTAGGATTACACAAAATTTATTCCACACGCGAGGCTTATGTAAATTTTGTATGCAGTCCTTCAAATAATCTTATTTTAGTTTCGTCTTTGTTCAAACGTACAAAAAGTACAGTCATCTAGATATAAACGTGTACTATACGAAACTGGAATATCTGGCTCATTAAGGAGTTCTATGGCAGCCTGTGGGTGGACACCCACTGATTTACAATTTGGCGCACAAACAAACCGGAATAACATATAAAGGCGCATCCAGATAATTAGCAATACAACATGTAATATTACATAATACATATATGCAGGTAGAATTAACGTGCAACTTAAATGTCTATTTCGCGTGTACGTAGTAGACATTTATTTCACGAAACTATATTGCTAGTTTGCACTAGCAAAAATTCCGCATTCGATTGTTGATCTATTCGTTGTCACTAGTAATAATTCGAATCCCGATTTTATGATACACTGTTGTGAGCGCGATACTCGTTTCGATTTTTCTAGTAGGTAGCTGATCATAGTGTTGAATTCTCTCTTTCGCAATGCGTCGAAGACAAACTTGTAAAAGTTCGATTTAATCTTTGTTACAATCACAGTAAATATGTTCCTTTTTATTGGCGATTAGCTAGTTACTAGACGCTAGATGCAGTGTCAATAAAGTAGTATGAGCGGAAGCAGAATGTCGCCAAAAGCGTAAAGCGATTTTATTATTAGGGTGAATTCGATGAAATTTTAAACCTACAATAGTGCATGTATCAAATTAAACTACTTCAGTGCTAAAATGTAAACTGCTTTTGAGTGTACCTACATGTATCGGCCCTTACATGGTGTGTCATTATTATGTGTATGCACCTTTATGTCTGTCACAGTCATGTACGTTACATGCTTGACGATCATCGTACTCACGTATAAAGACAAGGAAATTGAATGCACAGAATGCTAATAATATATTTTATTTATAGAATATCACACAAACCTGCCTTACTTGTGATCAATAAGCGACAAGGTTAACGTTAAATTAGTGAACTCAGTATTAATTATTCATAATATTTTTTTTAGTTTTACTAAATCCGGATTGTAACCTTTTGGTTTACTTTAAGAGAAATGTAGATATAATTAGAAGGTACAATGAGAGAAGGTATAACAAATACACTTTTAATGTATTAAGATTACAAATAAAAGAGACAATCTTTACTTATATAACTATAGTCAGGGCGTGGTTCGCTAAAGACTTGCTTCGTGGTCCTTGTACAATCAGGACACTTAGCTGAAGGTGTGAAGCCGGGCCGCCAGGGGCCGCGACTGACACCGTCCGTTCCTTATATAGTCTCGCACCACCGGTCGCGAGAGGTGGCTAGTGACGTGCGCCCGCGTTCGCCGGGCGTCTAGGCGATTATCGTCACATCTGGTTTTCGCATAGTAAAGCATTGTTAACAAGCATTGGTTACGAGCGTTGACCAAAAGATTCTCATTTAATATTTATCCTGAGCGGATTGGTATATCCATACTGTCTATTTAAGTCCAAGCAGATTTGTGTTCCGACTGCTTGACAAAATTGTCGTTCCTCTTCCGTTACGGTAGATAGACAGCGCCTTGACTGTTTTCCTTTTTCCCCCCAGACTTGTCCTATAGAAGTTATCGTCGAATTTAATGTCCAGACACTAGCTTCATTGTTATAAATAATGTTTGTTCATTCAACATTTTCAATACCTTATAATTATTTTGATATGCGGCCGTAGCTCAATGGTTTGCCGTTGTAGATTAAACCCCATCCCTCCTCCCCCGTTGCATTATCGATGTGAAACGCACTGCTTACACAAGCATTCTAGCTTGGCTGGAGAGGTTAACAGGAGTACTTATAATTTGTACCACGAATGGCATTTATCTTTACTTAAAAAAGGAAATGTAAAGGAAATAAAGGTTACCGTTACGTAATTAATTCATTAATTTAGCAAATTAGCCACGACCAAGATACATTGATCTCCGAGACTGGATTAACTCTAAATAACGATTTATTGTTGAATGCGGCTCGATCTAAATGGGTGTTTAAAATTAACCCTACATTTACTCGTACGTGAGGGACAGAGTTATGTGACAGGCACGTGGCTCGACAGGAGGGCTGGGAGTTCAATCACGTAACTATAAACATAAAGTAGCTTCGTGGCACTCTCGTTACTCTGGACTAGTGTAAGCGCTGGTCACATTCCAGTTTACTATATATTCTATCAAGTTAAGTTGAGACGTAAAGGATCAGTATATAAGTATTGTACATATCTATAGAGACATCTTAGCTTAAGTGTAAGATTTGAGTCGAATTAGAGCAGCACGCCACTGCCGTAAGTAGTAGTCATACGCATATTTGTTATTAGTTAAATTATTTTTTTATAAAATACAACGCCCGCACTAATTATAATTCCTGTGTCGCGGGGGACTTTACAAACATTCAAACAACGGACACAAAGAACACCCAGACTCGGAACAACCATTTATGGATCACACGCGCAAGCGGCGCAGTGGCAGCGGCGAGGCGACCACTTAAACCACTACGCAATCCGTGCAGTCAATTTGTATTCGAATAATAATCAAATACAGTTTGTGCGCAACACGGTTCCTTGTTTGTATTGTCATGCTAATTGTATTGACAACACTGTACATAAGTGCAAGCGCGCATGTCTAAAGTGCTGTCAATACATTCGAATATAATTCGAATACATCGCTAGTAAACAGGTACTATCTCTCTACAGAAGATCCCACCAATACAAAGCTACGTTATGTTCCTATATTATTCTTCCTTCTGGCAAGCAGGGTTTCCAGGTTCCATAAGAAGACGCTGTTCGACCCTTACGCTGACGATACAGCATGCCATTCCTTTTTCAAAGGTATTACGAAAGTGATGTTTCTGGTATTGCCAGCGTCGAGACTACGGTAATCCCTCACCGACAACCTAGCAGTATGGTTGTTTACTTTATTTAATGCATAAAAACGTGTCTGTCCGTTTACGTTCCGGTACACGTGTCTTTAATGTTCGAAGAGTACCGAACGTGAAAATTATCCGAGCAATTAAGTTTATAGCTTACAACGTCACAGCCAATAGTGTCACTAGTTTGTTATGTAATCAGTCGAAACCAAATAAACGGCGTTTGAATATTAATGAGTGCTTATTGGAACTAGTGCAAAACATATCCTCTATAAAACGATCGAAAGTGCATAACTTATATTATAAATATTTGATTATTTGGATTATTTGTACATCTTAACGAGTAGAAGGTTTATTATTTCCTTATATCTCCTCACGTAATATGAATGCGAGTCTATTTTGATATCCTCACAGATATAAGACTACCTTAACGCAAACCAAATCTGAGACCCTAAGATCTTTAGTTGAACTTATTTGCGCAAGCGCTCACAACCAAACCACTAAAACATTAAGGTATTCTATTTTTGAAACCAAAAAACGAAAACACATCAGCTTTTCGATTAATGTCATCTAGTAGCAATACGCCACCCACAATGTTATGTAAATGTTAATGTATGTACGTAGCTCAATGAGTCATGTTGATGAATACTCGACCACGTACGGCACACGAAACGTTTGAATGCCGCGTAACGTGAATCTGTGATAATCTTCTAGTTGACAAACACAACGCCTACACAAATCGTGTTATCCAACTGTAGTTAACTGTTAGTTGTTTAGAACAGCCCCGTATGTACCAACATCGTTCCAACTTCGCTATTACCTGAGCAGCTTTATAGATTACCAACCCGCGTTTTGATTAATATTGTTTCGAAACTTTACTAATGAAATACGTTTTATTAATAGACATAAACACGTCTAGTCAGACAATAACATAATTATATCAGCTCTGGTTTATAAACTTTCCTACTTTTAAACGCGGTATTCTTAAACCGAAAAAGTTTGAATAGTGTACTATATCCATAAATTTTCTATTTAAGAATATCGCCTGCACCACCGCACGGAAGTCAAATATACATATAGATTTTACACATCTCCTAAATCGATTTACATGAAAATATCTCAGGCATACGTTCGGTTAGAAAGCTTGCTTGTCACAAAAATGTTCTTTCGTTTTATACTGCAGTATGAAATGGCTTAATTTCGTGGCGTAATATAGCGAATTTGTAGACATTTAGAACTGAAAGTAAATCGGGCTACATCTAGCCTTGAGAAAATCCTACTAAATATGAGAGGTTGGCGCCCGGTTTCTGAAAGGCTAATCAATAACATGCCAAATCTAACTCATTTCAAGTGATTTGATTGAATGTTGCTAATTCAGTCAACCAATCACAACAGTTGAGATTCTTTTGATCGGCTGTTAACAAATGTGTTGATCTACGTTTAAGAAACGTTGACGATGTTGTTCAATTACGCCCAAAATGAGAAACCGTTTTTGATGAAATTGTTGTATAAAGCTTGCACTACCGAGAAGTATTGTAGACTATGTTTTAAAAGAATGTTGCAGGCAAAAGCTAGTACCTAAATAAATTTCTCTGTTGCGTATAATGAGGACGCTGAGCAAATTTATGTTGCGTGTCTGTTAATATCTTATCTTCGATGTATCACGCGACGATCGGCAGCTAATACCAACGTCGAAAAGTCAAAGGCGCCTTAATTTGAACTCGAGAATCTTGACTCGTAGACGTTCGACGGGCTCCCCACTAGTCCACCGCTTGTAATATTTTTAGCAAACAAACGTGTGTAAATACATACCCTTCTAATAAAACACTTAGTATCGCAATATCACGTATAATTACGTTATTGTGGTGCACTCTCCTGGGAATGACGGCCACATCGCATAGTTTGTCCTCTATTTGACCAATGACAGACATATTTTAGATCATAATACGCTAAAGTCGAAAATAAACATGCTAAGAAAGGGTAATGACCGGCGAGCATCTTATGTATCGTTCTAACTAGTAAGTCACAAGTGTCATGACCGTTGAAGTCTCACATAGAAAATCAAAAGACCTCTTCTCTTTGTCCGATTCTGGCTGAGCAAACATGAACTGTTGTTGACACGGAATTTAACGCCACGAGATTTCCCGTTGCAAGATTGTAACAGAATGCCTGTTATGACATACGGAACTATATGTAGTGTAAGATTATAGATCCAAAACGGTTTCGTTTGAGAAATCAATATACGGTATTCAGGAGATAAGTAGTGTAATGTTTAATACAAAGGGGACGATCTGTCAATATAATCATTGTTAGTTAGGATAATGACCCCTGTGATTGTCAGTGTTCAGATCATGTAGTCTGTATTTTTGTTTTTTTTTTTTGTGTACCCCTGAATGAGATCTTGTTTGCATAAAATTATGATTGTAATCTTTTCATAAAAATAAAAAGTAGGTGCTCAAGTCGTTTAACTGTTGAAATCTTTCCTTTTTACTAAATCTCGTGTAGTTATTTAAAATGTGCTCGTTTTTTTATTTTGTTTTGTGAAAATTATAACTCATGCACTAGAGTCATCCACAACGGCCACAAAGAACACCTAGGCTCGGAACAACTATTTGTGGATCACACCAATTTAGGTGTTTGTGTGGATTAGTGGTTAGGCGATCACTTAAACCATTACGCCATCGGTGCATTCAATAATCTCTGATATTACATTCGCGTTAACGTAAGAAAATATAAACATAATTATTCAATATTGACCTAAATCCTACAAATTTTATTTTAAAACATTCAGAGTGAGACAAATTATGCTTTAATAATATGACAATAAAATGTTACAGTGACCTACAGTGTGACGGATTCATTTGCAAGTTGTGGCCTTTTCGCTCAATTTGCATAATCGTTTTGTGCAAAATGTTAGTTCAGCAATTTTGTTGCGAAAATCCGTTTTAATTATAATCTGAATAATCACGTGCAATCATCTTTGTTCTGAATACTTAATCCGAATTGTTGGAATGAAGGCATTGGACTGGCACGCAGAGGTCTCAAGTTCGATCTCAAGGGACGCACCTCCGAACTTTCAAAGCTGCATATAGCTTTGAAAGTCTAGTGGAGGTGGAGGTGGAGGTCTAGTGAAACAACCACTTACCCAAACTCCAAAATTATGTAAGCAGCAAGTATTCTATTGTGTTTATATAAACAGCGCTTAAGCTTTACAACCTTTGATGAGGGTAGTACTTTTGTAAAACGATAAAGAGTTTTTAATAAAAATATTTTGTGTTTAAAAGCGTTACGTAAATGACCTTTTGCGTAAAGTTAGCAGATTTTCAAAAGAACCCAGGATTCTTTGGTATGGGGAAGCAGGGAAGCGTTCCTGCCTGCAGAGGAAATATAAGAAAAGAAAATTCAAGAAAGGAAAACACTGTACAACATAAACACTAAGCTTTTGCAAAAATGTAAACAATTTGTTACGTTTAAGTTACCAACTAGTAGAGTTTTTGACACCTCTAGATAAATGAAATGCTTTTTGGAGCGGGTTCATATTGGACGTGCAACTTTTTCTATCTTACTCTAAGAACTGAAGCTAGTCTATTACTTGTGTTGCCTTTCCAATATACATACCACGTAAAATATCGTACTAAAATTCAATCAAATGTGTTAGAAAATAGAAGGACGGTGTAAGACTAGCTGCTCATAATACGAGCTGTCTCTGGAAGTGGGAGTGGCGGCAAAGATTGATAGCCTACAGCGTCTCCATACGTAACCTAGTAAATAAAATAGCTATTCTCAAGTGAAACTAATTTGTAGTTCAGTTTGCGATCATGTTTATGATCGATCGTAAGATTTCTATTATCGGATCGGGCAAAGGGCAATTGGATCTTCTGTTACGCTCGCTCTGTTACGTGCCACATAGTTTGCTAATTGGGGGTGTAGTAGGTTTTCTGCATACCACTTACTTTAGAGATTACAGGTCTGAGTATATGGTATGGATGATATGGCATGGATATCCATACCATTTGCTTTTAAAAAAACAATTGCCGCACTTGGAGTAATTCATGAATCGTCTGCTCGGGTCTCTTTACAAACATTAAACAACAGACAGACTACAGAAACAACTTCCAGACATGAAATGGCTTTTAGTGGAACACAACATTTTTATCCTGTGTGGATGTATTCGTAAGACTCAACGTGAAATCATGACCATTGAACCTACCGCGCAGTTTATATTTATTACTAGCTGTTACCCGCGACTTCATCCGCGTGAAATTTAACAAAAACATATCTATAATAAAAGTAGACCTAGTTACTTCTTATAATATCAGCTATCTGCAAGTGTAAGTCCCGTCAAAAACGGTCCAGCCGTTATAGAGCTTAGCCAGAACAAACAGACAAACAGACAAAATTTTTTAAATTGATGTTATGATATAAGAGCCGTATATACTTTCTGTACTTAGTAAAAAGCTGTTATTTTGACATTACAAATAGACTTCAATTTTATTTATTTGTATAGATGCCATATTCTACCATAGAAATAACAATAAGGCAGGATTATTTAGCTGCAAACTCGAAATTAAATTACTTTATACGGATTTTATCGCGGTTTTTTAAACGCTGGGAAAGTGAAATATAACCTTTTGTTTTAATAACATGATTTTGTAAATTAAAAAAATCGCAATTAATCTGTTTATAGTAATTTAATTTCAACTTGTAACATTAACGCAACTGTAAAACGATATTCTGCAGCGTCCTGTAATGTAAAGGGCTCGGCACTTTTTGAGAAACTGTGTAGGTATACCTTTCGAAACATAGACAATACGAACGTATCAATATATTTAAACATCAATAAAAATTATAACAATAAACTTCATTTTGTAATGAAACTAGAGGTGTACTTATAACATAAATCTTGACCTCGAAACAGTATCGTTCAACTGACCTATACGCACACCCTGCATGTACGCTGAGCGCATTGCATGTGTGATTGTGTGATTGATTTGATTTAAGATTGTGTGTATGTTGGTCGATGTGTGCGTGCTGGCGGAGATCGAAACCCGTTCTTGTTCAACTAAGGCGTTCGATTCGTTGAGGTTTGAATTTGCTTAACCGCCGACGGTTGAGAAATAGTTTTCAGGTTTTAGAATGTATTGAATTTTATAATCTGTTTGTTAATAAACTTCTGGTAAGTATTTAGATGGTTTACTGGTTACTAGATTATGCCTGCGTAAATGTTTGTGGGTTATACTGATCTGTATCTCCGGTTATATTCAAAGGAATTATCAAAACGTTGCTTAGGTTATATGTAAAGATCATGCTAACAAACTATGAAACAGCATTAAAATCTGGTACGTCGTAAAGTAAGTCGATTAAAAGTACAGTTTACATATTCAGAAACCCTTAATTAGTTGGTCTTAGCTAGATGGCTTAAGATATCTTTAATATACAGTCACAGGTTCTTTGTAGTTTTATAATAGTATAAATGTTAAGTAACACATGCTGCTTGAATCAATGTTGTTAATATGAACAGTTAATAGGAACTGGTGAGTTGCCTTTCAATACCTGGGCTTATAGACTCGCTTAGTTATTACGTCGAACCTAAACCTCGTTGAAATGTACATATGATACAATTCTGAAATGTCATAAGCTTTGGTTTGTTAAAACAAAACTGAAAGACTGTCTTGTCAGGCTTAGATTTCCTTTCAACCACTAACATATGAGTCGAGGAAGTGAAGAGTCCTTCGTTGTGATGATTGCGGTCAATCATAAGGATAACCTTATGATTGACTCGTCTCAGGTCATCAGTTTTAAGGAAAGTTATTGGTACGAAATTCTTGGCACCATAATTTGATAGTCTGGTTATGAGACCAGTAGACGGCAATAGAACTAAGTAGAATAAGTCCCACGTAAAAGGCTTTATTACCGTCCAACCAGACTTTGGCTGGCGAAATGTGAATGTGATTACATCTTTGCCTACTCCTTAAATATTCAGACTGAAGTCTATATATGTTTGTAAAATTAAGGCTAAGTTTAAAACCCATTCATTTTAAGAGTACAGTGATTCACACTTTGAATAAGGTATAAAATTCGTGGCATTCTGGCACACGTTGGCTTGACCCAAATTCTTTAACAAATTGTTAAAATATTATTTTATAGTGTCTCATAATTTAGACCGTAAAAGTGTTACGATGATACACTGTCATATTAATGTAGATTGACTACATAAGTTTAAAAGGCTTTAAATTAGTTAGATAAAGCTTCAAATTATCTTTTAAGGTTAATATTTACTGTTAAGACGTTCACTATTATTAAATACAGGCCTATGTTTTATCACACATTGACGATATGCGATATTTATAGTAATCAGTAAATACATATATGTATTATATACGTGATGAGAAACCTTATTACCTCATGCTAATCAAGAAATGTGTAAAGTTTGGAATCTTTGATCTTTATACGGAAAAGGTGTGCAGAAAGCTAAATTAAGTAGGTACAGCTAAATGTGTGAAACGAATAAATGATGGTCGAATTTCGATCCCTGGGCGACCACTAACTCTTATACAACTTGTATTTTGTAAAGATTGGATATCAAAGTTTGCAATACAGTTACAGCGTGAGAGACTAGAATGAATGAAACAAAAGAATCGCAGTCAACTACTCAGTGGAATACCATCGCCTCTGCTTACTGCGCCAGAAGACAAGCGTTAATATACATACATATGATATTATGAATGCACCAAGCCAGCATTCCAGTTCGATGGCGGGTTCACAAGTTAATTAGCAATGCCTTCCCAGCCTTAAAAAAATAAAAAACAGCCTCGGCATTCTTTTGCAAGAATTTTAATTAGTAATTTAGGAAAGCGCGAAGAATTTCCTTCTCCTCCACCTTTGTTGCTTATCTGCTGTAATATGAGATAAACTTTTTAGTATGATCTTTATGATTATATATATTCTTTTTAATATTCTGCACGGCGCGCGGTGTTTTTATACTCGTGTCATTTTCTCTTCCTATCAATTAGTTACGCAGAAACTTAAGTGTGATTCTTTAACTACACGTCATAAATGAGTCGTAACTAAAAGGATTCGTAGAGCAAATTACCCACGCTTGGATAACAAATAATGTCCGTAAGCATGTTATTATTGTGTATATGATAGTTGGCTATAATATTTTTAAACTGCGTGTCTTTAAGTCCTGACTAGAAAAGGTATGTTGGTATATCCTACTCAAAATTTAAAACGACATTTTCTTCTGCTATTTCTTTTATTTGCTGACCAAATAGGCGTAGTTTTAGGTCTATGACTAACGTGCTAAGACATTTTTATCTTAACGTTGTGTACTAAACGATATTTCATTGGGCCTCGAAAATGGACATTTTAGTTTAAATTCAGCGATTACTATTAATTGTCGCAACTGAGTAAGCAAATACAATCATGCAATTTATAGTATAGGAGATTTCGACCAGTGCTAAATTATATTATTTTAATGCCATATTTTGCACAAGGATAAATAACAAGGAAAATTTATGAGGAATTTTACAGATTTTGAAACAATGTGCAGAAAGAACATTTCGAAATTTTAAATACCTGTCGATTATATAAATGTTGTTTTGTGCTAAGGCGAAATATTGTGCGCTTTGCAAATTGCCATTGGAACATTTTTGTATAATTGATTCTACGAGTGATCTTTTGTAAAAATGAGAGCCTCACAAAAATAGCTATCTTTTACTCTCGTAAATTTTGTATCTTCATTGTTACAGCATAGGTACCTCGTACACATCAGTAAAACATCTAAACATAGTGCAGTTGTGAAACTAACATAGTGGAATTTACATACTGCAAAACAGAATTTCGCAAGCACCTTTTTAGATTAGTATATCGGAATAACACAAAACGTAGTTCTACAAATAGGAGTTAAATTTATATGGTATTGGACAATAAGGCTGCTAGCATTCCATGGTACGCTGTGCACTAGATAGCTATGAGTAACGTTTATCGTGTGGGTGTGTCCGTAAAACCGGTCGCGGTGCCGCCGGCTCCGGTATTCCTGATCGAGGACACGCTGAATTTGAGAGGAAATATTCCGTACTCGCTGTGACCCGCAACTGCGCCCTAGTTTAGTTATTGTGCCTTTTGGACAGGTTTAAGCTTAAGGCGGTTTAAAAACATCAATGTCAGATCTATCGATCTATCGATCGTGTAATCGTGACTAACGATATTACTTTCACATTTGGATAATTCTAAGCATAGAGATATACTAGAAGAAGGCCTATCTTCTTAATATAAATTCATTAAAAAATGCGCAGCCAGTTTAGGAACTGGCTGCGCATTTTTTAATGACTATTCCCGTACTAGGTGTATCCCTGTGTTCACTGTACGCAGTACTCCATCAGTCTTTGTCTGTAGGAAGTCGTCAGTAGTAACAGTGGACACAGAACTAAAGCCTAGAGTGACAGTGTTCTTTAAAAAAAGAACCTAACAGAACAACATGTACACTGCCGGTCAAAAGTTTGAGACCACCTACATCAAAGTTGCAAATGGATGTAAAACTCAAAATAAAAAGCTAAACATGAAAGGATTTATTGTGATATTTATTAAGTATGGCAAATGCAATTAAATATAAATAAAAAATATTAAATATTTCGACAATTTAACTTAAAATATATGTTGACAAGCTAAACAGCTTTTTCATCAAAAAACCCTCCCTTGCATTGAATCACTTTGTTGACAAGTCTTGGCATGCGGGCAATCAATTTGTCGATTGTTTCTTGTGAAATATTGTTCCAGCTTTCTTGCAATGCTCTCCACAAATCTTCTTGTGAGCTGGGACAACAACTGCGCACGTTTCTGTCCAGCTCTTCCCACAATAGTTCTATAGGGTTAAGGTCGGGGCTCTGAGCGGGCCACACCATGTTTTTTAACACCCCTTCTGCTTCTTTTGTATCTAAATAACCCCGGCATAATTTGGAGCTGTGTTTAGGGTCGTTGTCTTGTTGGAAAATAAAGCCATCTCCAACTAGCCGAAGTCCCGATGGTACAGCATTACACTCCAATATTGCTTTGTACTGCTCCTTTTTCATAATTCCTTCGACTCGTACCAAATCTCCAGTTCCACGGCTCGAGAAACAACCCCAAACCATAACGGAACCACCGCCATGCTTCACTGTGGGCAGGACACAGTCTGGCATCATCTTTTCCTCGGCACTCCGCCGAACAAAAACACGTCTTTTGCTCCCAAACACTTCAAATTTGGACTCATCTGTCCAAAGAACTCTTTTGAAGTCTTCTTCACTCCAGTCTCGATGGGTAAGGGCCCACTGCATTCTCTTCTTTTTGTTTTGTGGCCTTAAGAGAGGTTTTCGCACTGCTACGCGACCAAATAACTTAGCGTCTCTTAGTCTTCTTTTCACTGTGGTCAATGACACAGGTGTAGACCGGGATTTGTTCACTTCAGCGCGGATTTCTGGTGCTGTCAGGCGTCTATTCCGCTTGCTTGTTACCACGATGAACTTATCCTCGCTAGAAGTGGTAGCTCTCAGCCTTCCCGACCGCGAACGATCTTGATTATTGCCAGTCTCCTTGTATCGGGTTATTGTGTTATGAACACAAGTCTTCGACAACTTGAGCTGAGTAGCAATCGCACGTTCAGATTTGCTTTCGTTGTGTAAAGCAATGATGACAGCACGAGTTTCACCGCTAATTTGGCGTACTTTTCCCATAATGAGATGTCTTCACTGTAAGAACGACGAGCTCGGACTAACCAAGATTAAGAAATATTTACTCCATGGAAACTCAGGTGTTCACAGTGTTTTAGGAAGTTAAAATTTCCTAAAATTCTGTTAACACAAAACAAAGCCCAAATAATGAATAATAGTCAGGTAACAATAATATTACAATGACTTTAGCGCGCGGTCCGCACGCGGCGCCCATTGATGTTTCTAGACAAAAGACCTTTGTACGATGATTACATAAAAATAAATAGAAATAATGACTTCGAAAAATAGTTAAATATCCATTGTATATGCAGGTGTTCAAATTAATTGTTTATCATATGTATTTTTAACAAATTTTATTGTGAAACAATATTTTAACTTGTGGTCTCAAACTTTTGGCCGGTAGGGTACATATATATATATAAAATAACAGAACCGGTGCTGTGAAGACATAACTTGCCTCTTTTCATGTTGGATATACAAATATTGCGGCGTAAATTGGCAGAGGTCTATGACTAACAAAGGACTGCAGAATGCTAATTGATTTAAAATAAACTTAACAAAATACGCGTGTGCTTACCCCTTCAGTAATGGACGAGTATCACTCTCGCTATATTATATAACTCGTTTAAGCCTCGTTCAAACTCAATGTTTACTCAGTTATCAGACTGACTGTACGTTTTCATGTTATCGTTTAAACACATATTTGCGCAAGATTGTCCCAACTTCCATATTTACATCCGATATTGATACATTCGGAACTAATTATTGTTATAATAGACCGTAAAACAGTAAAGTGTCGTCTTATTGTATGCTGTAGATTAATACTGACGTTTTTATATTCAGTAGATCAGAACTTATATTAATTATTAGGTTATGTACTAATATATAGTTTCGGCTCACGGATTCCCCGCGTGAATCCCACGGGAACATATATCGGGATTGAAGCGAGCTTATGTCCTCTGAATACTATCTCTGTTCTTGCCGAATTTCATTAATATGACATATACACAATACAACCGCTTAGTAGTGAAAAAAAAAAAACCATGTACATATGGCAGTCGTTATTGGGAGAGTGTCGACACAAAATATCCCACTGGGTCGAAGTGTCGCTGGCCTGCACCGACTGGCCCCCACATAAGATAAGATAGTAGTGAAAATGTAACAAACAAACAGGGTTACTTTCGCATGTATAATTTTAGTACGTAGATTGTAAGTCTATTTTTGGTAGTTATTAAGTTAAAATCTTAAAAATAACCTTTATATCCTTGACTCTTAGACACAAAATAAATATGTACATTGTGTGGCTATAATTAGATTTATTATTATAGTTACAATGTTTATACCTGGCTGACCTGCTCATGGTTGTTGAACGCGCGCGCTCTATAGGCTATCTCTAAGCTCTGCTGATTCTGCTGAATGTCAGTTCGTCTATGGAGTGACTGTCATCTATCATCACTGTTATACAGCCTTGGTGATTCAGCGGTAGCGACTGCAGCTGCTGTGCATGAGGGTTAGCTTTGCGAAACAAGCAAGCTTATTGGGTAGGAGCATTTATACTGGAACTGTGCCTGGTCGGTACTCGGCATTAAAGTTGCCCTCTGCTACGTGCGAACTTTAACTTGGTGATATAGCCATCGAGTTCAAGAATGCCCGACCGAGATAGCTATAATCATGGTATTAAATGAATTAGACTATAGTTAAGACTTGAAATAAATCATTGCTATGTATTAATATAAATATATCTTTTATTATGTGAGATAGTGCGTAGATCACCTTGTGTTAGTTTTATTAAACGAAATGTTTCGCCAACGTTATTGCTATGTATTAGCATTTATTGTTCGGGCCGTTATGTCCATGTTTTAAGTTTGTATGTAAGTATTTTTACAATTTATTCACATATTTACACACAAACCACTAGGAAGCGGTGTGGCTCGTCTACACTTCGCCAGCTGTTTTAGATCTCTGATAAGAGATGGTAAATTTATTACATACTCTCTACCGCCACATTTGTAGACTCCGAGACCCAATAATTCTTTGCCCCGTCGAGAACTCGACGCCGGAACCTCAAGACTACATGCATACAAATAACTTTGCGCTACTGTTAGTTAGAGATATTGCCTCGTTGCCGCGTTGCATAAGTTGCGGATCCAGATTATTACAATGACAAAATGCAGTCGTGATTAATTTCTACTTTTTTTTTTTACGTGCCGTAATTCTTTGACGCATACCTCTCCGTGGGGCGACGGAGAGGTTAAATCGGGCTCACCGGGGAGAGATACCCCGGTAATACCGACTAAACCTACCACGGTGTTCCTCGACATAACCAAAGACGGCGGGGCCGCGCGAATCGCTTTCACATGCAATCGCGACCCCGCCGAGGTTTCGGCCCGCCGTGTGAAACGGCAGGCCACTACTTAAAAGACCCTCTACTGTCCCCTTGTAGGGGGACAAAAACACGACTCAGAGGCGCGCGTGGGAACACGCACGCCGCCTCTCGGACCTGGTGCTGATCGGGTGGCGGGCAATCCCACGCAGCCCACCATCCCCAGGTCAAACCTCAGGGTGGCTGGAGGTCATCTCGCGCCCTCCGGTAATTTCTACTCACTGCCTCGACCATACATGACCGTGATACTGTGTTTATTCCGTCTGAACGACAATAACGTGTCCCCAATCATTTGATTGATCGAATTTGGACGCGTCATGGCCTTCAATCGTTACTTATTAGATACGTTAGATATAATTATAGATACAGCATTATGTATCTGCGATTTTAATTTATTTATAAAATCAGTGTTTTAAAGCTCGGCCTTATTATTTGCAAACAGTGTCATTGCCAGAACTACACCTAATTAATTGACCTCAAAACTTAAGTCTTAGATGTAAGCAAACAAACTACCGTCGAACTTTGCCAACTCAAATATAAGGTAATAAAAACTTTTCACGTTTTGTACACTTTTACGAGTCGAACATCTCAGAATTAGTTAGGGTTGTCTACATTAAATCTCGAATGGCGAATTACTTGAATTGTACCGACATTTCCTACTCTACGTTAAGCATGAACAAAACTACATGTTGGGCATAGATGTGTTCAACACCCGTTGCCACCAGATATAGTGGCGGTTTAATATATTAATCTTTATCTAAGAGAATAAATAGCTTGTGTTGATATCGAGACTTACTTAGCCAGAAAAATGAAAGGCTGTATGTACTTAAAAAAATAAAATAAAGCATTCTCTTTTTTAGTTTGTAATTTGCTGTAGAAACTTAAGTATCGATGTGTAAAACGGTGTTCATTATATAATGTAGAAGATTTGTGCATCACACCATTTTTAATTCTGGCATTTGTCGTTTCGTAATATGTAATACCCAATATTAAAGATAAATAATTTTTTACTTCTACAAACTGCCTGTAGGCTGTATATACACGTTCCCTGAGATTTCATATTTACTTTCAGCTGCTATGGCCACAAAGAGACCGAAACTTAGATAATACTGAATAGTTATACCTATATTTTGAGATATTATTCAAATTCGTTTTAACGACTTGCCAGCCCTATAAACAGTGCACTTAACATTGAGTAAGAAAACTGCAAGTTGTATAATTCCAGATCACGTGCATTTTGTAAGCAACAGTGTAGTCTTCTGACTACAAAGTTTGCTACAGATATTGAATGAAAATTGTTTTCTGTCTGGTACATAACCCTCATTAGCATTATATGCCTTGTCTGCCTCGTTACAGTCTAATTCAATGTCACGCATGTGAACGTAAAGGTATAAATCTACAAACGTTTGATTATAAAGATAGAAATGATTATTAGGAGAACACTCCCTGTTCTTTGTGTGTCTGTGTAATTTAGGTACTGTTTGTGTGATCTGCTAATCTTGGCAAGATCTTTGTGTATCTCCTATCGTATCAAATGAAAATGGTGAAAAGAGAAGCGTTTAACAACTGCAAAATGTAATTTAGTTTCCTCGTGGCTTCGCGTTTGGTTATCCTAAAGATGGCCATCGTGTGTGCGTAGTAGAGTGCCAATAACCTACGTAGCGTGTAGCAGAACCTTAGGGTAATCTGGAATACTTTGCCTAGAGAACTACTTACACCTTACTATTGAAGGTTTCAACTACATGTTGACTTTAGTTTGCAGTCATCCATAGGCTACGGTAATGGTTTACCATCAAGCGGGCAATGTACTTGCTTACGGTTGTATGATAAGTTTCATCAGTGTGATGAGGTCATATACCACTGCCTCCATCCCTATGATAACTTTGTTCGACGTGAAGTTACCGTTGTTCGACGTCACACAATAAGTAACGCGACTGTTTGATATGATCTCATAACGTCTAACAGTTACTTGCGGCGACTGCGGCAAACCGTGTCGCTCAAATAGCCTTCAATCGATAAGATCAGTTAGATTCAGACGTCTATAACCCGTACAAGTTAACTGGAAACTTCGTGACAAACATTATCTTCTTAAAGTTGCCTTTAGTAAATTTATGTTATTTATACATTATTGCTACAGCGAAAGCTTGTGAACGTGGCTCAAACGTGCGTGGAATTATGGCACTTGTTGCTAATATTATTATAAACCTAATTATTGTCCCTCTGGTCAAAAGCCGCCCCTACCTCGGTGCACGTATGTTTATCTGCAGCAATATGTCCAAATTTCTTTAATTGGCTTCGATCTACTAGGCTTTCCAAGTACTGCCACGCTGTCGTAAAAAAGGTATATAGTTTTTTCCTATAGCTTTTTATTGTGGCGCGAATGAGTCTTTAGGGTTCAGGAGCACTTTTCAGTCTTGTGTTGCGTTACGTTACGTTATTATGTCTTGCTCGTTTAAAGACATCACTAATTGAAACACGATCTTTTCCGCCTCAAATTGATACCATTGTTACAGTAACAACTCAACGCTGGAATCGATTTCACACTCCAATAGTCTTCCAGGACTGATAATGTTACAAGCGTCGTGATATTACCCGTCTATTTTGAAATCTTTATCACAAGGACTATTTTTGTGAGACCAGTATTTTAAACGAGATCGTAACAAGCGATCATTGGCGACCATATTGGTGAGCTTTGCCGGGTCTACGATATTTTATTAATTTATTTATGTTATCTATCGTTCAATGTGTCTTCTTTATTGGTTGTAATGGCGATCGGCAGGCGTCTATTAGTAATTTATTTCCAGTTTACAATGAATTGTGTGTTACGCTTTTTGGTTGTAACCGATTCGAATTGGTTGCCTGGTTTGCTTGTTGTTGATGGCATTAGTAGTACGCGTCGTGTTTGATGTGTTAAATCACACTGGCGCGTTGTTCAGACGTCCTCGTTCCCTTTCCAATATAGCAAAAGGTCGAAAGAAACCCGCCACCATTCTATTATAGCTGCGGTACATGTGAATGTAGTTATTGTTTAAACGGTATAATTGTGAACGTTGGATTTACACATAATTACTTTAATGCTGTAAAGACGCGTTGCTAGTGTATATTTTCATGCGGTTTATTAATTTAAATTATTATAATGCGTGATTGTTATAAATTGAGTCTCTAAATTTGAGTCAGTACCAACATATAGTAAGAAACTTATGAAGTATATGGGTCTCAAAAGTGGCAAGTGACAACTGGTTTTAATCTTTCCTGTAAGGAAACTCTCTGTGAAAGCTGAAAATCTGATCTGTGATCTATGGCAGTGACTATAAGTTTATATACTATAACAATTGCCTTTAAACATCAGTGGTGAAATGTAGTTTTAATACACGTCTAGTGATATTATGTTATGTCATTAAATTTCTAAACCTTACAGTACGCCATTATCTGTGTATCGTATTTTCTTTCTTTACGTCTAGCTATAAATGTTTCAGTTATTGTTGTTTTAGCTATTATGGTCGATTTTATTGCTCTTTTTTGTTGTACTGTGTCTCATGTGTTTCGGTACTTAAATAAATGGTATTTTTATTTCTTATACCATAATACTGACCAATGGAATTGTAACTGTTTATAGCAAATTCAATAGCAATTCAATAAGGTTTCCAGATAAAGTTTTTGGCATGAGTTTTGTTCGCCCAGTACTTTTGCTGGAAATCCAGCGAATTATATTTTGCAGGTTAACATTGCCATGTCATCCCATCTTGCATTCCTTTTCCTTGGGGTCGGCGGCGTGTGAGTAATAACCCCTGATATCGCAAGCAATCATAGGTTACGGTAACCACTTATCAACCAGTCCGTATGCTCGTATGTCACATTTGTTGTAAATAAAGCGTTGCCTGTATATGTGAAAGGTTTAACTTTTCCAAGCAAGGTTCCGTCTTGAACCGTGTCAAGGCGTTGCATAGTCCTTCATTTATATTATAATCTGACTCCTTGAAGCGAGAAGGTGATCCACTGCCGTTACGTGTACGGACTCGCCATTTGACTCAACATAAAAACTTTGTAGGTCAGCATGAGATAAACATCAGAGCGGACACTGCCTTCTGCAGAATCCGGCACAAAGACGTAGTTAATTTTTTATGTAATCTTATGGAATCTCGAGACCTTCGGACATAAAAAGTAGTATGCAATGGTTGTTGCCGCAACGCCTCTTTATTTTTTGTACGTGATCTTCATGAGATCGTCTCTAAAAGATATCTTTTAGAGACGATCTCTTGAAGATCTCATTTTACCATTGGTAAAAACCTAAGTTAGTGGTTTTCACCCTAGTATAAGTTGCAACGCATTTAATGGAACTTTACCACCGCGACGGTTACTCACTCGTTTAAATTTGTTCTTAGTTCTTACTCGTTCTCTGGGTAGAACCTGAACACCGCGGTATCTATTCGATACTTTAAATGGGCGCTCGGGATCGGTAATCTTGATTAGTCCCTTGCCTGATACTGAAATCATAGTCTTTTATTTGACACTACAAGATCAATTGCGTATTAGCACCTGTATATTTTGAAAGGAGCAAGTACGGTACATTCTAGTTGCGATATATTCGGCCAAATATACGCCGCGTTGATCCAAAATCCCTGTACTGCGTGCTACTATGCGCGAACAGTTGGTCGTCTCTAAACTATTACACAAACGCATAGTATAGAGACGACCATCTCTCTATATATAATTTGTGGCAGGAGGTATTAAAACGAAACGAGGTGCATACGTGACACTGTCTGTGATAATGAGCGGACGCATGTTTATCTACTCACAAGTTAATTGAAATGCTGTTATCATAAACTTTTATTATGCGCATCCGTAATTTTCATTATAATTTATATTGCCATTACATGGTAATAAGTCGTCATGCATTATTTCATACAAGTTGCCAAAAAACCGTAGATTTGGCAACTTCTGAGTGTTAAACCGTGGCCTTAATAAAACGATTGGTTTTCCTGTAATGTTTAAAACAACCACGATAAAAAGGTTACACTAAAACAATCTACATGTGAGAGTAACTTAATTGAACCTCTCGTTAAAAGTATCTTAATTGAGTGGGAGAATGTTTGCTGAGATGTTCTTCTTCCTATTGTCCCACTCATACTTGCCTTTTGTACATTTTTCGTGACGCGCCGTCCATTATTTTCATGTTACCGTACTTCTTAACCTACTTGTTATAGCATAACCATAGCTCAGCGTATAGCAAACTAACTTTTGATATGTTGCGTATTCAAATACTGGATCAATTTATGATGCATTTTTAGGCATCCTTATGCTATGAGGATCGCCTAATATTCTATTGTAATACATACTACATACATGTACTAGGTATTGTAAATCAAGGCTATTGTTCCTTTTCACGGTCTAATCTGTAATCCGTTCTGGTTTTCGAATCATATTGGACCCCGGTGAGAAAATGGACAAAAATGATTGATTCGTTATGTTTTCATGGTAGTTTCCAGTAGGGCTGCCGATCTACTAGGTTTCTCTAAGGTTCTAAGTTTAATTGGTGCATCGATGTTACGGGTTGAGGTTAACATAGTCATATTACATAATATATTGAACATCGCCAACCCACTTCTAATACCTTGTGTACGCAAGTAATTTAACGCAACTTCGCTCAGTAATGTCTGTATTGAAATTTAAAAATAAGTTGACCATTTACCTGCTTAAAGCCCGGTTTCTTAAAAGACTAATCAATTTGTGAAATAAATATAATTTGACTGGCTGCTGCTAATTCAATCAGCCAATCTTAGTTCAGTAACCAGGTTAGTTAGTTGCATTACAATTTAAATATTTAAATTTTAAAAAACAGTTTTCAAATGAGTATTTGTCACAGGTTATCAGAGCTGTAACTTTTTTAAAGTGGCATCCCTGATAATCTATCTCGTTGGCTATTATTCGCATAGCTCTAAACTCTATTGCGAATCGGTTTAATTGCAAGATATGTTATCTATCTCAAGTTTGCACGGTAGAACTGGCTATCGTACTAAGTCACAAGTGCATAAGTAATGACTTAATGTTATGCTTATGTGATTTATACCTGGAAGTGGCTGCACGTGGATGTTTTGTGATGTGTTTTGTATGACGTAAGTGTCGCCAACCTGTCCTTTAACTAAGCTCGCTCTGCAACGTTGAGTGCAAGATCTAGACATTGCCAATTATTTAGTGACCGTACTGACGGTATGATTAATCCGGCTCGCTTGGATAGGACAACACTCTCACACGAAACTGCCTTCAAGAATTAAGTAAATATGTACATCAAATTAGTTAGTGTCTAACTTAGCCGATTATTGCAAAAACATGCCAGCAGGTGTATGACGCTACTGCCTAATGTATTATTGCGCTCAAACGTGACGTTCCAGTGATTGCTTGGCTCAGATTGAATGAGTTAGAGAACATGCAGTCTCGTGTTACAGAAGAAAAATACTTGAGATGTCTCCTGTAGTACGAAGCAGTGTAGTGTGCAATTTACCGAAGCAATGCGGTTAAAAAGAGCCCGTATCTATATCCTATCTTCCCCGTTAATGTTTAATCAGTTATTCGTGTGTTGTGTGCACTTACCCTCACCATAACGCTATTGTGCGTAAGTGACCGTCGCGAAGAATTGTTCAGTTACTCAAACTTACTCAACTCCGTCTAGAAATATAGTAGGACAACGATACTGGGCAACACTGTCTTCATGGTTTCTGGTTTATTCGGAATCTTTGCCCATTGGTTGCTCATGTTTCTGCAGTGTAATAGCGTGTGAGTCGGTGTCTACCTTCGTCTATTCGTCTATCTCCGTTCATCCTATCATTTTTCCCTTTATAATGTATTTGTTTATAACTTTGCCCTAAAGTCGGCGACACGTGAATGATCCCGCTGTTATAGCAAACGATCAACATTAAATCGCGCTCATGTGTGTTATTTGCAATACGTAACGTACCGAGTACGTCTGTTTACAACACACACGGCTGTCATATCCACGTAAAGTATAGACATATTATACATGTCTATACTTCACGTGGATAAAGCGGGTATGCCCTATATAACGCTCAATTACCAGTAATTATAATCTTGAACTGAAACAGAACTAAAACTAGTAAATGTCAATTGGTCTCATAATTCTACGTCTACTGCTGTCATAGATCAGAATCACTACCATCTCTTAACATTGACATTGCATGTGTAAGTTTGAGATAGGGCAATATGTATAATAGGTGTATATATTTGTCTCGGTCTCGCAAACTGCTTCTATGTTGTGTTTATATTCCAGGCAGTTTACCTGATCAGACGAGGGTTAGTGATGGCCTTAGCGACGCCGATATGCGAGAGCGAACTATAAAAAGGTCGTTTCGTTTTCCACGAGGCATTACAAGTGTTGTTGACTGATCCTGAGCAGCTATTTTTATCTAGCCGACCCCTCTGGCCTCTCTCCCCCTATACATAGGCTAATGACGCAAAAGTGTACAGCTTTCAAAAGTTTTCAAAGCATAACCAACAACTTAATAATAAAGCATTATGCGAACAGGATTCAGTTTAGATTTATCATTAATTTGATGCTGCTCCCAAAGCCACGAAACATGCGTATATTATGTGGCTTTGCGTCAGATATAAACGCAAGTAGTGTTACTTACTACTAACTGTCATTCGATGCTCGGCTTTAGGCGTATTCGTACGGCGCGTGTGTTTCGTGGTCGAATATCATGATAATAATCGATGAAGTAGTGAAGGCGTAAAGGCGTAATGAACAAAACTAACTCACATTGGCTTATAGAATAATAGAATAGACAACCAGAACCAATCTTAGTCAAATAAAGGTGTTGTGCAGTGCAGTTGTCCCATTTACAAGGAACGGAGAGAAGCTCAATAACAATAGGTGTGCAACAATAACAAATTCTCACAGCGCGCGTTTCTTCTCAACATCTGAGGAGTAAAAAGACGCTCGGTTTTTTCCTTATTTACTAGTTATCTTGTTTGTTATTGTTGCTTTTTAATTAAAGGCATTGCTGACTTGCAGATATACCTACATATACATACAGATATAGAATTGAAACACCCGCAGGTTTTGTATTCAGTATCGATTTTATTAATAAGAGAATTCCTATTTCATGATTGTTACTATTATTTAGTAACAGTTTGTGTTGCAGATTCTAGTATTCTTGTTTAACCTCCAGCTTGGTTAGAATGAATGTAATAGAGTGGGTTCACTACGCCTAGTGCAATGGATGAGAATGGAGCCCATGACCTCTCAATCATTAGTCCTATGCCTTCTCCATTGTGCTTAGTTGGTATTTACAGAATTGACCAACTTCATTTTTTTGTAGAGTAGTTTTTATGGCTGCGTTGTAACTGTTTTATGTATTGAATGATTTATTAAGTGTGTCATTAAAATAAACATTTCCTTTCTTCCTTGTATTTTCAAACAACCCAAAGCTTACCTTGTACATTCTTTTTACGCAATATCGCATCAGGTGGTTGTAAAACCTCGCTTCTGTTAGATCAATATTATTTCTAGCTATTACCAATACTATGATAAGCCGCTTAAGGCAACTTACAAACCAAATAATATAAAACCAACGATGTGTTAGTACAGTTATCGACTTATCGAAGACGGTCAACCACGTGCTTAGCTAGATTTTATAATAAACGTATTTCTATCATTTTCTAACTTAGCAAAGGACGTTTGCTAAAAAGTGAGACAGGAATATTATATACAGGAATATAAGTAGGTATGAGACGTTGTTTCAGCGCAAGCGAATAAAATAACTTTATTACTCAAGACGGGCTTTCCCCATTTAAATAGAACTTCGTCATCGCTGTTGTGTTGCGACTTCAATACTTGTTGACAAACTAATGCCTATATATGCCAGATCTAATAAACAATTAAGTATACACTTATTAGATTGAGAATTATTTTGTTTCATAATATGGTAACTGACATAAAATATACTAGTTAAAAATAAGTTACGTTAGCCATGATCTTAAATACATTCTTATTAATCTCCTCAAGTAAAAGTAGGGTTAACTAAAGCTTTTAAATTTAAATCTATACTTATTTGTGACGTTACTGCTATTTAAGTGCAAGCGCGTGAGGGAGATAGGGAGACGCCCTAATCCACCTCACTTTATCTCATGGCTATAATTAAAATATTAATTACTACTACTTTATACTTAACTGTAATGATGTTTTCACTAGAAGGGTTCTTTTGAATGCGACGTGTAAAAATAACGTGACAAATCAAACATCGACAACTACAGAATTTATAAGATGCCTTTGTCTAGTAATTTTGATATCATTTTATTACCGTTGGCGAAGTTATATGCGTATTAAATAATTAATTATCGCTCTGTCTAAGTTACAACGTGAGGCAACGTGCATGTCTAAGAGTTCTACATAATGTTCTTGATAATGTTTAATGTCTGGTAACCCGCATTGGGCCGGCGTGTTAGACTATAGCTTATCCTTCTCACCTGAGAAGAGGCCCGTGCCCAGCAGTGAGACAGTATAACTACACGGCTTATATATATTACTAGCTGAGCCGCGCAACTTTGTCTGCTTCCCATAAGAGAATTTTCCCCGTTTTTGCAACATTTTTCATTGCTGCTCCGCTCCTATTAGTCGTAGCGTGATGTTATATAGCCTATAGCCTTCCTCGATAAATGGGATATCCAACACTAAAAAGATTTTTCAATTCGGACCAGTAGTTTCTGAGATTAGCGCGTTCAAGCAAACAAACAAACAAACAAACTCTTCAGCTTTATAATATTAGTATAGATATTACAATAAGAAGTGCAGTTTTGACCCATATCATCAGACCATTACAAACATGACGCTTTTAATATAAGACTTTTAGTTTAGCCTGTAATTAATTTTAGTCGCTAACGCCACGTCTGCTTAGTCACGCTCACGGATTTAAACCAGACACAATTTTTATCCACTGTGTCAATGACACAGGCGAAGATTATCTCTATTTTACAGTCTATTTTTTTCAACCTCGACCCTAGCTCTACGTAAATGTCAAGCTATGAATTTTTGTATAGCCGTGTATGTCTACATACACGGCTATACAAAAATTCACGGCTGTGTCCAACAGTTGATTAAAATGACGGCAGTCTATATGCTTCAAATGTGAACATTTCTTTTGTTTCGTTCACGTTACTTCTTCATTAACAATAGTTAATTCATTTAAGAAATTTTTTAAACAGGATGTCCTTAATGGAAACAAGAAAATGAAACAGAAGAGTTACGTTTCTTAGAATGGTTTGTTACATCATATTTTCAGGCCTGGTATAATATAGAACATTTCTTTATAAGATATATGTCTCTGTCTCTCTCTATGAATCAGGCCTTCTGTCGTTAAAGACTTTACAAACAAAACTAGGTAATGATCACAAAGGTCACCTGGCCACATAACAATATTTTTTTGTAAAACATATGATAATTATCCTGTGTGGAATTCGAACCCACGTGTTTAGGCACTATGCTAGCCGTGCAATCTCGTTTATTGATAGCTTATTAATAACAGTACAAGAGTTATAAAATTGACTTAATTGAAAGTAAATAATTATTTGTTATACTTCTTTTGTGGTAACTACATAAAAAACATTAATTAATTATATGTTGCAATTTAAGTTGAAACATCGTGTATCATGCACTTAATTTGTTGGCATGTTTATGTCTTTTATTAGCATAGTCCTTAACATTTGTATAAAAATATTTTACATGAATAAAACAGACGACCATGTTTGTATAGTGTCGTAAGTGTGAACATATGCACTATAGTTGACGAAGATAGACCAGGTTTGTTTTACGGGGTGGTCAAATTGCTATTGTATTCAACTGCAGAGCATCTCAAAGAGCCAGGAATCCAGAATCATCGCAGGAACACAACATAAAATTGTTTTGAAATTATACTACATCATACATTTTTTAATTTACTATTTTCGTTTTTACTTCATCGCCCATTCTAGGCATTATTTCTGTATCACAGTCGACTTATCAGACATTCAAAAAACGGACGGAATAAACACCCTGAGTCTGAACAACCATTTGTAAATCACACAAATTCTTGTCCCGTATGGGGTTCGAGCTACTGAGATCGCCAGTTAGATGTGACTGCGGTCTTCTGTCCGGTGAAAATACTTCTCCAACCAGGCCGCTCCAGTTTAAACGAAATCCCGGTTTAAAGCTAGAAACCCGTCCTAACTCTTTTAAAACCTATCTACACATAGCTAGCGAAATAATCGTCTCTCTAATCTCTCAGGGCAAGCTCTTTAAAACAGAACACACATATTATGGCTAAAATTTAGTTTCCGTTGTGTCCGTAAAACACGAAAAATCGCCCATGTATCGACTAGAAATTTTATAAAATATTGTTTTTATATTAAAGTCCCCACGGAAACGAGAAATTAAAAACTTTAGACTGAACCATAGCGAGGCTGGCCGGGTTTAGCTAACAAATACGTCACAATATAAATCAGTAACAAATATTTGAACATACAGACGTCTTGTATTCTAATCAATCAGGTATTTTAGACATGTTTTCCCTGTTTTTGTCAAAGCACCTCCCCGGGTGTAGACCCGGTAAAATTTGTGAAATAACGATCTGAGTAGACTCAGATCGTTATTTCACAAATTTTACACATATAGTATTAAACATATATTATTCAAATATATGTATTTACGTATAATAAAAACGACCTCGATGGCGCAGAGGTAGTGAATGCGTGTGATGTGCATGAGGTCTCGGGAATACGGCAGAAACGTGATATTGTGATTTTTGTAACAAATCTCACAGTAACAACTCGGAATCTAGAATAGTGCTCGAAAGACGGCAGAAGGCTCGTTTCCTATTAGGTACATGGCAGCTAAACTATAGCTAGCTAAATGTGGGTATTAAACACCTCTGCCATACCTCTTAAACATATAGAGGTGATATTTATAAATTTTTCCATTTCGCGTGTATCATTATCATAATTTTTCTACCACCATTCATCATAATTTAGGTGGCGCAGGATATATACATATGTTTTTTAGAGTTCGAAAAAACTTTGACCTCTGATCTCAAGGTCACGCGATACCATCTTTAAACTCAAGAACCGTAAGAGCTAGAGACCCGCGGTCAACGACATTCGTGGTATCATGTGATATCATGTTACCTTTGCATATTACTTGAACCATTTTTTCGAACTCTAAGATTTACGGCAATTCATTGGCGATTCTCACTTGTTTCTTTCGCTTCGGTTGTAGCAATGTTTAATAATAGAGTATTGTAACTGTACGGAGGGCGTAATCTTTCATGTGGTTGTTTCAGCTCGCTTTTTAGTATACGTCTAGTGTAATGCCTGCGTCCCCATATTGGCAGAAAGTTTGTGTATTTCGCAAATATCTGTTTCTAGTCTATTTTTAATCATCTGTCGTCTTAGTTATCTTAAAAACATTGAAGCAACAGACAGGAAAATGCTATTTCCCCGTTACTTATTTCAATGATTGTAAAAATGTATCTGGTATGCTAGGATCTTGCCCATAACTCGTGATTTGTTCTTATTAAAATGTAAAAATACCTATTTTATAAAAAATATCGGAATATTACAAAATATTATAAAATAATTTATATAGTTTTTCTATTTCATGCCTACGATTTAAGACTGATTAGGTACAAACCCGGATCAGGTGTTCAACGTGTCTGTTCAATGCGATAATGGAATGCCTTTTCCTGTAAGGGTTGCGGTCGTACAAATCTCTTGTTAAACTTTTATCTGTTTTCTGTGAACAAAAGTAATCAAGTGCGATTAGGATACAAGCCCCGGGGGCACCGCGCTCGTTACGTAAAGCTCCAGAAAAACTGTTTTTGGAATTTAGTAATTTTCAGAGGTTTCTATAATATTATAAGTATTTATACTGTAGACATAAGTGTAAATTTTAAGGATCCTTCGGTTTTGACAACCTATCAATGCGTTTTTTTATATAATACTTATGTGGAAGTCCATACGTCTTATTTACAACAACGTATAAAATGCAACATCAACTTTATATCGCGGTACTTATAATCTTTTACATTTTTTGTTGGCAAAAATACAGCTTCTTGCATTTTAATAATTAGATCAAGTATACCTTATGTGAGGTTTATCAATAGAGAATACAACGTTGGCTAGATAAGTTGAAGGGCAATTAATTATAAGATATTAAGTTTCGCTAGATGACTAGGCGTAGTGGTATTCAAATTCAAGGATCATCAACAAGTATAAAGGAATGTTCTGACAAATTAAAAACAAAAATTTCAGAGCAATAACAACAACTATTTTTTTTTGTTCCGATTTCCTAATACCGATGGCAATTGGTAAAGAGCATAAACAAATCAAACAGTTTGTCGGTATTACCTAACCCCTAGATCTATACGGTCTGCGATCCCCTGCTTGATTACTTCAGTGCAATCGTTGGCAGACTGTCGAATTGCTTTAGCCAGACTGTAGTACTACAATTTTTTTGAGCGGTCAAATCCATATTTTTTTTTTCAACTGACAGACAACAAAGAGTTCCTTATTAAAAGTTATAATCGTTTTAGAAGTATGGAAGCTATTAATTTGAAATAAAATATTGTTGAGAGATTGTTCGTACGTGGAAGAATGAAATAAAGACTAAGAACGACTGGGATTCGTTGACGTGGCTTGTTATATTTCTTTTGTACAGTTTATAGCGGTTCTTTCCATATTAGTATTCAAGAGGTATTTGTGTTGTCTGTAGTTGAAGTCTAGATAGAAAATTGTCCTTCACAAATGAATAATACTGATGGAAATATACAGACACTGGTGACCGCCCGCAGCTTAATCTGAGTGCTTTAATGAACGAGATGTTCTTTTATTTTAATTGAGTCTATTGGGAATGACAGCACCCGTACTATCAATACTGTAACAGCTGTGTAGCAAGGTTCAATAATGATGAACATGGAAAACGCCTGGAGCTATTCGTGAAGACTCAGGGAAAGTTGAACTATTTTGGAATCAGCTACGAATTTAGTCAGGAGTACATTGGAGGAGCATGCAAAAGAATTTGTAATATACGTGTGCTTAAGGACAGTGTCAATTAGCGTCATCATTATGCCAACAAGTCGTTAATAAGACATTTGTTTGAGATAAGAGATAGCCAAATTAAAACCCATTCTAAAAGCTACCTAAACAACGCTACATGTTAAAAATAACTTGTAGCTTCGCGCTGGAAGTGTTTTTGATACGTTGGTAAAATTACCTAGTCAGAAACCAAGTCCTGTCAAGACGCAGTTGGCAATGCGCCCGGTAGACGGCAATAAGCTTGTTTCTTAAATCATGGACATCGATATGGAGAAATAATCAACAATTCTGAATCTGCTGAACTTTATCTCTAAAAAACTACGTTTTCACGCCTATTTGACCTTAAGCACACTGATGATAATATTCTGACTATAGCTGCTAGTTTCCCTCATACTATATAAGAACAAAAAACTTGTTACATTTAAATCGTGTCACGTATATCCCCTTACTTGGAATTCGCGTTTGATATGTTTGCTTTCGTATTTACTACCACAGGGCACGTAGCTCTTATGATTAACGAATAATTCTATCTAAAATCAAAACCAGCACTGCGGCATTCATTGCATGATTCAACCATATCTGTTTTCTTAGGTGTTTAGTCATATTAATGACATAGCGCCTATGTGTATCTGAAGATATGGCAGACCTGCGTAGGCCTCACATTTCCTCAGCTGTTTTATGGATTTCAAAATTGGCTGCCTCTACCTACCTAAGACTGTGTTAAGCACACATAATACTAACACGTGTGTTACCATTTATCGCAAAAAGTTACCAAAACATATTAAAAAGCACGTGCCTCCTGTCAGTATCATGACTAAGCAGTCTAATTTATTTATTTTACTTTTAATACTGTTAACAACAACCTAATATAACATTATGCTCAAAAGCTAACTCCTGGTAAATACATCTACATTTGTGTTATTTCCCTGGTAATAGAGCATGAGGCTAACAGACGTATCTTCAGAGTCCATGCTACTGAAAATTACTTAACAGAAAAATCCAATTGCACTTTTCTCTGAAATCAAAGATCTCAAGACTAAACTGTCACATGCCTTTTGCGATAGTAATCTTATATATAAAATTCTCGTGTCACAATAGTAGTTACCATACTCCTCCGAAACGGCTTGACCGATTTTTATGAAATTTTATATACATATTTAGTAGGTCTGAGAATCGGCTACTATCTATTTTTCATACCCCTTACTGATAAAGTAAACATAAAAAAAAGAAAAATTACTTTTGACAGAACGAAGTCTGTCCGGGCAGCTAGTAAGAACGAAGTCTGTCCGGGCAGCTAGTAATGCTATATATTTCTAGTAAACACGCTCCCAGTCTGTCGCCGCCTTTGCACGACGAGTTTTAAAAACAAATTTAACGAAATATTATGTCTGGAAAGTTTATATAGACGTGTTAAAATAAAATTGTTTGGTTTAGGGAGAGCGACGGAGCATAACTTGGAAATGGGGAATACCAATGCCGAGAAATTTATTTTTTACGTGTCTCATAGTTTTGTTTTTCTTGTTTCAGTATTGGATCAAGGAGACGCGCGGCCGGTGAAACTGAGCACAGTGGAACAGGCGCAGAGTAGACAACAAACAACAGTAGAATTTATAGCTGAAGATGAAGAGGTAATTTGAATATGCTTATGCTAATCCATTTTTAAAACCCATCCTATGCCACGCTAGACAAAGCTATGTATCTAGTTTCAGAACGTAAATACATATATAGGGAAATAAGTGAGCTTCGATTTCATCTGCGTGAATTTTCACATTGACATAGCATATTGGATATAATTTTTTTGTGCAGGTGTATATTTTCTTAATGAAATCTGCAAACGATAAAAGGACTATTTTGACATCTTGATTTCAAAGTAAAAGGCTAGGTTAACGTCGCTCGTGCTGAACGGTCACGATAATAATAACAAGCGAGAAAGTAATCGATATGTCTAGCGCGCTGCCGTGAGTTTTATTCCTTCTTTAGTCGATTTGCCGATTATACAGTCTGGTGTGGCTCGCTCGAACGTTCAATACAATATTTTGTCTCAGTCGGCGACCTTTTAATTCGTCTCAACGACTCAACTTTTTAAACGCTCTTTATTGGCGATCGTTTCGTTAATCCTGGCGTCTGACATAACCTTGATAGAGCGTCGCCATGCCGCTAATGTTCAGTGAACGACAAAATAATATTGTGCAAGCGTCGGAGCAAGGTTGGCGCGGGGTGCCGTGGGTCACGTCGCCGATGCCTTAATCCGTGGCTGGCATGTACTAAACAAAAACACTTTCTACACGCGTAAGTAGCCATAGACGCGCTCGACTCGTTTGAAGTTACGACATAGCACGACTTATTCAAACTTATCTTGAACAGACATAATAAACACCTCTGTTTCGGACATACGTGCAGAAACAAACTATAGTTATTAGTATTCAGAAAGGGGTCTCGGTTCAAAAGCTCTGAGAATAAAGACGTACGCGGCACACGTTTAGATACAATGACCGTCTGCCTTGTTTAATTTGAGGATCACGTTGGCTGTTTGCTGAACAAATTTTCCTTGTCGCTATTACGACAGCATTTTTGAAAACTGAGCCTTTTGTAACTAAATAGGCATAGATTATGTTGTTTAAAAAACTAAGTTTAATATTTAGACTGACTGGACCTACTCTAGGACGTGCTGGCGATATTGATTAGATTTTTGTGGGGTAATTTACCAACCAACCGATTCTGGCCAACAGATAACTTATTCTCAGCTAGCGACTTCTGAATGTCATCCTCCTTGCTTAACAGTCGTGATTTCTTGATATTGCATTTTAAAAACCATTGGTGGTAATTGTAACTTTCACTGCAATTATTAGACGCGATCATTTTCTCTAGTCGATTTAATTAAATGTGAAACGAGTACTCATAAAGTTTCTCTTAAAAGTCGCATCTCGTTACTAAGCATAAATTGAGCTGCATCATCGCGCCTACTTGAACTAATGCGGCATTTCGATGAGCCAGCTACAAATAATCTAAAGTATAAATACAACGCAGTCATCATTTATCTTCATTATGAAGCCAAAAAAATATTCATTTCTTATATTTTTTGTTTGATTGATTTGTAACTCGCAGAAAGTTTGTGTAAGCAAAGGAAACTGGGTTGAGACAATAAACAAAATCGACTAAATATAACATTATTTTGAAATAATGCCGGATGACTCATTATTATGACTGAGTATGAGGCTAATTATGTATAAAATACTTCGATAATAGGATAATAATTCGATAATAGGTAGATGGATTATAAAAGATAGTAATTTTTCGAGTCATCACTGCGCTATCGGCTATATTTTTCTGAATCAGTTATTTTACATTCAATATATTCAATTTCTGTGCACATCAGAAGAAGAGAAATATCAACGTTAAATTTACCTTTAAAAGTTGTAATAGGGAATGAGGGTTGTTTCGAGTTTGAGCGTTAGAGCGTAGTTATCTGGAAATGGAACGTTCACTAATCACCGTTTTCATGTGTTTCCTTAAAACAGGAGCTCCTTTACAATTAGAACAAACTGTTTTAGTATGTTTGCTGCAGCATATCTTTTTGTTTTCTTTCTTATACCTACCCGTTGGCAAGAAATCAATGATTTATAAGAAGTATGTGTTTACATGTTTGCTGTGCAGTTCATTGAAGGCTGTCGCTCCAAAGCCTCAATATTAATATACCTGCTTACGTAAAAAGTATATAGGTATATTGCGCTATAATATGACATGTTTTATAAAGTACAGCATGCATACATTTTTGCATTAAATTGCTTTTTCTTTTCATTTTGTATGTGACCTTACAAAATTAGGAATAAAGCCAAACATACTGTAATTGGCTTCGGATATATTTACTATGGAAAAGTAGTAGAGATCAGGCGAAATGCCAACTACTCGCCGACTTGTTTGTACAAGATAAAAATGTTGCTTTCTCGTATTAGCTTGTATTGGTTGCAGCAGCTATCTTTAATCTCGATACTGTATCGAATCGGGAAGCTGTTTCTTGGAAGACTGCTTATTTATGAAGGAGTATGTTACACCGACGACTATTTTACTGCACCGTTATCGCAATAGATTAGGTGACTATATATGTTTTTAATGCTACCTACTTCTAAAAGGCAATTTGGAAAGAGATTATAGAAATATATAGAAGATATTATAGTGTTAAAAGGAAGATTTTAAAAATTGTTTCGAGTAGGTACTTAGTGCCTGTGGCTTGTATTTTTGTCAAGTCTCTCACGTTATATGGCTTATGTTGTAATGTTTTACTACGCTAGCAAAAAGTTATAAATAGATAAACGTACTTGACTGTTACACTCGTTGCTGATTCTGCATTATCGTAATACGACACGGTTAGTACAAACGACAAAATGTGAACATATCTTTTTTTATAAATATTTTCTGGTGACATTGCACCTGGGGCTGAACACCCTAGTCACTGCCAAAAACTCAGTACTAGGTTATGTGACTGCGTTTTTTTAACAGCATTTTTACAGACTGTTGGCTCCAGGTTTGTACGGGGTGGGTAATTCGGTCTCTAGTTAAAATGGGTAAGCAAAGGTTACGAATTCTCACTTGTTACGAACCTGACAAATCTTTTGTGCTTCATTCACTCGCATTATATTCTTCATGTACGCCGTTTGGCCTTTGGATAAAGCTAGTCCTAACCTGAGCTTTCATCAAAATGTATCTGATTCAGCCAAAGAACATTCACCCAGGTCTTTATTTTCCGATTTCTTATTCAATTGGCCTTATATCCTTTATAGTGAATATTTTATCACCTTTTCTTTTTTCGTATCCAAAACAGCTTTCTTAATTATTTACACCTTTCTTAATTATTTTTATCCTTTTTTCTTTAAAGCCAGAATTCTCACTTTTTACACTATTACGCTGTGAATTACTTCTGTTCAGCCTTCGATGTTTGCTTCAGTCGATAGTTCACATTATACATCATGGATTTCAACTACGTCCATAGAATAATAGTTAGCGCACTTGTCCACTAAGCCTGCTTTCCCATGGTGAATATTCTAATAGCTGATTACAAGGTGAAAATATACGACAAGCGCTTTCTATATAACCTGGTTACATGAACTCGTGTTACATAACATTATCTACATATGTGAGGCGCTAACGAATGTAACACTGTGCTACTGAGTACTCGATAATATGTTTATATGACACGTGTAATATAATACTTTGTTTCTCGAGAGTTAGGTATGTGATTTTTTTTTTGGCATGTTGTGTTTTCCGTTCATAGTGTTGCGACCCGGCTAGAGAGGTTCCTCCACAATTTGTTTTAGTACCTCTTGGGGTAGATAAGGTAGTGCCCGTTAGTTATCTGGTGTAAAGTAATAATCGCCGCCCTTAAACTTTAGCAATGTCAGAATAATACACAGTTCAGCCGCTGCCCATTGCCGTACCGTATAAAGCAGTGCAGAAGATCGTAACCAAATACTTTTGGTATATGTTCAGATTGAAGTCAGATTGCCCAAACTCTATGGTTTTAGATTTTGGACAACCTATCATTGGGCATTGTGCTGTTTCTAGGGTTTTTTTTATTATTGACTAGATTTTGCCAGCTGCTTAATTAAACAATTAAGACAGCTTTTATAAATTAAATATTTCACATTACATTATTAAATATAAAATTATTAAACAGGAAAATTGGCAACGGGTTTTCTAATTTAAACCGCGATTACGTGTATTTTAGGTGTATACTCTATATTTTATATACATCTGTAATTAAATATTGATATCACACTGCCGTTCGATATGTTAGTTATAAAAATAATTGCATGTTTTATCGATTGGCTAGCAAGCGCGACTGTGGTTTCTAAGAGCACTACATATTTTTATTGAAAACTATATTTTAGCCTTTGCTTGCGTTAGTGTAGATTTTTGTAAATAAATTTATTTTCCTCGGGGCAGCACTTTTTTCCTGGATGAAAGGTACTTATCTCCTGTTCTGTTCTTTTAACGGGTTTGCAATATTTTATGATGATCAGTAATAGTTAAAGCCTGAAAGCGTAACAAATAAACTCACATTCGCATTTATAATAATATGTAGTTAGGATGAGTAGTAGTCAAATGTTCTTGAAAAGGTTGCGCAAGGCAAAGATACCGCTCTAGATCCGTTGCGCAGGTTGCGCTGGCAACATAGCGATTCCTTTTTAAACATTCAGCAACTTGCAAGTTATAACTTTGTTGTTGCAAGTTTGGAAGCAACAGTAGCTGCTAGGTTATGTAATAACGATTGAGATAAATTATGTGTGGTTTTAAACATAATATGACAAGAGGTGAGAGAGACGTATTTAATGACATTTGACTGGTTAAGATTTTTATTTATACATACATAGATTCACGCCTGTTTCCCAGAGGGGTAGGTTAGGAGATTTCCATTTGCTACGATCCTGACACACGTCTCTGGCTTTATTCACTTTCATCACATTCCTCATACACGCCCGTCAGTTCAAGGTGCTCTTAACCTGGCCTTTGTCCAGAACGCCTCTGATCTGATCGAGAAACGTTCGCCTAGGTCTTCCTCTTGCGACTGTTCCATTCACATTTATTTTGTTTGTCTTTATCTCGGGTGGCTACAGACATCTAGTTAATATTAAAATATGAATGTGAGTTTGTTTGTTACGCTTTCACACCTTAATTACCTGAGAAATATCATTAAATTTTGCGTACACATTGTCAGGGTTACAAAAGGATATAGAATACCTTTTATCCAAAAAAGTACTGTTCCCAAGGGATAGAAAATCGACATAACCTTAATTTACGCGATCAAAGACTAAGATATAGTTTTTATAAAAATATGTAGTGCTCTTACAAACCACAGTCGCGCTTGCTAGCCAATCGATAAAACATGCAATTATTTTTGGAGTTCGAAAACACTCTTGTACAACAAAAAACTCACAAATTGTAAACTACTCTGTTCTAAATTGTCAATTGTAAAAATCGCATACATCGGCATCCACAGGACAGGCTTGCCTACTGTGGAGCCAATGGATACTATGTGTATGTATATGTACTGTTTTGGCAATAAATACATTTTTACTTTAATTTAAAAACAGCTTTGTCCGTCCGTCCGTCTGTTATACAACTTTCAACTCAAGAACCGTAAGAGCTGGAGACTCGCGGCAACGCCATTTGACTCAGCATAGTCGATAAATCTCCGAAATGACTATGACCTTTGACCTCTGACCTTAAGGTCACATGATACCATCTTTCAACTCAAGAAGCGTAAGAGCTAGAGACTCGCGGTTAATGCCATTCGACTTAGCATAGTCGATATACCCCTAAATGACTATGACCTTTGACCTCTGACCTCACGTGGTATCACGTGACCTTTGCATATTACTTGAACCATTTTTTCGAACTCTAAGATTTACGGCAATTCATTGCCGATTGTCACTTGTTATAACTAACATATCGAACGGCAGTGTGTTATGAATATTTAGTTACAGCTGTATATAAAATATATAGTATACACCTAAAATACACGTAATCGCGGTTAAAATTAGAAAACCTGTTGCCAATTTGCCTGTTTAATAAATTTTATTTAATAATGTAACATGGCCTGCGTGGAATATTGAATTCATAAAAGCTCAGTACAGAGGATCAGTCTTAAACGTTTAATTTAGATCAGATTATCGCGGACAAACAGACAGACAATAAAATTTACCATGGTTGTATTCAACTTATGTTTGAGCCACCATATTGATATGATGTTTGCTTTTTTAGATAATTTAAGACAAACTGGCCTAGAGTCAAGTCGAATTTTTCCCGTTCTTGCAACATTTTTCATTGATGCTCCGCTCCTATTGGACGTAGCGTAATGTTATATAGCCTTTCTCGATAAATGGGCTATCTAACACAATTTTTTTAAATTCGGTCCGTTGTTTCCTGAGATTAGCGCGTTCAACCAAACAAACAAACAAACTCTTCAGCTTTATAATATTAGTATAGATTGTACGGACTTCGTAAAAGGGTTTTATTTTATAATACACATACAGATATATCTTGTAATGTTTACAATAATATTGTGCATGATTTAAACATGAGGCAACATATTTTATTCATATGATAAGGTTACAGAGTGGTATATGCTATGATGAAACGGACTATACGCTGACTAAAGAAAGACATTTATGCAACATCTGACATTATACTTATGTATGTCAGTGACAAAAATGTTGTATGACAGTAGTTTTTAACTTTAGCGAGCGAGACCTATACCTATATATTCGAATAAAAGTAGGTAGTAAGTAGCCTTATTTCGACAGTTATGATTTTAGGTCGTCCTTAATCGTAACGAACTCTCAAATGCTAATTATCGCTCTATGATTAGGCATGATAAAGGTAAATAAATATAATAATAAAATGCGGTACTTTTATATGAATAGAGTTGCTCTAAGCGTTTTAACTTCGAATAAAGATAGATTAAAGAGCCGTTCACAGAGGGCGAGGTTTTTTTAAGTAAGTGTCATGCTAATTCTGTTCTTGCAATTCAGAGACAGTACGATTACAAGAAACTTGCCTCGCGTATATGAATATTAACTGTAAATGATGCCAACCAATACAAAATCACAAAGTCTACGATGCAAAGCGATCATGAATGGAAAACATCTCGTTATTTACATTTCGCACTATTTTACGCTACATACTTACAAACAAAGTTAAGCACAAATTTGAATTCGTAAATCGAAGTTCCATGGGTGACGTGGGCGTCATGCTCGTCATAAATAATTACTGTGACCTCGTTACCCTTTTAGGAATCTCTTCGAATACCCTTCTCCAGTCCTTTCTGAAAGTTGTAAGATGGCTACTGACGTCACTGTTAAAACTCGAATTAAATTGGAGAGTTTGATAATAACTGCCAAATTATACCTGTCCTCGATGTTTATGTGTCATAAGTTTGCACTTAAGTACTGTAAATCTCGTCTCGGGTTAGATTCCTGGGTCGGACCAAATTTTTTATTAGTTAATGTCGTTGACTAAATGATTTTATGTTTTGGTTTCATAGACATCAAAAGACTCCCCCTCTATTTCGTGGTACATAAAGCAGGGCTTCCACTGCAAACGGAGCGGCCCCATACGACCTCCGTTTAACTCGCAACTTTAAAATTCATAGAAGTGAACACGTTTATGGTAGGCTATTTATCGCTCATTAGCCTTTTAAACTGGGCTAGAAATAATAGGTGGCATGTGGATGTTATACATCTCTGCCAACCCCTTTGGCTACACAGACGTGAGTGTATGAAATAGTTGGTTATAAAACATCCATAGCATAATGAGAAAAGGTTTCCTTCGAAGTTTTCTTAATTGCATGAATGAAAAAATCAACGTTCTGTTACAATTCGAAATCGAATTTCTGTCTGCTTGATCGGCCGGTAACAACAGCACAATGTACACCTGGGCTTTTAAGGCACACTAAATAACGAGCAACACAAAATTAAATGAAGCTCACTCAATATAGTTGCGGGAGGTTGTATAACAATACGAGTGAACGAGTCGCGAGAATTTAATTAGCGTGATGTATGTCGCACTCGTCGCAGATGCATCAGGTAACATTTAATTACCAATTAACTGTACGGTACACGCTTCGATATAACTCCACTTAAGAATACCTATTTTGTATTGCCTTACGTTTACGCCAATAGTTATAGAACAACATGTGTTTTATTTATATGGTATTGTCTTTGTTACTGTTGCTGATATAGACATTACTGGCATGTGACGTCACAATGTATATCGAGTGGTCATAAAACACAATACATATGTGTTTTTGCATTAATAGGGGGCGAGCCTATTGCCGTCTCTCGACAATTTTATTAACCGTCGGGAATCGCACTCGCGAGTTCCCCATTCATCACACATAAGCGCATAGTTATAGCATATGACAAAAGAGGCATCTATCATATTTCAGCTTTTATACTTTTGTAGCCGCAAAACTCGAAAAGTTGTTATTGGATTGAGTTAAAGTTTTTACATAACGTTGCATTTCTATCCCGAAGTTCCCACGCGAACGGGAATTCAATAATATCGGTTGTTTATATATTTTTATTAGAATACCTTGATAACCTCTGCATCGATGACATCCATAGAGCACGAATTCAAATTACGCTCAGCGGCGCGTATAGTCGCGCGGCGCGCAGGTTTCATGCTCTGTGGTCATACCCTATGTATGGAGTGTATAATTTGAAACGAGAACGAACCGAGCTTGTCTTGTTGCTGTTATACTAAAATAGACTCTCTACTGATAAGTTTAAGTCTTAAATTTCAACGTTTTTGACAAACGATAGTTTTGTTTTCTAAATTCGATCAATTATTTTCGAATGAATGGACGACGGTTGTCAATATTTGGATAAATATAGAATCGTATGCGTGCCGTAATACAAAAAGTGGTCCAATGCTTAGATGTGACAACTTTTTTTATTGCTTTCGGTGGCAGACGAGACAGCGGTCCACCAGACGTTTGCTTATGTAGTGAACACAGCCAACTTCCTACATACCTACCATCTTATGGATCTACAGAAACTTTGACCCAAGTAGCCCTTTAAGGCTGTAGCATGAGTATGAATGTAGATAAAATAAAATGACGTCGTTGCTGCAAGTATAACGGTGGTTTCTGTCTTTTAAATAAAACATTTTCTGATTGTCTTGGTGACGAAAAGTGGGTATAATACATACCTATCTGCATAATACTATGAGATACAAACGTGAGACAATTATATGTATGGATTCAAATTATATCTATATTTAGTAGGATAAACTGACGACTTGCTTAAACATCTTGTAACATTTAATAAAACAACATGCATAGGACAGCATATCAGTATCCTAATAAATGGAATCCGCACACTCTGCCCACTTCACCACAAACAAATTTTATGTAATTATGTGAACAGAATGAGCGAGATAAACATACGTTAATGACATCGGCTATCTGTTTAGCTTGTTACGTTTTGCTGAGCCGATAATTGAATATTCATTTCGCGGAAGACACGCGTCATCATTTTAGGTATGTACGTATGTTATACTTATGACTTGTGTAACGTCTGCTAAATATGTCCGGCTGTCTTTATTGTTTTAATACTTTAAGAGGCTTCTAAACAGGCAATATAAAAACTATAGCTTAGTCAGCTGCAAAACATTTGAATGCATTGGCCGTTCCTAACATAATTATTTGGATATAAGCTATATGCAATAATAATAATAATTATTATTATTTATTTATTTGCTTAAACATGAGTGTATATGAGTGCATGCAAGTTGTTACATAAAAATATTGATTTCAAATGTGCTAATATTCTTACCGATTAAAATTAAGTTTCACAAAATAAATCATTTCTCGTAACTTAATGGTTAATGTACCACTCATTAAAAACATTATTCGAAATTTGATGGGTAAAATATTAATTAAAAATTAGATACATGTGTTATCTATACTGCCAGCAAGTAGTAAAAGTAAAATGTCGACACATCACATTGCATTATAAATATGTATTGCCCGTTTTAAAATCCCTGGGACTTCTAACTTAATATATTTGTTTTAAGCTTACATAGACCTACGTCTGGTTATAAAACCTATTTTCTGTTACGCCAATGCTTCTGTATAAGTCGAAGTCTAGTAGACTATCAAAATTGAATAGAAATCAATTTTCATTCACTGTCTCGTTAGTCCCGTGGCCTAAGTTTACGTTTATATGTGCGTCTCGTTGAAACGTCCTTTGAATTCGATTCCCGGTTAAAATGGTATTAAGCCGTTACTACTGCTTAGTTTCGTGTTACTACACGAAATCAGAAAATGTGCTAGTTGGTCTTCTATAAGCCCTCACTCTATTAAGTGGAACTTACAACATAGCTAACGAAGAGCAAATGCATACCTCTGTCTACCGGCTCTGACATGTATAGGAGTATAAATGGGTCGCTGATGTATGTAGATCTAGTTCAATTAGGAATATTTCATTCTTATTGTTATCATTATCATTATCATTTCTCATTTATCATTTCACCAGTCCATTTTATTCTTGTAAAATTTCCATTTATGATAAGTAAAGAGTTTGCCGTCCCACATATTGCATCCTTTTCGAATAACCCCGTAATCTTTTTCGGTCGTCCTGAGAATGGAAAATATCACGTTATGCTTGGCGCTTCCGAATTCATCAAATGCACTAAAATCGGTGGCGGTTTATGTAATTTCTCTAATTTTGTCTAGACGCCAAGATTTCAAAGATTAGATTCATTGAAGTAAAGAGTTTTTAAATTATCTAATTAAGTTAATTTTAGCATTGTTATACAAATGCATTTCATTCTTATTCTATAATATATTTAATGATGCCACATAATATTATCGAGCCAAACTGGCTTTGTGTTTCGTAATATGGAGATAAACTTGCCTTTCTCTCGCGTTACCTTACCCGGAGCGATTTTGTCGATTTGCTGGCGACCTAGACGATGTAACAGCACTACGGCTTGTGCCCAGACGACAAAGGAATACTACCTGTTTGGTACTGTCTATATGTGCAAATAAAATTTAATAAAGCTATTCAAATGACAGGTTGATAAATTGCATGAACGTGAACCTTAGAAGCGTCATACCGTTTTTATTAATACGATAATAATCTAATATTAATTAAATTGTTGTTCCCACGATATAACGTGACGCTTAACGTGTCTGCACAAATATTTACGTTGGTTTAGCCTGGCGCGGGCGGCGGGGTAGCGGTTATGAATAGAGAGTTTGTGCATGAGTTTTAGAGTTCGAAAAAACTCTTATACAACAGCTTTGTCCGTCCGTCTGTTATACAACTTTCAGCCCAAGAACCGTAAGAGCTAGAGACTTGCGGTCAGCGCCATTCGACTCAGCATAGTTGATATACCCCGAAATGACTATGACCTTTGACCTCTGACCTCAAGGTCACGTGGTATCACGTGACCTTTGCATATTACTTAAAACATTTTTTCGAACTCTAAGATTTGCGGCAATTCAGTGCCGTTTCTCACTTGTTTTCAGTAGCAGCACAGGGTACAGAACTATGAACGATATAGGCTTGCTCTTGTTACGGGGTGCTGCAACCATCTTTATAAGATAGTATAAAAAAAAGGTGTTATATTCCTCTGCCTACTGTTTCGGAGTCATGGGCGTGAGGCTTTATGTATAAAACAACAATAAAAACAAATTGTTCTTTGGGTCATTTTTTTTTTATAAATACGTCAACTTTGTGTTATTTTACAATAGTTAAAATGATATTTAGGATTTAGACTATAATATATTAGTAAATAATTACTATTTGTATGATGACGTTTTTTCTAATGCCATACTACTTAGATCTTAAAATGTAATAAAGTAACTCACTGAAAATCAACATACCATCGAAATTCCTTCAGTGAGGCTTACATGATTATTTATACTACTAATGCAAGTTGTTTATATCGTAAACGTAGCTTTCATGATGCTTTTTACCAATATGCCATATATTGGTAATAATAATATAACATTATATTTTATAACATTAAAACATATGAAGTGATTGATCGACTAAATATATTTTCCATTCATTATCGTTGCACAGACTACGGCCTCGTCACTGTTTCAGGAAGTTAGACAATTGGGTCATTTGAATAAAGTTGCCTATTCATATTTTACGGAGTATCAGTAAATTGTGTTTGTGTATTTCTCGTCGACCTAGACGTTGTTCCAACGTTACGAGTTTTGCCCAGACGACAAAGAAATATTGCTAGCTTGTTACTGCTCTAAATTATTATTTTTTCAAAGAAGAAATTCTTTTTGTTACAAATTACAAAACGTGACACGTTAGTTAGTTTCTTTTTTGTATGGCGTATCATGGTATATTAGTAACAATCGTCTGATATTCGTGTAGATTGCTGTATTTAATGTTTGTTTGATCGTTTTACAGGTTTTTAATGCTTTAATGATGATTACTCAATATTAGTATATTACACTTGAATAGGCTCTTTAGAACCATATACGGTAGCCATTGAAAACAGATATTGTTTACTAAAATCTTTGGCGATAAATTTTATTTCATTTATGGTATTGATTTAAATAATTATGAGAAGAATACCTAAATTGCAAGTAAAATATTGCAATTAAACTACAAATATATGAATGAATAAATACAATTAAATTATCAGTCTGCTTTTATTTGTTCATTTGTACCTATTTTGTATTATTAACTTTTTCTACAGTCAATGTATCAAAAAGGAAATAAGTGCATTGGCTGACCATTTATTAACATTGCTTTCTTTAAAATCATAGGATCTGGTTCATACACGCCTCTTTCTTAAAATCTTAGCCTAATATACTATAATCCTATACATACATATTGTGTGTTCAGTGTCCTTCAATTGACTCAACTCTTACATAGTTTGTTTATAAATATATCTCTTGATTTAAATCAGTCATCTTATTGATTTTTCTTAATAAGTTTGCGTTTACGATAAGAGACAAAAACGTTTCATTCATGCAGACTACGTGTGCGTAAACTGTGTTTACGTAGGAATGTATGTTCATTAGTGTGTGCGTGTCGAGCTGTCATGTGTGTGCGTGTCGAGCTGTCAATAATGTAAATGTTAATACACTGTACTGTTTGTAATTTTCTTAATTCTTATATTTGAATATCGCGTGCCGGTTGTGAAAATGGTCATTGTGTCGATCGAAGGCTAGAGTTTAACAACCTGGTGATCAATAACGATCGGAAGGTGCACTTCAAATTATGTATATATTCTTCTTTATGGCATTTTTGCTGTGCAACAAAAAGTGACAGTCATATACATTTATAGAGATAATTTTTTTGTTAGCCTTTCCACCTAGTAACCTTTCACCTTAACCATATTTATAGTCAAAATGTGACTAAGCTCCGCAAATAAAGAAAATAACCATATATATGTAGAAGTAATGATAAAATCATTGTCTGGATGCCGACGTTCAGACGATTGTTCATTAGTTGTTATATAATATTGATTTACGTTTACGCGAATGTTACGTTTTAAAATTATAGGTACTAAGTTATACGACTTTTATCGCAGCTTATAGTAAGTGTAACGGACTACTCGTATATATATAACGTTAAATAGTTTTGGAAGCCTAAAAAACAGTTATTTTATTTTGGATTTTCTAAATGAAAACGTACATATGAATACAAGCTAATTTATGGATATTCCTATAATTATAATTAGCGCGACAATTTATTACAAAATGATAGTCTATAGTTTGTTAGTATCCGCAAAGATACCAGTCGACTTAGAAACGTAAATAATCTCTTGTGTGTATTCCCAAAAAGGTCGGCAGTCTAAGATTCCACACAACAGACGGCGACTATTATTATCGTTATCCGGGCACAATAGCAGATTCCGTGCTGCTTCTGAGAATTTCTTGAGAGAAAAACCCAATAACACTTTTCCTAAGGGTAATGCCTCATTAGTGCGTTGCGTCGTCGCAGCGTCGATGTTGCGTCGTTTTCCATATATTTTTTGTTGCATCTATGCATGCATGTCTAATGCAGACTATTTAAACGTTATAGCTCTAAACGGACATATGTATAACGAATTACTAAATAATTTCCTATGTATTTCGTTATTTTTGGGTGTATGTATTGCATCGCGTGCCAAATATTTTCTCGTAGAATTAACATTTTACTTTCTCGTATATCACACCTCTCTATGATACATTATATGTGTGAGAAAAACGTCGGAGTGAAGCTTCCAATAAGACAGATAAGAATTGCGTGTGCTGTCATATCATGTCAAACAGATTTTACTTGCGATATGAGAAGCAAAAATAATGACAGGTTATTATGCAGATCTAAAATAATACATACCCATTGCTATCTATCTAAGAATGTTACCTACACAATTCAACTTTTACTTACAGTTAACTGGTATACAACTTTCTATGCTAACATACAATAGTTTTGATGTATTTTAAATATCCATATACAGACATTTATATTTCATGCAGGACGAGGTAGATACGTGGCCATTGAATAAGAAATAGATCACTTCAAGCGCTACGCTATACTCTTATTGTTGTCAAATGTAGATATAACTTATGAATTTTAGGCTAATGCATTGCCTGTCATCACGATCTCACTGACACCTTAAACTATCCTATTTAATAAATGGGCTATCGCAGTAGCGGACACGCGACCGTCTGATCCGAAATCCGCGCGTGTGTGTATGAGTGCATAATATGTTCTCGCGTTTTACATCGTCGCCATGGTGGCGTTGTGTACCTATGTGTTTTGTGCGAGAGAAACGAGGGAGAGATGTCCGCAAACTGAGAAACGTTAGCTGAGGACTGTATTTTCCAATATATTAGAAAACATTAAATAATATGATATATAAATAAAGAAATCGAGCGATTTGTATTATTGTAATTGTAAGCGATTTTAAATGTATTTATTCATACTTTATTGGAGGAAAATGTATACAATGCATAAACATGACAATACACATTTTATGAGATACTTAGTAATTAATGTGACTACGAAATTTTTTTACAGATTACGAATGATATTAGGTACTGAACTGAATCATTTATTGTTCGTTTACAATTATCTGTAAGAGTTGAGTATCTGTTTCATCTAGACATCAATTGGGGTAATTTTGCCCCAAAGAAATCTTAACCTTAACACGACCTTAGTTTTAAAACCAAAATAGAGAGCTAATTGGGCGAATTCAAGAGAATATTAATATTATTCGTTTCTCTTTTAAAACATAACCGATTAACAAATAGGTAATGTATTAATTAAACTTTTTTTTAAAACGTGCTTTTACTAGTGAACTACAACAACGTGTTTTACTAGTGGACAACGACATTTTATTTTTAAAACTGTGCCTGTCCTTATGCCGGTTACGCTATTGACGCAAGAATATTTAGTTCACTTCAACATATCAGACGTCATAACTGCGACAATAAATTGGCTCTTATGACGTGATAATCCTTTCGTAAATTACTGGATTCGTGAACCGGGCAGCTTAGAAGTCGTTTTGATAAATGTTAATTAATAATGCATATTTAAACCCACGTCAGTTTATATAATGCGTAGATTATTTTTTGTTCGTATGAGCCGGATTTAAGGCGCAGGGCCGGCCATTTGCAATTTTAATAAGGCCCTGTAAACCTACACAGTTTATAATTCATCAAACGTGCCATCATTTATTGTTACATTATAAATTCCGATGTTTAGTAAAACTTGACTGGTAAGCCGATAAAGCATGGCCTCATGTATATTATAATCTAAGAGGACATCCATTAATTACGTGAGCTGTTTTTCTTTTAATTTGCACTCCTAAAAGGGGAGGGCCCTTTGGTGAGACCCCGTCCCCCTTACGTGAGATTTACCCTCTAATTGTTAAAAGACTAAATAGAGTATAGAAGATAATCGATATTGTCTATGCCATATCTTTCTTTTCAAAATCCTGAACGTTTTTTTAAATTTATTTTCTTATCCACGATGTAAATGTTTTTAACAGCCATTAGATTTTTTAACTTACAAAGTGGGATATTCTGAGAACAGTAAAAACTTTTTTAAATTCTTATAATAATTTGTTTTCAAAAGTTGACGTTAGATTTTCAATTATGCCCGTTGTATGGAGTTTAAATGAGATTTGATGAGATTTTACTGGACCCCTTATTTTGAGCTCACGTAATTAATGGATGTCCCCTAAGCATGGCCTATTGACCGCCGAACATTTTCTTGTACCTTCCTATCTACCTGATTGCTGTTTATCTGTTGGTAGGCTGACTACGGATAAATGTAGGTGTGATGTACCTGTGCCTATAACTTCGAAAAAACCAGGCGTGATATATACGAGTAGGTCTAAGTCCACTAGTCATTTATTACCTCGATTGCATTGGTTGATGGTAGCAGGCAAATATCCTCGTGATTTGTTTCTCCTTAATGATGAATTTTGGCTTGTGGTTATTGTGATGCAGTACTGGGAAACAGTACGGTGATTGTTAATATCCTTTCTTCTTGTTACGTCCACCATTACTAGAGCCGTAGGACATAGTATTAAAATCTGGAATTTTGCTCCAAATGGAGCATCTCGACTAGAGAAATAACTTATTCCTATAGAAGATTACAACTAAACAACCTTGTGTTGTCTTCCTGGTGGGAATATGACTTCCAGGCTCTTTAATAAGACGCTGTATAGTCCGTATGCAGGCAAATATATTTGTAGATACACTGGCAACACAACTAATTCTTTTCTTTGACATAACGCCTAACTTAGCGACGCGTGGACTATTTTCATCAAGTTACAAGCGTTCATATATTACCGTAACCGCTTACCACCAAGCAGGTTGTACTCTTGGTACTTCTGGTGCTTACTACTGCATTAGTTCATTATAAAGAAACCAAGCATTCTATTCAAATTACCATCTTATTTATCGTCGACTTGTGTGCTACGTCTGTACTTATCACAAATGTTTTCAAAAAGTCTGTACCCGAAATCAGATAATGAATATTATAATGACATGTTCTATGAAGTTACAATCAAGAATACAACGATTCTCTTTTAAAATACAATAGTCTACGTTACATGCATTAGTCAGAAAATACTCTTGAATGACAATCGTAACGCTAACTTGGAAACAATGCGATAATTTATGAATTGATCACCATTACCTATTGTACTTTTATAAGGAAAAGTAAGGGTATTTACGTAGTTCAAAATTCATATGTGTATTGTTATTGCTGTCAGTTTTTACTGTATGACGAAGTTTTATTGTATTTTCTGCACTTTATAAAATTACTAACTCATTAGAAGATTTAATCTTTCAGAAAGATAGAATAAGGAATAGTGTGATTAGAGAGAGATGCGGCATGAAAATGGATATAATGACAAAAATAGAAAAGGCTATGTTAATTTGGTTTGGACGAGGAAAGACTGACTAAGAAAGTTTATAAGGCTAGTGTGAATGGAACAGTCGCAAGAGGAAGACTTAGGCGAACGTTTCTTGATCAGATTGGAGGCGTTCTGAACAAAGGCCAGGTTAAGAGCACCTTGAACTGACGGGTGTGTATAAGGAATGTGATGAAAGTGAATGAAGCCAGAGAAGTGTGTCAGGATCGTAGCAAATGGAAATCCGTAGTCTCTGCCTACCCCTCTGGGAAACAGGCGTGAATCTATGTATATATGTATGTAGAATATTTAAGTATCGAAGTTATAAGTTACGGTCTGTAATTTTCTACATTGTGGAGTATTTATGGTGTAGTGAATACAGTATGTAGTTATCTAGGTAAAGTTATCTAGTTTTATCGGTATCTATTTGAGTTGCAAAGGTCTATTGGCAGTACGCGGAGAATGTGATATTTATCCTGGCAGGGTCGTCATGCAATGTTGGGTGTTCGAAATAAAAGATGTTACTTTGGCAGTAAACTATTGTGTGAATACTCTTACAAATAATCCTTATGTTATATATATATATATATATATATACATATATATGTATATGTATATATATAACATAAGGACTACGACGAATACTATGTATATATATATGTATATGTATAGAGAAAGCGCATGACATATTACAAAATCATAATATATTTTTCCTCTTATTCTCCACATTCTCGTTGTTGGGCAAAGGTCTCCCCTAAATTTTTACAACGGGAGGTTTACTATGTAAAAAAGTGACAATCGTTTAACCTAAAATATAAATATATTTTTATAAATACCCTTATGAATAAATAAGGAGAACAATATAGTACAGCTTTGAAATAATAGTAAAATGGTGCACAATCCAAAATTATGACGTAACGCACGCACATGTTTGAATGTTATAGTGAAACATTCTTACTACGGCCGCCCATTTCCCTCATACATATATGAAATATTAATTACTACCTTATTTTGCATCCACTTTTGTTGCTATTTTTACAGTAAGCTTTCTATTAAATATAATTCCCTATTAAATTACGTTCAAAGACGAGCTTAAGCAACTATGCTGTTGTGATGTAACTTGAGCACTATCGCTCTGAATAAAAGAGTCTACAGTCCTACACATTAACATAAGATGAACATATGTATGTTAATTAACATGTTGAAAAGTTTGACGTATATTATATATACTTACGACATAATCCCATTTGAATAATAAATAATACGCTTTTCATCAAGGGTTCACTGTGAGTAGAATACGCCGTTTAAAGCTACATATTGCCACATACATACATATGAATTAGTTGAGTGTTTACTTATAATTAACTGACATGGCTGTCTTCATGTTCCCATTTCGTATGTTTAGGTTTCTTGTGTGAGGAGGTGCGTCTATTCCAGAAAAGCTCTTGAGCATTTTTGGTAATACCGTAAATAGTACTTTCTCCGAATTTGAAATATCATAGTTGTATTACTAATATTACATCTATGCTTTATATAATATGTAATATTATTAGGTAATAAGTATTAATACCATATATTATTAGGTATTTAACTATGAAAACATCTTCTTTTCGTGATTTGTGTACAACTGCAATGAATATATTAAAAAAATATTTATATACCGAGAACAGTCTATTAATATTATCTATAACATTTATTATTAATTATAAATATCGATAACATTTTATACAATTTGTATTGAAAGTTTAAAAACTGATTCGACAAATTCTTTGAATCTGCAGACTCAAACATCATGTTCATTAAACATAATAATTAATTTTTACTCATTAGTTACTACACTATAGTAAGTTTAGTACGCGAGTAGGAGCGCTGTTCCATCCTTGGCGTTAGTTCTCGTCTGTACTCGGGTGACCGACCTCTATTGTTCCAGTCGAAAGAGATGTCAACAGCCCGTAAATTACTAATTAGACACGAAGCTGCGCTCCGCTAAATGTCTTTCACCGTTCCCGAGCGCCTACAACTTGGAAGTGGGCCTGCCTCGACAATAGGGTTGCCAACGTTTGTTTAATATCATAAGGACATTATTGTGAGAGTTAAGGTCCGTTCACACAGACCGGCCCGGAGAGAAGAGCAGATTTTTATGACGTTTAAAACAGAATTTTGAATAATTGTAATAAGGTTTATTTTTACATTTCCCTTCTTTTGTTATTCAGAATGCTTGAACGCGCGTGTGAAAAGAAGAGCGCCGGCTGATGCTCTCCCAGCCGGTCTGACTGAACGGACCTTTAGACTGTAGCAGTATGTCCGCTAAAAGCGTGCTAAATAACGTTACCCTTAAGAAGTTAGTAGCTAAATAAACTCGTTAGTATTCTTGCTGTTTCCACAACTTCTTGAGAAAGCACTGTTCTATCAGCAAGGAAACCAGTAATATTGCGTTTTTGCGTAAGCCTTCCTGGAAGATCAAAAGAGTTATTTTTCTCCTTTTTCTACGCTGGCTGATTTTATATCACTAGAAGCTTTTAAATGTTAAATATAAAATTTGATGCTGACTTTCTTTAAACTTCAACGCTATAGTATGTCCTGTTCTAATATTATTGGAGTACGACACCCGTTAATCATATTGCGGCTTATTCAAGTGTATCAATGACCTTTATGCTAACTGCAATAAGATGCTATTTGGCCTATACGTAATACTTATAAAACGACCTTGCTACTGCAATTTTATCCAAATGTATATCACGTCCAAATGGTTCGTGTTCGTGGCATTAAAAATTCATACACTAAATATGGAACGTCCCGGGAAATACCTTACAGTTGGTCAACGTAACTCGAGACCATTACTCTCAATTTAGGCAGTAATTGCTTAGGCCTCTTGCGTTATTTGTCGCAAATTGACGTTAAACTTTACGCACACAATCATCGAGGTACTTACATATGTAACTAAAGTAAAAAAACCTTCTTCCTATATAAAAATTCACGCTTAATCTAAGATGGTGTAGGATTAAAACTGAAGAAGAACGAGATCGTGATGCTACTTTGCCTATAGCCTTCTATTTAAATGGGCTATCCAATACTAAAAGAATTTTCAATTCGAACTAGTAGTTCCTGAGATTAGCGCGTTCAACCAAACAAACAAACTCTTCAGCTTTATAATATTAGTAGATATAGATAAGGTAGATAATTGTCAATTAGATCATCGCGTGGCACTACCAGCTATGTTAGCTGGCGAAATGTGGGCGTTATTCTCCGCTAGTATGCAATAAAGGGTAGTAAACTATTCAGAGATATAAAGGCGTATGTCTTTATACTTGAATACTCTTAATACTTGTATACTCAACTATAATAGCTGAGTCGCATTGGTTTTAAATCATTCCGATTTAAATACTTTGATACAACTGACACTAAAACACCTAGGCTTGGCATTAAGGCCCAATTTATATCGTGAGAAAAAGAAAATTTTTAAAAGCCTTGTGGCCCTTGTGTTGTATTCCCGTGATGAGTAGATTCTCCTGACTTTCCTTAAGAGGTTATTACTGTTAGCACCTTATATTGGCAGTTAGAAACACAGTGAAACCTTTTTTTGCAGGGTCAGTAAAGCAATAATTATAGTTCTAAGTAAGTGACCTCCATGGTCTCTAGATGAACGGTGTTCAAAGGTTTCTAGGCTTTGGTAATCGTTTATGACGTGGCGAATCCGTTTGTTAATCTTTTTAATAAAAATGTAAGGCGTATATGTTTTGTGGAGACAGAATGGCGAACGAGTTATTAACAAGTTATTGATTTTTACGTCAGCCGCAGACGTTCATTGTTTTGTGTTTAAAGTAAATATTTTCCACATCCACGTGCCTGTAAACATTGATATTATGTACACTTGTCCGGTATTTGCCTAGCTAGTACTCAGTGATTTTAACTAAATTAGATAGGCCATGCTTCGGATTAATATTATCCATACTTAACCACAAAAATATTTTCTCTTTAGATCTTACAGTTAGAAATTCTATGTTGTTTTATATTTAAGCCTTAAGACTGCGCCGAGCACAATGTGCCAAAACAGGCGGTCACAGTTAAGTTGATAAAATTTTATCATTTTTTTTTATCATAACAAACATTTATCATAACAATGAATGTGTTTACAATTACTCCGTGTAAAAAACGTGTATTTTACAGCTTAAACGAAACATAAATAGTTATATTACAATTTTTCCGTCCCAAATATGTAAGTTATTGGTTGACAATAAAGATACATATTTAACAAAAAAGCACTTCAAATCCTTCATACAATTGCACTATGGAAGCCGCGCGCTGATTTGAATTTCAAGCTCTGTCATTCAGTCCAACCGCGTCTTACACTCGGCGCAGTCTTAAGACTAATCACTGTGTTATAGGGAGCCTTAATAACAATAAAACTGTTAAAGTGTAGTGTGCACGGTAAAGTCTGAGTGTGCAAATTCACACCCGAATTTCGATCAGTCTCAGATCAGTTTCGAATCCGTATCCATGGATCACACATTTGTGTGATCCATGGATATGGATTCGAAACAAGTGAATAACTATTTTGAAATACAATAAAGTCCGATAAACTTTATAGTTATTTTAATTAAATAAACGTAACGGAATTTATCATCTTTTTTAATAAGTGTCCAAATCCCGTTAACGTGATATAATATTAAATTTTAAAATCTGTGTAATTGTCAACAACTTAAAACTGCTTGATCGGGAATTTCAGTTGCCAACCGCACTTAATTCAGCGTTCACTATTAACACAAAAACGAAATAACCCAAGTACTTCCTTAAGCTGGCGATAAAAACTAATAAAAAGTGCATTGATCGTAGTGCTCGGCTAACGAACTTGCATACAGAACGCGTTCCATTAATTATTATTGTTATTACAACGTGGCGTTTCAATTGATTCGATAGCATTATACCCGGTGTACTGGACGTGAAGTAATTGTGTTTGCGTCATGACGTAATGTAGCATCGCGCCTACATGTTTCAAGATGTGTCACATTTTATTTTTTACAAGCATTGTGCTGTGCTTATCAGCAGTCCAACATTTTGCGTACCTGATGGACAGTAGCCTATGAATAATTGCAAGCTGGCAATCAATCCTACTTACCCAAGAGCACAATACAAATATTTTTTTGGTTGCGTTTATTTCCTCACTTGAGCTGTTCTTAGTCTAAACCCTAAGTTAAAGCGATTAAGACCCTGCGATTTCTGCTTATATTTTATAATCAATAGTCAGTCCACTGTTGGACAAAAGCCTCTGCTATCAAGCGCCACAAAACCTTGCTCGAGCACCTGGCAGATCCAGTTTATCCCTGCAACTTTCACCGGATCGTCATTTGACCTGGCCGCTAGACGCGTCACCTGTAGCAGATATGAACAGCTTGTTGCCACTTCGACTTACTTATTCTCTTGTGGCAGTTGATATTGATTATTTGTATGCATTTGATGTAAGCAAATGTAAAACAAATGAACCCTATATATAAACCACCACCCACTGCTGGGAATAGGCCTCTTCTCATTGTGAGAAGGTTTAGGCTATAGTCCGCTACGCTGGTCCAGTGCGACGTCGAATCGAACTCGAAACCTCTGCTTGGGAGTCTCCCGCTAGGCTGCTAATAATTACAACAATAGCATCTTTTATAGCTAAAGAAATCTTAGTAACTCTTACGAAAGCTGCAAAGCCGATAAAAGTTTTCATACATTTGCCCACACACGTTCTAGTGCCTATTAGTCCCATTAATCTAAAACAACACAAATAGTTCACGCTCCAGTCTACAATCTAACTCCAAAGGAATGCAGTCAACAAAACGGCTATAATTATAATTCAGGTGTTCAACAATGCAAAGTTCGCCACGAATTTACATAATCTGGATTGCGATACACAATAAATTGAAACATAAATCGTAATTTAATGCGTAGAAATAGCCCTTAACGTTTTGATAAATTGCTTACAGCACTGATCATAGATAAGAACGGATTTTGCGATCTTAAATCTCAAGCTCCACTTAATTGATATATGTGGCTTCTAAAGGGACAGTATTTTTGCGTTTTGACCCAGTAGCCCGGCCAGCTCAATAGTATTTTAATGCATTGGCCATTCCAAACTTATGTTTGGTATGGCTGATCTTTCTGTTTGTTTTTTTGTAATATAGCTTGGTATGATATACTGCAGCCACACATTGTAGTGAAAATAATTCCCATTTCTGTCAAGTTTTAGAATACCAGACAAAATTAAAAATATATTGTGTCTAGTCGCTGGTGTGCCGCTGCGATTCAATAGGTTAATCAATTATATAACCGTTCATGTTTTTTGTTTTGTTCAGGTATTACTGGCTGGAGAGATAGGTGGTAGTTCCAAAAGGGGTGGGATGTAATATTATGATACAAAACACTTAAGTTAGTATGGCCAGTTCAATACAACACGAGAAGTCAAATGGTCGCAGATACACATGGGAATAGTTATTTTGGGCCGAATGCAGTAATTGACATTCGATCAACATGATCCGAAATCTTTCACGCGCGCGTAAATGTGTGATTGATGTTGTTATCTGTGTTTTTGTGTGTTTGCAGGTCTAATTAAGCCAGCCATCGTAGTTGGTAGCGGTAGACAAAAAGTTGACGTTGAAGAGTTTTTAAAAGTGGATAATTGTGTCCGTTGCATTGCCTAAATTAGAGGAATCACATTGCCATTGAATAGTTACGTATCCTGAGCGCAGCCTTTACAATTTTCTCGAGAATCTACTATTAGTACAAGTGTTTAAATAGCTTATTTGTAGAGGATGACATAATATGTATTTACTCTATCGCCTGTTTCGCAGAGACATGGACGATGCATATAGTTCCAATGCCTTCGATCCTGGTATAACTTTCTTACTTCATTCAATACCAACACATTCTTTGTGAGAAGCAAACAAGAAAAATCTTGCTCATTTTCGACGTGAAGAAGGCATAAACAAACCATCGAATACACTTTCACATTAATATTACCAGCTATTATGTTTATGCGTTAACCATAAAAGATTCGATGATAATTCGTTCAGTTTATCGCAACATTAACATCGTCCTATTAACATACATAGATTCCTATTTACGTGATACTGTATAACAACAATGTAGACTGATATCTTAGTGAAACTGATAGCGATGTTTACATACTTACCTAGGGAAGCCTGTTTACTGGAGGATTAAGCAGAGATTACAGATTTGCTACTCGATATTATCCTCATAAATATTTTTGTATTGTTCAATAATAGTGTCTATTGTGTAGCATAATGGGTGTATATTTACTATGGTAACTGATTACTAGTGATGCGCATAATTCCATTCGAATTATATTCGAATACCGTTGTGCACAACGTGATACTACATTGCATAATCAGGGACGCAATGCACGTGTTATCAATACATTCAAATAATTCGTGAGATTCGTGTTCTCCAACTTGCAGTATTCCGCTTGAACACAAAATATGCGTCGACACATGTTCCGCCTTAGCGCGAGGCATCCTCGGGACAGTTCGTTGCCAAACTGCAATAGTCGGGTGGGCAATCCAACGATGCGTGACGAGATCCTTCCACCCTAATTATTTTAGTTTATTCTTTTGCAATATAATCACTGTCGAACAGCAGAATCTGTGAACGGTACCTATTATTGTGTCTTTGGTACAAGGCATAATGACTATTCGTTATTGTCTTATTTAACCCAGATTGCTATTTATAAGCCTTTACTCTGAAAGAGGAATGATGTACCCTCTCCCAAGGCTATCTGTTCTTATAAAGTGGATAACCGCCCAGAGCTTAAGAAGGTCTGCAATCCTACTCAACGTAATAAACTTATTGGTTGCAATGTATGGGTGAAGGTACTTCTGCAATCGTATTGCTCATGTCTGAGTACTGTGCCTACGTATCATAATTTAAATGCTATAGCAAATCCAAGTATAAACTGAAGTAATTTGTTTATTTCATTACTATACGGTATAAAGCGCATGTATATTACAATTCTGCATACGCGATAGCTATGTCAAATGTGCTGTTCTCATTTTCGCTGTTCGCTCGTGTCACGACACGTGCCATGTCGTATTGAGGATAAGGTTGTTTATATAGCGTTTACACATACTGGGGAATACCGTGTCTGTAGTAATATAAAATACGAGGTAAATGCCTATCAAAACATAAAAGTCTTATCTTTTTTGTTTAGATACAACTTCAGGCAGCCTCTATCGATTGCTTTATTTCTTAACTTGTTTTATTTATTATATAGTCTTGTTAGCACATTCTAGATGTAGATGAAGATTTATTAGATTTAATACATCCATATACGTCCTAAGTATGTTTTGAACACGCATTAAGACTGCGCCGAGCAAAATGTGCCAAAACAGGCGGTCACAGTTAAGTTGATAAAATCAACACTTTGTTAAATACAAATATAAAATATACATTTACCATAACAATGAATGTGTTTACAATTACTACGTGTAAAAAACTTAAAATAATTAATATTTTCGCCTACAAAATTACGTAAATTTGCACGAAAAATGCAAAAACGTAAGCTCGTTTTACGTGATTTTTAGATTATAACAGTAGAAGTCTATCCTATTTTCCAGCTTAAACAAAACAAATAGTTATATTACAATTTGTCCGTCCCAAATATTAAAGTTATTGGTTGACAATAAAGATACATATTTATCTAAAAAGCACTTCAAATCCTCCATACAATTTTACTATGGCGGCCGCGCGCCGATTTGAATATCGAGCTCTGGCATTCAGTCCAACTCTTACGCTCGGCGCAGTCTTAATAAAGCAGAAGCCTATTGCCTTCTAATCACATTACCAAACTCCGTGCTACTACTTCGATTAATTCTCAGTCTAAAATTTAAAGTCAGTAAGGGTTTGTGAGATCCAAAAATCGAAGTTGGGATCTGATAACCGCCCGTAAGAATTAAAAATATTTTATATCTGATTTTAACTATTAGGAAAATTTTAAGCTAACTTTTATTATAAACATTGATAAGTAATTGTAATGATGGCTAATTAACTCCTTTCACTGTTAATATAATGTATATAGAGAAGACAAACATATAAAGGGTACAATAAATTGTGCAATAAACTGCTACTTAAATTATACTTAGAGGTTTACGATGTGGTATCATTACAATGCCGACGATACAATAATGGTTATAAAAAATGTATGGGAGCCTAATATAATGCGCCATAGTCCGATGAAATTGGGTGGAGAACGTTTTATTCTTGACTTACGAATAGGGTTGCCACCTTTTACATTAAAGAAAAGTATATTATCAAAATTATTGTATGAAGCGGTATATTTTGGATTTACATGAAAATAAATAGTACACATATACCTAATAGTTTTATTATTTATTGTCTATCTGTATCAATTGACAATAACATAAAGGTGACATTTACTTGCCGTGACGTAAGTAAGCGCCATGGATGCTTTCGTTTGAAAATTCTACTAACTTTTAATATAAAAAAAATCGCACCACTTGAATTAAAGTATGCTGTGTTTCCGTACACGGTTAGACAAACGAGACCCATGTCTCAGCCGACGCAAAAACGACATACCCTTTCATCTGTTCTGTCACATTTGTCATCCAATCAAATTATATAATAGCTGGATTACTGTAAAGATACTCACACAATTTGCACTATAATTCTCATCGTTAGTGAGACAGATCTTTTCCGTATGCTTTGTATGTACGAGCATGTATATCCCCGCACGAGCCAATAGAGGTGTATTTCTCCTCCATTTCGTTAGGTACGATTTCAGATCCCACTTATTACGGAGTGAGCATATAACGTACCTCTATACCTATCTGGCAAAATTCTACACTCCATGCTGTTACTGAATTTTATTTTATAGATAGTTTTTTAACACCCTCATCGATCCAAGAACGTACCCGAGACCTAATGCGCAGTTGTTGAATAAAATCAATCTAAGGTGCAATGAAATATATAACGCTATATGGCAATGAAAATATTATCTTATCTAATGCAAAACCTACAGCATCACGTCTTTGCTTATATAGGTACTTAAAGCGGCTTGTATGTGTAGGTTCGAACATAAAATATGGAGCAGATGGTTAAGTGAATCAGTGGCGCATATTACCTTCATCGTGTCCACACACGTGGTAAATACAGTTGGTATTAACAAATAATTGACGCGGCGACGTGACGTCAAACTGACCAGCAGACAACTTGTTAACGGATTCCACTTCAGACTAGAAACAATGGGTAAAAGACTAAGAACTAACTCCTAGTTAATATGCATAACAAATATATATTTTTGTATAGTAACTGTATATAAAGTCATATATTTAAGACTGCGCCGAGCGTAAGACAGATAATGACAGAGCTCGTAATGTAATAATTTTATAGTCGAAAATATTAATTATTTTAAGTTTTTTACACGGAGTAATTGTAAACACATTCATTGTTATGGTAAATGTATACTTTATATTAGTATTAAACAAAAAGTGTTGATCTTATTCACTTGACTGTGACCTCCTTTTGGCACATTTCGCTCGGCGCAATCTTAAGGAGCAACGCGTTTATTTAGAATGTCTTTGTAGAACAATGTTTCTCAAATAATAATAGTACACGTACCCCAAGGGAACGTGAATTTGTTGCATAGATACGCAGATCGGCCATCTCTGGATTAAAGTAATTTGGCACTGGTAAAGTAATGGGTAAGGTATTGGGCTTGCGATCAATAGGTTGTGGCTCGATTTCCACTTACTACCATAATTATCAACGTGAATTAACCAGTGACACCAGTATTTAGCTTCGTTGGAGGGGTTATATTAATAAGCTGCTTAAAATAAAAATACCTTTTAAAATAATTATTTGTGAATATATTACATAATATAAATAAATAAATACATTGTGCACTATCGTTAACTGTACGGCATGTATATATTTCCGCATACAGCGCCAGTGACTACGTCCCAAAGAATAACACTATCATTAACATCGTCACAATATATTGTAGTCAACGAGATAGCATATACAGATAACGAAGCTGTGTCCATACAGCTCAATTAATCAAAAATATTTATGCATACGACATTTTATAAATATTGAACAACTCTTATTTTATTAATTACACTGCACAACATGACAGCATGTCTGATGATTGGGTTATGTTTCATGATATTAGTCCAACTTTTAATGACAATTTCAAATCTATGACTAAAATTTCTCTATCAGGTCTCGTTAACAAAATATGACACATGGATCTTTTTATAATAAAACAGTATATTTAAAAATTATCTTATTTTATTTAGTTCTTAAGTTGAAAAATCTTTCTTTTATTTGACTTCCTTGCTGAAGCTGAAGGTAGAGAGCTGAGCTTATTATTATTATTTATATACTCTCTGCAAATGAAACAAAAATGATTCGGATTATTCACACAAACACGTCTTGACGATGCTATGTCAAATTATATTAAGAAAGCTTAATATTGTTCTAGTTATCAGCTAATTTAGTGGAAGGTACAACTCTTAAACGAGAGCTGTTACAAAAAAATGAGGGTATATGTAGAATCAGCGACGTCGAATTAGTAAACATCATGTGATAAAAGTCATTTATCAGACAAAAGTTGCAATTTTGTTGTGCAGTGTTATAAGCAGTAGGCAAGCTGTTCTGAAAGGGGGTTTCAGGGAAATATAATTGGGAACCACTGACATCAAATGATTTTACTTTTTTTTTATCTTTGTTTATTTGAAGGACTTGGTTCACAATAAAGAAGCGACCATGTCGTCCTTGTAATACAACGTACAATGATTACCATACTTAATATTTAGATTACACATGATCATTTAGTTTCTCTTACTATTAGTTACACTTATTATCTATTCAGGATCTTGCCTTTAAACAGACCTCCACTAATTTTTATAATGCTTTGGCATCCTTTGAGTCTGGTTGAGACAACACACTGTTGCAAGCACCTACATTATTAACAATATTAATATTATTAAAAATATCGCGTCTTAAAGTTTCGTTGCGGACACATTCCACTAAAATGTAATACACGTCCTCGATTATACCACACTCTGTACAAGTCAAATGATTACATCGATGAATAAAGTATAAAATGACAGGCGGAAGTGTTTGCCATAGCGACATATTCAGAACGCACCCATTTACAATCAGCGTTTTTTTGTTTCAATTGATGAGCTGAATAGCGACTCATTGACGCGTGACGCATATCGTTTCTACAGTTATTCTATAGTATATGTCTATACCAATATTATAAAGAGGAATGATTTGTATTTTTGTTTGTAATGAATGAACTCAAAAACTACAGGAATGGTTTTAAAATTCTATCTTCGCCATTAGACAGCTACTTTATTCAAAGTGATATAAGCTATAAATATAACATCACGCTTCGAGCCATGTGAGCGAAGCAATCATAAACGTGGGTAAAACTGCGGGGACAGCTAGGCTATATTATTATTATAAAGCTAAAGATATTGTTTGTTGGTTGGACCACGCTAATCTTTAGAATTACTGAAAATCAGTCAGTCTTCGAAACTTCTTTTTTAAACCGTCAGGTCGCAATTCATATTCGAAAAAGAATTCAAAGTTTGACTGATTTTTAAATTTCTTTATCCATTTTGTAACTTATTTATTGAGGAAAGTTAAACCCTATCTAACATCAATATCATGCTACGATCTTTAGGGGCGGCACGGACGAGGGCGTGAGGGACAAACTAGTCTATTTACGCAAGCCTGTATTAATAAATAATACAATGACATAATTGTCGCGCTGTGACGTCGAACTAACCGATAGACGAATCGTTAATGGATTCCACTACAGTGGGTCCTACCATTAGCTCTCGTAGCTTTCGAGATACCTTGACACGTTTGATCGTCGGCTTGTCTTTTTATACATGTGAATTAGTTTTCATCAAAGTTTCCACTAGACGTGCTTTTAAGAAAAATGTGTTGCTCGACATGATCGTAGTCGTCGAGATGTGTCAAGACTTCACGAGTTAGTAAACTCTCATAAAAATACAATCGAAAAAGCGAAGAGATTTACAAAACGTCTAGTTTCTAACCAGTCCAAAAGTACCCTCTTGGTATTATGGTAATTTTTTATTATCTATTAAATAAGAAATACAGCGTCAATGTTCTATTCTATAAATCTGATTATATAGGTATTGATGGGTCAAGTACATAGTTATTCACAAGAACTCGTTTCTGCTTTAGAACGATGCCCACAAAGAAACATCATGCCCCGAAACTTCTTGTCCCGTCGTATTACGTATCCAGGGATTAAACTCATAACTTATAGCGCATTGGCAGTTAAAGAAGAAAATTTATATCAATGCCCCATACATACGATCAAATCACTCGTGTAATAAACACGATATTACAAAAATTGGCGTTTAAGTCACTTTGCTTTTAACTGGTAATATGCTAAGTGACTCAAACAGCAATATCTTGATATGCATTTCCAATTAAACTCAAGTCATAAATCAAGTTATATGTGTGTCATATATTCGCAGACACGCACACACATAAAATTTAACTAGCTTGTGTTTACATTTTGGTATAATTTTATCTTAAAATATTTCTGATGAAAATAGATGTATGTAAGATATATAATACCAAACTTGGTTGGCCTGGTGTACCCACATAAACACAAAACTAAAACCGCAAGATCGTCGAACAAACCGTTACGCTAGCAATTTTGTATAAGGAAAGAATGGGTAGAGAATTAATAAGGCTTTACCTACATCATATATGCTTGGATTAATAATGAGTGTTGAGAAACGTTACCCACGGTGTAGGGATTCAGAAGATATATGAAGGAATTCTTAGGAGTAGGTCTCAGTTTGGGATTGTGCGTGAACTCACCTAAATCTGTCACAGATAACTCTGGCAGCACTTTGTTAACAAATAAAACTGGAATCCTCATGGTCACAAGAATAAAAACCGGATATTAACCACGCAACTAATGTGGCAGTACTTTCAACTTTTATCGCTTTCGTAATTCGTCATAACTCGTACTAGGTTGAACCAACATCAGATGATTAATTAATCTACTCAGTAATATTGTTGAAACCTTTGGCCTTATGCGCGGACACGTCATGCGGATTTATGTGGGTGTGTTTACTTGACGTTTCGTCATGATTGACATTTCGTCATCGGTGATGTTTCCTCATACGTTTATGGCTGATATGTGTAAGTTTAATTTACATTTTATAGTCTCATAAAACTAATATTTGTTCTCTAGAGGGATAGGCAGAGACTATGGGTTTTCACTTGCCATAGTCTTGTCCTAAATCTTTTACACTATTTGATCACTCATCGCTTGAGGATACTACTAACAAGCATTTAACCAAATAGTTAGATTTCTTCTAACTTTATTATTAGTGCATTATGCTTTCGTACGAGGATATAGGCTTTACAGATAGATGCTCGAATATAGGTGCTCCCATATGCATTTCGCGAAATTTAGACAGTAATTCTGTAGCGCGTTCTAAAATTCAAGTTTCAAATACATTCAAGGATTACTGGCGTTTGTGAATATGAGTGCAGTAACTTCCTCCCATATGATCCGTTCACGTCTACGGACAATGTACGTAGGAAGCACGTTAGAGATCAGACACGAAAATAATACTTGATGCCTTCTTACACAAATCTCTATCTCCAGTATTATAATAATATCAGCCGTGTATATCACATTGCTAGGCACACGCCTCTTCTTAGTTTGAGAATGGTACGGCCATAGTCCAACACGCTGGCCCAGTCAGTGCGGGTTGCAGACTTCATACGTCTTTCTTCATTCACCGTTAAGGCGAGCGATAATTAGCTATTTAATACGCACATAACTTCTTAAAGTCAGAGGTTTTGGGGTCTAACTCGAGACCTCTGCGTGGCAGTGCATCGGTCTTCTGCTAGGCTATCGCTGCTTATCTCCAGTATTAGTCTACCTTTATTGCAGAAAGTTTTCTGCGAAAATTATTGACAAGATTAATCATATATTATATATATCATATGTGTGCGTAAGCGTAGCATGTCTGAATATGACAAGGTGTGTCTGTACCGTGTATGCCACGTTAAGTACTGGTACACGTGAATCTTAACATGTGGGTCGATAGTTTCACTGTATATCAGCTGTATGTGGTTAGACTGGAAACCTCAACATACTTGGATAGAGTCCAGAACGATGATGAGTTGCGAGAAAGCTAAGGGAAGTATCTATTAAATTAAAACACAATCTGGGTACTAGCTACCAGTCAATAATGTATACACTTGTTTATAATCTTTATCAATAAACTGATTGTAAAGATGAAAGTAATGTTGCATAGAAACGACGCCTGAAGAAGTTTTAGTAAATTATAAGGGCATTCACATGTTTTGGGCTAAGGATGGATAATAAGATGGAAAGATACCCAATTGTTTATCCTACAGGGATAGCCCGAGATTACAGTTTTCCAATTGCTACGAACCTACCTACCTGGCTTGCTTCATTTGCCAATTTCTTTGTATACACTCGACTCTCAACTCACTTCAGAATATTAAAGTATTGGCAATTTTTTGATAGATTTATTAATATTTATATTATAGAGCAGCGATAGCTCATTGGAGAGACCAACATACTCCAATGCAGAGGGTCTCGGATTCGAACCCACGTCGCGCTCCTCTGACTTTCGAAAGTTATATGACTTTTCGAAATTATGTGCGTATTGATTGACAATTATCGCCTGCTCCGTGCCTCGGAGAGCACGTTAAGCCGTCGGTCGGTAGATATTCATGGCAGCTGGCCATGAATATCTATGGCAGTCGTTATTGGGAGAGTGTCGACACAAAAGATCCCACTGGGTCGAAGTGTCGCCGGTCTGCACTGACTGGCCCCCACATAAGATAAGATAAGATTTGGTAGATTTAATGTAGCATAGAAAACTTTACAAAAGATACGTATATGGTAGTGTATTAATAGAGTTCACTATATCAAAACGATATTCATTTATATAATAAAATGACTGCCACAAATTGCTCTATTACATACCAATATCAAGTAGCATTTGAAAATAAATAAAATCCTTTTATGAAGTTTGAGTTTTTGTGTACGGCGAGGATTTATTAAAACTTATGTATGCTATTCATGTCTCAAGGTCAGAACATAATATCGAGTTTTATAAGTTTTATTTTAATGGTGAAATATTATGCAAGTACCAAAATCTAAATATAATTTTATTGATTGAAAAACCTGAGCATTTACTTTTTTTAAACAATGGCCAGCTAGAAATTAGCGGTTACCGTATCATACCAGAAGTAGGTACCTATAACTCGCGCGTTGCCGACCCTAGGTTATTGGCTCAATATTGGCATTCTTCTCTTAGTGAATCATTGGCCGAGGGTTCCACAATGATTCACTAAGCAAAGAATGTCTTAAATATCATTAAACCTCACGAGGAAGCTATTTTACTCTTAATTTATAATACGATGATGACATCCCATATCCTATAGGAATCGCCACAATTCAACGCCTTTTTACTCTGTTTACCGCTTTCCATATCCAGCCATTTCCAGTCTTCTTCAGGTCATCGATCCACCTGGCCCGAAGCCAAGCGATCTTACGTTTACTAATTCGCGGTTTCCCTTCTTGGACTTGTTTTGCTCCAACAATTATCAGTCCTTCAGCAGATGTAAATAAAACTATAATGGTGGCTTTGGTAGGACCATGACCTTAAGAAATATAGTTATGTACTTTTTTATTATGCTTGATAGTCATTGTGTTATGTATGGTGATCAGATTTCATGTCGGAGGCAAAATCTTATGCCGCCTACTTTTTCTAATTCCGCTTCGCTATTTAGATCTTACTAAAAGAAAAACCGAAAACATTTTACCGAGCCAGAAACAGAAACATTACGATCGGACGTGAACTAAAGCACAAAGTTATGCTACGGGATCTCGAAGGCAGCCAATGACAATGACGTGGTGTTTTATTTTTTTTTTATTGTTTCCAGGGAGAAGTGTTGGAGTGTCCGCTATGCCTGTCGATGCTCAACACGAGCGTCATGGTGCGGCTGGCGTGGTGCGCGCACCGCTGCTGCGAGTCGTGCCTGCGCCAGTACCTCGCTATCGAGATCTTCGAAGCGAGAGTGCCCGTCAATTGTCCTGTATGTCACGAGAACATGCATCCTTCAGGTAAGCATACTATACTTATTTAATAGTATGGACTGCCATGCAGAGGTGTCGAGTTCGATCGCAAGGCACGCATCTCTGACCTTTCGACATGATGTGCGTATTAAATAGTTAATTATCGCTCGGTGAACGAAAACATGGTGAGGGACCATGCATGTCTGACAGTTTTCATAGTTTTCTCGAAGATATGTGAAGCCTGCCAACCCGCACTGGGCCAGCGTGGTGGTCTATGTCCTAACGATGTTCTCAGTGTGAGAAACACTGAGAATAGGTCCGTGCCCAGCTGTAGGACAGTTGAATGCAAGTCTAAGTATGACTTCTCTTAACCCGTTGAGCGTTGGCGAATAAGACCATGACCGATACAAGCACGTGTTTTCTGATACACAACGACCGACAATTTTGTGAAAACCAGCGTGCTATGCGACAGTCAGAAGGTTAATAGTACCTATGCTAAATCATTAGCAAGAATCAGAATAAGAAATGACAGTCCAATTTTTAATAAAAAAAATCTGTCTGGACAGAAAAATTGCCAAAATGGACTTGTGAACCTACGAATTTATGATGAAATGTCATATCTGTTAAAATGCATGTCTTGTGAAAGAAAACAAGTGGTCATAGGCTTTAGCGTAATTTTGTCAATAATTATTATTTTTGTGTGTACATGCTGTTTAATGATTTTATTGGAACACAACAACACCACAACACTTAGGCTGCCTGTCCATTGAAGAAATATTAACCAATAGGATTGCATAAAATCTCCGCTCCGCTTCAGTATGCAACCCTATTGGTTAATATTTCTTCGTTTCTTTACTCCGCAGCCTCGCTCCGCTTCAATAGACAGGCAGCTTGAGCCAGGAACTATAATGTACCCCGAGAGGGCGCGCGCGGTGTTCCCGCGCGCCTTCTAACGTCGAAAGGGGAGAGCGGTCAGGCTCTCCCCTGGGGACGAGAAGTGGCCGGGTCCGTTTGACCCGGCCCACACCCACATGGGGGGGCCTGCTATGGATGAATCCTTTTAGCTCCCAACTGGCCCCCCATATTGGATGAGAGAGGGAACACCCCAGGTTTTTTAGTGGGTAGACCAGCGCGTCTTGCTGGGAGTCCCACACTCCCCCGCCGGTGCCGTCCCCTAGCCGGCGGGCAGTGCATGAAGCATTTTTCCTGGGAAACAAAAAAAAAAAAAGGAACTATAATGTAAACAATTAATAGTCATTTATTATATTTATTGGTGATATTATTAAATTACAAAGTAGGTAATTCGGTAGTCGAGTTAAGAGTAATTTATTCAAAATACTTAATATGATCTCTGAGCATTATATTATATAGATATGCCCGCGGTTTCACCCGCGTTTATGATTACTGCACCGCCCCTGTGGGTCGTAGCGTGATGTTATATAGCCTATAGCCATCCTCGATAAATGAGCTATCCAACACTAAAAGATTTTTCAAGTCGGGCCCGGAGTTTCTGCGATTAGCTCGTTCACACAAACAAACAAACAAACTCTTCAGCTTTATAATATTATAGATAATAATATGACCCTTTACCAATTGTGAAATCCCATTTCGAGTAATTTTTCTGTTCAAGAGGTTCTCAGTCGCAGCGCGCAGCCTAGAAATATGCCCGGAAGTCAATATGCTCGCCTCTAATTTCGAGGCACTTTTGACAAAACATGTATCTATGTATATATTTATGTAATGATTGGCTAATGCATTAATATAAATCGAAGAGGTAACCTTTAATATATGATCGACGCGGTTTTAATGACCGTCTGTGTACATCATACTTAACCTAGTTGTTATACATATAATAAATGTTATTATAACACAGATCATATACTTACACAATTATCTCGACCGCTTCTTCACATGTGTCATGTTAAGGAAAAGCCGTAACGATAACTACCGGCTTCTTATTGTTTACCTTAATGTTATTAAATAACGAGTATCCAGATATTCGACAAAAAAAAGCTGCGCGTTGTTTAAATAGCATATAAAACAGTATTTTAAATATTTATTTATTATATTAGTATTTTATATAACGTAAGGTACTACTTATTTATTTCGTGTTTATCGCTCCCTGCATCCTTTTTATATTATATTGACATCATTATACTTAATCCATTTGCTGTCCCGTGATAGGCACAATTTATTGTTATGTATCATTATATGATTCATCGGACAGGGAACCTGTTAAGTATGTGCGGTTTAATCAAGCAACGTAGTCATATCACAATATTGTACTATTATTATTAGAATAAATAATATTACACACACGTTCCGCCTATTATAGTTTCTATCCCTCGTAATAGGGAGCGAAGTATCACGCTTTTCACAATTGTATTCGAATACAATTCGAGGGCAATTATCCGCATACGGCGTGATACAATAAAAGGTACCTAATTTGCATAGTCGTAGACGCGGCGCACGTATTTATGCCAATTTCCATTGTATTCGAATATAGTACAACACCATTGTTGTTGATATATTTCGAATGCAATTGGTGCTCAATTTTAATTCATCATCATCAGCTCAGCCGAAAGACGTCCACTGATGGACGTAGGCCTCCCTGAAGGTTTTCCACACACGCCAGTCTCGAACCACCCGCACCTAACCGCTACCTGCTACCCTTACCAGGTCGTCGGTTCACCTTTTGGGGGCCTACCTCTGCTGCGTCTTCCCGTCATTCCCGTCTTCCCGGCCGTCACACAATACAATTTTAATTATTTGTCTTGAAAACAATTTGATAATTACTATACCAATATCTATATAGTGACGATTGTAACGAACCAGTTGTTATAGTAATATCAAATTAAATATAATGTCTACGTAATCACTGACCAACTTCCTGTATTAAGCCGGTTACCAAATTCATATTCGACCGCACTATAGTTTACGTAACGGATTCATCGCATGGCACCGTTGTACATCGTTTCACCTTTAATCTGTGACAACAATCACCAGCTTGCATTTAATGTGCAGTTTGACTGCACAGGTGGTAATGTGGTGTACTTGGTTGCCTCGCCATTGCCACAAATAAATGCAATTGATAAATGGTTGTTCCGAGTCAGGGAGTCCTTTGTGTTCGTTGTTTGATTGTTTGTAAATTCCCCCGCGACAAATGATTTCTTACAAGTGAGTTGTCGCTTATAAAAAAACGGTGTCTTTGTTTACAATCAGTCGCGCAGATACTTGTTACAGCGTCCCTGTCTAGGATAGTGTTTTTGCACAGGTCACTTATGTAAGTCGGCCTCGATGGCGTAGTGGTTAGTGTAACCGACTGCCACGCCTGAGGTCGCGGGTTCGATTCCTGCACAAGTCAAACATTTGTGTGCATGAACATGGCTGTTTGTCTTGGTCTGGGTGTATGTATGTATTTACAAAAAAAAGTATATATGTATGTTTATCCATTGTCTAGTACCCATAGTACAAGCTCTGCTTAGTTTGGGCTAGATGGTGTAGTGTGTATGTGGTAGAATATTATATTATATTATAATGTCTTTGCAACTGTTTAGATTCGTACTTGTAGAACTAAATAAATATTCTAGTACTACATAAAATAACTTCTAATTACATCTACACTAATATTATAAATATATAATTTTTGTAATTTTATTGGACCGTTATTTTGCTTCACCGTTAAATAACTGCTTTAACATCTATGGCAGTCGTTATTGGGAAAGTCAGTACCCTCTAATATCCTGACACTGGTCTAGCCTTAGAGTATCGCTAGCCTTCGGGTTGCGGAGGTCAGGTGGCAGCCGCTCCGTGTAAAAACTGATATCCAGTCAAATCCGGTTAGACCAGAAAAGCCGACCCCAAGTGACTTGGGAATAATAAAGGCTAAGAGAGAAGATATAGAAGTAACATAGGCTATATAACATCACTCTACGAGTCACGGGCGCGGTACAGTTATCATAAACATGGGTGAAACCGGGGTGGATAGCTAGTTACAAATAAAACAATGAATCTACAAAACTATTTTTAAATACCTACAACCTACATAACTGGTGTTATAAAGACGCAGTGTCTGACAACTTTATAACATGCATTTAATTTGATTAAATTTAATATTGTTATTAAGCTTGTCAGGCATTGCATATTTATTATATTACGCTTTAATAATTGTTACATTTGTTTACTTCTATCTTATAGAAAATATTTGCATTTAGCGGAATAGTCTCACGCTTATATTCTCGCTAGCTGACCCGCGCAACTTCGTCTGCTTTATATAGAGTATTTTTCCCGTTTTTGCAACATTTTTCATTGCTGCTCCGCTCCTATTGGTCGTAGCGTCATTTTGATATAGCCTATAGCCATCCTCGATAAATGGGCTATCCAACACTGAAATAATTTTTCAATTCGAACCAGTAGTTCCTGAGATTAGCGCGTTCAACCAAACAAACAAATAAACTCTTCATCTTTATAATATTTGTATAGATTAGGGGCAGACAGAAGTAGATCACGCACACATTTTGCCAGCTATGGTAATAGATGTCACCTTATTAGAGGCCTTTTGCTGTTTACCCAGGCCCGCCACATGATAACAGGAGGCACGGGACAATCTTTCGAACTGGGGCCTCCCTCCACATACAAAATTGAAAAAAAAGCTTATTTTCAAACGAAAATGTCAATCGACAAGCACGGACAGTTTTACTCGTCCGTGCTTGTCGATTGACTTTTTCGTTGTCGACTCCTTGTCGATAGAGATACATAAACAGATGGCATAGCGAGCGAGCAAGCATTTTTATTATTTTTAATCTCAAACTCGCCTAAACTACGTGACCTTGAGAGTCTAATTATTGCTAATACAAATAAGTGAATAAATAATTAAATTAATAATTCCCATTGTGGCGGACCTGTGTCTACCAGACACAGCTGCAGGCTCCGTGCTGCTACTGTCAATTTCTTGACAGAAAACAACACTCTTAGAGCTGAAAAACAAACCGTGTCTTTACAAACAGCAGCGGAATTGGCATTCACACCATCGAGGCATTTTTATACACATACAAAGGTAAAAACGTCTATAGTTTGATACGTGTTTAAACGCTAACATTGTTTCGTAGTCTTGCGGTTTACTTCCCACAAATGCCCCATAAAACTCGAATTACCGCTAATTCAAATAGTTCTCAACACCTCTAAACAAATTTCAGGAAGCCCGTTTTCTTTACTCGCCAGTGTGTGAGAACTGTTGAAGAAATTCTTATATTTATCGCACCCTGCGGTTTTCCTTTACTCAAACGCTCTCCCCTTATGTATTCTACGAACGATATACGCATCTAGGGCGAGACCGTGTAAATTGAAATTCTAGACCAAAGGTTTCTTTGAGATTGAGTTTTATAACGAGTTGCTTCATATTTGCATAGAGCTCAAGAAACGAGATAGAAAACTAGTTAAGCTGTATATGACTGTATATACGACACTTGAGTGTCGTAGGTACTAAGTATATATATACAGATAGCGCAGCTATTTATGTGCTCTGCTTATCAGCCAGCAATGTGTCGAATATTGTGGTTTAATTCCTGAACAACAAAAAGTTTGTACATATTTGGCATGTATACATATACATGCCAAAGCAAAATGTGTCCAGCACGCCATGGTCACGACTACATGACAGACTTTTAAACGCTAATCAATAAAAAAACAAATGAGAATAATAAAAAAAAAATTTTTATTATTCTCATTTGTTTTTTTAATAATGTAGCTACACTTATCCCAATTTATATTGTGAACTGCTTACTATTTATTTCGTCCTTACTAGCATAAGATCATAAAAATGATGTAGGTACTAAAGGATGAAATCGTAGCTTGGCGCCAAAAGCACGCTTTTGCTTTTTGACGTGGCCCTCAAAGGGTTTATGGTCTCTGTGACTGTTGTGTCAGTTTTTCAAGTTTGTTGGTCTTTCAAGTTTGTAAAGTGCAATATGGGGATTATATCTAGGCTTCGGTAGTTGCCTTTTTCTTAGAAGTCTATAAAAAATTTAAATTCCTTGCTTACACGCCAAAACGTTCAAATTCTAATGAAACTTGTCATTCGGATCGCTACCATTGCCAATATGAAACATTCCACTATAAAGTTAACTCATTTTTAAAAATACAAGTTCCAAATGTAATTCGAAATTTAAAATGAACATGATGAAGAATAACAATTCATTTTACCGCTGTGCTTGAAAGGCAAAACGGAAAAGTTGTCACATGTATACCATTTGTCATATTGCATTTCTGCGAAAGGTGATAAATGCAATATAATAATAATGTTGAACTGCAAAAGCTGACATGTAATAAAAGAGATATGTGTCAAGTGACGGTGTCGCAATTGCAGTCTTGTGATAATTGCACAATATTTAATGTAACCTATAGTTATTTTATTTACTGTTACTGGCACTTCTTAGCCATAACAGATCTTGACGATAAGAAAAAAAGAGGCTTCACGCTAGAGGTTTAGGTGTTTAGTGTGGCCACCACAATATTCCCGCTGCGCCGAATTATAGCTTCTATCCCCACACGGAGCAAGATTGTTTGCTCCACAAATAGTTTGTTTATTGAAATGTTTGTGAAGTCCTCCGTATTATCCCTAGTACTACGATCTAGTCTTGAATAAAGAAGGAAAGACATGAGAAAGGTTTACTAAGATAGGCACGCGGAAAGAACCGACTACTAAAGATTGACCAAGGATTTACCCTCGTTCAAGTAGTACTAGTGCGTTGGCGCTTAGGGATAATGTCTCATTTACCTTCAAATGCGAAATTATCCCTAAACGCTGGAAGCAGCTGCCGGAAGAAACATGCCTAGAATACTTTTTATTTACTTCCTTATTCGTTAAAACTAGACTAAGCTGCAGTGAGGCGTTGATGGTTGATTAACTAGTAAAATTATAATAGCGTTTGGTTTTGGTTACCCTTCTTACATGCAGAAACAGAGCAACCGATTAACTTGATTTTTACATAGAGTTTTTTTATAGACAGGCATAGACAATAGGCATGGCTCCTATGGCATAAATCTTTTGAAAGACGCCGCAGGGAAAGGTTAATGATAAATAATATAACAAGATTTTCCTTATAAGGTCATTGATTTGTTGTCCTACTAACTTGTAACACTAGTTGTTTTTGTAACACTTGTAGTACCGTTACGCCTTGAGAAGTTCGTAATGGATTAATATGATCACGATTATACAAACATTTATCTATAATAACTCGTAGTGGAATGTACTGCTATTTTAGGAGATTGAAGTGCGATGACGATTGCCTCTTGAGTATAGAGGCATTAATAGCGAAGTAAAGCGATGATACGATTTGTCTAGGTCATGGTTTGATATCTTGCTATATAGTTCACTATTCCCATTCGTAATTTACAGTGACGGCAAATTTTTAATTTAGTACTGGCTCTCCTAGAATAGTTCCTATATCGTGTGGAGCTGTATAAACACTCAAACAACGGACACAAAGAACGCTCAGCCTCGGAAGAACCATTTGTGGATAGCACAATTTTTGCTTACAACTTACTAAAAATCTGAAATAGTATACTTGAATCCGTGCAGTCAAATTTGGAGCACGTTAGTGCTTATAGTTTTGAGCGATCGTAAAGTCGTGAGTTCAATTCCTGGACCAAACACCAAATTGTCTTGCAGTTTTCTACCAAGAAATTTTCAGTAGCAGCAGGTAATCTAAAAATGTGCCTTGTAGACGGAAATAGACTAGCCTATTTTTACATGGACTTGAAACATAGCTGACGAAATTATTATAATAATATCAACCCTGTATTAAGCTGTCCCACTGCCGGGCACGGGCCTCTTCTCACTGTGAGAAGGGTTAGGCCATAGCCCACCACGCTGGCCTACTGCGGGTTGGCAGACTTCACGAATCTTCGAGAACATTATGGAGAACTCTCAGACATGCAGGTTTCCTCACGATGTTATCCTTCACCGTTAAAACAAGCAATAATTAACTATTTAATACGCATAATGTAACTTCGAGAAGTTAGAGATGCGCGCCTTGGGTTCGAACGCGAGACCTCTCTGGGTGGGAGTCCAACCGTTTCCCACTAGACATTCACACTTTCGCTGCTAAAATTATTATAGCTGGCATAATTTGCCTATAAATACATCTCTATATTTATAAGCAAATTATCACGCAGTGGTCTCGCGTTCGAACCCAAGGCGCGCATCTCTTACTTTTGCTTACCCATTTGAGGATGCAAAGCTATGAATCTAGGTTGTGTTTATTATAAATATTAATTATTGTATGAACTGACCGTAGATAATAATCAACGAATTGTTTTTAGTAGGTATCAGCATAATCTCCACGATTATGTGCTGACATAATATTATTTTGCACAACTTGTTTATTTTTATATATTCAAAACGGATATCAATACGTCATAAATATATTTATATATGGTCTGATTAGGTAAGTACGTTGATTATATAAAACATAAAAACAAAACATGTTTAGCTTTTGTCGATTTAATAAAAGCTTATTAAAAATACGTAGGTATATTGCATACCTACCTACGAAGGCGAAAACAAAGATGTATTTCATACGCTATGATTTTGTAGGAGTTTCCTACACTTCTGTTGATATGATGACAGTCGATTCTATTGAGATAGATAAATAAATCCGATCGAGTTGAATGTTTGATAAACTCTGATTTATCAAATTGTGTATTGCATTAATACTAGAGTTCGAAAAAACTCTTATACAACAGCTTTGTCTGTCCGTCTGTTATACTGCCGTCCTTTAACTAAAATGCCGTTATATACATACATATATACTAGAATATAGATATAGAAAGATAATTATATGGATAAATAGTTTTAAATTCTAGTAAAATTATAGATAGACAATTCAAAAGTATTTTAGTATCCATTAAAAAGTCATATTCGCGCGCTTGTGGGTTAACGACATTTTAGTTAAAGGACGGCAGTATACAGCTTTCAACTCAAGAACCGTAAGACCTAGAGACTCGCGGTCAACGCCACTTGACTCAGCATAGTCGATATACCCCCGAAATTACTATGACCTTTGACCTCTGACATCAAGGTCACGTGGTATCACGTGACCTTTGCATATTACTTGAACAATTTTTTCGAACTTTAAGATTTACGGAAATTCATTGCCGTTTGTCACTTGTTAATTATTGTCATGTACGTTACATGCAACTAATTGATTTAGCAATATAAAATTCTACTGCGTGTGCAAAATTCACGTCGCGTGAGAAGCTAAACTAATGTACGGTTCCGTACAGATTTTAAATTTTACGTAGGGGATTGAGACTATTGCCGTTTACCGGGTCCTCATACTCGCAAGAAGGCTGTTAGGTTTGTTACAATATAAATACCTACATATACTCACTACATTAATTTATAGGTACTAGTGTCCGTTGCCCGGCGGTATTGTTGTAGTTTGTGCTAGCGGTTGCGCTCGCGTGAATCTCGGTACGTAATGTACGAATCCACGACGTGATACGCGTAATTCTTCTCGACGTTTCAAAAAGCATTGTGATTCCGGATTAAAATTAATTAATGATTGTTCAAATCTTACAAACAACTCACGTGATTAGATTAAACAGCTGCTAATATAGTAAAATATAAGAATAAGTTACCTACTGTATCCAAATAATAGTATGACTCGCAAGTTTATAAAGATATTTGTTCCTTAATTACCTACGCGTAGATAGAGCATGTCCTGCGATTCGCATGTGAAAACGATTCGCTCGGATCCGCCGACTCAGGTAACGTCGAAGAGTACCATGATAGGTTTAGTCAGTAGGCCCCGTGGTGGGTGCCCGAGTCATTCTCTACATAAGGTCTCCGCTGCCCCGCGGATGATAAGCATAAATGGCATTACCGCATGTAAAGGCAAATAAAAATTTCCTAGATAGGTCCCGAGATTCACGCTCACATAGTCTATAACAATAATAAAATCAAAATAAGAATGTCATTATGTTAAAAGAATACGTATCCAATTGCTCATGTAATTGTTAAACACGTGAGAGCGTCACTTCTTTGATATTATAATGCTATTCTTTTGTGTATAATGAATTAATGCAGTTTGCTTCATTACATACATACATACATAGATTCACGCCTGTTTCCCAGATGGGTAGGCAGAGACTACGGATTTCCATTTGCTACGATCCTGACACACTTCTCTGGCTTCATTCAATTTCATAACATTTCTCATACATGCTCGCCGGTTTAAGGTGCTCTTAACCTGGCCTTTATCCAGAACGTCTGGGATCTGATCAAGAAACGTTCGCCTAGGTCTTCCTCTTGCGATTTTTCCATTCACACTAGCCTTATAAACTTTCTTAGTCAGTCTTTTCTCGTCCATTCTTTCTACATACCCAAACCAGCTCAACATACCCTTTTCTATTCTCGTCACTATATCCACTTTCATGCCGCATCTTTCTCTGATCACACTATGTATGCCTTATTCTATCTTTCAGAGTCACACCACATATGTTTCCCAGCGCTCTCATTTTTACAGCATTTATTCTGCTCTCATGCTTCTTTTGTCATACCCAATTTTCACTTCCATGCATAAGTGTAGGCACTAATAGTCCTTTATGAACAGCCAAACGTGCCTTTTCGGATACATTTCGACTGTTCATAAAAGCGCGTAGAGCGCAATTCATTTTATTGCCAGCAATCGTTCTCCTTTCAATATCTCCCTCATGTGTACACACGGCTACACATCAAGTTAGACACTCTATATATGCATAACTACGCTACATATAAAATAGAGAATTGTCGGAAAGGGAGGACAGTGCACTAGCGCGTGCGGCGATGCCCAGCCGCGGCCCATTCAGCGTGAATGAGACAAAATAACAAAAATATAACGTACTCTCTCGCACGATTCGCAGCGTTCAACTTCTAATAGTTCAAAGCTCAAACAGTCTAGGTTGATGAGTCGCTGTGTGTACCATCCCTTGTTAACAAAGTACGCAAATATACAAATACTTTCACTTGCTCCATTTGTTCTCCATCGATCATAATATCTACATAATTATATGACTGCTTCATTATATACATATATGATCAGAACAATTTATATATTGAGAAAAAAACATTTTTATAACATAAACAGTATTTGTGTGAAGTAGGATTACATTATTAAATGGAGATGAGATTTCCAGAATTTAAGATATGATAATAGGTATAGCCGACTCGTGACTTTTATCCCCAAAGGACAAGGCTACCGTGTAATACGCCAGCTATAGTTTTAAATCCTAAATTATAGAGGTATGCTGTCTACCAGGCATATTCCTAGACTTCACTCTGCTGAGAAGACCTTACTGCAAAACTTTTTCTTGATCCGAAAATTGAATTCTACACAACACAGTCGCACGCAGTCTTAAATGGAAACTTGTTCCACGTGACCATCGAGGCTCTAATCGCTAGCAATTTTGTTACGAAATTATGACTTATGGGACATAATTATTTTTGTGGCAGACGTATGCATATACATACAGATATGTAATTAATAATAAATTTAAAAAATATCAGCGTTGTTTATAGTCTGCTCCCTTGCTAGGCATTGACCTCTACTAAGTCTAAGAAGGTACACTTGTCCACTACACTGTCCCACGCGAGTTGACAAACTTCACATATCCTTTTCCTTCATCCATTCCTTAATCGTTAAAGGAAGCGATATTAACTAATTATTATCTGCGTACATAACTTCGAAAAGTCTAGCCAGGCAGTCTAATGACCTCCTAGTGGGGACATTAGGAGGCTATTTCTTCTATTGCTGGTGATTGAAGGCTAAGGAATGCTGTAGCTAAATAGTGATACGTTGTTATTTCAGATGTGCGACGCATCGTAGACAACCCAGTGCTGTACGACAAATACGAAGAGTTCAGCGTGCGACGGGCGCTCGCCGCCGACCCTGATACAAGATGGTGTCCAGCGCCAGACTGTAGGTGAGTAAACACCTGCTGCTGTCTAATCACTAAACTACTACTACATAGCTTATTCATGAACTTGAACAAGTATATAGCGTGTAATAAAAAGGTGGCGTCATATTTAAATGTCACATAAGATAGCTCCTGTACAGTGGAATACCGCGACTAATAAATCCGTATGTTTATACTTATTCGTAAATATATACCTAGAATTTTCTTTTTCATCGACTTATCAACATCATACATTCTAGTCGATACTCAAACAACACTAACAGCTGACTCGGGTGATCACCAAAACAAACGCAATACATCACTATCAAAATTGCACTTGATAATATTCGAGTTTACCGCAGTCACCCGTGTCTGCTTTTAGTGTTGTTATGTATCGACTAAAACGTGCTATTATTGATAAGTCGACAAAGAAGAAAATTCTATATATGTATCTGTGGAAATAATGTACATATGGATTTAGTTGTCGCAGTTTTCCATTGTACAGGGGCTATATTATGCGACGCTAAGTATGGCCATACTTTTCTGTTACATGTGTATAGCGGGATAGAAATCCGTAGCGTCTGGCTACGTCTCCGTGAACAAGGCGTGAATCTATGTATGCATGGTTGGAGTAAGTGATTGCATCGGATCGATGCACAGCCACGCTATAGACTTGTTATGCCGTGGCGTGCCAAGATTTGCGCTCGATAAATATGTGGTTCGTATGTGTTTATCTGTGCAGCTTCAATTTGTCGCAGAGCTCGAATAGCCGTCTTGGCTCCTCTTCTATTATAGACGCTATAATAAACATTTATGTACAAAAAATTACATACGTTCTTGGTCCTAAGTTATAGACGTAAACTATTCATCTATCGGGCATATTTCCAAATGTCGTTCTGCTGTTGAGAATTTTCTAGTAGGTAGAAAACCCAATAAATTTTTCTTTATAGAAAAGAAATGTTTAAAAGAAAGCTTTATAGCTAGCTTTTTGTAAAAATTTGTTATTGCTTTTTACCCATAATGTTCATGAAGATATGTAATGTCTGGCGACCCGCCCTTGGCAAGCGTGGTTGATCATTATGAATTTCTCTTATCACAGGTATTTTCTAACATATTACATTAGAAAAATACCAATCTTTATTCCACGTTGGGCTTACACGGAGACATAGGTCCAACGTGTCGTTATTTATACCTATGGGTTCAACGTTAGAACTCATCGGTGTATGTTTTTTTAATATATAAAGTAATGCTGTACGTGGTTGCTTCCAGTTTCGCAGTGGTGGCGTCAGGGTGCGCGTCGTGTCCCAAGCTGACGTGCCTGGCTCCAGGCTGCGGCGCGTCGTTCTGCTACCACTGCAAGGCGGCGTGGCACCCCACGCAGACGTGCGACGCCGCGCGCCGCAGCCGCCAGCCGCCGCCGCCCCGCGCGCAGCAACCCTCGCACCCAGACCTCGACCATAGTACGACTACCACTAACTTACCTACCTAAAATTTTTCTTTTCACAATCTATAATATATTTTCCACTTGTGGAAAGCCCTATTGTCCCCATGTGGGGGACCCTATTATCCGCTCTCCTCGGACAACTTATCTATCTAGCTAACTAACCATATCTAACTACATTTACAACACTAGGCACCAAAAACAAAATGATTCTCAATACTAAATTTAAATATTGGTCTACCTTTATTTGAATACACGCCGTCTAAAATCGCGGCACTACACAACCACTAGCACTATGTGCAATATTGGTCACAAAGGGTATACCATCAGTTTTCATAGGGTTAACGTATCTCGACTTTGATTGGAACTTTCCAGTGCTTATTAGTTCTTTCGACGTTTCCATTAGATACAGTTTTAAGTGTATAAAAAACACGCCGACCGTCAAACGAGTCGGGGTGAAGAGTAACAAATACTAGCAGTACTTGAAAAATTATGAATATTCATTAAACAATCTACACGTGGGGCAAAATTATAGCTGTAAATGCACAGCGCAGATAAAGTCAACGTCTGTTCACGGATAGAACCGCCGAAGGGACGCAAGCCGCGTTTTCCCAGATATATTTATTTATAGGCCTCACGCAACAGGTTGCTGGCCTTATACCTTCTACCGGGCACACATTAGCGTATATAAAGGTGGACCAGGTGGCTCGTAAACCCTGAAAAATATATGCTAAATACTCCAATGTCAATGAGCACATTTCGAAACTCGGTGCTACTACAAACAAATCATATTAATAACTCAATAAAACTGATAAACACGGGCAGCAGATAATGTCACCATGATAGGCCGTAAACAAAAAAACTTTTATCCTATACTAGCTGACCCGCGCAACTTCGTATGCGAAATAAGAATCTTATGTGAAATAAGAGAAATTTCCTCGTTTTACAACATTTTAATTGATGCTCTGCGTGATGTTATATAGCTTATATCCTTCCTCGATAAATGGGCTATCCAACACTAAAATAATTAAGTAGTTCCTGAGATTAGTGTGCTCAACCAAACAAACAAATAAACTCTGTAGTTTTATAAAATAGTATAGATAAAATTATATTTCTAACGATAAGTAAGCCTTTTTATGGTATCTTAGTAATGTATGTATCTATGTATTGCAGGCGAAGTGAAGCCATGTCCGCGGTGCTCGGTGTTGATCGTCAAAGTGGAGGATGGCTCGTGCAACCACATGGTGTGCTGCGTCTGTGGCGCAGAGTTCTGCTGGCTCTGCATGAAGGAGGTCTCAGACTTGCATTATTTAAGGTGAGCAACATTTTTATAACTACCTTTAATGCGACCTGTTGGTAAGCTGTTATCGTAGTGTATGTTCACTTGTAATATAATACGCGTGCTATTCACGCGTCTCCGACTTCTTTTAAAACTTGTCGCTGTATTATCAAAGTAATTGATACAGACACAGTGTTGTGTTTAGGAGTCTGTCAGATATTTTTAATAGTTTTAATATATAATATTTTGTTTAAAAGAATGTATAAGTCAATAAAATATTAAGAGCGATTATATAAATAAGAAGTGTTTATATGTTTATATTGTTCCTGCCAATATCAATCACAAGTGGCAAGTTAAAAGCCTAAAGCGGAATATTTGATTTTTAAACATGTTATTAAAATGCCGACCTTACTATCCCAGCCCGAGCGGATGCACGTTTTGGGGTAAAAAGCCGTGGTCGCGGAAAAAGAAGCTCCTGTGGCAGCTGGGCACGCTGGCGGGCGCGCCGCTGGGCATCGCCGTGGTGGCGGGCGTGGCGCTGCCGGCGCTGCTGGTGGGGCTGCCGCTGTGGGCCGGGCGCCGCGCGCACCGCCGCCTGCGCCGCGCGCCCGCGCCGCGCCGCCGCGCCGCCGTGGCCGCCGCCGTGGCCGCCGCGCTGCTGGTGTCGCCGCTGGTGGCGGGGCTGGCCGTGGGCATCGGCGTGCCCATCCTGCTGTTCTACGTGTACGGCGTCGTGCCCGTGTCGCTGTGCCGCGCCGGCGGCTGCGCGGCCGGCCCGGCGCCGCCGCCGCCGCACTTCGACGACGAGCGGGACCCCGCGCCCGACCAGGACGCCGCCTCCCGCCGCCTCGAGCCCAGCATAGGTAACATTCTTCTCTGCGCCATTTAATAAGGCTCGGCCGAATCCAATCTACTAAACTATCTCGGGATCAATAAATTACCTTAAATGTTGATGTTAAGAATTACCAAACATACTGATATGTAATTTAGATACAAAACAATCATCATAATCTCAGCCGAAACACGTTCACTGCAGGACATAGGCCTCCCCCAAGGTTTTCCATGCAAACCGATTTTGGGCCACTCGCATACAACCGCTCCTCGCGCCTCTTACCAGATTGTCGGTCCACCTTGTGGGGAACTTACCCCTGCTGCGTCACATCGTTTGCACAAAACAATAGAATAAAAGAAAAATGTACTCATCATATTTTGTCTAATGAGTGAATTAACTGTGCTACAAAACATAGATATTCAGTTTTAGAGACTCTATGTGGTTAAGAACAGTAGTAGTAAGTGGTGTGTGTGTTGTGTGGCAGGCGACGCGTCGCTGTCGGCGGGCTCGCACCACGCGGAGGTGCGCGCGCCGTCGCTGGCGGCGCTGGCGGGGTCGCTGGGCGGGCACGAGGCGCCCTCGCCCGCCGCCACGCGCCTCGAGGTCACGGCCGACGTGGCCGCGTCCGACAACACCAGCGCCGCGTCGTGGCCCGACGACCTGCCCTCCACCTCCACGTCGCGCTCCGCCAAGCTGCGCAGCCTGTTCCTCTACGGCTCGGCCGCGCCGCCCGCCGACCTGGAGGCGGGCCCGGCGGCCGCGCCCGGCCCCGCGCCCGCGCCCGCCGAGCTGAGCGCGGCGTGCGAGACGCGCGGGGCTCGCTCGCCCAGCCCGGGCGCGGGCGGCGACGCCTCGTAGCGAGCGCCGGGCGGCGGCGCGGGGCCCGGCCCGTGACGTGCGGGGCGCCCGCTGCCACTCCGGGGCCGATGGGACGAGACGCCCGCCCGCTGCGCTCAGCTTGCGACATGTACGCGCCGCTGGCCCCTATATCTTTTCGAGTTGATTTATTCCGTGTAAGTTCGTCCGGAGCGCGTGTAGGAGCTCGCACTCGTCCGTCCCATCGCGAGGCCTCCCACCTCCTTTGATTTAACGATTTGTGCCAATCGCGTGTGATTATCTAGTACTTTGAAGCAACTCTGTGATTTAATTATTTGATAAACGTAGCAAGTTTGGAAGTAAACGAGCGGTGTCCGCGAGCCGAGCTCCTGGGAGGGAAGTCCTAGATATACGATAGATGCTTCGCGCTTTCAGAGCAGTGTTACTCTATCCAATATTTGTGATACTTTGAATAATAATTACTATTAATGATCTAAATTATTTAATTTTTCACGTTTGTAGGCAAAAAATAAACTTAAGCGATAATAATAATTATGTTATGTGAATCTATAAACTGTAAACTATAAATAAAATGTGATTTAAATTTGTTTGTTGTACTTATTTCTCATTTTTGATATTAGTTTATGTGGTACTGTACTTGTAAAATAAGTTGCCGACACAGCTGAAAACAATTGTGTTTATTTAATTATTGCCAGTTTCTATGAACGAGTTTATTGATTGCAATCGATAATTATGTTCAAGAGTTTCAGACTACCATTTCGATCTCCTAATATTCTAGTTGAATGATCTTCTAGATCTAGCTCAAGTATTTAATAACAATATGCAACAAGGTTCGATTCGTTGCCTGAATCGGACACTGTTATTGGGTTTTCTGACAGGTGGCTCTCAATAACAGCACAATGTTAGGAAATGTGCCCGGTAAACAGGCAAAGGCCCATTATTACGTGAGAAGCTAGCGAAATATGGGTAATAGCTCTGTGAGCATTCCAGTAGACTTAAGCGTTTCAAGACACCAATCCTGTGTGTAAGCAACAATATGGCTATTTCGGCAGTTTACTATACTGATAGGCGCAATAATACGGGCGGAGTGCTCCAGTAAGTACCACACCGGCTTTCGCTGTACTGTAAAGCAGGATCACTAAAAACGATAAAATATGTAATATACTGGTCAAACACCTTGGCCTCAATCTACCTCATATTATTCAGGTTAACATGCATATGCAAATAGGTCCGGTATTTATGAAAATCTGTGCCCTGCGAGGAGAACCCAATCAGCTTCATTGCGGCAGCATATCAGGTGCAAGCGCCGGCGCTGATTACGTCACTCTCGTAGGCGATAAATTGTGTGCGTTGTTTTCGTCTCCTGTACTGTCCATGATAATGCAGGTTTCAGGCGATCCACGGATACGACAGCGGTTCTGTCCGGAAGCTGGATGGTGTAGCATTTTCGTTGACGTTAAAGGACTTTGTAGGGACCTTCGTATGGAGCAGTCAGCGATTTCTTGATCATGTCTCTTCTGAGTAAAACATAACCACACGACTATAGCTCTTTGTGCATAGAACATTTCCGATTCGTGTTTGACTTCACTGTCTCGTTTCGTACGGCGCGCATGAATCTGATAATTGTGTGATGTATACGGCGTCATTGACCGATGTTTTGATATTATCAGCGAAAAAGTCAGCTGGCAAAAGTAATGTTGTTGTACGTCATTTGCGGTGCGCTTATTTCGGTTTTCTCACGTACTGCATAGGCAATTCTTGTTGTTGTTGTAGTTGGCGCTGTTTCAAGTGGCTATGAGAGCTGATTTCAGGCATCTGTGTCATCTTTCTATTTTGTCAGCTGATGGAAAAGATCCGACTTGAACTGGCGTCCTTGATCCGTTGTAATTGTAATGGGACAGCCAAATCGCGCAATCCAACCGCTAATCAATGCTGTAGCGACAGTTTCAGCGGTGATACGCTGAGAGCTTTGGAGAAGAAACAAAATGGCTGTCATTTGCCATCAACCTTCTGTTGAAGAAATGAACCAGCTCAGGAATCTGAACAGTCAGCCACGGGCGTGAGAGGTGACGTCATGGAGGGGTGAAAAAGTGTAACAGCGCTTTGTATGCTTTCTTTACACTTTATCCTCTTATCATTTTTCTTTGCGTCGTGCAGATAGTCGTTAAATTCCCTTTGGTGTTCAGCTGCGCGGGGTAGGCTGGAATGATAGACATTTACTATGCCCAGGCATCGTCTCAACTGTTGTATAGTCTTTGGCATGGGATAGTTGGCAATAGCGGCGATCTTTTCTTTCAGCAGGCGGATACCATCCTTGTCGATGTGGTATCCGAGGAACTGTAGCTCACTTTTTCCAAACTCGCATTTGTTTAGGTTCAGCGTGATTCCATACTGCTGTAACCTTTTCAGGACTTCTTCCAGGTCTTGTTTATGGCTGGTTTCATCAAAATATATGAGAATACCTTTCAGGACCATGTTCATGAAACGCTAAAACGTTTGAGCTGCATTGCGTAAGCCGAATGACATTTTCATAAACTCAAACAACCCGAAGGGTGTGATGATGGTTGTTTTAGGAATGTCATCTGGGTGGATTTTAATCGCATGGAATGCTTTTGAAATATCCAGCTTCGAGAAGATGGTTTTGCCCTTAATGATGTACCTATGTAAAATCGTGTAGACGAGGTAGCGATCGGGGATCGTGATCGCATTAAGGCGGCGATAGTCACCGCATGGCCGAATCTCGCCATTCTTCTTGCTAACCACATGTAAATGTGAGGCCCAAGGACTGCTTGACGGTCGGCAGAATCCCTTGAACATCATCTTCCCGAATTCCTTTTACGCAGCTTTGTAGCGTTCCGGATTGAGAGGTCGAATACGTTCGTGAATCGGGGTCAGGCTTATTGTTATTATTCTGTGCTCAATATTATGCATCGGAATTTGCGAATTACGCGGTTTTGTCAACTCGCTGTATTTCTGCAGAATTTCATAATAAATGTTATTACGGTCGATTGTGTGAACTGATTCATCAGCACATTGTATTGTTTTCGTAATAACGCTCAATCGCAATCTCAACCGCCTTGTCTACTAATTTCCGAGCTTGTAGGTCAACTAGCAGCTTGTTGCTTCTCAAAAAGTCGGCACCGATGATGGAACGTCGTACGTCGGCGACTATGAATGTCCACTTGAAGACACGTCATAGTCCTAAGTTGAGGTACAATGTTTTCTCGCCGAACACGCATTGGAGGCCCATTTGCAGCGTATAAGTTGTACGCGCTTTTGTCGTGTGCGACTTTTCGGTTTTTGACTGCAAGAACAGACACCTCTGCCCCTGTATCTATTAAAAATTGTGTACCACTGTTTGAGTCGGTAACACATAGACGGCAGTTTGGTGTTAGGTTCACGCCGAGTCCTGCCACGACAGCGTCGGGGTTAGTTTTCCGATTGCTTTCGCGTTTGGAACGTACAGTGGCGTTTATCCTCGCAACTGTCAGCTTCGGCACCATACTCTCTATGAGCCCAACAAATCCAGGATCCTATTGGCGTCTTTGATCTCGCCCGCGATCGGTATCTATTTCGTGATCGTCCTCTGGACTCCTGATCCTTCTTCAGCTCCACCAGCTCTCGCGTAATTTGAGCCCATTGTTTGTCCATGACAGCTATCTGGCTTGCACGACCCAGCCCTAATACGTTCTGCCTGCTCGTCGCCATAGTTATCGGACTACACTGGTGTATCGCAAACTAACGATACCGTGAATATAGTCTCTTGAAATCCCAGTGGTGACACCCGCTTGTGGGTAGCCACTGGAATGTGCAAATCACGAGTAGGTATCACTAGAAGTTGGTACGATCGTTACCCCAGCGGGCAGACAAGAACCGGGTCCGTAGCTGTTATCACGTCGGCGCTCATAGCTAGTTGCACTCACTGATCGGTAAAGGATTAGCGAGGTTAAGCAATGTTCATTCTGAACACGCAATCGTAGTTTTCACTACATTGGTGACCCCGACGTGATCTTTTCGTGTAGTTAGTGGCCAACCTGTGGTCAAGAGTTGTTCAATCCGCCCGTAGGCCTCTGACATGGCTTAACGACTGCTGTCAATTTGACAACAACCGGGACTGACTTTTTACGTGCCCCCCGAAGCACCACACACACCACATTAAGAATATGTGAGCATATACATATTCACACATGTAAACAGAAATATGTCACTAAGTAAAATATTAATTAATAATTTAGCACAATTGAGTAATACAATTGAAGTCGTAAGTCGTCTAAAAGATTGAGGTGACATAGTTGTAATGTGCCTACGGACACAACTAGACAATGCCCACTTATTTGCCGCCAAGGTATCTACTTAAAGTTAATAATATTGAAATTATAATAATACATTTGCGACTGACTCGTTAATCTCATTGCGACAAACTCTGTACTGCGACTGAGAATTTCCAGAAAGAGATATACATTGTCACCTCATGCATAACAGTCGCATACATTAGATTCTTAATAAAATGGAAAAAATAGTAAAAAAGGGATTCAGTACAGCGACGCCACCGTCGCCTCAGTATGGATGCCTGTAATAGATCAAACAATGTCCAATAATAAAACTCAAGCATGTGTTCAATATTTTATTAACTCATCAATTCTACTGTAACATAATGTTTATCTACCGACGTCTGTAGGCACTCTCATTATATCGAAACATTATATTTCAAACGTATGCTCACACATACCTTACGACTTACAACGAATACAATAACTTAACACATCGAAACGGGGTACGAAAGGATATTTATAAATAAACGGACAAAATGCTAATCATAACAGCAGTCTCGAAATGCCAAAATTCTTTACTTAAGACTGGTCATATGATCACCGAAACATCACATACATACCGAAACATATACATTTACTGAAACAGGTTACAATAAATTATATAAGTAGTATTTCACCATCTATTTGATAAAGTTATTCATTGCTTATTGTTACTGAAGCGCCGTAGTTTGGAGCGCTTAACCAACACAGATTGTTGTTGTTTAATTACAAGGTATAATTGAAATTAAATAACATTACAGAAACTTATAAAGTTTATTTAACCTTTTGAACGCCACGCCATAACGGCACCTCCATGTCCTGTACGCCAAGCCCGAAAATCGATATATTATATATTGTTTTTTATGATCAAATATTTCAATAACTAATAACAATTTTGTTTGCTGTATACAATTAAGTAATAATTGGGGATTCAATTTTTAAGTTGTATCACTAAAACACAGAAAAGTAATGATTTAATATGTTTATTTTGTATTTTTCTGTGAACCGACAAAAAACCGTTTTGTCGAGTATAGACGACGTTGGCGTTCAAAAGGTTAAAAAATAAACAAAATATATTAAAACGATAAAACTCATTTATATTAACATCACTATCTTAGTCTTCGTATGACGATTGCTACTGAAAAACAAAAAGTTGTTTTTTATTTAATATAAATAGTTATATCAACATAGTTAAAAGTAGTGTTTTTTATAAATAAACTGCTATAAAGTACGTATTAAAAAGTTTAAGTATATTCGACCGTTAACATTTCTCGGCGGCCGCCATATAGGAATTTCGCTGCGCGCCAAAATTACGGCGCTGCATAAATGTCACGCTGTCTTTTTCTTTGCTCAACAAAAGATAGAGACACCATTATTTCGAGTAACTTTATTTGACAGTGGTGGCAATGAAACTTTACAAAATTTAATTGTTCATCATTATGAAAGAGCTACAAGTTTGGCCTAATAAATATATGCCACACTTCGATGTGAGTTCACATATCTCTAGCGTAGCAACTATATAGAAGTCACTAGCACAAAATACGTAATTACAGAAGCCTATTTCAACAATGCGAGAATACTGACGCATTTATACATTGATACATCTTGAGTGTCTTTTCACGCGTTGCATTGAGTCGGTCATCTGGTACTTATGTAATTTATGACATGTGACTTTGAATGTAATCCGAGACGCCTGATACTACTTGTAACCAGTATCAATGAAACCTGTTGATTTCGTTCTGTCAAATCTATCATATGAACCGATTGCAGAATAAATACTTATTATTTATACCGGGTGACAAGGTCAATAGAATCTTTTTAAAGTACGTCGCCACATTGAAACGAATTACAGTAAATTTTAGTTCCGCTTGTAGCAGGTTGCCATAAAAATAAAAATGTGTAATGTTTTTATACAATTTTAGTTTAAATTCGTATTTTAGTTGAGATTTTATCTGAAATTACATTAAAGTAGCTTCAAGCGACTCAAATTAAATTTGCTCAAGATTTATACACTATCATTTGGGTAACCAAATAGTAGATATAGTATACTTATTACAATTAGTTTAATAATAATTCAAGTTAACAACATGTGGAATGTCGATACATATTTAAGGTGTTTAAATGATTTAGGACGCAATAATATAGCTCGGAAATATTTAAACACTATAGTATTGGAATAACACTATAATTATATACACTGGACGCCTGTTTCACCACGGGAGTAAGAAATAACATCATAATATGAAGATCATAAATAACAAGAATAAGCGTAATCTAAGTGTCTAAAAGCAAGGTGAATATATTTTAATAGTTTGTGGTGAAACAGAGACCCAAACTTTACGTTTAAACATTTTAAAGCTCAACGCTGCTTTTTGTAACAAACTTGTGCAATGGAAATACGTAACTTGCTCGATACATTCGCCTTACCCAATCTTTATGTGCTCATGTGGTCTTTCTCTCTTATTTTTGCAGTGTGCAAGTATGAGCGAGAAAGAACACATATTGCAAGATAAGTTCTGTTGTTTCCATCGCACGATTTTTAGATCTAGCAGTATGCTTTATGCCAATATATTTTTACACTTATCTTTATATTGTCGCTTCACTTATACTGACACCTGTATCTAAACATAAAAAGCGCGCCCAAAAGTCTTCACCCTTAGCTGTGGCGCTAGTGTACACGTCACTGTATATTTTGACAACAATTTAAACAGTTCTAAATTTTCTCCGCGGGAACTATTTTGAACGCGCTTTTATGTATTCGTATAAAAACCGCAAACGCCCTGTGCTTTGTGATCTTTCTATTGAAATAGATCCAGGGCAAACGGTTAATTATTACAATGTGGTATAAAGGTTTTATCAAGACGCATAATAGCAACTTCCCATGTTTTTGAACACAGTACATACGAATTTATGTACGCACGTAAAAGCATTCGGATCATAGCAATTCTGAGTCTGAATCCTAAATTTTGGTATTTTAAACTGCAGTTAAAAAATATAATTACAAAAATTAAATATTCTGAAAATAAATAATAAAATCTATTTAATTTACATCAGGTTTCATAGAGGCAGCAAAGGTAAAAATATGTGTTTGACAGCTAGTTCACAATTTTTGTGTGATCAATACATACACTTAAGAACAAGCTGTCAAACACATGTCAACAGCTGACTGAATTATTAGCAAGAATCAAAATCACACTCAATATACATAAATCACTTGGTATAAGCGTGATTACGACGCTTCGTTGGACAGACGTGGTGCGAACTACTCTGAAGGTATAACGTAATTCTCAAACGACAAAGTCGCTATTAATTTATTTTTTATAGGTACAGAACTAAATCGCTTTGATGGTACAAATACTTTTACGTGGAACGGCTACGTCGCTTACTGAGTATTTAAATAAACACACTCGCAAAACGTTCTTGTCAAGCGGAATATGCAAGTATTCGTCCAGACAATTCTTGCGGCTGGTTTAATTTATCACATTATGCTTATCTAAATATCTTACATACTTATATCTGTTATTTATATAATTATTTGTATGGAATATTTTATATAGTATTTGTCATATTCTAAGCTATTTGGCTCGCTTACTTCTTACGCATGTATTGAAAGCTTTTATGCTAGAAGCATATACCTAATTTTATGACAATGGTGTCGATTATGATGTTCACTGCTGTCTAAACTAAAATACATTAGTAAATTATTAAAAAAACCTCTCTGCTATTTAAAGATTTTTGCTTGTCCTTTTCTTATAGTATTTATTAGATTATCAAACATCATAATTGGCGACAATATATTTATTAATGCTAATATTTCATAAAAAGTTAATGTTTACTTAGTTAACAAAGTCAACAATCCAGCAAATTTTTACATTCAAATATTATCAGCCCAAACAAATCATTAAGTTTAGTCCCAAAATGTAACCAGTGTTTGTGTACCTAACTTAAACTATAATTTTAATAATTGATTTTGCGATTTATAAAAGTATAATAATAATAATAATAATCTTTATTGATTTAAAAAGTATAAATACAAAAAAGGTAATCAATCTTCAGATTTCTAATTGTTTTTCTACGTAAAGAGTAATTCATTATATGTCGAATCCTATATTAGTAGTTTGTATAATACAGTGTTTAAAAGATTCTATTTAAATTGTTCAATCAATAGCAAGTAATTAATGACTGTTAAATGTTATACCAAGTATTAGCAGTAGAAAATATTTAATTAGTATAACATTTCCTAAACCATGTCATATATACATGACTCATAGCATTCAACATATCAATTATTATAATAGATATTTGATCTTGGTATTAAAATTATTATTATCAAGCACTTGTTACACTTCAGAACTAATGATATTATAGTCTGACCAAAAAGATAAAATCATACATAGAGGGCGCTGTTGATAAATTTATTTATAGACTGTATGGTATTAGCCAACCTCGATGACTGCAGCAATATTTTTCAGCCAGTTTTGTTTGTGTGCTCTATGTTATGACTTTTATTTTTCTGGTAAGAACTCACTAGAATATATTGCAAAAGTCAACCGCCATGGAAATACAATATATTAGTATATCGAATATAAGTACCTATGACATAATTTTTCTCTTTTACCGATTTTCTTTGTTGCTACACACTCGGATTAATTTTTGCAACAGATCCTATTACATCACAATAAACACTTCATATAATTTGCATAAACATTAAACATATAATAGTTACCTACAGTATTATTAATCAATATTTCATTTTTAGTATATTTTATTTAAATATTTATTTACATTTTAGTTTTTTATATAAAACAACATAATTCGGCGTTTTTACATGTAATTACATTATGTACACAATATTTTTTAGCTTTTAAAAAAATGGCTGTCAAGGGTATAGACCCATTGCAGTGCAACATGCGTAACTTACGAGTACTTAAATTCTTGACCGATGCCAGAATTTAACAGAAAAGAGATAAGCGACAGAACAATAAATAAATAATACAAAAATAACATAATATACATTTATTGTAATATTTGTCGTGCCTAACCTTGTTACACATGAAAATCACATGGAACAAGGCTAGTCACTTTCTTTTCTGCTGTGCCACCGCGTACTGGGTACTAACATAAAAAGCCTATATTCGGCACAACTGTAACTGGTTCACACAAATTACAGTGGGAATTGACACTTCAACACTTTAATACGCTATTGAAGCAGAATTACTGATAACGTCTGACAGCAGTGAATTATTTGATAGATCTAATGTCAACCTCGCAAAGAACGTGTGCACTATACACACTGCAATGGGTTAGTACCTTAAATGTTAGGCCAGAGTAATCTTATAAACCGAATCAAGTGGCAGGTTCCATTAACATTTAATAATCTTACATATAATAAAACAACAAATATTTACAATACTTAAAAATACATTTCAAAATATAGTTTAGAAGAATTGACAATAAGAAATGGAATTTAATTAAATATAGAAATATTTTTGTTATAATAGAGACGCGTTATCAGTCTAAACGATAACAATAAAATTAATTATAGTACCGCTGAATGGCCATTCCGAACCAAGGATGTAACAGACATTATGCATCCTCATATACATACACAATTGGAAAAAGGATGGTAATACTTTACTCGACATTTATTTTGATTTTTGAATTAACTATACAATTAATATAGACAGTACCATTACATCATCTTATTTTCCCTTCACATGTAACACATCCGCATTCCTATCAGTAACATTCGTAACATCCTTGCTTCGAACTTATACAAATTCGATTAACAATCCATTATTCCGAACATTTAACTTCAATATCAATATGTGCGCGATATGGATTTATCAAAACAAAACATACACGAACATCTTAAAAGAAAGTTCGTTGCCTGTCACAACGAACTTTCTTTAAGACGTTCTTGAATGTTTTGTTTAAACAACGTGTCGCACGTTCCAAACACGAATCGTTGAAATTACCAGCAGTAAAAACCAACGGATACTATTAATTATAACCTACTAAGGCTTATTACCAATGCCTACTTGGTAACAGTTGTTTGCATTATATAATGAATTATAATAATTACCATTTCGCATTTCATTTATAGGTGTTAAAAAGAAACGGTTAGGACCATTCGTAAATTAAACGATCCGTTATCGGCTCATAGTAAACAAGCTGTAAATTTCCATAGAACGTTGATTACAACCACGGATATTTGAGCAAACATAAATTCTTTTATGCACCCACAGACACACAGGCCACTGCTTACAGACGCTAGCGATCAAGTAGCGTGCAGCGGTGGCGATCGATGACTTCATTGGATCAATATTAGAACATATTTAATCGCCAACGCCACCACTGCACGCGATATCATCGGTTCATACTGGTTCGTACCCTTCGATTTATGTAAAAAACGCGCACCTGAAAGTACTCCATGGATTTCTAACCATTTGCGCGAGGGATTCGCTGTTTCTGTCGTAGCTTGACGACCCATCGATTTTCTAGCCTGTGTTAGCCACCCGATCGATTGAAGCCGAGACTAGTACAGTTGAAAGTCATAGGTGGTGGAGCCGTCTCTCCAGGTGGGTTCGTCGGCGACCTTGGCGCGGCACAGCGGGCACGTGTGCTCGCGGTCGAGCCACGCTGAGATACATAACTCACAGAATATGTGGGTGCAGCCGAGCCGCACCGGGGTCGTGTAGTCGTCGTGGCAGATCGGACACGAATCGCCTGCAGACAGTAGTTGCTCACAAGTCGGCTTCGTTCCGAGATTCTATTGAAAAATATCTATATTTATAATTTCATGTAAAGAAATTGAAAAGAAAAAGAGCATCATCCAACATAATATGTAAATTATATTTTTTATTCAATGTACTGTACTGTACCCAGATACTTTACTAGACTGTCTTGTACTGACTGATGCGCAAGCGTATGTGTCATGTCAATTAATAGATCGGATTTGTTACATTTTATATGTGGAAATGTTCAGTACTTGACTCATTAATTGTTAAAGTTCGTAAGTTAACACTTAATATATGTAATTAATAGTGAAGTTCAATCTGTTCAATATAATAAGTAAGTACTACGTAAATAAATTTGCGATAAAATCTTATTCAGTGCTTTAACTTTTATGTCGTTTCACCCAATTAGGTATTAAATGAGTGAATCAATCGAACATAATTGTGTACTTTTACCTCTAGGTACCGTATAACTAAACCGTAAACTATACATACGTAGCATGCATAGTTTAGTTCATCAAGTGCTACAGTTTAAATATAAAACACTGGTCAATCAATGAATTTCAATAACAGCACACTATTGAGAATTTTTTGGACAGAATAATGCAGTAACAGATTACCCAAAAAGAAAAACTCCATCTTTCTATAGCCAAAAGAGCAATGGTGGAGTATACGACTGCGTATACGCCACCGTTGCTCTTTAGGCTATAGAAAGATGGAGATAGAAGGATCTTATTCGACTCATCATCGCACAGCCTGGCAAACTTAAAACATTTTAGCTTTTTAAATATTGCTTAAAGGCTTTCGTTTGACCGCTGCATCACATGTTATATTAAGTGATGGTATGACTGACGACGTTAAAACACATTAATCTAATAATAAAATATATTATAGACAGTCAGATTATACCTAGCCGGCAACATACAGTGGCAACAAGTTCCAGTACTTTGCGGTACGACTAATATAATGTAATACAGTAAATCCTAGCTAATATTATCAATGTGATGAATGAATGTGAGTTTGTTTGAGTGTTGGTACGCTTTCACGGCTTAACTACTCGACCGATCATCATGAGTTCTCGCATACACGTTATCAGGGGAAAAGAACATAGGGTACCGTTCATTCAGTAAAAAGTATTCTTACTAATCTAATCTACATTTACGCTAACGGAGCCGCGGTCAAAATCTGGTTAACCTAATAATAAAACATATTTACTTGAGTCTAGAAGACAGTTAGATTATACCTAGCGACAACACAGAGTTTAGGTACTTTGTGGTACGTAATGTAGTGTAATCTAGTAAAGAATAAATATGTTACACTCACCACACTCTGCAACAGCGTCCAAGTAGCGTTCTTGAACAGTCTCAGTCTAACGAGCACCTCGATGACCTTCGCGATGACGTACACGGAGGTGAGGAACATGCCCACCATCTTCTCCGAGCCCTCGTACGACTGCATCAGGTAGAAGATCCACGGCTGGATTGTGAGTAGAGAGCGGTACAACTGTGACACTGCCTCCGTGAATAAGTATACTTTTCCCTAGGAATCAGAGATATGACAGATTCAGAGAAATGAGAGATGAGATTCATGGAAATAAGAGATGAGAGGCTCAGGGAGGTAATGATACAATATCTGCGGTTCAGGTTTAAAACAATAGGATTGTCGTTTAAACCAGGTATTTTGACATAACTGGAGCAACCCATCTAGAAAAGACATAATATTTTTTCTTTTCTACGATTTAGGTGGCAAACAAGCATACGGCCCACCTGATGGTAAGTCGTCACCATAGCCTATGGATGCTTGCAACACAAGAGGCATCACTTGCGCGTTGCCGACCCTTTAGGAAAGGAAGTGGGAAGGAGAAGGAGCGGGAAGGGGGAAAGGGGGTGATTGGGCCTCCGGTACTCTCACTCATCGAACGAAACACAACAGTAGGAATACTGCTATTTCACGTCGATATTCTGTGAGAGAGTAGTCCTTCCCCAGTCAAGCCGGCCCATACATGCTGAAATCAGCGAGGCTTTACTACTCATAAATTAACACAGCAAGGCCTTTTTTGAACGACGGTTAACTCGCGAGGGATACGTCTGGTGTTGCAAGATTCTATAGACTAGGCTACAGTTTACCAGATGATCTGTATGCTTTAAGCGATTATCATGTCTGTTCTAATAAACCGATCTGAAGCGCTACCGTGCGTTTCCATATTCCTCGGTGCATTTGAAGGCTAGGACGTCGCTAGATAAAGTTCTAAGGGGGGCAGTGAGATCAGACGAGGCAGGAAAATAGATTGTCAAAATCTGTCCTTGTCTTATCTTATGTGGGGGCCAGTCAGTGCAGACCGGCGACACTTCGACCCAGTGGGATCTTTTGTGTCGACATTCTCCCAATAACGACTGCCATAGGTGTTCATGGCAGCCGGGACCGACGGCTTAACGTACTCTCCGAGGCACGGAGCAGGCGATAATTGTCAATCAATACGCACATAATTTCGAAAAGTCATATAACTTCCGAAAGTCAGAGGTGCGCGACGTGGATTTGAACCCGAGATCCTCTGCATTGCAGTCTGTTGGTCTACCAATAGAGCTATCGCTGCTCTTAAAAATAATCTATCCTTAAAGTGCACTAAAGAAACTAGTTTGATAAAAGCAGCACAGCATTGATCAAAATGGACATGACAAGACGCCCGCTAAAAATGAATTTTCCTTTCACATACTCTTTGCTATCGACTATTTTATGGTTCCCCATCAAAAATAGGTTGTCCCTTCTAATCTGCGTGCGTACGGCAAACGTGTCCAGCATATTCCCACTTAAGCCTGATGGATCCTTCTGTTATAAATGATAATCACAAACAACTTACCCGTTTCTGAAACGGCAGTATAAACGCCGGCATCATGGTCACGAGTATCTTGACATCAACCGTGATGATCTTCACGATGAGGTCAGTTAGCACCACCAGCCACAGCAGCTCCCACACATCCAGCTCGGTGTACCCAGGGAACATGACCACGTTGGGCAACAGCTTGCCGTGACCAAACAAGAAGTGAACGATCAGTATACAGCTGGAGGTGAACACGAATTCACTGAACAACGCCAATATACTCCTGTTCATTTGTTTACCGTGTTCCCTGGAAAATTGATAATTTTCTTTACTATAGTCTATGTGGACATATCAATTATACATATCAGATCAAACGAGGGACAATGCCCGGCATACATTTTCGTGCTTCAAAATAAATCCCTTACAACTGTATTGAATAACGCACACAAGGGATTACAAGTAAAGAAAAGCCGAAAAGCCCCCAAACAACCGAGGACATCGATAGACCGGACTAGTCAAAACGGGCGGTCCCCAAGAAAATTTAAGTAACTTGACTAGTCACAGCAACGCACACACCGTTTCAGTTTAGTCCGCGTTAAGCGCTCGAGAATGACGTACAACTAATCGAGCCGAAACAAAGGGACCCAATATATTATTATTAAAACGTCTTCTCTTTTTTTAAACTTCATGTATATTTACATGAAGAACAGCACAACGTAATGTGAGAATATTTGCTTCACAACATATGATCGCACACCGTGTGAGTTGAGTCCGTGGCAAGTTCTCGGCGGACATTTTATTCACGACATAGGGATTTTTGTATTCTGCGGACAAAAGTGCGCAGGCCTTAACAGTCGCCATTTACCTACGTTTATTATATGGCTAGAATGTTTAAACTAGCGATGCGCGGAATTGCATTCGATTGATATTATATATAACGCGATATCTACTTGGTACGGTCAGCTATTACAGATTTAGCGCACGGACTTTCTATTATTTGGTCAATACATTCGAATGCAAATGTTATTCGAATACAATTGTACACACGGCTACACATTAAGTTAGACATATATACGCATAACTACGCTATATACAAAATAGAGAATCGTCAGAAAGGGACAGTGCATAGTGGTGTCGATATAATGGTAAGGATAGAGCGTAACAAAAATATAACGCACTCTCTCGCACGATTCGCAGCGTTCAACTTCAAACTTGACTGTTTGGACTTCAAAGTCCAAACAGTCAAGGTTGATGTGTCGCTGTGTGTACATTCATATATAATTTGTATGTGTCTTATAATCTATATACTACTCAGTATTCTACTTTAGGAAATATCAAACCGCTACAAACTCGCCATATAGATAGAATCAGGCTTTAATCTCGCGGCATCGGTTTGTGTTCTACCTCTCTAAAATTTTATGGTATTCTGCCTTCTCCGTGATAAGTTTTACAGGGCTACAATAAGGCGTTAATTGTAACCTTATTATTGTTTATCTTGCAAGTAAAATTGTACCAACCTTCTAACGAGGCTGTTACTATGTGTAAATGTACAGAACAATATGATGAAGGTGAAGATCCCCTCTCGACTGTCGTACATGAATTTGATGAATAGTAGAAAGTAGAACGGCGCGTAACGTATCAGCAGGTTTAGAGTCGCTCTCACATCTACTACCTGAAACAACTCCTACAATAGATAGCTGTAATTTTTTAACGTTTTCTTATTATACATGTATGAAATGGCGCACTATGTGGTAATACAGTGGTCTTATTAAGAGTTCTCATAGCTCTCGTCTATAACCATTTACATCGTATTTTCTGATGTACACAATTTTCTAAGAGTGCTTCTAGTGTTGACTATGTTGAATCTTAACAAACCTAATGTAAACTCATAGTAAGGTACAGGTTAAATACAATTATATAGCATGTCAAACTTCATTCGCGCGAAAACGAACAAACATAGATTCACGCCTGAGTAAGAGTAACATTAGATATGATAATGTTAGGATGTAAAATAAAATGAATTAAATGTTCTGGTAACACCACACAAGAACTCCACAAGACAGGCCTGACCTAGTGTAGTAGATACATGTAATTATTAATATGTATTCATACTTAAGTAGAATTATAAGGAAATTTAAAATGTCATTTCTCTTTTTGTGCATAAATAAATGTTAAATGTTAAAAAACATTATACAGGCTGATTGGTAAAAGACTGGACATATTAAAGGAGGGTATTCAGTACTAGATTCTGGAACGAAATTTCTAAAAAAAATAGGTACTTCAAATTTGACCTAGTTATCTAATACAAACTTAATGTGTGGACACTCTTGCGCATATACAACAGCTAAACAAAACATCCATCCCCGTCCCCGTCCCCCGCTACCGCACCCCGCACTCTGCTGCATTTGCACCCCTGCCCGTCCTTTTCTTATCAAAGGTCATTAGCCTCGGTAGCAGCTGTGTGCGACGCGCATGGTGACCACATTTTATGGATATTTCATACAAATTTTAATAAAGTTTTTCGCAGGTTACACAAATTTTATTTTTTTATATGTTACGTCTGACCACAAATTATCATGTCCTTAAGTATGTATAATGTTTAATCAGTCAAACTGTATATATATATTATATATGTGTAATCAATGAATGATGATGATGTGAATCTACCACATGGCTTGCGGTGGCCTTCTATATCTTAGTAATTTGTGATACTGACTATCCTGTGCAGACCTGGGTCTGCACAGTATAGTAGTTATGCTCATGCATAAAATATAAATTTCACAACAGACGAGAAACAAAGAATCTCTTTATATCTGTTTTTATAATATTGGTAGAATCAGTTACTTTGACATAATATTTCCAATTAATTTAGCAATCAAATAAATACTCTGCACTTGTTTTTAATATTAATCTTATAAAACCCATGAGGGTTTTATAAGATTAATATTAAAAACAAGTGCATAAGCAAGCATAGCATAGCATAAGGTCATCCTTATGCTGTATAAATGCAGGCCTAAATAAACAGATTTCTTAAGTTATACACTTTGTAGAAACATATATTTAAAAATACCATATACTAGTGATATAATGCCCCTAAATATTATTTTCTTAGCATAAACAGTAAAATTAATTCATATAGCAAAACCAACAGATTTTTATTATTATTGTCATGTCAGTGTCATCAGTGTCATTGAATTTAAAATAAACATTTAAAAATAATGGTAATATACACTGAATCTTTTTGAAATAACATCATCTGTTATAAACTATAGACAATAGATTGTTGTTCATAAATACTATTCAAAGCACAATATAATCAATAATTAAGATTTGATGCTGTCATGACTTTATAATCTATGATGATTCATCAGACTACTCCCACTGTGTATATTCACTACAGTTATGCAATTTTAACAGGTACTATGCCAGATGGATGGCAATACTCATTTCTAATAATGTTAAACCTAGTATCATACTAATAAGATGTAAATGTAATTCTCCTATGCTACTCTGTCTGACATATAAAAGTGTGAGTGTGTCTGTCTGACATATAAATTGTATTTTACAGTAATGATAAAATATAAAACTGACCTGCTGAGTACCATCTTCACTTTGACTGTCATTATCAGCATTGTCATGGATGTTGTTGTTGTTGGCAGGATTCACTGACACATTGATCTCGGCCTGCTCCTGGCCCTGCTCAGACAAGTTGGAGTCATTCGAGGCACTGTTGCTCATCCCATGACTGGTGGACTGTGACCGTTGCGTGGGTGGAGTAGCCCTCTCTGATACAATATATGACTGAGCAGTTGGACCGAGATTCACATGTGCAATGGAACTCTGTGGTCTTTGTAACCCAGCGTCTACGATTTGATGTGTTGCTGGCGTGTTTCTTGGTAACCATGTAGGGAGAGAAAGTCTTGCATTGTTACCCTGCGGAATTCATATTTAGGTGTTTCAACTTAGTTTTTTATTTACGCAAATTTTTAGTGTGTAGCTTCAGTACACCGACACTAAATATATAAAAAAACAATATCAAGGCTATTATTATAGTCTTTTTGTTATCATCTATTGCATCATAACAATCACTAAATGGAAATAAATACTTGTCACATACCATGCGCGCATGTTCCACGAGTGGCCTGATTTCCCTGAAGACACTGTTAAGACGATCTCCGAGGCCTAGGTTATTTCTATTTGGAACTGCTGGCCTGGAAACTGAATCGAGTCTGTGTAGTGCATTGTGACGCGGTGTTACCTCCGCCGGCTCATCGTCATCTATATCAACTGTCACTTGATTTGGCTGAGCCATAACTATAAACCAATTTACTATAAAAGGAGATCTATGTAAAATCTTGATGCAAAAATTAACATTTCCAAATATTTATGAGCATATCGCACGAAGGTCAACTTTTTTGACATTTGGCAAATGACATTTTGTGAAAACGTCCTAAAACCGTCGTCGATACTCAGAATTAAAGTTGCCGTCTAGAATCGTGGCATATAGGGCATTCTCTGTTATTACTTATTACAATATATATTAAAAATTGAAATTGAATAATAATGTTACACACAAATTATAATAAATAATAATAACATTATCTCTGTATGTATCTAGTCTTACGCTGTAGTTTACCATACCTAGATGACGACTCTACCCAAATGTTGATTAGCAGATATCACACAACTTTAAAAATATGAGTACTACATAGGTATGCAGGGTTTCTCACGGTGTTTTTCTGTATTATTAAAGTAGAGCGGTGCTAATGAACTAAATATTACGCCTGTAACTTTGTACTTCTCTGACCTACCAGTCTAACAGGAGACCGCGTTAAACTGCTGTAACACACTAAAGTATCATCACTTTTTTCATAGTGTTAACGTGCTTGTAATTTTCCTTAAGTATGAGGCATCACTATTAATAGCTGAGCCCATACCCGTTGTCGACAATATTTACAGGAATCATCCAATGTTGCATATGAATTAGAGATGATACGGATATCCGGTAACTATCCAATATCTGGCCTATCCGGCGGCCTAAATACTATCCGGCCGAATACCGGATAACTAGTGTCTATACGGACGAATACTGGAATTGAAAAAAAATTTTGTTAATTAATTGCTTTATTTAGTTACACTTATTTAGTTATTACTTAAGAAATACAATCAGTAATCAAAACATAATTCTAAAACTTAGAAAATGTATTAGTACCTACTCATACTGCATAAGGGCAAATTATGGTAAATTAATACTAACTCTTGTACCGCTTGTCTTCCTAAATAAGGCCAGTTTTAGAAAAACGTCTCGCTGTACAGACTGCTGCAAGGTGCTGAAATATACATTTTGGCAAACTTTGTTAAATTTGGGTATTGTTTAGCATTAGCTGCCAAGAATAAGGGTCATAATTGTGATAAATTCGCACTGACTTAAGATAAAAGTCAAGCTCACATGCTATCGCGTTTCTTTCTCCACGTTGAACCTGGCTAGTATTGTTTTCATTTGCTAACTCATTAAAGCAATCCCAAAACGTGTCATGAGCTTGCGAGATACAGCTGACTCTGTCTATTCTCCTCTCCTTTTTTTTGCCGGTGTTGAAGATGAACTGCGACTGGAGGACTCTTTACAAGACATTTTTAAATATTCCAATAGAATCTCCTGGCGCGCTCTTTCAACATCAAGCACCCCCAAGTAATTTGTTTTGAATCTCGGGTCTAGGTATTATCGATATATTCGCGCGCCGCCTAGGCAAGCGTGCTTCGTGCGATGCACCAAACGCCAACGTTTCGCCGGATATTCGGCCGCCGAATATCCGGCTATCCGGCTACAAGGTTGGCCGAATATCCTGTATCCGATATCCGGCTAAACTGCTATCCGTTTCATCTCTAATATGAATAGTAACAGTGTTATTGCGTTTTGCTCAGTGAGTGAGGGTTTCAGGGGCTCACTTAACGACCTCTTCACACGATCAGCCAATTTCTATTCTCTAATATCGGCAACGGTAACGGTAAGCACTCCAAGTTATATAAGCGATTACAACCTACAGGAACCCCCTGAAATTAAGTGGACAGTAACCTATACTTATTTTTCTATATATTTTACCTGTGGTTACATACAGGATGTGGCGTAAATAATGGATAACCCTGAAACTGTCGACTGGCCAGATTATCATCTATCATTTTCCCCACTTATATTACCATATGCCTATGGACTTTTTGCTTTTCGATACAAGGGCCCAAAAATGCATAATTCCTTAGAAAACATGTTAAAATTTGAGAATAAGTATTTTTTGGGAAGTTGTCTTAGACTGTAACAAAAAACTTGATACTGGTCTCATGATACAAGTATTCAGGAGTGATATAAAAAAAAAGAACTAGAAAATGTCGCCAATTGTAGGTAGAAATGGCAGCTGATTTTGTATGAGTAAGTACGATTTTTATTTAAAATATCAAAAATATCAATAATTTTTTCATCTATGGGCATATGGTGATATAAGTGGGATAAATGATAGATGATAATCTGGCCAGTCGACAGTTTCAGGGTTATCCATTATTTACGCCACAACATGTATGTATATACCTGATTTAGGGAACAGATTTGGCCTTCCTCTCGAGGTCCCTGGGTGAAGTATATATGAATATAATAATAGCAATAGTAATACCTTTCTTTACTCGTTTACCTACTCTTAAAAACTTACCAAAGATGTTTGTGTGTTTACACACACAAATACCTTTCATCAAATATGTATATAAATCATACGTAAAGTTAACCATTTGGCATCTCGATCATTTATAGATTTCGTTCCTTACAATTTCATAAGAAAAACTTACTACTGTTTGTTCTGGTTTTCAAATCTGAGATTGCCTAAATCCTAATGACGACTATCTTGACTTGTTGTTCCTAACGCACTGCCTCCTGGTTCTACCTACGTTAAATCTTGTTTATAGTAACTGCTCCGCTTCTTTAAAACGTAGCGTGACTGTTAAAGCCTATAAGGTATTAGGCTAAAATATTTTCTTAATGGAACTGGTTCATCGAGTAGCGCGTACAGATACAAAAACTTTAAAATATTAGTTAAGATGTGTTTCTATTAAATACACATACCTATATACACAAAACAAAACAGATTTAGTAATACCGCTGCAGCTCGGTAGCCGTTGTTTGTACAACAAAGCTAGTAAACAAGCAACAAAGCCTTGTCTGAGTTTAAGATTTTTATATTTCGATATAGGATAATCGGCACGAAGAAAAGCGATTACCATAGGCTATGATCGCGTGATGATACTAGGGTTGTCGGTAGTGCGTTAGTGACCCAATGGAAAAAATACTGAAGATTATGGTAGAGCTAGCTATGTAAGCCTCTACTTTTAGTTAACAGGTGAAGCTCATTATTACCTTTACCAAATAATTTGCAACGACGCGACGGGTTCTTCCACTTATAAAACTAAACACGGCCATTCATTATACTGTACTGTTAATGATTATACATTAAAATAAAGTAGAAAAAATACATTATTACTGTCAATAATTTATTCTGTTTTTAAATAATAGTCAATAGACCGCAATGAATTTCTAGCTTTTTGATACGATGAGCAATTAACACCTACTGTAGGTACGATACAACACGTACGTAGACACACGATGTAGATATACGTAAATTCAGTCTTTGATTAGGCTTTACACCGCCACCAGCACACGACTCGGTGTAGGGCGTCTCCGTCGAATCCGATCGTTGTTAAACTAAGACGAATAACAATGTCATTACACACGAATAAATTTTAATTTGTGCTTAAAATATTCCGAAGTAAATTATACACTATGAAATTGGACTGCGTTGTTAAATAATGAACGGTTGATTTCAAATATTCAGCACGCTCTTGGCACACGTAATGTTTATGCAGCACTCACGCTTCATTGTCCGGCCTCAAAGCGAGGACGCCTTGCAAATGAAGATCTCGTACCGCCTCTAGTAGGCGTCTCTCGGCTCTAGGCTCTCCTAACGCTACGTCAACGCTTCCAGCGCATAGCAACAGGGCTCTGAGTGCCGCTCTTGGCCAATCCGGCCTGAGACCACGTCTCACGGTAGCGCCCGCAGCTGCCGCGCCTAATCTAGCACATTCAGCCTCAAGACGGTCACCGTATTCTTCTATTAGATTATCACCAACTGATCTTCTCATTTCTGGCGTCAATGACGATAACAACAAAAGTGCGACGTCGTCCATTGGTCTTCCAAGAGATACCATTTGCCAGTCAAGAGCTATGCACTCGCTGAGACCGTCCTTCTCACGAAATAGAAGATTTCCACTCCAGAAATCTGCGTGTGCGAGTGGCGCTGGTTCAGCTGGTCTTAACAATGTCCCAAGCAAGGAAGGTGCTCTTGCACACAAAGCAGACACTGCAGCAGCTTCCTCAACGCAGTCTGGACGTCCTCTTAAGAATGCTTCAAGTTGCGGCAGTCCTCGCCGTACGAGGCGAAGATATCCTGCTGCAGCTCTTTCGCATGGAAATAGAAAATCAAATCTTTGATCTAAAGGTCCTTCTCTATCGCGCAGCGCCAGAGAGAGCGCATGAAGTCTCGCTGCTGCGTATAATGCTGATCTAGCGCGCTCCTCAGTCAAGCCTTCAGCGAAGTCAGCAGCTTCATAGCCAACTGATGTGACGTCTTCTAAAACTAACTCACTGTCTCCTCCAATTTCATCTGGAAGAAGAATAAATTTATTTCAAACTCAAATATTTGGCAAAGCAATATAATAAAAAAAATTATAAGATTTACCAACTGTTCACGTCTACATAAAATGATTGTGATAAGTCAATCGGTCATGCAATAAGGCGAGTATATATGGGGCAGCAGAATAACATGACCTAATTTTTAGAAATGTGCAAAAAGAAACCTGAATACAGGTCATACAGGCGAGAGGGGTGGGATGAAAGGGGCCGGCAATGTTACATATGACGCGCAAAGGTGAAAAGTCAAGTGGGAGAACTGGACTCGCTCATAAAAATTAAACTTTCCTAATTGACTACATTGGTTAGTCATGTTAGTTAAACGCGATATGGACAACGCATGTAGGTATAGAATATGATATAGGTATTTGAGACACTTTGATGTACTGTAAGACCTTGGAAAGACAAAAATAAATTGCTTGAGTCAATGGCTGTTGATTCGACGCGCATTGCATGCAAACGGCCGGCGAATAAACAACACATTCTAGTTGCGTATAAATATTAGATCGCGCTCTTGTATATGTAAGTACTTACCAGGTAGCCTTGCTTTAACGCATCTCGGTACAGGTAAGCCAGAGCCAGGACCGAGAGCTTCCTCAGCCAATTTGTTTAAAGCTGGTGCCAGCTCAGTGTAGAAAAGAATTTCTCTGGTATCGAATTGTGCTTCCGCCACGAATAGGCGACCGAAGGGGTCCCTGGGCGGCAGTTTAACCACAAGTGGTAAAGACCTGCACTCTCCATTACTTTCATAACAGACCGTCACAGCCAGCACTCGACTCAGAGCGCCTGCTACTCCGGCCCGAGATTCCACGTGAACCTAGAAGAGTAAAAAAAATAAAAACAAAACGCACACGTAAAGTTTCATAAATTCATAAGGAATATCGTCAGTCTATTCAATGATAGGTTAGCAATACAATGTGTAAATGGAATGGTTACAAATTACAAATCATTAATGTTACAGTGTTTACTAAGTAAAGTAATGTTAATTTTGATAATAAAACTCAATATAGTTTTTAGGCTTTCGGCTTTAGTACATTTTGCACAAGTTAAACATGCGCGGCTGAAATCCGTTTCGCATCGATAAATACTATTTAGTATGGCGTAGGTATACAGAGCGGTAATCATTAACAATCAATTAACGGTAAAGGAGATATTTAGCTTAATTCGATTTCAATAACAAATTACCTAATTGAAGAGATGCCGAAACAAGTAAATAAATGAACTAACCTCGTTGGGCGCGACCACGCCCGCGCCTGTCAACAGCTCCCGTGCCCACTCTTCAGTGAGGGCTGCATCCGCATCGCCCTCTGGGCCTGGCTCGCAGTCGGACTCATCACTGCCACTGCTGGGGGCCTCAGAGACCGCCGCGCTATCCGGCCCCCCGGCTTGCATCGTACACACTGCGCTCTCTCTATATAAACTACACTCTGCGACATCCACTATATTTATGTGTTTATAATGACGTGACTTCGCACATTTCTATATCTACAGCAGCTCTCGTATGAAAAATCGACGCGAGACGTGCGAGCGTAACGAAAAATGTTTTTACATCATTTTGGGGAGCTAGCTCTGAAACACTGAGCTCGAGTAGATGCGCCGCCGGGGGCTACGTCTCGCTTTGCCGACGTCTCGCGCATGCGTTATACTGCCTCAATTATTCATCGGGACTTCCATAACGTGTCACCCACCGCTCAATCGTGAATCAACCTATGCATAAATTGTTATTTTTGTCTAGATTAAGCGTACGTATACGGAATTTGCATATCCAAGCTGATTAAAAAAAACAGACCGTATTAATGTCAGTTTATTCATATATTTAGTAATATTCATATTCACATACACTTCTTAAAAAGTCTAATGTCTTAACTATGGATTTTATCTGAAATAGAAATTATAATTTTTATAAGTCTTAACCTATAAATGTGCCGGAAGTGGTAGACCGATCTGTATTACAACCACATTTGTCCAGCTATAGTTTTAGAACCCACACAATAGACGGAAAGCCTATTGCCGTTTAGAGAGCTCATTTCCATATTCCATGCTATGAGTGATAAACCTACATAACACTTAGCGTCCCGGGAATTGAACCCGTGACCTCACGCAAAGCAGTCGCAATTTAATAAAAACTTCTTGGTATGAATACATACTAAATAATAGACTCGTCATAAATAATACTATGTTTTAAGAAGACTTTTTTAACTTAAAAAATTTAAATGTCCTAGAGCTTAGGGCCGCCAGACGTAATTTATTTTGTAAGTAACGACTATCAAACGTCATCTTACATAAGTAAGATGATGTTCTCTATCCCACACATTTTGTGACGTTCTCTATCCCAGACTACAAAGTCTAGGTCTTAATGTTTATGTTGTTACGCAGAATACAAGTAACGTCTGAGGACCCTGGGCTCTTACACTATATTCACAGGAGACTTTGGCGTGAGACTTCAGAGTGGTGTCACCTCCCTTCAATGGCAGGATATACTCTCACAAGTACCGAACAAATTACGTTAACGCACAATAAATTACATTCCCTACGTAAGAGGTTTTCTTAGAACTTTAATACGATTTATTTTAAAATACCGCCTGAATCGTGCATATGGGAATGTGCCGTATAAGCACATTTGTTTGCTGGGTTGGTGGAGAATAAAAGCCAGAAGAGATTCTTTCTTGTAGATCTTTTTTATTCGGAGTGTTCTTCCTATTGTTGCTGCCCGCTGACTGTACCGATACCGTTTTTTTTTTGTGTATCTTAGTTGTTGGCACCAGATGGCCTCTACAACTTTACGCGGACTGTGGATGAGCGCAGAAGGCTCCCAACCCGTTTTAAAGTAAACTAGACAACGTTATCCCCCAAGGACGAACTACCACCTACCTCGGCTTGGGGCGTTGTGAGCAACGTGGATCTAAGGTGATCCACGGGATTAACGTTAGCGCGACGCGTATTCCGACCTCTGCGGCGAGGACGGAACTGCGGACAACTTTGTATGACTTCGCGAGCCGTGTAAGCTTTGTCTTGAGCGAGTATAATCCGATATTCAAATTCAAATTTCGTTTATTTGCTAAACACAGGTTTAAAAGATGATACAAAGAAAATAAAAAGTGCTGTTCTGTGCCTTACCAATATTGGCGTACAAATGTTTACATATTAATAATAAACTGTAAGTAAAATTAAAAACACAAATAATAAAGAATCTATAAAATAACCAAACTTAATGTAATAAACTAAAAGATATCAAATTTTTTTTTAATTGTGTCTTAAAGAAAGTCTGTGATGCAATAGTAACACTTTTCAGCCAAAAATATACTTAATTTCTTTCTAAAAAGACTTATGCCTAGTGTTTTTATTGTCTCTGGCAGTTTGTTAAATATTTTCGGCGCTAAACAAAATACACTTTTCCACAAAAGCGCCGTATTAACCTTACGAATATATAATTTGTTTTTACGTCTATTGCGTATGACAACATCTGATAATCCTATCATCTGGTTCATCTAATATGGGCCTAGGTCTCCTATCTTTAGATATCCTAGATGGAGTGTAATTTAACGCCGCAATCACTAGTGGGTTGGGGTGTGTCTGAGCCGAGTCAAAGTAGCTACGGGAACACTGCTTTATGAATTGCCTGATGGTCGGCAGCTCTAGATCTACGTATAGTTCTTCGTACGCGAACATGGTTCGCGCACGAACCACGGTGCTCCCGTAGCTTTGCGCATAAATCTGTTTTGTAGTGTTTGTAGCCTATGGATCCTGTTTGGCCTAACGTGTGCGAATACTACGCTAGCGTACGTCATGATGGGTCTAACACATGCTGTATATAGCCTAACCTTGTGCCTAAGTGATAGTTTAGAGCGACTGTTAATGAGAGAATGGAGCCGACCTAGCACAAAGGTTACAAAACAGCCTTAGATGAGTCGGAAGGAGAGTCGATCATCAAGGGTGACACCTAGATATTTGGCTTCTCTAGCCCATGAGATAGCGGAGCCAGACATCTTTATTTGAGGGGTTGCACCCGGAGGGTATAGGTGAGATGGTCTCCTGTAAAGAAGCACCGAATGACTCTTCTCGGGGTTGACCTTTATCCTCCATTTCTGAAACTAAGCGCCTAAGGCGCTGGCCACAGATTGGAGTTTATTGCTGACTGAGACTGGGTCTCTACCTGCATAATAAGTAGCTGTATCGTCTGCAAAAAGTGCTGTCTACGCGTACCTATGCATCGGTATGTCGGCGACGTATAGAGAGTACAGCAGCGGAGAGAGTACTGCGCCCTGGGACACACTGGCGCGTATAGCGTAAGGTGATGACAAGGCCTCCTCGACGTGGTAGTAAAAGCTTCTATTGCACAAGAAGTCTCGTATGATGAGCACGAGCTTGGGAGGGACACCCATATTGAATAGCTTGTACAACAAGCCGTTGTGCCACACTTTGTCAAAAGCCTTCGCTACGTCGAAGAAGAGGACCCCGGTGAATTGATTGCGAATGAGTCTCACATTAATGTACTCAACTATACGATGCACTTGTTGGACGCACGAATGTTTAGTTTGAAAACCAAACTGTTCGTGGGGTATGAGCAGCGATGCGTCAGCGTACGGTTTCAGCCTAACATACAATAACCGAATTCTATACAAACAAATCAGATAAGATCAAAACAAACATGAATCTTATGAAAACAAACATAAAACTATATAAAGAGGCGAATCTAATAAGAATACGAGTTATAAACCTTATATAATAACATGTAAACATTATACTAACACGTAAATACTAGGTACTGTCTTATCAGTTCACTATTCACTTAGTTCACGACACGTTCACGATTAATCATTGTATATACACTTCATTGTCTATTAACTTGTCCCGCACAGAGAACACAAAATCAAATCGAGTCTCCAGGCAATTACATAGTTATCTGTGTCAATAGACGGATCTTCATAGTAATAAATAGTTATTCTAGGTATAGCTAGCTGTTACCGGCCGAATTTTGCTTGGGTGTCAGTTCTTATGCCTTTTCTTACGGCTGGCCAGGCAAACAAAACAGAACGCATCGCATTTACTATAAGGACTATAACAATAACATACTGACCTATTATATTATGGGTTTGACAAAGTGTTAAAGGGTTTCTATACGAATAATCGAAGTAAAACGAAATATATTTATTTACAGAAAAACACATCGAGTGTACAACAATTAATACTTTTGTCAAACTGCAAAACAGTTTGTTCGCAGACTTGCCGGAATTATTCCTTTATACAGGTTCACAATATTACACTTTTACACAGACATTGGATAATCAGCAAAATAAATCAAGATATAATTATGTACACAGGATCACCGAGTATGGATATGTGTGGTGGAATAGACGCCCAAGTGGGTTCATGATCATGACTGAATCGAAAATCTTATCGCAGGCCTTAACAACAATTTAGACTATGTTTTCAAATTCTGTGTTCATTTTACATGTTACATTATACATTGATTGAAACTTTGAAATCGAAGCTAGAACCACAGGATTCCTTAATTGGATGAATATATTATTACACATAGGTATATATATATATATATATATACTTCACTTCTTATTTACATAAACCACCAAAGTTAAATGACCGCGTGTAATTTACCTATCCATGATTTGAAATATAATATTTCAATATATTATGAAATTATTTATTTTTATTTCTCGGAAATCCTTACGCGTGTGTGCGTGCGTATAAAATGTGCCACTATAAAAACAAATGGTAGCTTCGCGCGTCGCCAGTCCCAAAGACTACAATATAATATACGGTGAGACGGTTTCGGCGCGGCTAGACGTATGATGCTCCGTTCGATTCCAGGTTCCTTATAAACTTATATTATGTTGCTTGTGCGTACATACATACATACGCCACAGCCTTATTAATCTTTATATATATAATTCTACTGTATGTGTGTATGTCACTGAACTCCTCCTAAACGGCTGGACTGATTTTGATAAAAAAAATTGTGTGTGTTCATGTGGATTTGAGGATGGTTTAGATTTGGGTTTCTTTTTTTTCGTGTGTATAAGACAACGGCTGTCTGTACAGCTAGACAGTATACTATATAATATGGCTAATAATAACTTACACACAGCCTCTACTATTGTCGGCCTTGATGGCGTAGTGGTCAGTGTAACCGACTGCCACGACTGAGGTCGCGGGTTCGATTCCCGCACAAGTCAAACATTTGTGTGCATGAACGTGGATGTTTGTCTTGGTCTGGGTGTTTCTATGTATAATATGTATGTATTTACAAAAAAGTATATAATATGTATGTTTATCCATTGTCTAGTACCCATACAAGCTCTCTCTAGTTTGGGCTAGACGGTGTTGTGTGTATGTGATAGAATATTATTATTATTATTACTATATCAATAATATTATCTGGTAATAACAATGTTAGTTTAGCTGTTAGCATAATATTGTCCTATGAGCACCTCCTGATGCCTGCCTCCTCACTGATTGTGGAATAAAAAATCCAAAATATTATAGGTACAATATTTTGGATTTTTAATATGTTTTTGAGTTACCCAATAAGATACACTACAATGCTACATTTTTTATATGAAATACTGCGTCGTGAAAAGTTTGTCACTGTTTAGCTATTTTTATTATTTATTTTATACGAACAACTACTTACCTAGACTGAAAATTACGACATTCTTTAATAAAACTCAATATGTCGTCTGTATGTAATTGTCGTTAAAAGTTGGTAAATATCAAAAAAATCATACAGCATGTTTATACAGTTGAAAGATTGTAAAGAACTTGTTTGAAAAAAAAACTAACTAATATACCTACATACTTTCAGTTCCCTGAGCCGGCAAATCTAATAAGACTTGCTCTATAAACTGATAAAAATGTCAAAAACTCTGAGTAAATGTCAGTCTTATCGTTTTACTTGGATCTTGTCAAAAACGAAAAACGAATGTAAATAATTTATTATTTCGATTGAATATGTGATTTTACGACTTAAATATGGGCAAGGAAAAGTCTAAAAAACGTAGAAAATCAAGTACTGATAGCTCGAGCTCGAGCAGTTCCGACTCATCGCAGGAAAAGAAAAAACTGCGCAAGTTGAAGAAAAAGCTTAAGAAAGAACAAAAGAAGACTGAGAGAGCATTGAAAAAGAAGCTTAAAGAGGAAAAAAGAAAGTTAAAGAAGAAGCATAGGAGTAAGAGTTCAAGTCGAAGTCGTGACAACAGCAAAGCGAAAGAAGATGATGCCTCAGCTGATATACCCCTAGGTATGCCGTCACGCTGAAGTATGTAAATAAGTTTATAAAGACATATTTATCCTTTTGTATTTGCAGCCCCTTTCGATTAACGAAATGTTTTAATATTTCACATGGTTACCTAAGTGTAACTTACCATAAAATAATTTTTCGACTCATACTAAGATGTTAATCGGCTTATCATTATTGCGATATGATATCATCAGGTAGAAATTGCAAAAGTACGGCTGTGGCTAAATACGTTCCGTGGCAACAGATGTGTGCTTACAGTGATGTTGGATGAAGTCAGTGTAATACATTAATGACAAATTTACAAAATCACTGCACCATCAAGGTGTTTATCTTATTTAATATATTCTATTACCGTACAGTACCGTACCTACTATTATAGGGTATTATTGGTTTTTGTGAATAATGGCTTTTCTAATTTATTTTACAGAACTTATGGAGAAATCTAAAGCCATGGCTCCAATGACCAAAGAGGAATGGGAGAAGAAGCAGAGTGTTGTGAGGAAAGTATTGGATGAAGACTCAGGCAGATACAGGTTATCCTATCTTTCTAATATTTTGTATATTTTAATCCACATTTGTACATACATTGATTTATATCAGAATATTCCCAAAGAGGTAAAGTATACTGCAGTTACATTTAAATAGTTGTACTTTAAGTCTCACATAAAAAAGAATGAGCCAATTGTTATTTACCAGGTAGGTTGCAAAACTCCATGTTACTATTGCAGTTTTTAACAGACAAACCCAATACTACTTCACACTTACCTGTAATGTCATCTGGATCTCAAAACCATCATATAGTCAATTCTAATTTATGTTACTTGGCTTAAGAGGCGGTGAACTCAACCCCAAATTTGTACACTTATACACATTATAATCTCCCAGTGACCATAAAACCATAGCTAGCAGAATTTGAGTGTGTAATACATCTCTGGCTGTTCAAAGGGATAGCCAGAGATGTATTACACACTCAAATTCTGCCAGCTATGGTTTTCGGTTCCATGTAATTGGAGGTGAGTCTATTGGCCACTAGGCACAGTTCTCAAACAGAGTCAAGAACTGTGGCGAGTTCTACTGGGAATTCGGCAATCATAATGAGTACCAGACAACCAAATTTTTAGTTTATATAAACTTTTTATTACCATCCCTCAGTTGTGTATTGTTTTCAGGTTAATTAAAGGTGATGGAGAGGTGTTAGAGGAGATAGTGTCTAGAGACAGACACAAGCAGATCAACAAACAGGCCACACAGTCTGACGGAGCGTTCTTTCAGTCGCAGACTGTGGAGCGAAAGCATTTATAGTTTAGTTGTATTATTCATTAATATGTGACACACTTTCTTCACAAAGTTCCTACAGTCTATGGACCCACCACACTCGCACCTCAATATAGTTTATTGTCTGCATAGTCAAGATACAATTACAATGTTGTAAGTTTAAATAAATGTAACATTTCTAGGAGAGGCAACTCCTGCTTAAAAATTTGTTTCTTTTTCTATATTTATCCCTCTGTTTAGACATAGTAACAACCACTCCAATTGTCTGAAAAGCTGTTTCATTATTCAGTGAGACCACCAACTACTTTGATTTCATACCAGAGTAGAAATAATAAGCTATACAGCAAGGTAACTGAGCGGTGGGCAAAAGTAAGGCTTAGCTACGAAACATGTCCATTTTTACCAAAATGTACACAAGTTAGGCCACAAAGAAAATATAGTAGTTCTAAGAACTGATATAGCAGAGCACAGAGCATCACAATGTTGCGTAAGTACCAATCAGTGCTGTCATTCCTCGCTATATTATGGGATCTACGCCAGTCCATTTGATTATTCTTTGAAGAAATAGCTTTGCTATAGATGCGTTGTTGCGTGGTCTTCTATGGTATGTTATAATGTAGACATGGTAACAGCACAAAACAGTCACGAGCTTAAAATACACTGGTTTCGTCGAAGGTCTCGTTCGGCCCAGGCGGCGAAATTTGAACTTATACATCATCTAAGACACCAAACCTCCAGCGGACCTCGAGAACCAGCCCTTATCTTAATTAACCCATAAAAATATGCATTCAAATACCCATATGAATATAAGCAATATAGACATTTTCATTTTCATAAGTGTACACCGATATTACGGATCAAGTCTGAAGAATCTATTATTAAATTCGACTGTGTATGAGTGCGATCGTTTTCGCACGTTGCACGTATTTATCACCTGTTTCTATATAATTTGTGGTTACAGTACACTTATCCAAACTAGGTAGGTATAGGTATTAAAAAGCAATTAGCTATTTAACAAATTTGTTTATTGATCTACCTATTAACATTATAATTCATCTTTGGTTGTTGTTGGCTCCTCATTGCCAGTTTGTTCTTCGGATGTTGTCGCCCCTGTCATGCGCCCATCTTGTAGATGTTCAGTGACCAATGAAATCAAGCTCTCGAGAGGTCGTCCACCATGTTCCACATTTACAATTTTCTTTTGTTTGTACAATATTAGGGTCGGCAGCCCATTGATCTGCAATAAAAAATATTTCAGTACTAGAAATATCATAGATGTCAATTTTAATGACCGACTGAAGATTCGGTTCCGGCCTTATATCGGTTTCTGCCAATAAACAGCCGTAACTTCACGCAATTAAACTCATGTCGTACAATATAAAACTTTTCAATTATGAACACCAAAATTAGTAATCTAAATTTAATCGTTCATTAAATTTTTACTGTACTTTTTAATTAAAATTCGGCATACAATAGAATTTCTTAGTTTCGGTTTCGGCTGTATCTGAGATTGAGTCTTTAGATTGATATGTTAGTTACCTTCTCTGTTTCACATATCGGCTTTGATTGCACGCAGTCTACGTCGGCTATAAGAACGCGACTTTCATTTTGAAACCTCTCGCCCAGTTTCAGCCACAATGGACTCATTTGCATGCAATGCGCGCACCTGTAAAATTAACAAACATTATTTTATAGTACTTTTCGGGTCGACTGCCATGCGACTGACGCAACAGAAAGAGATAATGATATTTTGGGGTAAAGCTTTTTGTCAGTATATTTGTGGATATTGAATTGACTAATTCCCCATAGGCATCGATTATCATAATAGAGCACCTTACTCTACTGTGAAGGAATAAAATGATAAATAATCTATAAATAAACGAAGTCAAGATGATTGATAATTACCATGGTGCAAAATAATTTATAAACACAAATTCTTTTTCCAAAAAGGTTTCGAAAGTCTCCTCTGATATTCTGGCGACAGGCAAAGCTTTCTTTTTCTTCATAAATTTCTCAGGATCGTGATTTTCCGTCAGCAACATTTTTTCGACGTAAGCTTTTAAATCCTCTATGTTATCTGCATCTGCTACACCCATCTGGGAAAAAATATATATTCAATTTAGTGAGTAACTTGTAAAAAATCCATCAATATTTTCATATAAAACTTGGTATTATGATATTTTTGAAATAATTTAATGTGAGGTGACATGGTACCATCATCGTTAATAAAAAGTACCTACGAACGCAATTTGAAAGAGTCATCGCAAAACACGTAGGGGATTAGTAAGTCTTTTTTTATATAAAGCAGAGCTGCTGCATAAGGAACACGAACTTTATGTGGATTACACTATGCAAGATTCAGATGAATACTTATCATTTATTTACAGAGGAATGCCATTTGACATCCAGAGTTCTATAGTTATAAATACAAGATGTCAGTACATTAGAGAGCACTGTACAAATTGACTAATATATATTTCTAATAATATTAAAATTATGCGATATGTTATGCGAATTTAACTTACAATTCTGCCATTGACAATCCACATTAGGTAAGGATATTGCTTAATATCAAAAGTCTTGCAAGTCATCTCATTGTCCATGCAGTTCACTTTGCCAATCTGTATGTAGTCATTGTGTGCGTATTGAACTGCAAGTTCTGCCCAAATGGGGGCCAGTTTCTGAAAATGTTCACCATAACATTATCAAGATTCGCTAGATTGTATTCTGTCGTGACTGTAGTGTCTGTCTCTGTTGTATGTATAAACATATAATTGAGACAGACACTACACTACAGAATACAATCTAGCGCATTGCGATTATTGCCGGCAAATATAGTATTCAACAGATGTAAATCTTACTTTCATATATAAAAATGAATAATATTCTAATGGGTATATATTTATATAATCTAAATAGGCATAGAGAGTGCTACATCATAATTACTTCCAAATACATTAAGGTGATCACTGATCAGATTCAATATTTTGTTAAATGGGATGTTACCCAAGACCAAAGACTTTAAAACCATTTAAAATAAATAAATTTGCATTTGCAATCAAATCTGAATGTAGTAAATGTCAAATCTATATAAATAAAAATCACTTATTGCCATAATATGTATGATGGAGCATCTGTCATTTGCCAGCGGCTCATGCACGAGCCGCTCCAAGTGTACCTCTGTTTATCAGCGGCTCGGATACGAGCCACCAAGTGCCACGCCACTTTAAACCTTATTTTACTAACATAACGATTCATTTTTTGGCTATAAATGGATTTTTTGGGCATAGCATTTAAATGGTACCTATTCTTATATGAAAAATATTTATTGACGTTTTTTTATTAAATTTAATTACGTGATATGTATTTTTGTATTAGATTGACAAGACGACTGTTGGGTCACCTGGTAGCAAATAAAAAAAGCAGGCCATGAACTGCTACATCAGTGCTTGTAGATACATATAGGCATTTGAGAGATATAGTGATATGTTCTACTATAATATATTTCCAACCCTTAATTTAAAATACTAATTGCTGCCTATTTTCATACCCAATTTCTTAGCTGTTCTCTTAGAATGTTTTCTTTTGAATGATATTTACTTTAATATAAAATAAAAATAATCATCCCTATAGCGTGCTGCGCGCCGCAGGCTTGACAGGTCTTTAATATTATTTTACATTTTGTGTAAAGAATAAGAAATGTTGTGCCAATTGTAATTAATTTTCTTACATCATATCACATCACATTTTAACAGCAATTTTAGATTTTGTAACATAAGTATTCTGCGCGTGGTATTCGAGAGAGCAGTAAGTCAGAGATTTGGAATGCTTCTCTACTGTAAACAACATATTTGTTCTATTTTTTGAGGCACTGTTTTCTAAAACTGCCTTTTCTGACTTACTGCCCTCTCGATTACCACGACAGTATTATCCTACCAAGAAACACCTTGTTAAGAGCATTGTGCATAAACAGTGTTACTGGTTAAACATTGTACATACTTAAGGACATGATAAGTTATAGTCAGACGTAAAATATTAAAAATAAAAAAAAATTGTAATCTTGCTAAGAAAACCTTTATGAAAATTTTAATGAAATACCCATAAATGTGAACACTGCGCGTGTCGCACACAGTCGAGCGCGCCGCGCTACCGAAAGAAAAGGACGGGCGGGGGTGCAAATTTGGGAGTGTGCGGGGTGCGGTAGCGGAGGGCGGGGGCGGAGGTTTTGGCTACCGAGTCGTTTCGTGCAATTACTAAGGTCGCACGACCAATCGACTCGTCGCTCGCAAGAGTGTCCATACATTAAGTATTTATTGGATAACTAGGACGAATTTTAAGTACCTTTATTTTTTAGATATTCAGGTCCAGAATTGAGTACTGAATAACCTCCTTCAATATGTCCAGTCTTTTACCAATCACTCTGTATACATACTGATGGAAAAATAGAATATAAAATATGTTTGCCATAGGTACCTGTGATGCCTTGCACCATGATGCATAAAACATGATGAAGTGCTGTCCTTTAGATACAAACTTCTCAATATTGTGGTCATTTAAGTAAGCCATGCTACTGTATATTTTCACCTCTGTGGAGTCTTTGTCTGTACTTACACCCTGAAATAAAATAGTAGATAGATTTGATTTTAGCAATGTTTAAAAAAACTTGCAATAGTTTATGGTAAGTAATATTGTCATAAAAGACATAAGTACCTACTTCATTATGTAAATAAGATATTGTTTGATTTACATAATATTGTCTTCTATTTACGCGAATGTTATTAATAATATATATTAGTTAATATTGTTTGATGTTTTATTTCTTGGATAGTGCTCAGACCCTGAGGCCTAGAATGTTTTATTCATTGTATGACTTCTGGCTGATTAATAATGTAAAAATAAATTGCACGGATGGCATAGTGGTTTAAGTGGTCGCCTCACCACTGACACTGCACCGAATGTAGTGGGTTCAAATCTCACACACAAAAAAGGACAAAAATTTGTGTGATCCACAAATGGTTGTTCAGAGTATGGATGTTTTTGTGTCCATTGTTTGGATGTTTGTAAAGGTTTGTTTGCTTGCAATACAGGAAATATACATAGATAGGAGGGAGTTGTCTTTTTTAAAATTAAAATTAAAGTTAAAACATACTGATAAAGTGATAACTACTTGGCTTGAGCTTACCTCTGATTTCATAGTGAAGATTCCACTTAAAAATAATGTAAGGGATGGCAGATCCCTAGTACCCTTATACTCTATAGGTGAAAATGTGTTTTTATGATAATAGTGCAGAGTTGGATATCCTGAAAATTTTACAATACACATTTATTTATTGTCCTTGTCAGTTGTAATCTCTATAGATATAAGATAAAGTATCTATGCAACCCAAGTAACTTTAATACACAGAATATAATGTTATATTAATGGTAGAAAAGGTCTATTTTCTTATTTCTCTCAACAAGGGACAGCTAATAATACAGCCTTATGAGATAAAGCAAGCACTCTTGAGACTTAATTACATATTGCTTATATTTAAAATAAATTCAATGTGGTGATCTATCCCTCATCAGGAGATTATCATTCCCTAATCTAAGATTAAGTCAGAGCAAAGGTTGATCAATGTGTAGTTAGAAATAAATACTTTTACTTATTGTATTATGAATTAAACTTTTACATGGTTGATATAATAGAATAATGCATGTTACCTGTTATGTCGTTTTCATTGCAAAGCTTAAAATGTAAAGTACAGTCAACTTGAGCGATTGCAAACTTAGAATCTTTAGTGTTTACAAGCTCTGCCAGTTCTGCCCATATAGGATGGAATTCTGTACAGTGGCGGCACCTGAAAAATAGCGCATTATTTGGTTGGAGTATACGAAACGGGGCACTGAGGAAAAAGAACATGGAATACGTAGCAAAAATTAAATTTTTCTTAAATTGTTTTTTTTATTCTATCTTAAATCTTATATACGACTAAAGTCATCTTGGAACTTTTTGCCTATGATGTATGTGAGAAAATCGGCGATGATAAAATTTTCTAAATGTTTTTTCTTAGTGCCCCGTTTCGTATCTACTGACCCATTATTTACATAAGTTAACACTGAATCTTTTTATAATCTAATATACACGTTTTCTAATTGGAAAATTAAATCTTGGTAGCCACCTATGTTGAAGGTTTTGAAGATACTATTTAGTACTTACCAAGGTGCATAAAACATAACGAAATTGCCATCCATTTCTTCAATTTGGTATTTGAAATTGTTCGCATTGTATTCGTAGACAGAGCTTTCTTCCAGTGCAACAAAATATGGTAAAAATAGCAAATAAAACATACCAACTATTCGTAACATTTTGAAATTTTAAGTCTATAGTTTTCTAAATATATATTTTACGTATTTTGGAGGTCATAAGCGGTCACTAAAGAAATAAATAAAGACTATACATTATAGTAATAGAAAAGCATAATACTGCTCTGAAATCACCAATGAAAACTTCACAACAAAATGTTTTTTATTATTTTTTTACAGATTACGTACAAATACACAGGTAATTATCGTAAATCGATACGCTGTAGCCCGTTAGTCGTATGTGTTCTGTGCGCTGTAGTAATAATTCTTTATTCGTTTCATAGATTATACTCGGTGCAAGCTGTCTATTCATTATAGTTTTTATCGAAAGTCACCTATTCACGATAGTCTCAGAAAGTAAATTATCGAATATTTATTTATTATAAGTAAATAATATAATACAAATAATAAAATCTTGTCGTATCACATAATTTATGTTTGGAACAATATTCAATTATTAATATAATTTCTCTAAAACAACAAATATAGTAACAAAATAAAATACTGAGCATCTGTAAACGTCACTATGCCGTAGCTTTTATGAACATACAAAAGAATGTGGTAATTCTTCAAAATGGTCGCTTTGTATGGTTTGCCAACTTGCATGTCTGTGTTTCAGAGTTCTTTGTTTTCGTAATACATTTGATATTATTACATCTAAGGAAAAGTTTATGCTAATACTCAGTTGTGTCGTTTGAGTATGAACATTGCTATTGTAATCCTAATTTGTGGTGTCCAAGAAAGATGTCATCGGTAATGTGAGAGCTCTCCGATAGAATTTTTATTTTACGCGATTATGACGTTTGTGATTCCCATTCGGATTTGCAGAAAGTGAGAAATATCCTGGTAATTTGTTGATATTACATATACTACTAGAACAGTACCTGTAATGAGTTATACATAAGAAACAAAGCTGACTCTAATTTTGGCATTCCACAGTACTATGTCATGATTGCTTCGTGTTGAACATTCTTTTGGCTTGAATTGAACCTGGAGGATTAACTGGGTATAAATTAATTTCGGACCCAATCTTACTGTGATTGTATTGAGTTTACACATCATTTTTGGTTATGGTGAATGTTCCAGTAATATTGTTGTTATTCATGATATTAGAACTATGCCCATGTCAAATAGAACATAACAATCCAGTAAGATAAGAAGTTGTCTTTGAATGTATTAGACAGTAGTAGTCTTTCAATTAAATACAAATAATGCTATTTTATTTTCAGTCAATTGCCAAAACTTTGAAAGTACTGGACAAGCAAACTTTGATACAAACCAGGCAGTAAAAAGGAAATAAACAAACGAATTTGAACACATCTGGACTAAAAGTTGCAGTAAAATATTTGAGTGTATATTAAATGAACGGTGAATAGTGACCATGAGTGTGCTTAGAAGGTGGTGTGTGCTTGTGTGATGGGAGGGGTCGGGTGAGAGGTGAGGCGCTCGGGCGCGGGCGCGGGCGCCATGAACCCGCCGGCGCCCCGCCAGGCGGCCGCTCGCTCCGGCTATCACCAGAAGGCGCTAGCCCAGATACGCAACTCATTACTCCCATTTGCTAATAATGGCAACTCGGAACCTCCTGGCTCATCTGCAGCGAGCACTGTCAGTTCGGGAGTTAGTTCTGGCTTCAGCTCATCATCGGGAAATGGTCTTGATAAAGATTTGACTGCATTACCTCAGTCTTTAAATCAACTGATTGCTCTGGGGTATGATGAGGTAAGAGATTAATTTGTATTTTTTATCTATGTTAATAAATAAATAGTTAATGGTTCTCATTATCATGGTATTCAGTAGTCACTTTTTCAAAACTGTCTCATTATATGGCTATGATACTGCTAATGCCAGAATAATTAATTACAAAGAGGAAAATTGAATTCATACATTATGTACATGCATATAATATGTATATGATGGATATACATATTATATGACAGTTGACATTTAGGTACATGTAGTTGTTCTATTTCAACCAGAACAGATGGATGTCAAGGAAAAGTGGGCAACTGCCTATAAGCTCTGTGCCCAGAACAATTTTGTATGATATTTACTCAGATATAACCTATCTAAAGGCTTTGATATTATTATATTTGTATAATCTGGCACTGTTTGTTGTATACATATATAATAGATAATAAATGTCGTTAATTTGTTAATTACTTAATTATGTATATTGTTCATTATTACATATAGAAATCATATAATTGAGTCTCTACTGGTTCTTTGTGAAACAGATACCTTTGATTCAGAATCAGCTCCTCAATAGCCATAACTAAAATATGCTCTAAATTCACCCATAGTTTCACGCATATAATTATCACTAAAAGCGTAGATAGCGGAGGAATACTCCACATTTTACCAACAATGGTTTAAGTTTACATAAAAGGGGGCAAATCCATTAACTGAGCACAGGTTCAGATGCTGTGCTGCTAATGACAATTTATTGATGGGAAAACCTAATAACGCAGCCAACCCGGTTATTGAATCTAAGAAGTCATGCACAGCAGTCGCTTCACTACCGCTGCCCTACTGTGGCAGTACTGTGAAAATTATGTTTGATTTTAAAGAATTTGACAATCATATTTACATAACAATACAATATACAATGTTAGTAAACACTGTATACAATGATGATGCACTTTTAATGCACCTTACTATTAACCTGGGAGCAACCTGCTATAGAGTCTATAGAGGTATTTTCCTTTGGTAAATGTCAGAAATCAGATGTTCTACTTAATGAATTTTGAGCAGACCTGACGATAATACTTGAATAGTACATACATACATAGATTCATGCCTGTTTCCCGAGGTGTGTACATTCAATACATTTTTGATGCCTATATGTCATGCAGGTTTCTCTTTTTCCAGCCTTTCTCTGATCTTGGCAGAAAGTTTCGCCTAGGTCTGTTACTCTCAAGTGCCCATGTAAAGTGTTATACTTTCCTGGTCAATCTTTGCCATGTGTGTAGCTACTCTTACAATATCTTCTTGATCAGTTTAATTGCCGGTTTCTATATAGAGATGTAAATACGCTCGAGTCGGCGCTAAAACGCTCAAGTCACTGCTCGAGCAGTTTTGAAACGCTCGAGTCTTTAGATAAAAAAGCTCAATTATTATAGCGCCGAACTCGACGCTCGACTCGAGCTTGAGCGCGAGTGTTTACAAAGTATGTTGAGAATAAATCAGTTTATTAATAACTACTTATTGTATATGTTATCCCCGCGGCTTTGCCCGCGTGGAATTGATTCGGCACAGAAAGTTTTATCGCTTCCCTCAGGACTATTTCGCTTAACTGTGGGGGGTTATTTATAAATATAATAAATTAAAAATAAATTTTATTAAATAAATATTTTTATATTATTGGTAGTAGACACAGTTACTTAGGTAGTATGGTATAAGTATGTGCGAGTATATTTAGTTGATAAACAACAGAGTTTTATTCGTAAATTAAACTTTATTTATTGTTAACTTAAAAATTTATTGTTATTGATTTATGAGAAATGTGATGAAAGTGAATGAAGCCAGAGAAGTGTGTCAGGATCGTAGCAAATGGAAATCCGTAGTCTCTGCCTACCCCTCTGGGAAACAGACGTGAATCTATGTATGTATGTATGTATGATTTAACAAAACAATAAGTTGTATGTCTTTTCAATATTGGTGTGGATGACTTTAGAGAAAACTCTGTTACATATTTTACATGTAACACGACCCGCGAGGGTTTTAAAGTTAACCCATTTCCAATTGTTCAGATCTTTATCACACTTAGGTAAGTCCAGCATTTCACCACTAACTTCCATGTCATTCTCACTACCTCTAATGATATCGCTATCTTTATCCATTTCATGAGAAACACTCGACATTATGAACGCAAAACAATAAGCAAAATAATGATTACTTATAGAAAATAAGCAAACACATAGATAAAAATGATTTCCGATTTAAGTCGAAGTGCATAGTCATATCACGCGTCATAATGAATAAAGAATACCCTCTAACAAAATAATTATTAAAATACCCACAGTAAAAATGGTAACGCTCCGACGCTTGAGCGCGCAACTTTAGCATCGAAACTCGAGTCTTCAACGCTCGCGAGTCTTAAAGGCTCGAGCGTTTAACGCTCGAGTCTTGAGCGCTTATAAGCGTCGACTCAGCGCTCAACGCTCAACGCTCAGTGCTTATTTTTACAACACTATTTCTGTATTACTTAAAATTCTCTTTTTCAAGTAGAAGGACTATAAAATCACTACTCATCCCCTGTAGTCTTCATTGTAAATTATATAAATTTACCATATTATGTTAAATAATTTGTTTACCTGTTGTATCTATAAATGCTGTAAAACCAACTGATGTATACATACCAACCAATACATAATTATTAAGTTTTTATCCTTTGTAATGGTTTAATTACATAATAATCTATGATAGCAAAACAATGTATTTGAAGACAAAAAACATTTAATAGAATGTACCTATAAGAAATCCTCTGGACATTTTCAAGGCAGTCCAATATGATGCCCATCCGATGATGGAAAATCCTTGTTAAGTTAAACACTAGAGATGTCGGGTCAATAATCCACCACCATCCACCCTTCACAGTCATTTTTGCCAAGAGCAAGTCAGTATCAGATGATAGATAATATTCTCTGGTTAGTGTTATCATTATTTTTCATGTCCTTAGGCCACATTATAGGTCAAACTCTGTATGATATGGGATTTTACGAACATTCAACTAACGGACAGAAAGTAGACCCAGATACAGAACATTGTGTGGATCACATAAATAATTGTCTGAGTAATATTCGAACCCACTATCCACAGCGCGACAACAGTCGCGAGGCGATCGCTTGTCCGCGTGTTATACGCGCAATCGCAATAATAATAATAAAGTTTATTTATTTTGTTTCACAAAGGTTAGGTACTTATACTAGGTATATGTTATTATGACATTAATTAACAAAATGTACCTTTGTGAGAGACTGGTATCTGAACTAGGAAAATCCTGTCAGACAGATTACCAGGCTCCCTTCGTACATCGAATCACAGATAGTGGAAACTATGTGAACTATAAAGTGATTAAACTAATACCAAGTAAAATAAATAAATGAAAGTGACGTTAAACAAATTTAAGTTACAAATATTAATGTGTGTGCGTGCGGGCGTGTGTTTGTGTGTGTGTGTGGTTGCGCGCGCGCGTGTTATGTGTTGTGAGTGTATGAGTGCGCACGGGAGTGTGTGTGTGCATGGATGTATAATATGTTTATATCAATGTTTCAGAAGATTTTCTATTGCATCCTAACTGAGTTTGTGTAACCATTGGGAAACAATTTGCTTGCATTTATTTTTCGAAAGGGAATATATTTCAAGGGCTGAATTAATGTTGTTATACAAATGACTACCCAGAAAACAGTACATTTTGCAGGACAGGCTATTTCTATATAGAACAGGTGGACATATTCTGTTTCTACATCTCTGTGGGTGGTTAGATGATATGAAATTGATATCGGAATGTTTTTTTAGTACTGTATACAGAACATAGAGTTGGCGAACTGTGAGTACATTACAGAAACTGTATAATTCAGATGTTGGATAATAGAACGGCAGGAAGTGTGATACTTTTAAAACAGCTCTTTGAGCTTGTTCCACTGGAAGAATCAAAGACTTTGCAGCTACTCCCCACACTGTGATACAGTACGTGAGGAGGGACTGACATAAAGCAAGATAAGTCATTTTAATTGTGTTTTTGTCAACTACATTTCTGATGATACAATAGTACGATACCCTTAATCTAATCACTAAAAAAAAGAAGGCATCCTATATTGCTGTTGGACATAGGTTGAATATAAAGTAGTAATAATCTTGTATATTTGGACTTAAACTTATGATTCACTTGTTCCTATATATCTGCATAATATATTTCTCATAGTAGTTTGCATTTGACTTCATATTTTAGCAGCCGTATTATATAAGAACCTGCCTTAAAAACGGTTTTGTACCAAATAGAACTAAATAAATAAAGTCACACAGTTGCTGCAACTACCTCTTGATCGGTTGTAGTTTATTTAACTCGCGTTTTCATGTTTGACGATCGCGTCGAGCGAAGATCAGAAGGCGGGCACTTATGGTCCAAGTCGGGCAATAAGTTATTACGATTTTTCTTGGGACGGTGTTTGGAAATATGTCCAATCGACCATAGTACAGAAAACGTGCTGGCGAAATATTCGTGTGCACCTTTGCCTAACTTCAGAAGTACACTAGTGTGAATCTATGTTTGTAAACAACCTATATTATGGCTTTAAGAAAATAATCGGTACGGGCTAACTTAGTTGGTAGCCGACCGAGGTATGACCTCAAGGTGTCTGCACACCAAGTTACAAGTCAATATTTTTCCATTTAAAATATGTGACCCCTATATCTCTGGGGTTTTTTGACCCACAGGGCCCATATTCAAACTCGACTGAGGTATGAACCCAAGGTGTCTGCACACCAAGTTACAAGTCAATCGGTCCAGTGGTTCCGCAGTTATGCCGGTCACTAACAGACAGACACACAGACCCACATAGTGTTTACATTAACCTCTTCGATAAAGACCAGAGATTAATAATAATAATGTCCTTCAGACCGAATTTCGGTCACAGCGGCCAATCTTAATGAAAACTGGCCATCTGCGCAGGAGATATTATAGTGCACAAGCGTGTGCGCAAACACAAGTATCCCTCACTCTCTGTCCCTCACTTTCATGATCCGATGGGACGGTAATCCGACACGACCGGAAAGAAATCAGAAAATACCATTTTAGGGTTGCTCTTCTGCTTTTCCCATTTTTAGGTTTTCTTTAGATATCCGATCAGTAATTTTGATGTTCACTGCATTATAATTAAATTTAAATATTGATTGTTTTTTTCGATTTTCAGGATCCAGCGGTAAGGGCGCTAAAATATGCTGGTGGGCGATTCGATGCGGCGCTCGATTACCTGTCGAAACAACAAGAAACTCTCAATGGAGTCCTCAAGCCGAGCAATTTAAACGCCCTGAGCACTAAGCTAATAAGGAAACCTAGTCTAGAGCGCGAGATCAACCTCCACCGAGGGAGCCCCGCACTCGACTCCGGCGCGGGGAGCTCCCGGTCCGACAGTCCGCGGCCGTCGGACGCGCCGCCCCTCCCTCACGAGAAACTGAGTAGGCAGTACTCGCCGTCGGGTTTCTCCGAGCCGCCGCCCCCACCTCCCCCGCGATGTCCGTCCACGCCGCCCGTCATGCCGTCGGTGCAGCAGTTGATGAAGCGCATGTCGCCGGCGCCGCCGCTGCCACCGGCGCGCGGCACGTCGCCCGTGGCCGCCGCGCCCACGCCGCCCGCGCGCACGCCCATGATCGTTCAGAACGGCCCGCAGGTGCAGCAGCAGCTGTCGCAGCAGTTCCAGGCGCTCAGCATCTACCAGACGGGCGCAGGCGGCGCCGAGCTCCCGCCCCCTTACCCCATGTCAGGCGTGCCGCCCCCGCCTTCCTACTCGGTCTCCATGCAGAACCGCCAGAGCCCGACGCAGTCGCAGGACTACCGAAAGAGTCCGTCGTCGGGGATCTACTCGGGCGGCACCTCAGCCGGCTCGCCGAGTCCCATCACGGTGACGCAGTCGACCGGCTCGGCGTCGGGCATGACTCGCCCCACGCCTATTCAGGCGTGGACCGCGAGACAAGCCGTGCAGCCGCCTATAATCATGCAGTCTGTCAAGAGTACGCAAGTGCAGAAGCCGGTCCTTCAGACGGCCATCGCGCCCGTGGCTCCGTCGCCAGTGGCGAGCTCGGGCGCACAACCTCCCCCGCCGTCGTACGCGAGCTCCATACAGCAGAAGCAACAGGCGCAGACGCCACCGAGCTATCCCTTAGCGCCGAAACCGCACGCGCCATGTCCGACACCTCCCGTGATACCAACGGCCACCACTCCCACCGTCCCGACTACAGAACCGCCGAGCTATGCGATCACGATGCAGGCTCTGGCGGTGCAGCGAGGGATGCACCCCGTTCCACCGCCGCCGTACGGCAACCAGGCCGATAACACGACCACTGTCAATTCCCACCACTCCCCGTTACATAAGAAGTTTTCGAATAATGGCGAATCTTCGCAGGTAGAAATTAAGTGTCCCAATCAAAATTGCACCAATAATCTCCTAAAAGATAGTGTAGCGACGTCCAGTTCGGATAAAAGTTCGAACGGTTCGTCGGAGCGTCGGCCGAAGGGCGTGGAGAAGATCAGGCATCAGTCGCCCATACCCGAGAGAAAGAACATCAGTAAAGAGAAGGAAGATGAGAGGCGAGATTGCAAAGTTAGAAACTATTCACCTCAAGCTTTTAAATTCTTTATGGAACAACATGTTGAAAACATACTGAAATCGTACAAACAGCGAACTTTTAGACGTATGCAGTTGGAGAAAGAAATGACTAAAATAGGTCTAAGTGCGGAGGCGCAATGTCAGATGAGGAAGATGTTATCTCAGAAAGAATCAAACTACATCAGGTTAAAGAGAGCTAAGATGGACAAGTCGATGTTCACGAAAATAAAGCCGATCGGTGTGGGTGCATTCGGGGAAGTGACGTTAGTGAAAAAGATTGATACTAGTCATCTATATGCCATGAAGACCCTGCGGAAGGCCGACGTGCTCAAGCGCAACCAGGTGGCGCATGTGAAGGCCGAGAGAGACATATTGGCGGAGGCCGACAACGAGTGGGTCGTTAAACTGTATTACAGCTTTCAAGATAAGGATAACTTATATTTTGTTATGGACTATATACCTGGTGGTGATCTGATGTCTTTGTTAATAAAGCTGGGTATATTTGAGGAGAGTCTCGCCCGGTTCTACATAGCGGAGCTGACGTGTGCGGTGGAGAGCGTCCATAAAATGGGCTTCATCCACAGGGACATCAAGCCCGATAATATACTAATAGACCGGGACGGTCATATCAAGCTGACTGATTTCGGTCTGTGTACGGGATTTAGGTGGACTCATAACTCAAAGTACTACCAGAGAAATGGTGAGTATGTTGTTATTATTTCTATTTATAAATGCATGGATATAAGTGTATAAAATATGATGATTCGGCATTATAAAGTGACATTTTTAACGAATATAGATACTACAATACATGTGTGTCAAATACATAGACAATTAGCTTCGATAAGCTGTGAATATCGATGCTTGGAAGCCAAACAAGAAATAAGTAAGGTAGTTGGGTACATCGCGATACCTATTTTGTCATAATGTACTTTCGAATATGATTTCAATGCAACTGTGCTAATATCCTGTGCTTATATTGCAAGATAAGGAAAATGAGCTCTGATTGGGACAGTCCATGTTAGTTCATAAGCCAAAGGCCGGACATCGTAAGAGTATAATCTAAAGAAAATGTGTGTGTCGTGTATTTTATTGTCCATACACAATATTCGGTTAGTTTACAATCTTACTAGGTTAATTGTGAACTACCGATTCTCGTTATTGACTTATGCAACAAACTGGGGAAGACACGAGACCGACGCCTACACTACAACTGCAAAATTCTTTGGCGCCAGTCCTCACATCAAGTGCGTTAATATTTTTATAGTAACATTAAAGTTATGCATATGCCAAACTGAAAGGAGTTTTAAGGTATCGAAATTTGTACTACCGTACATAGATTTCTATATATTAATTTATTTGCTAATGTGGAAACCACATCAGCCCTTTTATTCTGAACAGGTTCTATATAGAACGTATGCAAATAGACAACGCGATTTTGGGTTTAAGTATAACATCTGTAGTATACTCTGGTTTTCTAATATACTAGCTGACCCTTGCAACTATGTCTGCGTTACATAAGAGAATTTGCCCCGTTTCTGCAACATTTCGCATTAATGTTCTTCTCCTATTGGTCGTTGCGTGATGATATATAGCTTAATTTTTCAATTCGTACCGGTAGTTACTGACATAAGCACGTTCAACCAAACAAATAAACTCTTCAGCTTTATAATATTAGTATAGATATTATTGACTAGCTGTGCCCGCAGTTTCACCTGCTTTTATGATTACTGCGGCGCTCCCGTGGGTCGTAGCGTGATGTTATATAGCCTATAGCCTTCCTATACTGCCGTGAAAAGCGGTATCTCAAAAAAAATTGTTAATTATATTTTTATGCCATCGGGTAGCGTAAAAAAATACGCATCTAATGAACTAAGTCTTATAGCGGTTTTTTATGAATGGGAAGATTACACAACTCAGTATAAACTGCCTCGAATTAACCCGCGTCCGATATAAGTGAAATGGTTGAAGTAGAAGTTAAACGAGGCAGTTTTGATTTGACGTACAAAACTGGTTTTAACAAGGATCCCATCACTGCCAGCATAATTGCCAACAAAATTTTAAAAACCCAAGTTTTGTTGATTTCCATTTAATAACTAAAAATAACTATCTGTAAGGTAATAAGAAAACTACTTTTACATAACTTCAATTATCTCGAAACTAGCTGTCACTGAGATACCGCTTTTGCGCTTAGCACGGCAGTATATACATGGACTATCCAACACTAAAATATTTTTTAAATTCGCGTCGGCCGTTCCTGATGTAAGGGCGTTCAGCCAAATAAAAAATCTCTTCAGCTTTATAATATTAGTATAGATATTATTGATAACTAATTCTCATTCAGATCACGGCAGACAAGACTCGATGGACCCTGTGGACGGCGAGTGGGGTGCGATGGGCGAGTGCCGCTGCCACCAGCTCAAGCCGCTGGAGAGGCGACGTAAGCGCGAGCACCAGCGCTGTCTCGCGCACTCGCTCGTCGGCACGCCCAACTACATCGCGCCCGAGGTGCTCACGCGCACTGGGTACACGCAGCTGTGTGACTGGTGGTCAGTCGGGGTTATATTATACGAGATGCTGGTGGGCTCACCGCCATTCCTTGCGCCTACGCCCGCCGAAACGCAACTTAAGGTATGTACACGTTTACGTAAACATTTTATAGGCGTCATATATGTACCTACCACCCCACCTAACTGTCCCATTTCCATAGATCCCATCTCTAACCCGTTGAGGGACCAGCACTCACCTTATGAGTCGACTCATTGGTGGCTGAGTTCTGGGCACCAAACGGGTTAATTCCTGTCTCTTGGAGTTCACACGTGCTAGTTATTAATAAGGGAATTAATTATTTAAACCGACTGAGGTCTCGGGTTCAAATCCCAAATCGGGCAAATAAAAAGTTATTGGGTTTTTCTGACAAGAAATTCTCAATAGCAGTCCGTAGTTGAAGAGTTGACAGTGTTACACTCCACCGTGCTTTGGTAAGCTCGTAAGACCGTTGGTCTTGCGTCTGATCTTTCTGCAGTCGTTTCGGATTGCCGTCCCATCCGATTATGAAAGTTAAGGAATAGAGTGCACTTTAGTTTGAGCACACACTTGTGGACAATTATATATCCTGCGCAGATGATCAATCTCCGTTAAGATTGTCTGCCGCGACCGAAACCTTATTATATTTATTTAAAGCGAACACATCAATCAGTTTGCTAGTTTGCCACCTTTGTTGTATACAATTAATAAAACAATGATAGAGTTCCTTCCAAACTTAAAGAGATAGATTTAATGAGAACTGGGACAGCAGAGCGGCCCCTTCTTTTAAGTTAGGCAACATGTATTTTAAATATAAATCACGTGACGGTACGCAAACTTTAGCATTCGCTTCCTCCAATTATACACACAGCATCTAATCGTTTGGTCAACTTTCTTCCAAATACGACGACCGAAACTACTGGCCGGACCTCTTCCCTTTCCTAAATTAAGGCGCCGCGCCCATTGGTGGCACGGCATGTCAAGATATTTTTAGGCGACGAATAAAAATATAACCTTATCGTATGGAAAAAAAGTTGAAATTTCAATGTTAACAGTCGTAAGTACAAAAACAATACCGCGGTATGCTTAGGCATGCCATGTCGGCAGCCTTCGGAACGCTTCTGTATCCCTCGGAACGCTTTGGCAGTCTTCGGGATACCGCGGCAAGACAGCGCCCGCCCGTACCCGAAGTACCTTAGACACTTAAGGACGTCGCGGCATACCTAAGGATGTCACGGCATAGTTACCACCAGTGTACGCTTACATGTAGGGATGCTGAAGGATCCCCTGCCGTGCCGTGCCGCCAATATGCGCCGGCCTAAGTAACGTAAATTACGCACATATGTTAGATCTTTTATAATGTGTTATTATAATGCAGGTAATAAACTGGGAGAGTACACTTCACGTTCCGGACGCCGCAAACCTGTCGCCGGAGAGCAAGGATCTAATCCTACAGCTGTGCTCCGGGCAGGAGACGCGGCTGGGCAAGGACGCCAACGAGGTAAAGAATCACCCGTTCCTCAAAGGGATCGACTTCGACAAGGGTCTGCGGCGGCAGGTGGCGCCCTACATCCCGCGCATCGAGTACGCGACCGATACGTCAAACTTCGACCCCGTGGACCCCGACAAGCTGCGCAACTCCGCCAGCTCCGACTCCAACAAGTCGGACAGCGAGCTCCTCGACAACGGTAAGACGTTCCACGGCTTCTTCGAGTTCACCTTCCGACGGTTCTTCGACGACGGCTACACGAACAAAATAAACCTCGACGACAACGACAACCAGGGCCCCGTGTACGTATAACGAGCGCCGCCACGCCGACAGTGATAAAAGAGACACTGAGACTAACTTGTAGGATTTTTTTACAAAGTGTGTGCCTTTGACTCTCTCTATTAAAACATTAGGTTTTTGTAAACGTAACGAATAAAACGTATTTAAAATTAATTAAAAGCCGTATTGTTAATAATCCCGGTGATAATGTTGTAATATTGTATCGTTATGTATTTGTAAGAGTAATCTTATTTCAGTGTAATATATGTAACGGATGGATCACAGTAGTGCATAGGTAACTATGGTGCTGTAGCGCAGTGGCCGCGGCCCGCTGCGCGCGACTCGTATGTAATGTCCATTCAGTGTATACTATTTTTTGTAACTAGAGAAATTATTTATGAGATAAGAACAAGCTTACTGGAATTAGCGAATGATTGTCACTATATTTTCTTATGTATTTATCGAGGTAGGTCGCTTATGTGTGTTTGTCTATATACGTGTAAAACGTTTACTTATGGTTCATTAACGTCATACAAACATTGGCATATATAAGAAATCGTACCGTGCTTCCAGTTTGTCTACAGGACACTAGCTCATAATGTGTGCCTTAGAATTTCAATATTAACCTTTTTACAATAACTTCTATGTCGAACAATTAGTCATTGTCGATGGTATACTGCAACATGGTGGATCAAGAGTTATAACTCGACGTTATGTACCGAGTGCAATACATATTTATTAACTAAAGTCGATGCGTACTTCATTTGCTCTTGTTGAAGTTATACTTCGATTGTAAATTGTATTTTTCATATAGTAGAGCACAATTGAGTCGATTTTTTGTGTTTAAAATATGGAAGTTTTAATAACTATCCTTTAACTAACATATTAAAGTATATAGTTGCAAAGTAAATAACAATAAATTATCAGAACAAAGGGCGTTACGCCGCCATACTATGTTAAATCTGCTTGTTTGTGGTCGATAGGAGCGCGTCAAGTTTTTTTTACTTGTACAGTAAAATATGAGTCACTTCAACCTTAAATTATGTGTTATTGAATGTAAATTGTTTTATTCTGAAATGAATCATGCTTATAAGTGAATGAAAATAAAATATGGGAATTTTTCTGTTATTTTTTTTAACATCCTTTTACAAAAAATGAGTTGCAGACGCATGTAAGTAGGTACAACATGCTAAATGTTGTACCTACTTACATGCGTCTGCAACGTAACGCGTTATGTACTAACGATCTAAATAAGCAAGTATTTTATCATCATGATGTATGCAGGAAAACATAAACAACTCTCATCAGCCTTAAATGCCTATTGTAAAATAAACAACTATAGCGACCACTGCCCACCCAATAACAATAAATCTAAATAATATAAACCAAATATGCTGATCAATTATCGTATGTATGTTACTAAACTCCTCAACAGCTTGATCGATTTTGACGATATTTTCTGTGATTGGACCAATCCAATCACAGAAAATACCTAAATCTAAACCATTTAGGGACCAATCGCTAAATGGTTTAGATCCACAATTTGACCTAGGTATCGCTGCAATCGGTTTGTCCGCTGGTTGTAATATAATCCAAATAGATTTTCTTCGAATGGTAGATATTTTTTATCGGCATTGCTAAACTACGTAGTATGCTTGATGAATTCCTATAAGACCGCGGCATTTCATTTTTTTATTGTGATTTTGTTCCTTGCCGCGTGTTTCTTTAAGTAATAGAAAGTATGATTCAATTCCTGTTTTTCACCAAGTAAGAAATAACACTAGACTTGTAACTTGCCTTGTATAAATAAGTTCTACTGTTGGAGGCAGACGAGCCAGCGGCCTATCTGATGCTGCGTTCTATTCTGATCTTAATCAGATCCGTCTGAACGGAGGGTAGAAGTAAAAGTGCTTACGCAGTGCGTGTGGTTCAAATACGTATATATAGAATAGCGGCCTCGTATGTCCCTTGTGCACTTTATAAACATTTACAAATGTCCGAATATATTTTTAATACAATCGTTTGGGTGTCGATCATTGAATAGCCCTACGGGTAAAGAAATGCCGAACCAGTGAGTGGAGGAGGACATTTGTATATTCTCGGATACGAATGAGATGTGGTGCGTAAGCACTCGCACTTCTGTGCGCGAATTTTCACGGATTCGGAGCGAACGCAGCCAGCAGTTAAGCCATATCATAGCTTTGTCAGATAGGTCTGTATTTTCTCGCATTTGGATCGGATTCAGTAGGCACATATAAAATTAATAACAGGTTGTCATCTAGCATTTGCCGAATAAATCAGTCTTCTTTTCTTAAAAATATATTGAAACAAAGGTTTTTAAACGACGTATAACATTTATTTTTGAATGCATTATAAAACAGTCTAGAAATAAATTGAGTAACATGATCCAATATACATAGCGCCCATAACATAATAATTATAATAAATTACTATCATTTACAGCTTTAACACATTGCGACAGACTTAAAATGCTTTATTTATTTCTTAAAATTTAGTTTTGTGCTATTTTAATAAATAATTGCTACAATAATGATACAAAACAACAAACTACTCTAAAAAAAATATTGCGCTGAATAAATACCACCACCCATACAGAATAAAATTATTGTTTACAATGATGACTTAGAGCTGCAGCAACGATAACTCCTAGTAGGTGGTCATTGGACTGCCACGCAGAGATCGCGAGTTGAGACTAAGTTATTCCTCTCTGACTTTTCGAAGTTATGTGCATGTTATGTGCGTATTAAAAATAGTTAATTATGGTTCCCTTTAATAAAGAAGAAAAACTTCGTGGCGTAAACTACGTATCGGTGCGATTGCCACAATGTTCTTGAAGTTATTTAAGACTGCCAACCTGCACTGGGCCAGTGTGATGGACTATGGCCTAAACCCTTCTCACATTGAGAAGGGGTCCATGCCCAGCAGTGGGACAGTTTATATACAGAGCTGAATGTTATAAATTTATAATAAGTGAAATTACCACATCTTATAACACCTTTTTAACTACCCTTGAATCATATTAATTTTTATGATTATTGTTCTGTCACATTGAGTATAGCTTTACTGGTTGGAAGTACAAACAGGTTTGCTTACCATCCCTATACAAATATCATATAAATGCTTAAATCTTATATTTGCTTATAACTAATTTATATTGGTTTGCTTGATTATGGCAATAATAGAAAATCCTGTACTCTCTTGTTAAAATCTTCAGCATATTTTAAGTGGATATGATGTTTGCCTTCTGGGTACAGATATATCCTACAAAAAAAAAATGGCTCGATGAACCGTAATCTCATATATCATCATCAGATCATCACAGACAAAATATTTTCTCCAATTGTGGAATTGGACCAGGTTATGATTATGATGAATAATATTAAAGTTATAAAATAGATTGGTATTGCCAACTATATAATCATGTTGAAGTTTGTAAAACTGATTGCCAATTAATGAGGATTTTGTTTCAGTCACATCAGTTTCAAACAAGGAAAAAAAATCTTGCATGTATTAAGATTTTGTTAAAAATCATCTTGTATAATTTTGTAAAGTTATGAGTTTAACTTTAAAACAGAACTAATATAATTTTCTATTATTATTTAAAGTATTATTTATACTGTTAGTATTAAACAGGTAGTATTTAACAGGATTAAATATAATGACCACCAAAAATACTAATAGTGCAGCAAAATATGCTTACTAAAATATATCATAACGAGCACCTGTATGTCTCCAATCACTGCATTCCGTCTCTGAAGGGTTAGGTTATGTTAGGTTCCTTCTTAAACCCACCCAAAAATAGGAGCCCTGCTTAATTTTGGTGATCATTTACTACTTTTGACTGTTATATTTTACTATATCTGGTGATAATTTAAACATAAGCCGTAGTTATCAGCAAATCAAAAAAATTTGCAGGTGCATTAAAAAAAATCCGTATCTAATCAAAAATACTAAAGCAGTGATAGCTCAGTGGGGGGAGACCAACAGACTGCAATGCAGAGGGTCTCGGGTTCGAACCCACGTCGCGCACCTCTGACTTTCGGAAGTTATATAACTTTTCGAAATTTTGTGCGTATTGATTGACAATTATCGCCTGCTCCGTGCCTCGGAGAGCACGCTAAGCCATCGGTCCCGGCTGCCATGAACATCTATGGCAGTCGTTATTGGGAAAGTCAGTACCCTCTAATATCCTGACACTAGTCTAGCCTTAGGATATCGTTAGCCTTTGGGTTGCGGAGGTCAGGTGGCAGCCGCTCAGTGTTAAAACTGATATCCAGTCAAATCCGGTTAGACTAGAAAAGCCGACCCCAAGTGACTTGGGAATAATAAAGGCTAGGGAGAAGATCTAATCAAAAATACTGATCGCACAGTTATCTCAAAATATTAATACCTAACAATCAATTAAAATTCGTGACGCATTGCTATTTATTTAAAAGTGGAGCTTCAATTGTTGTAATGACTATCAGGAGGAAGGATGAGGTAATTTTGTTTGTTTGTTTGTATAAATAAATTGTTTCTAGCACACGCCGGCCGCTGCCGGGGCAAACATGTTGCAAGAAGAAGTTATATTGTTATGGGTGTGAGTATTAAGTATGTACCAGTGATGTTGCGAATATTCGCATCCGTATCCGCAATCGCGGAGCTTACGTATCGATTTGGACATCTGCATCCGCATCCGCAATAATCAATGCGGATGCAGATATAGAGTAGGTTACGGTTAAGAAAGAAATCTGTTGTTCAGTCGTAGATACGTGTTTAATTTATAAACCTTTGCAAAACAGGCTTGAACCTGCGAAGGCTGTGATATAGAACTGCATCCCTGATATCTCGGTTGCGGGAAAGAGCATTATTGCAAACAGACTGGACAGACAGTCCGTTCCTGTGGCACTGGACCCTTATGCACATGTATGGATCGAGTGCACCAAGCAGGGGGCGTAGATTTTTGAACTAAGTTTATATTTGTTACTATAGTTTTAAGGAATTTGTATGACTAACATTTATGGACAAGTCTGAAATAAAATTATTATTGTTATTAAATAAGATGAACACTTTTTTTCAACATCCGCATCCGCAATTGCGGAACTTCCGCATCGATTTGGACATCCGCATCCGCGGATGTGAGATTTCAAATATCCGTATCCGCGGATGTCAAGAAATCTGCATCCGCTACATCCCTGGTATGTACGTCCGGATAAATTTAATGTGCAATCAGTATATTTTATATGAGAATCATATTTTTGTACACTAACAACTTTTTTGTCGCGCATTTGAGGGAAATATGTAATACACTTTTGATGTATATTTTCGAATTATTTCTATACTCTGTCCCAATAGAATTAATATTTTATGTAAACAATTGTTTCATGCCTAATTAAATATAAAGTAATTTAGAAAATTCAAATTCTCTTTGAAAAGTAGTTAATGAATACAATAAGCCGTATGAAAGTCCTTCTTTTGATAAATATCCATAAATTTATTTTACAGAAAAATATTATATGATAAATGTCACTAAAAGTTGTTTACCTTTTTCTCAAACTCTATTGGGATAGACTATACTTAGTACTAGTTTTGTTAAACAATTGATCTATTTGCAATGAAATAATTTATTTGATGCAAAAATGGTTTGATTGATGAATATAAATTGATAGCTAATAAGTTTTTTGATGTGCATTTAAAAATATCCCATATTAAACTAATAATATAGTTACCTGGAGCCATCAATGTGTGTATGCAAATGGGATACATGCACACTTTCCACTAATGGGTCTTTCTGTCCATAAAGAATAAAAGTAGGACATTTGATGTTCTTCAGATGTTCTGAACAAATATTGCCATCCTTTTCTTTGAAAATAGCTTCCATTACATCCACCCAAGAGGCCCAATATTTAGCAAATAGCTTTTCTCCATAAACTTCAATTAATGGATCTCTCATTCTTTTTGACCATGCATTAATATCTTTGATTTCTGTAACAGAATATAGATAAAAAAATAGGCATACCAACATATATATATCACCATATAAAATAAAGGCAAAAACTTAAAAGAAAACAGTATGTTATCATTATAATGCATTCTTCAACTTTTTTCTGTACTCATCAGAGACAGAAAAAGTTGAGAAATGCAATAACAGATCTGTGCAAAATTTCACTTGGAGAATACATAAAGCATATATTATAAAAACTTACTTTTATACATTTCCAGTTCCTTGGGCAGTATAAAGGCATTACTCCCCCAGACTACCAACTTGTTCACAGAGTCAGGGTATTTAGCAGCATGGATTAAACCAGTTATGCCACCATCACTGAATCCCATGAGAGAGTATTTGATTATCCCTATAGCCTACAAAGTAAACAATATAGATATAGAATATAGAATTGTTAACAACATAAATTTATAGTTACCTGCTGATACAACAATAGCAAGTTATTTAATAGTTATTTCTTATTAAAATACCTTCATAAATTCATGAGCCATATCAGCATCTTTTTCATAAAAATCAGTAGTGAATTCTTTTTCTGGAGGTCTGCTTTTGCCATAACCTGGAGGGTCCCAAGCAACTAAAGTAAATTTCTCTTTATTAAATCCTTCCACTTGAGGCTTACCCTCTGACCATATGGTACCTAAGGCACCAGGCAGGAATAGCACATTGTGAGCTCCAGTGCCCACTTTTACATAATTAATATCCCAATTTTTAACATTAATCCTTTCTTCCTGAAACATTTCGAATCAATAGCAATGTTTGATGTCAAAAACAGATTAAACTTTAGTAACTATGATAATAAGAAATATGTAATAATTATATTTAAAAAAAGAGTCGTTGCAAGTCTGTTCTGTTCTTGATCAATAAATCACCCAGAAGACCCGAGAGGCGACGGTCGTAGCTGATAAACTTATATCTAAAAGCCACAAGATCACCTCGGATACTAGTAAGAAAATAAACATTAAACCGGTAGGCGTATACTAATTACAAGTCATGCCGGTTTAATGTTTAGGTTTATTAATAGGTGCATAATAATTGGTACCTAACTTAATTAATTATTCAAGATCAATAAATACTTTTGCTTTTCGAACAGCCGTTGTTGAGAGGGCACGACAAACATTTTTACTAAAAAAACGTATCGGTGAAATAATATTTTTAACCGTTATTAACATTTCGTTGTAACTTTTGATGATCTCTTGAAATACTAAATAAAATTTATTATAATCTTATCTTTACATTCCACGACAAATCAACATAAAAATATAGTCTTATCAGTTTTTGTGACACTGACATACTATCAAGTATCAACAGCTGTCAAAAGTTACATTATTTTTAGTTTGTTGACAGCTGCAGTATGATGAAGTGTTGTTCGTGGCGTGAAATGCATTCAAGAATAAAATAAAATTATTGCAAAGATATTTTATAAGTACTAGTAATATATATTAAATCTTTTTTTCTGATTTATAGGAGGACCTTTAAAGCAAAAACACTATGGGTAAAATGATAGTAGGATTTACATCTACTTCTTGTATGCTGTGGGTTCACAGCGAAGTTGGATTGACGATGAAATACCTGGGGTTTAACCTCGATAGCCGAGCATTTTCTGACAGTAGGCTCCCAAATTGGAACATACTGTGGCTGCTTTCAAGCAACTGCTGGCTAATTCAAGAGATTAAAACGTTTCCTGCCGGAGGCTTGACGTAGGGGTCCTGCGGTCCATGACGCCCCAGTAGGAGTTGAATACCTGACCTACGCAGATGAAAATGGCAATCAAGTTGGCTCACGTTTTTCTTTTAGTTGCACTGGTCACCACTATTGTGGCGGGTTGACTTGAGACCGTTTCAAACAATAGCGTCATGGCGCTCATGGCGAATTTACCTTCCACCTGACGCAGTTTCTCACCGGAACCGGTTATTTCGTAAGCATTCATCGAATTCAGCGTGAAAAAGAACCGGATGTCACTATTAAAAAGATCACCACTGATGTCCACCGTTGCCCCATGTCCTTTAGTATATCATGTTCCATCAACAGACCTGGATGTATTGCAGGACTCTAGCTCTGCTGATGGAACAGTCCCCTTAATCCTAATATAAGTACCTATTTGCCAAGATATGTAAAATGATATTTACTTGAAGATATAAATATTGCAGTGGAATTGGCTTGGTTTGGTTTCGATAACAAATGTATTGATACGTGACAGCGTGATGTCGCAGTGTTAGTAGGTACATGAGGTCTACTGTCTCGGATTTAATTTCCTGGTCAAACAACATACAAGATTTCATGATGTATCTACTCCTGAGTAGCGTAGTTTTGTCATTTATCGATTTGTGATAGTAATTTTGTAGGGCGCAGACACGAGATTTTATGAGACTTTTGAGACAATTTTTGGAACACCAAAAATAAGGTCTACTTATACGAGTTTACAGCTTATGTCTCATTCCGAGGTGAAACCCCTAATATGACTAGTCTATAATGACGATCATGGTGGCGAACCTACTTTAAAGTTGCTGTTATTTCGATTTCATATTTCGTAATAGCGTACCATCCTAACTTATATTATAAATTCGAATGTGAGTTTGTTTGTTACGCTTTCACACCTTCATCAATCGACCGATTATCATAAAATTTCGCATTAGGGTGTATCTCTGATGAGGTGTATGCGAAAAGGACATAGGTACATTTAATCAAGAAAAAGTACCTACTGATCCCAAGCGAAGCTGCGAGTAAAAGCTTGCACTTAATATTTCTGATTCGCTCTCTTCCACTGAGGAGTAAAATAGCGCATTTCATGAGACTTGAAATTTCGCGAAGTCGTCTGCTTCAGAAGCGACGATAGCACGTGCACACATATCTCCCGGAGTACCTACCGCCAGTCCTAAATCGGTGCGACCGGCATTTTATAGTGTCATATGCTATCTGTCTGTCTATAAGTGTGAAAAATATTCCTCTAGTACACACAGCGACACATCAACCTAGACTGTTTGGCCTTTGAACTATTAGAAGTTGAACGCTGCGAATCGTGCGAGAGAGTGCGTAATATTTTTGTTACGCTCTATCCTTACCATTACATCGACACCACTATGAACTGTCCCATTTCGACAATTCTCTATTTCATATGTAGCGCACCTAGTTATGCGTATATAGGGTGTCTAACTTGATGTGTAGCCGTGTGTACCTATTTACATTATTGTACCATTATACAATATTCATTATATTACTGTACATCAATATCACTCCCGGCCTAAACCGTTGTTCAGCCCATAGCATGGGTAGGTAATTCGTGTTTGGCGAGTGTAATGTTCTGATTATTTAAGAGGCCGGCGCGGACTTGACGCGGATTGGCGAGCACTAGACTGTGTGTAGTTAACGTTGAATGTGAATGTAGGTTTAATAATCGTTCATGCTATTGTTCTTATATCGGGTAGGTAATGAAGACGAGAAAAATTAGCCGATTTGTTGGATGGAGTCAGGGTCTAGAGTAGTACGCGCGCACTAATAGGCATTGGTCGCTTACAGTCCCTTCATGTTTCTGTATCTTATATTTTTTACATTACTTTGTTGAAGATAAAGGTTTATATAGTATGTAACATGTTAGGATGACGAACATCGCTTTAATGTACGAGCTATTTTCGTCATCGTAAATTGAATGTTGCGGCTCTAACAGCTTGTTTGTGTAGCTATTCTATATCTCCAAATAGTTATTATTTTCATTGCTAGCGTGGATAGTCACGCAATTTCAAAATATTCTTATGATGTAGGATTACAAAATAAAACGAAGCAATAGTATTAAAATTTTATTATCAGTGTGACGCACGACACGCCCTAGCAAATAAACTAGCATTAAATGTTAAAAGCAATGACGGTCTTAAAATAAATAAATCATCCATTGATGAACCACATTGTGACGGTGGCAAATCCTGCTTAAACGAAGATGACAATTATTTCTCACCTGTCGTACAATTAAACAATCACATCCTGAATACTTATGTAACCAAACTTTGGTTGGTATATACTGACCCTTTAACTAAAATGCTTTTATTACGAACCAAATATCACTCGATTACCAGCGGTGAACATATACAAAATTAACAATAATACTATTTTATAGCTTACACGTAAAACTATTGAATAATAAAGGCATCGCAAACTTTGTGTGTTTCATTTTAAATTAAGTGTCAAGTTGTTAGAACATTCGAGATGTACGAAATAGGCAGTACATCGAGAAACAGGCACCTCAAGCGTTCTGTGTTATTTAGTAGATCTCAGCACATACTAATATGTATTTGTTGCGTAATGGAATTTCTTTTTGTGATTACACTGCTTTAAAATGTAATGAATTAGCACCACAATATTATGGTCGAACAACACCGTGTTTTTGGGCGAAATATGTGTTAAAATAACACAAGACTGATATGCATAGAGTAGTAAATTATGGACAAGTCGAACAGTGCAATATTAAATAAAGAACTTATAACCTGTCGAATATGTTATTAGAAAGACACAGCACTACTAGATTGTGACGTAATCGCGCTGTTTAGCGAAATCAGGATACACACGTTTAGTCGACCAAGCCTTCGAAAACTTCTAATCGATATGGACATAACTAAAACATATCGAATATCCGAGAATGATCTTAATAGTTTACTGCCATCTACTACCCTATTGTAGATGTACACAGAGTCCCCCATAGCAACACGACACAGCATGTTTCAGGTGCAGTGAATTTCAGTCTAGCGCAGTACTGAGATCGCCTTACGCTACGCCAACTTGCATCTAACATGACACTTGGATACAGGAATTTTGGAGTGCAATGTTAGGCGCAAGTTGTAGCTTTCTTTCATCGTGTTAATCTAATTCGCCCGCGTGGCAAGCGTCTTCGTAGCTCCTGCCTTTCTGTTCAGGGTCTAGTTTGATCATGTCGTCGATACGCAGGATGGTGATGGCCGCTTCTGTGGCGAACTTAAGCGATTTGACCTTGGATATGGCAGGTTCGAGTACACCAGCCGCCAAGTTGTCACGCAATGTGCCCTCTGTCAAGTCTAGACCAACCCATTTCAAGTTAGCGTGTTCAACCTACGAACAATATGAGCATATTAATAAATATATTGATATTTTGTTAATAATAAATTCTAATGCGCCATATGTCGTTGTTATTTAAAAATATAGTTAATCATCATTTGCAAGAATACTAGACATAATTTAAAAACGTCTGTGGCCTGCCGGATCGCTGCAGTACAAGACGTTATTCCTAACTACATAGTATTATAAATGCGAATGTGAGTTTGTTTATTTGTTACGCTTTCACTATCGAACCAATCATCATGAAATTTTGTATACACGTTGTCCTTTCATCCAGAAAAAGAACGGTTTCCAGGGATATAAATTTATTGACAAATCTACATTAACGAGAGCAAAGCCGCGGACAAAATCTAGTAGGTATCTAATAAAAACGGTTTATCTCTATAAGATAAAATCTATTGAGAACATAGTAGACAGTTAGTGGGACAATAGAAAATTACACAATTCTTGATATTAAGTATGCACATTTCTAAAAATTGAATATAAGTTAAATTAGAAGTAATCTAGAATATAGTATGAAAAACACCCTAAACTTGGTGCCGCCAAGAGCATTCGACTGTCGATATACGGGGTGACCCAGAGTATGTGAATCAAATTGTAACGGGAGATTCCTTAGGTAAAGACCTACTAAAGGTGTTAATTAAAAAAACTATGACCTTTGTGTAAAAATAAAAATATTTTTCATTTTAAAAAGTACGCTTTAATTAAGCTTTCAACTACAGGTGCTTCATTTATGACTAATTTTCATTTATTTTCACTATTTTATTAGGGATTGATTCGTCAAACTACAAACGTTTTTTTTTAAAGTGACGTATTTTTGAAATCGCTGCATTATTTTGGTGTATTTTTTTGCACCAAAGAAAATCTTTGGACAAACAACAACATATTTTATTTAGCACATTTGGAAGGTCCTTACCTAAGGAATCGCCCGTTACAATTTGATTCACATATTTTGGGACACAGTATAAGACTAAATGGATAACGATCCCGTGTCTTTTTTGCTTTAATAATGACACGGCCTGACTTAATAAACAGGGGTGTCGAGGATATACATAGCAAAATTTGATACTGATACATGATTTAATGGACTGGCCTTACCTTTGTTTGTGACGAATTGTGGTATGCGCGGAGCTTGGCTACAAGGTCTGTGGCGTCCCTCGCCGCGTTTACGGCCAGCGTCTTCGGAATCACTAGCAGCGACTGCGCGAACGCAGCAATAGCCAACTGCTCGCGGGAGCTCTGTCAAAGGTACATTAAATAATTATTGTAGATGATCAATATAAATTAACTTAATTTGGAATATTACTTCACAGCTATCAACCTAAAAGTGCGAAGAAAACTACGTGAAAACATACCTAACCGGCTATGGTCTAATTTTTTTACACGAAGTGACTGACACTAGGACAATTTACAAGTAGCGCTGATATTACGGCCTCGGTATAACGCGCCATCGCTGGCGCCAGCGGTAGTGTTGTGTAGTGACTGCTGTAAGGTCTCGGTTTCGATTGCCGGTTCGGGTACAAACTGTTATTAGATTTTTCTGTTTAGAACACCTTAGTAATAGCGCGGCGTCTGGAACTTGGTCCAGTAGACAGCAATAGGTTTCTGTCCCTTACGTGGAGACCTAAAACTATACTCTCTACACCTCTGTAGCTCTTCCGAGATAAAGCCGCAAGGCTATACAGTGTGTATAATAAACCTTGTCCGATCCTTAAAGGTGTTATACAGTAGCTTATTATAAGTACGTAAGTGACATCCTTTTATAAAATCGATCAAAAAAATTACCCCAGTAAATTTAATTCATTTAAAATGTGATGTTAATAGATTACCCATGGCATGGCATGGTATCACTAAAGTTCATAAAGATCCACCGATGCTGCGCCGCGCTACGCCGCGCCTACCTACCTACGCCTTAGAAAATGCCGCCAAAAATATGCCACTCTCCTCGTCCTTGTCAAGTTTAGTGGAGTGTTGCTAGACTGTGCAAAATTTAAGGGTAAAAATGCTGATCAATACTGTACTTAAAAATATTATAAAGACGTTTTACGATGATATAGATTGTTTTTATTATTTTTCTTAGCATGTTTTTTAAGTGAGAAACAAGCCTTTAATGGATCGGACAGGGTTTATTATACACACTGTATGTGTATTCTTATGACAGAAGCAATATTTTGTCACTTCTATTATTGGTAAAGTAGCAGTGTTAAAGAGGTATGTCCGCTGGACAGCTGCTTCGTCACTTCTTTCGTCGATAAAGTGGCAGTGTCAACGAGTGTTATTTTACCGCTGGACAACTGATAGCAGTCTTACTCAACTCTTCGGTAAAGTGTGTGGACAACTGGCGATAACAGTTACTTGTATCGTTGGTAAACCAGCGGTGGTAGTGAGACGTGGGTAGTTGTAGTTACCAGCGTGGTGGCGAAGTTCTCGAGGTAGATGGAGAGCGCGGCCTCCACGGCGCCGCCGCCGGGCACGAGGCGGCCCGACTCCAGCACGCGGCGCACGGCGCACAGCGCGTCGTGCGCCGAGCGCTCCATCTCGTCGCAGTACGCGTCCGTGGGGCCGCGCAGCACTATCGACGCCGCCGTGCGGGCCGCGGGGCTGAACGATACATTCACATGTGACTACTTGTATACAGACCATGTTTACAAGAAATATGGGATAGATATGTCCTTATAAACATAGTCTGCTGCATTCTAACCCATTGGGTTAGAATTTCCACACTACTATTAGTACTATTACACTAAAAATTAAAGGAAAGATGCTGCATTGAGGCACGATTCCAGTTTTACTAAGGAATTATTCTGCCGATATGCACAGACCATTGTGTGGTGATATTACAGTGAGATTTACAGAGTCCAATCTTTATGGTTGAATGGGTGTTTTTACTGATAATGATAAAGTAAGTCAAATTTTAAATAGTGCGATTTTTACATAGTTTTTCTGACATTATTACTGTTATAAGCACCACACTTTGTACTAGATTATTACAAACATTTCGTACATTAAATAAGAGATTCATTTAAGATTTTCGATTGCAATTTGCTTATGTAAAACTAGGAAAATCGCATATATTTTAATTGCTCTGATTTCTAAAGTTTATCTAGGATAAATCTTTAACAATTGTACTATTGCCTGAAGATATACCATTACGAGTTTACATCTCACATAACAAAAAAGACACTATGATTTATAAAAAATAATTTAAGTATGATATAGCACTCACCCCTTGATAAGAATCAGCTGGTCATCACAGATCTGTTCCTGTACGACCTCAGCAGCCTCACCGATCATGCTTGGCTCAAACACTTCTTCACCATCCATGTTAGTTAGAGAAGTAAGGAAAGCGGCGCCAGTAGCCTTGGCGATTCTCTTCAAGTCGGCCTTCTTGCATCGTCGCACGCCCATAGCGCCGGCCTCGACGAAGTACTTCAGGCAAAGATCGTCAATACCGCCCGTGCATAGAATCACGTTCACGCCAGTCGACAAGATCTTCTGAAGACGCTCCTTGGTGATGTCAAGCTCTCTGGCGCGAATGGCTTCTAGCTTCTCGGGGTCCGATACGAGTACCTAGAGAAGTTGATAACGTTATTAAGCGTGTCCAGTACCGTAAGAGTAGCGCAAACGCGTGTTTGAATCTGGGTCTGTAAGGCCTAACTGTAACAGCGTTTGAACAGGTAATTATAAAAATAACTTTATACATGCAAAGTAAATCCATAATAATTAATTATTATTATAAACAACAAATGAGTTGAGTGCTTTATTGTGTCAGTACCATAATTACTAATACTATAAACGGGAAAGTTTGTATGGATGTATGGATGTTTATGACTCTTTCACGCAAAAACTACTGGACCGATTGCGATAAAATAGTATGTTTATCGCGATATTCTCACGGTAACGGGACTTAAGCGGATGAAACCACGGGGAAAAAATAATATTCGCATAAGTTTGTGCGTATTTATTATTATGAGGTTGCTATGAAAATTGGTGCAATTACTTCAGATCTGTTATTTAATAAGTCAATTGTAACAATACATTAGTGGAGTAATTTGAACCACAACATTTGTACCTTAGATATTTCGACGTTTAGATAATACAAGACACAATAAACCCACACAATACTCGACTACAAGTTAAATCACTACGTCATCCGCACCGATGGCGTAGTGGTCGCTTCGCCACTGCCGCCGCGCCGCCTGTTGTGGGTTCAATGACAATACAGGACACGGGTAAAAAATTTGTGTGATTCATAAATGGTTGTTACGAGTCTGGGTGTTTTTGAATGTTTGTCGCGACACAGAAATTATTCCTGGTTCGGGAGTCGTTTTATTTGAAAATAACAACAATAATACTTAACAAAACTCGTAATTTACCTGTACACCCATCTTCATTTTAGTCTTTTGCAGCGAGAAGTCCAGACACGCGATCTTAGCGTTCAGGATCTTCTTGGGCATGGCTTGAGAAGCGATGGTGCAATTGAGGGCGTAGCCTTTAACGAGCACGCTCTCCCGGGCGCTGCGACCGTGGGCCTTGAGGATGTTCACAGCCTTGATGGGGTAGGATGGGTTGCCTTTGTAGTCAGTGATCTTGATGGCCTGTGCTGCATCCACTACCAACTCAGAAAAGAAGTCTGCATCACTGTGTTTCGGTGTTAAGGAAATATGAAACTTATTCAATTATTTCTAGTGTCTCGTAAAAAAAATAGTGTTACAAAATTTTGTTAACTGCACCTACCTACACCTACCTTTAGTGCATATTTAAAGGAAAAAATTGTTGTAGACAAAGTATAGTATTTATGTCAGGATAGTCCAGCAAAAAAATTACTGAAATAAACACATAAAAAAACATAAATAGAATTATATAACCATTATGTTTTGAATAACATGTTAGAGATGGAACTGTTTTAGTCGCAAGCAATAGTATTATTATAGCTCATATACACGACGTGGGTAACATGCGAAAGGCGAGCGCCCACGCAAGTGCCCCGTATGACTAACTCGCGCATGTAGCCTGACACACTCCACGCTAGCCACTTTGTGCGTGGTGTGCAAGCACCTTTAGAAACCCAAGCACCATTAAAATCCACTAGATAGGCTGGTAATATAAAATAAAAATCTCCATACAGAAGAATTTAACCATAAGGAAGATAATGAATTGTGTATATAGTTATTGCATCATTATCTTTCATCAGAACTCTGTATATTGACAAAAGAGAATATTTTTAAATTTCATCATTATTACAAGATTTCATTATTATCATCTCTTTCAGTTTAGACAATAAGCTAATGTAATTATTTACCATCAGATATTATACAGCTTAAGAGTATAAAAGTAAATGACAAGATTATGGAATATCATGTAAAAGGATACGCTCCAATAAGTTTGGAAGACATGGTGGTTTTGGCAGCATTGATGATGGCTGCTCTACCAAGGGATTCCACAGTGACTGTAAGGTTGTCTTGTATGTATTTGACGGCTTCCTTGCAAGCTAGCCTGTAGCCAGATATGATACTTGTTGGATGGATCTTGTTTTTCACCAGCTCATCAGCATTCTAGAATTGAGACAATTTATAAATATACTAAAACTAGCTGACCCACGCAACTTCATCTGCTTCATATAAGAGAAATTCCCCCATTTTTGCAACATTTTTCATTGTTGCTCCACTCCTATTGGTCATAGCACGATGATATGCATCTAACATTGAAAGATTTTTTAACTCAAACCAATAGTTCCTGAGATTAGCATGTTCAAACAAACAAACTCTTCAGCTTTATAATATTAATATAGATTTATAAATATACTAAAATACTATTAGCATGTTATCAAACAAAAATAAAAAAATACCCATGTATTGCCAGTACCACCAAATTATTTGATGTAAATATTTATCAATAGATTCCTTTATTATGAGCATTATAAACAACACTACTTGCAGAAATCATCTTTTGCATGCAATAAATTATTGTTAATTGAGTTTATTTTATAGAAATAATAACGTATTGCATACTTTATCAATATTCTATCATAATTTTGAAGTAAAATTCGTAAATTTATTCAAATTCAGGCATTAAAAATATTTTCTCTTTACAAATAGTTGTTTACATGTTGCTATAGTAACATTTTATAATAAATCACCTTCAGCAGCTCAGCAGCAATAATAACAACTGATGTGGTGCCGTCTCCAACCTCTTCATCTTGTAGTTGTGCCAGCTCTACCAACACTTTGGCTGCTGGGTGCTCCACCTCCAACATTCTATGGGACAGTACGAGTACATTTAGACAAATAAATGGGCAACACATTGCATGATATTGAATTTATATTTATTCATATGTGCATAATGGTATAAGGTATTCCTACATGCAGGCACCCTTAGGATAGACACAAAATAATAATATTGATATAAAAATAAAAGGAGGATTATGAAATGTATATTATTTCACAGCTAATTTTCTGAGCCATGACAAAAAAGTGTACATCTATTTTGAATTTCTACATCATACAAAAACAAATTTGAAGTTCATTTTGAAATTGTGTAGTATGTTACATATTGTTTGCCAATACCTATGTAAGTAGTTAATTAATCAGAATTACTACAAAACATAGTAACTATTGATAGTCTATACAGCATGTAAGCAGTATAATAAATCAACATTTTAATTATATTTTTTACAGATATCATCGTATCTTAACATTTTGTAATTGATTCATTATAATAGTCATAGTCATACGACATTAATAAATTGACTGATGACACAAACAAAATGAATAATTACAATATTTTTGCCAATTACATGACGATATTAATTTCTTATTAGTTGGTCTAGAATAAGACACTGACTCTTACTTAATTTAGTTTATTTTTGAATGTACTTGGACAGGATACTTACTTGAGAATAGTGGCTCCATCATTTGTGACTGTTACATCTCCAATATCATCCACCAACATTTTGTCCAGACCCACAGGGCCCAGTGAGCTCTTTACTATGTTGGAGATGGCGGCTGCTGCCATAACTGTGAATCATTTTTAAAACATACATCCATTGTCTTCTACCGCATAGGTTATTTTAGTAAAATAAATATATTGCTTTCTGAGCCTTTGAAAGTCTCTATGTTAACGTTTTTTCAATTTATAAACATCTTCCAGACATATTTTATGACGATTTTCTCCATTTTACAGAAATATTTACAAAAATGTAACCATAAGTCGCGATGCATGTGATCAACCGGAGTACTAACACCTCGTGTGAATTATCGTATAAAGCTTACCATTTTGTGTTCTGACAGACGCGCCTGTTGATCTGGTCCCTGCGACGGATAAAGCTGCTGCTAATGTCGACATTTTTAATAGAAATATAATACTAAATTCATAAAATAATCACCCGTCACACTATTTAATTCTGGAAGGACTTGACAATGTTGCCAAGTTACAAAAACGAATGACAAATGACACAACTCACTCATTGTTGCCAGTGTTTAAATAGTTACCAATTGTTTTTAAAAATAAATAATATTATGTATGTACTACTTTATAAAAAAGTATTTTGAAAACATATCCATGCAATAATTTTATTTCCTATATATTTTCCAATTAAATAATATCCATATATAACATGTAATAAAATATGTAAAATCTCTCGGGCAAGAGTGATATAATTGGTGTCGGTAAGCGGCGTCGCGTTGTAGCAAAATGTATACTATAGGCATCCACTATAATCAATTACTAAATACTATAGTCGTTGAGTTAATACGCACTACGTAGAACGTATTAATTCAATGACTAAGATTTTATTGTTTTATTTTCAAAGTAACTATTCATGTCATAATAAGTTGTTGTATGGTTTTTAAGAATTAAGTAAATTTACGATGGAATTATGTAATCAGCACTTATGTACAGGAAGGAAGATTCCTTATATGTCTGTAAGAAGGTTCACTCTTCAAATCAAGACAAATAAAAATAAAATCTATTGCCTATATCTGTAGGAGTCACAAGTTTTAACCATAAAAACACGGAATCACGTGATGAAAGATACTAACATTAGCTTAATATGTCCCTCTCACACATAATATTACATATTCCATAATATATAGTCATGCCTATGTTTGTACGATGACCACGCACATACCACTGGCATGGACTGTCCTGAAAATATATTAAAAAATGTATCTACTTAATAACAATTCTTTGTATAGATTATACGCAAAAACCTATCGTTGTTTTATTTTATATAATACTATGTGGGTGATGCACTCCAATAGCTACTCTTAGATATAATTTGAAGTTAATTATAATATAGTCTCATCGGTTTGTAATTATCTTTAGTCACCATTGCAAAAAGAAAAGATACGTTTATTTTTCAAAACATGAGTGATCATCTCAGCCGAAAGACGTCGACTGCTGGACATAGACCTCTTCCAAGGTTTTCCACACACCGGTCTTGGGCCACCCGCATCCAACTGCTTCCCGCGACCCTTACCAGGGCGTCTGTTTATCTTGTGTTGGGCTTACCCCTGCTGTGTCTTCCGGTGCGTGGCCGCCACTCCAGAAGCTTTCTGCCCCAACGGCCGTCGGTTCTGCGCGCTATGTGCCGGTGCCCTGCCTATTGCCACTTCAGCTTGCCTATTCGGAGAGCTGTCGGTAACTTTAGCTTTCCTGCGGATCTCTTCATTTCTGATTCGATCCCGCAGGAAACTCCGAGCATAGCTTTCTACATTGCTTTCTAAGTGTCCTTGAACCTTCTGATAAGCCCCATAGTGAGCGACCAGGTCTCTGAGCCGTAAGTCACCACTGGCAACACACACTGGTCAAAGACTTTCGTCTTGAGACACTGCGGTATATTGGACGGGAAGATATGTCGTAGACTTCCCAACCTACTAACCTACATACCAACCAACAAGAGTAGGTATGACCTGGACGTTGGACATGATTTTCGGCTTGTCCATGTTCATCTTAAGACCTATTTGTCAGCAGACTACAGAGTACTATGGGGAGTTTAGGGAGTACTATTCATAATACTCTATGGCCTCTACAGAGGCCATAGAGCATTATGCCGAGGTCTTCCATGGTCTCAGCCATGACCACGATATCGTCGGCAAATCGAAGGTGAGTGATATACTCGCCGTTGATGTTGATGCCAAGCCTTTCCAATTCAAGAGCTTGAATCTGAGCTAATCTTGCAAAATAATAATTATATATTAACATAATCATCATCATTCTCTTGCCCTGGTCCCAATTTATTTGGGGTCGGCGCAGTATGTCCTTCGCTTCCATACTTCTCGGTAAATAGAATTAAAACACAAAATAAAATTAAAATAGATACAAAACAAAATATGTTAATATTATAAATAAGAATCATTTAAAAATCACTTAAATTATAATAATAATTTTCAATTAATATTTCTATCTATATCTAATATCTATTAATAGTTTTCAAGGCTAATAATAATAATATTCTATCACATACACACAACACGATCTAGCCCAAACTAAGCAGAGCTTGTACTATGGGTACTAGACAATGGATAAACATACATATTATATAGGTACTTTTTATGTTTTTTTTGTAAGTACATACATAGTATACATAGAAACACCCAGACCAAGACAAACATTCATGTTTATACACACAAATGTTTGACTTGTGCGGGAATCGAACCCATGACCTCAGGCGTGGCAGTTGGTTACACTAACCACTACGCTATTGAGGTCGTCATGTAGGTTTAAAATATAAAATATAGTACATACAATTGCTTAATAGACTGGGATTTTATTGTAAATTATAGGTGCCAATCATTATTATCAGTACAATATGGTTACCCTTTTTCAAACCTAAATTTTGCCTATTGTGCGCAAGTAATTATCATAGACAAATATAATATAAAAAAGACGCTCCATGACTTTTACTCACAAATCGGTAATCGTAAAAGTACTTGAATCAGATAAAGCTTTTCATCATTAACTCGCTGTAGTAGTTTTAAGCATATAAAACGTTTGCAATACCCATTATTTTATATCCCCGAAAAAAACCGGTACCTACATCATTTTGCTTACCTAACAGATATTGGTAATATCTGTCGAACATTTATGAAGCTAAATTATTTAGATACAGACATACTAAACGTTTACGTAATTAATTGTTTACCAGTATTACTTTACAACCCTAAAGTATGACCACATCTTAGGTACAGTTACAACTCGTAGATGAGTAAATGTTAATAGGTGTTTTGTCGGCACGGATGGGGTAGTGGTTTAAGTGGACGCCTCGCTACTGCCGCTACACCTAGTGTTGTGTTGTGTTGAAAAAATGGTGTGATCCACAAATAGTTGTCGAGTCAGGGTATTCTTTGTGTCCGTTGTTCAAATGTTTGTAAAATCTTCCGCGATACAGGATTTATAGCAAGTGCGAGATTAGTCTCTAGAAAAACACTGTCATAAAAAGCACTTAGAATCGGTAAAACTATCTATATAATAATTGTTTGTTCCATGTGAAGATAGATATAGTTTTACCAGATGTTCGGCTAACCATATTACACTAAAAGCCGCGTTAGTGTATTTGGACGCAATAATGACTAAGGAAAATGAGTTCTCCTTACAAGGCTGCAAATGAAATTCCTTTGCCAACTATGACATATTTACGACTATGAATTACAATGTATAAATACAGGAATAAACTGTAAGAAAACAATAACAAAATAACCCAACAACAAAATTTTAATTTAACACAACCAATTATTTTTTTTACTTGTTGAGTCGCAACGGCCACGGCACTTCGTTGGCCAGTTACAATAGATTTTTAATTATGTCTGGCATGATTGTTGTATACCATGTCTCAAACGAATGAAGTTTCTCTTTTCATAATTTTTCTTAGAATTTACAGATTAATTGTTTTTAAGTATTGCCTTGGTCCGTGACAGTTGTGTTCGGTTCGATACCTAGGTCACTGTTGAACCATTATGCATTTATATGTTTAAATAAATGAGTAATGATTTAACAATCGCGTGAGACCATTGCAAAACAGCTAGTAAGCTATAGTTTACATTATTACGCTGAATGCCGTGCAATGCCATGTAGCCGAACGAACGTTTGGAACGTCACGGGCGGCAGCGTTAAATGTGTTAAGGGCTTTTATTATTGTTGTTCTTTTTGCTCGCCAGAATGACCGCGCACCCCCTGATGGTAAGCGATCATGTGGTCTAAAAGCAGTGGTCTCCACACTACCGCCATAGCAGCTGAGGCGATGTTGAGGTCCCTACCTTGACGGCCTAATAAGGTGCTTTTTCACGCCCCGCTTAAAGGATTGAAGGAAGAAGGAAACACGTACAACAATAAGGTGTAGTCATATTTTAGGTTTCGGAGAAACACTCAAACTTTTATAAATAGACATTCATTTTAATATAGAAAATAAATATTTCTCACAATAATGGCTTAAAATTAGGGAAAAAGGATACAAGGTATGGAACCAATATCTTTGTTATCCCAAATATCAACCTCACCTGCATGTGGTACTCGCTGCAAACTAACGGATACCGGGCCGGATGACAACCATGAAATTTTGATATGAGCGATTTTTATAACACAAATAGAAGACACAAAAAAAGATTTTTGAAATTTGTCTGTCTGTATGTTTGTTCGCGCATTACTAAAAAGCTACTGCACCAAATTGGATGCGGTTTTCATAGTTGTATTGTAGCTGGACTAACTTATACTCTAGTGTATGTTTCATCTTGATACGATGCCTAGAAGCGAAGTAACAGACGTTTGAGTGATTTTTTAACTGGTGTAGTGCGTGAAAATCTGCATCCATAGTAGGTAGGTATACAAAATAAAAATATAGAATCTCTCCTAGGTCAATTCAGAAACGTATTTGTGAGCTAAGTTTTAGCTTTAAACTTAATAAATATTTTTGGTCACGAGTGAGCCGCCCACGGAATCAAATAAATTGAATAACATTTTTTGTGTGGATCATCTCTGTTCTAAGTATGGATGATTGAATTGCATTAGAAGGTAAACATCAGGACAACATAAAGATAATATAATTTGCTTATCTTAAAAAAAATATAACATGATATTAGTACCTAACAAAATGTTGAGATCCTCTGATCAAATTACGATAATTTACTTACCGCGAAATCTATTTCCTACCATAATTAAAGTGTCACAAATACAAGTGCTTTTACAAACATAATATATCTTCTGTAGCGCAAGAAAGATTAATTAATCAGCTTAATTGAAGCCGATAGCTCAGTGGGGAGACCAACAGACTGCAATGCAGAAGGTCTCGGGTTCGAACCCACGTCGCGCACCTCTGACTTTCGGAAGTTATATGACTTTTCGAAATTATGTGCATATTGATTGACAATTATCGCCTGCTCCGTGCCTCGGAGAGCACGTTAAGCCGTTGGTCCCGGCTGCCATGAACATCTATGGCAGTCGTTATTGGGCAAGTCAGTACCCTCTAATATCCTGACACTGGTCTAGCCTTAGGGTATCGTTAGCCTTCGGGTTGCGGAGGTCAGGTGGCAGCCGCTCCGTGTAAAAACTGATATCCAGTCAAATCCGGTTAGACCAGAAAAGCCGACCCCAAGTGACTTGGGAATAATAAAGGCTAGGGAGAAGAACAAGTAATAAGGACTACAAATGACACATATTTGCGACGTTGCCATTTGGAACAACCCACAAGGCTTAAAGGCGCGATTCCATTAGGCAAGTTACTTGCATGCAAGTTGCAAATTGCATATAACTTTTACAAACCTGCATACAAGTTACAACTTGTATGGGGTAGTTTGTACTTGTACACACTTGTATTCAAGTGACCTGCAAATTGAACGCGCAAACGTTAGTTGCACGTTCCGAAATTCGAATGAGTGACGTGTAGGTACGCACATGATATTTATAGCTGTACAAATTATCGAAACATAATGTCTGTTAGGTGGCCGCACGAGAAAATAATCATTTTTATTGAGCAGCACGTCTTCCAGCCATGATGGCCTACACAATTGTTGAACATCTCCACTTGTATGCAAGTGAAACCTGCATGCAATTTGCACACTCTCAAAAACATGTTTCCAATGCCAGCAACTTGTACGCAAATGTGACGTCATACTTGCATGCAAGAGTTGCCTAATGAAATCGCGCCTTAAGCGTTAACACAATCTGTTCAGATTTCCATCAATAACCGTGCACTTAGTCACACAAATATGAGTGTATCTATACATATCTCGGTGAGCAGAGGCTGACATTTCACACATACATCACGTACGGTTTAGTAAAAGGGTGGGTACATGCGTGCCAGTACGTGACCAGTTCGTGCGCGGACGGGACGACCTCCACGGGAATTGGGAAAAGCACTCGTAATTCTACGTGACTGTAACTTCTCCGTGCTTAAAATAACTTCCCCGTATCACTTGTACACGTTTCGAGTGGCAAATTAGGAATGCCGCTTAAGAAAAATTGGATATCTGTGTTGTAAATGTGGGTACGTGCTGATTAAGAGGGAATTCGGACATCAAATCCTTTATGGAAAAGGTAGATTTGAACCATAGTTGTCGTTGCTCTGAACTAAGACCAATAGTTGTCGCGCTGTGTCCAAATTAAATATCATTGCGCAAGGAAGATAACTAGAGTTCGGTCTGATTATAGCTCTGAAATCATTATCTCGTATTGCCCCGTTTCCACCTCAAAAACCAAAACGATTTAAATAATTTTTCAGTCTTTATATATATTATTAGTTTTGGTAAATTTGTTTGATGGATATCTGTAAATAATATAATAAACAAGAAGATTTTGTATTTTTTTAAGGTCCGGAGGCCGTATAGTAATTAAATTATGATAAAAAGGAAAACAAAAATTAAAATGTAATTCTTAGATTATATACTATCTTATTATTACTTATTATTATTAGATTATTAGTACCAAATGAGTTGATCGCTCTTCTCAAGTATTGGTTCGATCACCAAATTAACCAGGTCAGATGGTCTGATGGACTGTCCGAAGAGTATGGGCTGGAGTGTGGAGTGAGGCAGGGAGGGCTCACCTCACCGGCGCTGTTCAGCCTGTATGTAAATCAGCTGATTGAGGAGCTCAGCAGCACAAGTATCGGTTATTCCATTGATGGAAATATTATGAACAGCTTATCGTATGCGGACGATATGTGTCTGCTCTGCCCCTCGATCGATGCTTTAAGGCAATTGCCTGGGGTATGTGAGAATTACGCTGTAGCACATGGATTCATATATAATGTGAAAAAGAGCGTAGTCATGGTGTTTCACGTAAGTGCAAAGAAAGTAAGATCAGTGTCCCCTGTATACCTTTACGGGCTATCACTTAATAAAGTACAAAGATTTAAGTACTTGGGTCACATACTGACTGAGAAGCTCGATGATGACGAAGATATTGGGAGAGAGCGGAGAGCGTTGTCGGTCCGGTGTAATATGCCGGCTCGCATGTTTGCACGTTGTACAAAAGAAGTGAAAATCACTCTTTTAAAGCATTTTGCCAGACTTTTTACACGTGCAGCCTGTGGGTTAGATATACTCAGAGGGCCTACAACGCTCTTCGAGTGCAATATAATAACGCCTTCAGGGTACTTTTGGGGCTCCGGCGATTCTGTAGTGCGTCAGGCATGTTTGCGGAGGCGCATACAGACAGCTTTGAAGCCGTGATGCGAAAGAAGACAGTATCTCTGATGCGAAGGATTCGCCGGAGCAACAACAGTATCCTGAAGGTGATCAGTGATAGGCCAGACTGTCCCTTCCTGTTGCACTGGACTCGTAGGCATAGCGGCGGCGCCGGTGCAGCAGGAATTAAAAGCAGCAGGAAAAGTAAATGAATTAATTTTAATAATTGTATAAGTAACATAGTTTTTAAGTTATTGTTACTAACAAAATATGGATGATTCTGAATTAAACTAACCGACTTTTCACGCCACGAGATATTTTCTAAGTAAAGAAAATATTTTTTTTTGAAAAATTACCGTACTCAACTTTTAAACCTAAATTTAAAAGAAATTGCTGATATAGCCTTCAAATTTTGATCTTGTTTTTATGTTTACCGTTATGTTTCTTAATAAAATTTAGAATTACTTGCAAATAACACGCTCTTCTTTTTATCTACTGTCAAAGTTTGGTAAATGGTAAAATTTTACTTATGAGTCAACTTTACACCGCGATAAAAAAAGTAAAAGCGATTCCGATCTTCCATTTTGTATAAAAATTCTCTATTCTATTTACTTTCTAACGGTCTGCAATATGACATAATAAATAGTTAATTCTTTTACTAATTTATTAAATTTGTGTCTCATGTACACAAATTCAGTGAATCAGGCAGAATTCAATTAATGGCATAATTATTTTCGCTTGGATAACTTGGGCGATTATTTCACTTCTGCGCATATAACGAACCTACCTTTATTCTTTTTATACCTACCATATCAATTAATCTAATATATATTTACAAACATAAATCAGCTATACATAAATGCCCAGAAGACTGGCAGCATTGCCAAGTCGAATTCTACGACACCTAAACCATTTTTGTAAATATTTAGTATCATAATTATTAGTATTTTTATAATTATGTTATCTTTTAATACGTTTGTAAATATATATAATATTATATATTCTTCTCCCTTAGCCTTTATTATTCCCAAGTCACTTGGGGTCGGCTTTTCTAGTCTAACCAGATATGACTGGATATCAGTTTTTACACGGAGCGACTGCCACCTGACCTCCGCAACCCGAAGGCTAACGATACCCTAAGGCTAGACCAGTGTCAGGATATTAGAGGGTACTGACTTTCCCAATAACGACTGCTATAGATGTTCATGGCAGCCGGGACCGACGGCTTAACGTGCTCTCCGAGGCACGGAGCAGGCGATAATTGTCAATCAATACGCACATAATTTCGAAAAGTCATATAACTTCCGAAAGTCATAGGTGCGCGACGTGGGTTCGAACCCGAGATCCTTTGCATTGCAGTCTGTTGGTCTCCCCACTGAGCTATCGCTGCTCCATGGACCAGTGGTCATCTCGAGAAGACATGAGGACGTGCATGTGTTCTGCTGTCATTACGTGTAAGTATGAACTTAGTTTGCACTATAACACCTTGTTTTAGATTTTTTTTATTGTTGTAGTGGTGTTACTTAGGAGTACTTATTATAGTTATAAACAAATTCTACTATAATTGATATCCAGAAGCTTTAGCAGTATGCCTGCCTACATATAATATAACATGCAGGTATGTCAAGCGGCGGTAGCCCAATGGATAAGGCATTGGACTTGCGATCAAGAGGTCGCGGGTTCGAATCCCACCTATTGCACTACTGACGTGAACCCACTCCTGACACAAGCATTCTAGCTTAGCTGGAGGGGTTAACAAGAATACTAGTAATTTGAAACCCAAAGTGGTAATAATCGTTTAAAAACAAGTGAGAATCGGCAATGAATTGCCGTAAATCTTAGAGTTCGAAAAAATGGTTCAAGTAATATGCACGCGGTATCACGTGACTTTGAGGTCGGAGGTCAAAGGTCATAGTAATTTCGGGGGTATATCGACTATGCTGAGTCAAATGGCGTTAACCGCGAGTCTCTAGCTCTTATGGTTCTTGAGTTGAAAGTTGTATAACAGATAGACGGACGGACGGACAAAGCAGTTGTATAAGAGTTTTTTTAACTCTAAAAAGAAATAAATTTTTTTTTACCGAGGCGGCAGTAGACAATTTCAATGCGATTATCAGAAAACGATGCGCCTCCATCATGCAAAGGGTGCGCGGCAGCACCAATACCATCCTCAGCACGATAGTGTGGTGCAATTTGATTTGTGTTTTTATTATGTGTTACTTGTGTCGTAATAATTACTTACACTAGCTTGTAAGGTTTACGTAATACTAACACAATGGATCTCAGTCTGAAATAAATTATAATTATTATATTATTGGTCGGCCTCGGTGGCGTAGTGGTTAGTGTAATCGACTGCCACACCTGAGGTCGCAGGTTCGATATCCGCACAAGTCAAACATTGTGTGCATGGACATGGATGTTTGTCTTGGTCTGGATGTTTCTATGTTTAATATGTATGTACTTACAAAAAGAAAGAGCAGCGATAGCTCAGTGGGGAGACCAACATACTGCAATGCAGAGGGTCTCGGGTTCGAACCCACGTCGCGCACCTCTGACTTTCGGAAGTTATATGACTTTTCGAAATAATGTGCGTATTGATTGACAATTATCGCCTGCTCCGTGCCTCGGAGAGCACGTTAAGCCGTCGGTCCCGGCTGCCTTGAATATCTATGGCAGTCGTTATTGGGAGAGTGTCGGTACAAAAGATCCCACTGGGTCGAAGTGTCGCCGGTCTACACTGACTGGCCTCCACATAAGATACATACATACATACAAAAAGAAAAGTATATATGTATGTTTATCCATTGTCTAGTACCCATAGTACAAGCTCTGCTTAGTTTGGGCTAGATGGTGTTGTGTGTATGTGATAGAATATATTATTATTATGTTTTTCGACATGATATATTTTATCACGTAAAGCAAGACTGCTGAAGCAAAGCCCGTTTTATCCCATTATTAAGTGACGGTACAAATGATTTGGCTCGCCCGGGGAGTACTACCCTCTTACGGCATACCGTCGTGTGGACGAGCTTTATTTTGTTTCGCTCGGTGACTAAGAGTGCAGGTAGCTCACATACACACCTCTTCCATTCCTTTCTGTGGGATCGGCGACATAAGAAGTACTTACGGTATTGCAAACGATTATAGGCTTCAGTCACCATTTTTAATCAGGCGGGCCTTATGTTAGGTAGTACAAAGAAACAATATTGATATCAATAAGCGAGAAGTAGTCTTTCTGTCTACATAATTATGTTAAAGCGTCCCAAATAAAGTCGTACAATTAAGTTAGCAGCCTAATAGGTAGTCAATTGTCTTATGAAGGATAAAGAACAGAAAGAACTCATCAAAACTCTAATTTATATTAAACTTATCCCTTCAACTCCAAGAAATCCAGTTGAACATTTTTCTCTATTGTCTGCAAAGAGGTTGTTTACTTTTTACCCGGCTTTTAAATCCGCACGATGTCCATTGCAATTCATGTCAAGCGACGTGAATAAAAGCTGACAATATCTCAGAGAACTTTAGCCGACGTTCATTGGAATGCTCCGCAACGCGTACCGTATCTATACGAGAGAATAATCTCGTTTTCTGCGGCTTTTAACGAAAGCCCGATACGGAGTCGCAGAGCAAAACAAATATCTGGTAGATGTGCACATGCGCCGGGCGCCGCACGCACGCGCCCCGCCGCGGCGCGCCAGTCGCGCGCCGCCCGTGACCGCGTCCGCACCTCCGCGCGACCTGTCCCTCCCGCGCCCACACCACGCGCTAAATGGCGCCCAAACCGGGACCTCGCTCACGCGGGTAAGTCCATTACGTAATCATATTATTATAACAAAACGTCCTCATGTCTTCTCGAGATGACCACTGGTCCATGGCGCAGCATCCGCGAGGATCCCTGAGGGCGTGGTGAGGCATCGACTGGGGAGGGGGCACGGAGTCGGCGTGTTGGCGATAGCGCGCGGTCTGATAACGCTGCAGCCCACCCACTGTCAACAAACCCTTACATTATATAAAACATTGGACACTTATAAATGACCGTAAAAACCAGTACTAGCAGAGAGACATCTCGAAGACGTGTATCTATTGATTTTCGGCTCGCGTTCCGGAGACTCGCTATAGTAGCCTGAGACACAATTAGATATATTGTCGCAACCTCTTTAGCATTCAGCTGCGGAACTAGACGCTCAAAAAAGTAAATCAGCGGCTTTTGTGAACTTCTATATATAGGTATAAAATTATTAGTCAGTTATTCTTTTGATGTGTTCTATTCTAGTGGTTAGATCCTCCATGTTTACGTCATGAGCGAATTCGCTTTTAATTAGATACTTATAAGAGTTCAGCTGCTTGAATCGTGCTATTACTAATATAGAAGCGAAGGTCAGTTTGTTTGTATTTCCATGATTTGTCTACAGCCTCTATTCAAGTAGAATTTGACAGATAAATGTCTTGAACGTTAAGAAGACTGTAGGGTATTTATCGACTTACCACGCGAACAAGTCTTATGTAAATATTCTATATGTTGCCCCAGTAACTATTGAGTACTGCAGTAGTTTAGTATGAGGATGTCATGTTTGTATTGTATGATAAGTTTTGATCTTCAGTTCAAATGTCGTCGAACCATTTGAAGTCCATCCACACGAAGCTATGTAAAGCAAGAACCATGATTTCAATGTAAAGATAATAGATTAAATTCTATACAGGGTCTCATACTGCGAAGAGGCCTGAGCCCAGCATTGGGACAGTTTATAAACTGGCAGTATTTCAGGTCAAAGCCTAAACTATAATATATTTTACATTATTAGAATGATCCTTAATTAAAATTTAAGTTCCACATTTCGCCATCAGCTTGGAATATTTACCCTGTAATAATACTTCTTCGATCTGATCATATTGAATATAATTTTTTTTTATTATATTATCTTATATTTACGCGAATTTTACACATTATATTAAAATTACTGTACAAATTCGGATGTTATTAATTAAATACTATATAACTTATTATAAAACTATTTTTTTTTTTACTTTTCGGTGTATTAACGATGGCTGCTGAAAAGCCACCGAAACGTCGGGCAAAGTGTGAATTTGAATAGTTTAAATAGGTAGTATTTAATGTAACCCGCGATTAGACCTAATTTTATTCCAATAATCGGTTTTTACTGTAGGTAATCTCCGATGCCATACAATAATTATATGTATAACCAAACTTTTCCTTATACTGGTATATAAGAAACGTGCTTCAGATTACATGGGTTGGGTTGTTATAAGATATTTATGATAATTTTATTGTTTAGGTAAATAGAGTAAACAAATTTCCGTCTCCGATCTGATTATGATAACAATAACAATATTAACATTCGATCACAGTACCCGTACCCTACTTAGATTACAAACTAGCTGTGCTTCACGGTTTCTCCCGCGTTTAATATAGATTATACATGCCTACCCCGTTCTTTTTAGCCTTAGTTTGCTGTTATATACATAGCTTGTAACCTTTCTCCAAAGGATTATCTAATCTAAAGTAATTTGCAAATTGGACTGGTCGTTCCTGAGATAAGAGCTTTCAAACATACGAGCTTTTTGGTTTATAATACACATATGTTTGAATATCATGTTTAAATGTTTATTATTCACTCATGTCGAAACTACACAACTGATTTTGGAAAATATGATGTTTAGCCGTGCTGGCGATAATTGCGCTTACTGACAAGGTAGATTACTTAACCCCTAAAAATGTGATGTGTTGACGCTGATTCCGAATCTACACGTAACTAATATTAGTTACGTGTAGATTCGGAATCAGCGCTACGAGCTGATGACGAAACTGAAACTATATAACTCAAATAACCTCAAAATAATATACTTACCGATATTATCGCGTTATTCTACATCGGACATGGTGTACTTTTCATTGAGAGCGATCGAACTGCGGGAATGTACATACAGTAGGTACCGCCGATTTCCCAACATCACCAACAGTTTATAAAGGCTTGAATATTATTACTACTCATCATTATAGTGATAATAGCTTTTATAAACTCTATATCGATTAATTTAATTCATAAATCGGTTTAAGTTACATGTTTTATTGTGGTTTGCCCGACTAGTTTTGAACACAGTTGCGTTTCTTAATCAGACGCGCGTTGTCCGAGCGTGACGGAGTCAGGTGCATGCAAAAAGCCTATTTTATTTATATTATTTTAATACTATTAATATATTTTAAACTAGCTGATCCACGCAACTTCGTCTGCTTCACATAAGATAATTTTCGTTGCTTATGCAATTTTTTTTATTGATACTCCCTTCCTTTTGGGCGTAGCGTGATATTATATAGCCTATAGCCTTCCTCGGTAAATGGGCTATCCAAAACGAAAATATTTTTTCTATTCGAACCAGTAGTTCCTGAGATTGGCGCGTTTAACCAAACAAACAAACAAACTCTTCAGCTTTATAATATTAATATAGATATCTAATACTACCAGCCCGGTTTACGAATTGACAAACTGCTTTGCATGCTTTTCTGCTTTTCTTTAAGAAAGATTAGGATATAATCTTATACGCTAGCCTTGTCCGGTTTGGCATACTTCACACACCTTTGTGTCTAAGCAGGTTTCTGCCTGATATATTTTTTTTCTTTAAAGCAGTTAATTGTCGAACTATATAATAATACGTGAAGAGATAGCTTTGTATCTCTTTTTAGTCATCTCGCGTACACAGTAGAGTGTGTGATTTGACATAGTTAAAGTTTATACGGAGAAGAAGCATACAATTAATAATATACTAGATTTTATCTGCGGCTTCGCTAATCTTAATGTCATGTTAAGGTAAGGTTATCTCAATATTTAATCCCTCGAAAATAATATCTTTTTCTGGATGAAAGGTATCCTATGTTCTTTTCTGTATTCCTGACAACGTTTATGCGAAATTTTATGATAATTCGTCGAGTAGTTAAGGCGTGAAAGCGTAAAAAACAAACAAATAAACTCACATCCGCATTTAAAATATTAGTTAGGATAGGCGACTTGTAGTTAACTATTTAATGCAAACATGACTAAATTAAGTCAGAGGTGCCGTGAGATCGACCTAGAGAATTCTATATGACAATCCAATGGTCTTCTCACTTCGCTGTCACTGCTACCGTGCTAGATACTAATCTCTGTATCACGAGAGCTTCAAACATATTAATGTCAAGGACACAAACATCTATGAATTCACAATATTATTGGTCCACTTCGACCAGTTCGCCTCGCAGCCTCGGTTCATCTCGTTCAGGGATTGAATGCACTACATGGCTCGCAGTGGTGAATAGCAAGGTGACTCAATAAATAATTTCACTAAAGAGCTAGTAAATAAAATCTTTAATTATACTTCAGAACGTAATAAATATGGAAAAAGAAATAAAAGCATTAAAAAGTAATTCTATAATTAAAGAAATATACCTATATATAAGTATATTAGAGAGAGAGATGCGGCATGAAAGTGGATATAGTGACAATAATATAAAAGGGAATGTTAAAATGGTTTGGGCATGTAGAAAGAATAGACGAGAAAAGACTGACTAAGAAAGTTTATAAGGTTAATGTGAATGGAACAGTCGCAAGAGGCAGTCCTATGCGATAGTTTTTTGATCAGATCGGAGACGTTCTGGACAAAGGCCAGGTTATGAGCACCTTAAACCGGCGACCGTGTATGAGGTATGTGAAGAAAGTGAATGAAGCCAGGGAAGTGCGTCAGGATCGTAGCAAATGGAAATCCGTAGTCTCTGCCTACCCCTCTGGGAAACAGCTATGTAACAATTCTATGTATGTATGTAATATATACCTACCAGAATTTTAGAATGTACTAATACTATGAAATAATTTTAAACACGTCTCGACTCTGGTACTGAACTTCGACTCTGCCCTGGTCAACCTCTTTAATAATACTTGACTTACAACTTACTAAAGAAGTGAAATCCCTTTAGGTTTATTTATATTCATTTAATTAATTTACATGTTATGATAAGTTTTTCATAATACATGGAAGGCATAGCAGTAATAGATAAATTTGGGATCGAACATTAAAAAAATGCGAGGCTGTTGGACTTATGTAGAGGTACAGCCACTAACCAATAAATAAATACAATACTTTTGGTAAGGCCACTGTTGCATACGCTGGAATGAGCGCGTAACAGAATGTATAGCTTTATCTCAGTCTCACGCATGCAACCTCAATGCTTGCATAGATGACGGTGAGGTTCCTGGTACCAATTCGTGATTTAAAAACAAACGAAATTAGGTTAGCAAAATTGAGAAATATACGTCTTAACTCTTATCATAACGCATAATTCGTAAAAATGCAAAGTTTTATAAATAATCAAAACAGTCAGTGTTAATATCCCGAATTTGAACTTCAAATGAATATAATTTGGCATAATTCCATTTGTATGATATTGGAGAATGAGTTTCCCTAATTCAACACAAAATAAATAATTTCAATTAAAACTGAACTAAAGTATTAAGCAATCGAGTGAAGAACTCATAGAATACTTACAAATTAAACATCACAGAGTACACCTGTTCTAAATTCGTTAAAACCAATTTGGGAATGTTTTGGTTTCATAAAGAAATTCTTTGAATTGTTTGCTAGAAGTTATGCTTGATATTCGCGGAGCCACGAGTAGTCTACGAACCTACGAAGTTGGTCGCTCATAGCAATGCCGGGGGTATATCACGCGCTAACTAACGAGAGCTTGCTCAGGAATTTAGAACGTCTAGTTTGATGCAATGTCGGCATTATCGTCAAAGGCAAGCACGGAGGGTATTTTGATTATAATCAGCGGTCAAAAGCGCTATAGCGAGACGTGTTTCAGGTGTGAGTAAGCAAGTTCTAACAATCAAGTAAAATTATATTTGACTTCTTGCAACACATACAGTTTAGTGTCATTGATACTACATCCGTTCAGGATATACAGAATTTTATAGAGACTTTTTTGGCGCTGTCTTTAATATACTGTAAGCATAATAAGCATATGTAACCGTTAAATAAAAAACGTCAGGCCATAGACTAGCTAGATAAGATTTTAAAGAATAAAAATATTTATTTGGATTCGTTAAAGGAAGAGATAATCCTTTTCTAAAAATACATAATATCAAATCTTCAAACGTACTTGCTTGTGGTGCTTGCTCTGTCTACTTGCGAATATGAGTTGAAGAATATCGTAGTATTATGATACCTGTAAAGGCGGTATAATAAATTGCCAATCAATGCGGAATCAATACAAACACTTTGACTAAAACCTAGGATTTTATTCGAACTAAGACAGCCCGTTGGAGAAGTATCGCCAACCTACAGCCTTGACCTTGTTGCGTTCCTATGATGAGTAGACGTTATAGGTTTTGAGCATCAGCACCTGTGCTGTTAGCAGAGGCCAGCCTTGCCTTTTGTGCAACTTGTGTTGGCAGCATAGCCGCTCCTATCTAAAGTGTTGGCTACACGCGGGTATTGGGTGGTGGTTGAGGGTGTGTCTGGTGTTGCAAACACTCATAACTTACAATATCAAATGTCCAACAATCAGTCCTCATTAGGTAATATAGTTAAAGGCTTATGTATACTATATGTATGTAATTATTATAGTTAAATAATAATGTAATAAGCCACTAAATTTACGGTTCTGAATCTGTCAAGTCTTTGAATACCACACATATTTAAAATCTATTGTCTCTGGCCACTTTACACTCAAGCAATTGTAGTCACTAATAACAAATTTCATGATTTTTCGAGTTCCTCTCTAAATACGAGTATTATTATATAAAACACTTAATGACTAAGGTCCATGCGGATGGAATCGCGGGGAATAGCTTCTATATAATATTATATATTTAATAACTCGTTCCTTATTCTGTGTGTTTGTTTTGTTGTTATCACATCTCTGCCTTCTCTCTGCAGGGCATGCGCATGATTTACATATCTATGTTATATGATAAAACTGATGATAACGATTCGGTATTTTTCACTAACGATGACACAAAGAGCATTACATAATCAGAAAAATCACGTTCAAAAGAGCTAAAATTACGTGTATTTCGTGAAATCACCTTAATAAATAAAGTAATAACGGTACAGTAGAGGCGGAACCATTGTTCAATACAGCACCGAAAGGTTAATCAGTGAAGAGAGCCGTGTTGAAACCGCAATGTGGCACGTTATCAAGGGCCGTCCCTCGAGGCCACTAGGCACCGATTTCTTCTCCATTTATATGATAATTCGCGGCCAACGCCAAGGAGCGCAACTTGTCTTCCGGATATTAAATGGACTGTGGACGCCAAATAAACGCCATTGGCCGACTTACCTCTGGCTCTGGAATGTTGGTACCTCGGTTTATCCTTGTTGGTTGTTTACGAGATTCGATTTTCAAAATATTTTTCTCTATGTTTTCGTTGGGAAACGTATCTATTTATTATTTCTGTGAAGTTTTATTTACGCTGCGTGTTTTGTTGTCTTATAATATCGTGTCCTTCTCGAAATTTCTCATAAAATTAAATTGTATAGGGGTTACGTCTCTGAGTAGAATCGATGAGATGTTTAGGGTGACTTTGATTTCTCTCCACACATTCTTCTGTAATAATACTCATGAAAATATATACATAAATAATTCTGATACATAAAACGGAGACAACGTTACAATTTTATTGATTACACACAAGAATTTGCATTTGACGGCACAACAAATACGATAAAAACACATATATGTATACATAGTCTTACGCCGCTAACCCCAAAAGGGTTCCCCAGAGGTGTATTATACCCACAAGTGGCGTCTACATTTTTAGGTTCCATATAATAGAGGACGAATCTAATGTTGTCCACCAGACACAGTCCAAACTTTGTACTTTGCACTAGCAGTAAGTACTGCAAGGCTGTCGCATTAAATACCTCTGCATCAATATATTTATTTATTACATAAATAAAAGAGAAAAGAAAGTGAAAGAGTTTTTATTGCTACACTTAGAACAGATGATAGAGTTTAACATGCTGCAATAACGTTATCATATCGCCATTATAACTCGCGTATGGCTGCCATTTGCAAAACGCGACAACCAACAACGCGTAACGTGCACGTTATGTTTAATGTAGTTTTAAAGAATTTCCTCTCGAGTTACGTTGCCATTTTGAGGGCCTTTATCAATAGAATATGTGCATACATTGATAGACATGCAATGCCTAAGAAGTAAGCGGAGGTGTTATTAAATCCACATTTTGCCAGCGATGTTTCAAGTTCTCCGTAATGTGTTGTGAATTAATGTGTAGCAACTCATTCTGTTCTGTCCAGTAATATATGGACTGATTTCTAGCCCGTGGTTTTAAAACGCCTGGTTAAGTTATACTGTATTATTGGGCTATAGAAAATAATCAAATACTTAATTAAGCAGAATATATTATGTAGCAGCTTCTTTATTTTATATCAAACTAAACAATTAAACCTATGTTTATCTAAATTAATTGGTAAATGATCGATGACACTGTATTATTTTGTTAAAAACAAAAGCAAATGTGAAATTCGTGTGTCGATTTAGAAGTGACAAAGCAATGGACCAAACAACACCTAGACTTAAAACAACATTTTTTTGCATCACAAATTATTTTTTGTCTCCGATGAAAAGATATATCCCAACAGAAAGTGATATGTCTCTACTTTGCATGTATTGTATGATCGTTGCCTCAGAAACTTTAAAACCAATCAATGATATCGTTGCTATGTCACGTGCAAATTTAAATATGGAATAAAATTGAATCTCGTTATCGAACAGATCAGATGAAACTCACTTTTGTTAATAAAACTTAATGGAAGGTGAAGAGACACTCGTTTAGAAATGACTTCTCATAAGAATGTTCGATGAAATTGTTTTTTAGTTAAATTCACGGCATTCTTGAATGAACGCCGTGGAGTTAACGTTCCCCTTTGACACCGGATCGCAAAGGTTGCCATGGATTCAATATCAATTTTTCATTAATTTTTCTGTCATGATCAAAAACTCATTTCTAAAACATTCCTTTTTTAAATATTTTAAACTTTTTCGATAACTAGCAATGAGTTTCCGATTTATTTTTAATCCATCATTTTGAAATTCATTTGGCGTTGTATGCACAGGTATAAATTTAGTTTTGAAAGACGCCCACATACTAATTTAGGACGTGGCTTTCAAGTATTAGTTTTAATATTTACGAACAAAGTGCCTTTCTAGGTATTTTATCTATAGTTGAATTTAAAGCCTGTTTAAGGAAAATACTATCAATAGCAACGAAATATAATGATGATAGTTGATATTGAAGTCACTAATATATATTTTTTTTTTACTTAGATAAGAAATACGTATTTGTCGAAATGTGTTTGCTGTACATTAAAATACAATGGATTCATTAATTATATTTATGTATACATGTCATGTGTGTAAGTTATATATAACACAATATTTTATTGTTAAAGTAACGATAGCTTCAGTATTTTATATTATATTATATGAACATATACCTTTGCATCACTCTAGGATGGGCATAGGTCAGGCACTAAGTCCATCTAGATATAAAATGGTATTATGTATTATGTGAAGTATAAATATAATAAACAACTATCCATTTATCCTCGAAGATCTTGAAGGGAGCGAGGCTGGGAGCTGGGAGGGAGGGATAAAGATACGTTTTATTATTTATTTTAAATCTGGCAGGACGAAAGGCTATTCTATTCACATCTACCAACTATAGTTCTAGATCTGTGCTGTTAGAAAACTCAACAGATCGTTACCTGGCTCGGTAATCGAACCTGGAAACAAACGATCGGCGGTTGCTTAAGTGTTCATGCTAGCTCCACCAGACGAATAAAGCAACTCAAACGCTTATATCCAAAATACGATAAATATACCGGCACCGTTTATCTGTCGATCTAAAGAAAAAGTGGGAAAAGCGAAACGTAACGAGGAAAGCCATGTTGAACGCTTATAAAATAGTTTGTAACGTGTGTAATGCCCTGAGAACAGAGATAAGGACGCCACATATCACGCTACGAACATGCTACGTTAGGTTACGAAGTGCTACGGCGTAGTAACGAGCGTTCACCATCGCGATTATATCAAATTGAATGTTTGTAAAAATGCTGGTTTTAAATTAAATAGATAATGAGACGAAGGTATAATTTAATATTATACTAAGGACTACCGCATACATTCAATTTTTAGTTGAACAACTATTTTGTTGTGTTTCATAAGTTTATAGGAATGTACTGCGATCATAGAACTTGCGCAAATAGTCAACACGATAGTAGTTCGTCAAAAAAATCAAAAGCCGCATCGATTTGCTTTTAATTAAAAAGTTGGACAACTATCGATCAAACGCTCAATTTGTATTGCAGTGTAATGATGTGCGCATAACGTCGACTAAATAGTCGATCCACGACTGTCAGTCTCACATTAGCATTTGAAGCGACGCCACGTCGCTCATCGTCATGGCGGGAACTATTACAGACGACGCGGAGGAGTTTATTAATAGCGAAAAAATGGCCTGCGCTTTACTTAAAGAGTTTGAAGGAGTATTCAGAAATAAATCTGAAAAAATACTGTGGGAGGAAGTGTGCATGGAAGTTGTATGTGGGTGGTTGAAACTAGACACGAAACTAAAAGAAAATGAGGTAAGTTTCGTAATTATTTATTATATTTCGTATTTATTATGCAAACAATTTATACTTTGTCGTATTGCCATGCTACAGAGTCTTGAGGAGAAACAAAATAAGACGTCAAGTACTGGCGGACGTTTACACCACCGCTAAGAACTCTACCTCTGTTGTCATCATGAGATATTATATTTTCAAATTCAGCGTCATATAGCGTGTCTCTGAAATGTATTCCATCTTTGATTCGGACAAGGTTATGTAAAACACAACATGCTTCTATTATAGATTTTGAAAAATCTAAGTTAACATCAAGCGCCCTATGACATATGCGCCATTTGTTAGCTAAAATCCCAAAAGTGCATTCTACCATTTGGCAAGCTCTCGTGTGCCTATAGTTGTAAACCTTTTTTTTCATAAGATAAGTTCAAAAATATTATTTGAAAGCCCAAATGCATCATCAGCTACACGATAAAATGGCATGATTTTACCGTTATCGTCATGGAATAATATCCTTCCATTCGGAATGTTTAAAATATTTTCCTCGAATCTTATTCCCATATTTGAGATTTAAAAAAAAAACAGACTATCGCAAGCATCTCCATACGCACCAATATCAACATAAATCAATTTGTGAAAAACGTATTTATTTTATTTACAGGTGCAGAGATCCAGCAGGAATGGCTTTTCTCGAGTACGGTTTTTCACGAGAATTGAAGGCACAACAAACAAAATCTGGACAAGCGACAAAGAAACGTTGAAAAGATCGATATTTTTAATAGTTGCTATTTCTAAAATCTTCATTGGCACAACGACCCACTGATAGTAATGTAGATTCCGCTGTCATTGAAGAAGAAGATGAGACTGAAACATCTGAGACTATGGACTCGAATGTACTTTACAGTCTATGACAGACGATGAAAATTTCAAGCCAAAATTGAAATACTGCATGTATGTCGAAGGATAAAAGCCAATAGACAACATACTCAATCTTCCGTAACACTTACTGCACCAAACAATTTTACAATCCACATTAACATACATTTTTACAACCTCACAAATCAACATCCTTATATCGAAGGTTCGGGATCGAAACATATTCGGCAGTGCCCATCTATCAGTCCACAACATTCCCTGGATAGTTTGCAAAGCTAAATATCAAATTTCACTCCTTCACCACAAAGTTCTATTCTTGATTTAAATTAGAATTTAAGCTAGTATTGTATTTTGGCTCTAATAATTAAAATTAAACATGATTATTAAATTGTATAAGTGTTTTGTAATATATTACCTACCTTAAAGTTACACTTAATCTCTCTTCTACTGATATGGTGCATATCCATCTTGTATCACGACGTTGTATATAAGGACCCAGTAATGATATGATTCCATTAAAATTTTCTTCACTCATTCTATAATATTTAAAAATCTTACCTGGGTGCTCTTTTAGCTTAGAATCTAACGTATGAAATATTCCACAAGATAATCTGTCACTGAGTATAGGATGTACACTGTATCTTCTTCTTTACTTATCTCTTTTAAAATTTCTATAAAGCAAAGCACAAACTAGAACTTTCTTGTTAATGGACATGGTAAGTAGCACCTTGTCTTGAACGGTGCCGAGAGAAGACAGGTCGGTTGGATTAGGAGATAAAAAAATCGACGATCGATTACATCAATTGTATGCGCACATCCATCGACTAAATAGTTTAGCTGTGTCTGATTCTCGAGAAGTATACAACTCGACTAAACAGTTTAGTCGATGTAGAAGTTGTATGTACGCGCTAGGCCTTAAGTATACTTGCCAAAGACAATCGTAATATGAATAATCCTTTTCGTCTTATAGTACCAATATGAATCTCGTTAGTTAAATATCGATAAGCAAAGTAAGACAAATCTATAAAATGAATGGTGGCAAGTAACGCCTATTTCATTTAATCACTTCTACTTTATAATTTGTTTAAACATGAATTAAACATTGATATAAACAGTCTGTGCTAGAATATATAATAAAATATCCACATGTGTAAAATAAAGACGAATTCGTTAACCATTTAAGACTGCCTGAATAATATTTATTTTTATTGTTATATACGCACTGAAAATGTAGAGGAATACGCCACACTCTAAAGACATATCTTTTATTATTCACGATCACACATACATATGTCTGTATGCAAACGGGTTTGTTTACTCGCATAAATTGCAAAGAATTGTTTGAAATTTTAATACGATGGCGGCGGTCGGACATTTGCGAACGTTACAGCGTGAGTGCAAGCTAAAATTTTAAACACAACACCAAGATTAGATATCCTTTGGAGGGAAATTGCAGCTGTAAATTGTGTCCGGAAGGCCTTCAATTTACAAGGTGTAATGAGAACGGGAACTCGCCGCCATCTTTTTGGCGCAGTCCGACGTCTAGTTCGAAATTCGAAGTTCGATTGTCTGTGGTGCGCTTTGTCGAGTTCGGTAATTTAAAATTGGCTTGTCTTTATTGGATATTGATCTGTGGTTCATTCCCGGTATATTGACGTTTGAGAAAAGAATGCTATAATCTATATGAGGTACCTACTGTAAACTTGATAAGACGCGAAAATAGAATTGATAGCAACAGTGATCGTGATTTTGAGATTTTAAATTTGTTATGTGTGCTCGCATATCAGAAATTAATTAAATAAGTATAAAAAATAGCAGCGATAGCTCAGTGGGGAGACCAACAGACTACAATGCAGAGGGTCTCGGGTTCGAACCCACGTCGCGCACCTATGACTTTCGGAAGTTATATGACTTTTCGAAATTATGTGCGTATTGATTAACAATTATCGCCTGCTCCGTGCTCGGAGAGCACGTTAAGCCGTCGGTCCCGGCTGCCATGAACATCTATGGCAGTCGTTATTGGGAAAGTCAGTACCCTCTAATATCCTGACACTGGTCTAGCCTTAGGATATCGTTAGCCTTCGGGTTACGGAGGTCAGGTGGCAGCCGCTCCGTGTAAAAACTGATATCCAGCCAAATCTGGTTAGACCAGAAAAGCCGACCCCAAGTGACTTGGGAATAATAAAGGCTAAGAGAGAAGAAGTATAAAAAATAGCAGTATTTTTATAGAATAACCTTCTAGAGCTTCAATAAATTTTTTTCTAACGTTAATAAACAGTATAGTATTGCTTTAGTTTGGTTTTTAAATATTTTAGCTTTTATAAGAGACAATTATTTTTACTATAGAAAACTAAACTACCTAATTATTATTTCTTAATATAACGACTTTAAGGCGACCTTAGCTAAATGATTGCGCGTTAAACACGACTGAACTGTAATAAGCGTAACGTATTATAAAATATCAAACCGTGAATCGCTGCCTCAGAAAATTTAATTCATTTTTTCGCAAGGTTAGAATTCATTATCTTTTCTTCTTCCCCTCAATACGATCTTGCGTCTTACCTCATCCCGGATATAATCCTGGCTGGTTCTACTTAAGGTTTTAGGCAACGGCGGAAAATATCTCAGGAAAACGAACGGGGGAAGGTACCATATTTATTACAGCGGACTTGGTACCGAAGTGGATAAACCATTATCGCGTTTGCTAAGCCATGTGCGCAGTTTGTCGAATAAAACCATCCTATCGACTCCCATGCGTGTCGTACGAAAGATTAAAGATAATACCTTTATTCGCCTTGTATGTGGTAGCGGCCATCCGCGGGAATAGTGAGGGTTTATAATCTTGTGATCAAAACAATAACTGACTCGCTACGGGTAAAATATTTGTTTTGGGATGATATGGGTTAAAATTACGTTCGCCGCGTTGATCGTATATTGTCGTGATTGATTTTATATATACGCCTACACTTATATGTAGCATGAGATGTATTATAGCCACATTTTCCCAATTATAGTTTTAGATCTCTTGTAATAGTAGGCGAGTCTACTGTCGTCTAAAGGGCACGGTACTCTATCCTGATATTGAGAAATTCTTGTTATAAAGCCTGAATACCACTTTATCGGACCCTAAATTGGACTCTAGATCTCATGCACAACAGTCACATTCACAACCGCTGCACCACAAAGGCAGCATGACTTTATATGTACAAGTCACACATAATACATATTTTGAAATAAAACCTGATAATATTTTTTTTAAACACCTCTATTAGATAATTGAAACTATCAATATTCAAACTATTTTAATATACACTTCTCCCGAACCTTCGATTGCATTTCAGCATCTATGGTCACTGGCTGACTAAGATAATAGTTGTGTCGCATTGTCTTCAGGTATAGTTATTTTATATGGGTTCGATGCCCGCACAAGTCAAACATTTGTGTGCATGAACATGGATGTTTGTGTTGGTCTGGTTATTTCTATGTATAATTTGTATGTATTTACAAAAAAATGTATATATGTATGGATATCCATTGTCTAGTATCCATAGTACAAGCTTTGCTTAGTTTGCGCTACATGGTGTTGTGTGTATGTAGTAGAATATAAAAAAAACACTTGGACATAATTTAATGATTGGTGTTCCTTTATACTTGGAATGGCCTACAGTAGCTTAATTCCAATGTATAAAATTCGCGTAAACGTAAGACAATATTATTTAATACATAATTGACAAATTGTGAGCAAGAGACTGCGTTTCCGTAAATGTCGCATGTCATGACGTTTTTATATCTACCTGTTCCTATTGCGTTTACAGTCTGTCGTCAACCTGCGAAAGGAGCAGCCGAGAACTTCTTATTTAAATAAATAAAACCCATACCAAGGTTTTTATTGGTCCGAGTTTAAATTAATAATAATTACTCATGAAGTCATCTCGGTGTCTGTCCGTGAACCACAGGTGTTTGCCTCAGAGAGGTAGAGACGTTTAGTTTTAAGTAATTATAATAAACTCAGGCAGCCATTGCTAAAATACGTAATAAAAAAAAAGACTACAGTCTTAGGCTGCATTAAAACAATACCTTTGTCCTACATTATTTATTTAAACTAACTAATCTACACTAATATTATAAATAAGAAAATATTTATATTTTTGTATGTATTGAATAAGTTCAAAAAGTATTGGACTGTTTCTTTTCGTTATTAGGAAGCTACTTTTTTCTACTGTAATCATCACACTACAAGCTATGCGAGCAGAATAGTAACCATAAACGTATATGAAACCGCAGGAGACATTTCGTAATACTCAAAAGAGGTTAATAATACGACGCCTACTACCCGAGGTTACCAGTCAGTCGACTGGTAAGCATGACATGCCAATTTAGCACCTACGTATTTCAAAACACTATGACAAGTCTGCACTCTACTTTAACTAAATACCTTGACGTGGCTGCTTTCCAATTATAAATACAAATATTTAATATTTAGTATGTTGCTAGTAATCTTTAAAACAAATCAACCGATTCAAAAAGCTCTAGAAATGACACACTCTCCTTTGGTTAAAACAAGCTGTGTATAAATATGATGCGGCTGCGATGGCACCTACTAAGTTATATTCATGTAATGTTTGGAGTTATCGCACGCGTGCATGTCTCCACAATGATTTCCTCGACGCATATCATACAAAAGGAAATATAATTCTCACAGGCATGACTCTGATAAGTAAGAGGTTTATATGTTCGATAGAAGACGAACATCCACTGAATTATAAGTGGGTATTTTGATTTGTGTGACTGTTACTGTAAGCATACATCCTCGAAAGAGTAGGCAGAGGTTGTATTACTTCTATATTTCGCAAGCTGTGTTAGTTTCCACGTAAGAAAAATAAATTCTATTGCCGTCTACGTGTGCCAGTCATAAACAACGTGTTGCTATTGAGAAAATGTTGATAGAATAAGTGCGAAACGGCCATGAATTGCCGTAAATCTTAGAGTTCGAAAAAATGGTATCACGTGAGGTAAGAGGTCAAAGATCATAGTCATTTCGGAGATACATATATCGACTATGCTGAGTCGAATGGCGTTAACCACGAGTTTCTAGCCCTTACGGTTCTTGAGTTGAAAGTTGTATAACAGACGGACGGACAAAGCTGTTGTATAAGAGTTTTTTCGAACTCTAAAACACAATAATAGTTCGCCCAACTCAGGAATGGAAACAGAGACTTTATGAACGGCAATCGCATTCATTACTGCTACACCACCGAGACAGTCCAAAGTTAAAATAAAATAGCATTATGAATAAATGAAAGACTAAGAGAGTATAAGTCACAAAATAACACTTATGAACGTGAACGTGAACGAACGAACGAAAAGTTACTGAAGGTAGGTTTAGGTTAGTTGCTGAGTTCAGGCAAAAGATTTTGAGCCTTTGAGACAATATCTACAAGAAACTTATCCTTCCCCTTAAGTGGGCTTTAAAACATAATCTGCGCAATGCAGGCACAATATACTTCTGTCTACCCCTATATACATGCGTATATAAGCTTGGCTTTATGTCTGTATAGTGCTACGTAATAAAAATGGTAGTATTTCAGTTCAGAATTTAGAGCCAAAATATTCATTACAGCTATCGTTTACCATACACAAACAAAAATAAATGGAATACAATTGAAATGTTTTAGAAGTTTAAATCGGCGTCAAAATAACTATTAGCTAGCTAGATTGGAACATTTTAAATTGCAAGCTTTAGTCTGCGCGGCGATGCAGAAAGACAAAATTTAATTACGATACAAAATCTTTTTATAGCCCATATAGGGTTTCTAAATTCAAGTTGACATTGCTGGCTGCTTTTTATTCTACGAAATATAGTTTTAAAAGTAACAATATCGGTATGCAATCTAGATAAGTCACATATATGAAGCCGTTTATGATGAACTCTCTGCCATTCTATTTATATTCATTGTTAATTTTTGATTGTACGTATGGCAAGTTCGATCCCCACACGGGACAAAAAATTGTGTAAACCAGAAACAGTTGTTCCGAAGGTGTGCGGTGTTTGAATGGTTGTTAAGTCTCTCGCGACATAGGTAGCAATCATAGTCAGGAGTTGTATTTTTAAAATGAATACTTATCTTTAGGATTGCAACTGCACAAACGATATCCCTTGTGTCAGAGGCTATATACGCTACAATTATATTTTACCTCACATGCTTGCTCTATGCTTGTAGTATCAAAAAGTGATAGACTACGACCCGCACAATTTTTTATCTCATCCATAATACTTAACCCATTCTGCCGTCCACGCAGCGAATTGATCCTTGAAACAAGATTACCCTTTTCAAAGCGCAGCATCAAACTTGTGAGAACATCAGCGGAATAATTTCAATACCGCGGGGACATCAATAGATGCGTAAACGGAACAGGGAAGTTGCCACAAGTTTTGATTTATGACGGCGTTCCATCAGCACGGCGCCAATAATGTCGGGAGCCGCGCTGAGGTGTTCGTAGAAGAAACATTATTCTTAGCACAAATTACTTTAAGAACTTTCAGACGACGCAAGATGTATTATGGAAGGAGGATTACGTGCATTGCGTAACATTGTTTGATGAAATATATTCTGCAGCGACAAATAATGATAGTACATGATTGCTTACATGCGCTATTTGAGGCACGTAAGTTGTATGCGTTGTGTAGACGATCAACGTGAACCAAACGCACAAGTGACCACCATTTGTGTATGTAGCTCGCGCGAGTAGTATGCGCATGTATCCTGTGCCCATTACTTGCATCCTGTTAGATACAACGCAAGTAATTGGCACCTTTTAGGTGAAAGTATGATGAGAATATTTGAAGGTTTTTGGTTGCATTGGCCGTTGTTAAAAGTTCATAATCCGAGCCCTTGATTACAATAGAGATGGTCTTAAAACCTTCAAACAAAGATTATTATTTTGACTGATAGAATCCTACATAGAATTTTTATTAAATATTTTTATTTTATTTTATTTTAATTAAATACTTCTAATTTAAGTTTCAGATAAATAGCTAAGCATTAGCTTAGTTATTCATTTGCAACCGATACTAAGAATATTAATACTTGAGATCACGTCAGTAATGCAATAGTTGGGATTCGAACATACGATTTTTCGATCGCAAGTCAAAGCTTTACTCATTGATCTACACTTTGTTGTATTTTTACACTATTTAAAGTGTTTAAGTGTATGGTATTATGTTTCCAAAAGTATTTTAGTGACTGTATTACTTCTAAATAGTATTTTTAGGTGGTTAGTAATACTGTACATATCTAGTACAAAACATATAGGTATACATATGTATAAATCTTTTAAGTTACAAAGCTATGTAATTGTATATAGTTTAATATTGTTATACGTCTATGTAAATGTTATACATATGTTTTTATATATACTAGTGGTTCGATTCGTAAAGTTTCTGTGCTCCTTTTTCATATGAACTTAAATACACCAACTCTCACACTACTCTGTGTGCACAATATGTTAAAAAATCTTTACGTATAAATATATAGATAATTATAATAAATATCGGTTATAGAAGAAACATGTTTATATTGCTAATATCTTCGACATTGCGGGTGCTTTTTATCAGCCTTAGTCACGGGGAAACTAAAGTAGTAGTAACTTAATATATCACTCTATCACGTTTAACCTCTGCCCATTGCTTTGGAGGATATGTGCACCTCTAATATCCCTAAAGATACCCCTTTAGGGATATACAACTAGGCTATATATTGGAACTATTTTCCTCTCAAGATTATGTATGAATCGGATCTAATTCCAGCGTTTCGTTTGTCGCATTGCTGCAGGCGGGCTCCTGAGATTCCACATTGTACTCCTAACAATACATTATCATTGTGTTTAGTCAGCTAACTCGAGAGTCTAGATTGCGGTAACGTCTTCTGTCGGTTGTGATTCCTGGGTTCTATTGCCGAGTTAGGCGAAGGGTTTTACGGTTATTCTGTTAGAATTGTTTTGTACTAGTAGCACAGATTATTGTCTTACGTGTAAACAATTGAATACTTTAAATTAAACTGTCTGAAATGTATAACATCGTGGGTAATTATAATTATGGTTCTGGTGGGTAAAACTAGTAACCAAACCAACTAGTTTTTTAAGAGTTTATTGCTACATTGCTCTGATATTCCGGTGGATTTAAGCAGCTTTGGTCAATGAGAGACGAAGGTTGTAGTCGTCTATATCTTGAAATACGAAGTTATTTTAAAGTATCCGAACATTGTTTAATTATTGGTGTTACTATTGATGCAGGATGAACTTAAATTATCTTAAAATGTTTGCTGGATTGTCTTGATTCTTGCATAAAACAACTTAAAACCTAGGCAACAAATCTTTTCTCATATCTACTCAATAATACCGTAGATAGTTATAGTGATCTAAGTAGATGATGTCATGAGCACAATATTCTCCACGCGGACAAAGTTCTAGATAAAAGCTCGATTTAACACAAAACGTAGAAATAATATTAATATTATCTATTTAAAAACTGGTAAGCTTATCTACATTCACGAATAACTATCGGATGATTTTAAGTCATCCGTTTAAATGAACCCTTTATTCATAAAAGATAAAACGTTCCACTTATTCCGTCTATCTTTAATTAAAGTGGGCTCAGTCTTACTCTCACTAATTTGAAATGTCACGTGCCAGAACAAGAGATCAGATAACCCCTTTCAACTATAGAAGGCAAGTTTAAATTATGCTTTATCATTTTATTATTAAGAAGGTAATAAGGTTTACAATATCACGAATAATTTAAATAAGATCCAAAAAGCAATAGTTTAATAGATAATTTAATGTTTCAACCAAAACCACAATACTTACGTATTTAAATAACAGTTTTAAAATTTCCGTTTATTTTGTGACTAATATTTGGTGACTATACGAATTAGCTGACTTGCCCCGGGCATCATTATCTTTCAGGAAACTTTTGTGAGTAGTAATATGGTACTGTACTTTGTCCGGTCAATAAAAGTGCGATAGTCACATACCTTACCCATTCCTCTTCTTGAAATCTCATCACTAATTCCTTTACCTTAAGGTCAGAAACGCGCGAATTATGTAGCCAGCTAGTAAGCACGCTTAGCATCAGTCGGGCGGTATGCATGTTAGCCACCTTTGTTGTTAAAAAAGGAATTATTATAATAAAAGCATAGATTATAGAGATTCATATGGGGACTCACTACGATGACACAGGAAGACTGTCTATACTACAGTTTTCACCGCATTGGACTTGATTAAAATCATTGTACGGACGTGTGTGATGTGAGTTCGTCTGCTTTCTCACATTGCGATCAACTGAGACGACATCGCGGCCTATAGTAAATTTGGTTAATTAGTTGGGCGAGTGTTTCCCGCACTTAGCCTCTCAATAAAGCTATTGTGCATAAATTACCGGTGTGAGGATGGTAGTAAGTACAGGACGCAAGCTACTAGCGCCGGCTAGGTGTGCTAGGTACTTGCGCGCGAGTTAATACGGGTCACATCCGCATGTGTCTTGCGTCGGTTTGCATAATGCATTTTACCAGAGCATGAGCTTCAACTTCAACTGTGGTACATTTGCTTGTTAGCCACCATAGAATTATACTCCATTAATATCCCTCCAGAGTCTGGAATTGCCGCCGTAACCGAAACTTAGTTTGGAGTCTAGACTAAGTTACGATTACAGCGACCATTCTTAACAGAGTCTGACCATTTGCGCAGGAGATATTGTATTGGGTATGTGTGTGCGCAAACAAAAGCGCGCTCTCTATTCTCTCAGGCTCATAGTCCGATGAGACGGCAATTCTATACGATCAGAAGGAGATCAGGCGTCGGACCAACCACGCTGATTGCGAGCTGCAATTAAGATTTCTTAACAAAAATAATAATTTGACTGCACGGATGGCATACTGGTTAAATTGGTCGTCTCGCCAATGCTACTACGTCGGGTTCGAATCCCACACGCGAAAAAATTTGTGTGATCCACAAGTGATTGTTCCGAGTCAGGATAATAATAATTATAATATTCTATCACATACACACAACACCATCTAGCCCAAACTAAGCAGAGCTTGTACTATGGGTACTAGACAATGGATAAACATACATATATACTTTTTTAAAGTGAAAACTTCTTTAGGCGCGTTGAGCACTTTTGGGTGAACAAAGATCATGGAACTCGCGTCAACGTCACCAAACGCATTCAAAATTAAAAAATAATGATCTAATAGCTCCACGATACAATTCACAAGTTACTTAGTTTTCACTTCTATCGGCAGTCCACAAAGACCTAGCATGTATTTTTTTGTAAATACATAGAAACACCCAGACCAAGACAAACATCCATGTTCATGCACACAAATGTATGACTTGTGCGGGAATCAAACCCGCGACCTCAGGCATGGCAGTCGGTTACATAAACCACTACGCCATCGAGGCCGCAGGATGTACTTTGTTTCTGTTGAATGAATGTTTGTAAAGTTCCCTGCGACACAGGACTTATACCTAGAGCGGGAGAAGACTTAAAAAAGAAATATACAAAAAAAAAAAAAACTTTAGCTTTTTTTTTTCTAAACCCGTTTTTTTTTGCCTTGTTTATTTGACACTTTATTACATAATTTTGAATACTGTTACACTACTACTACTATTAAACTTTATTAATTTTTAAGCTTATTAAATTATTATTAAAGCTATTTAGATTTAATTTAATTTTACACTTTTCAGCAGCCTTGGCCACGGGGAGACTAAGATGGTAGTTGTCTCAATGTTCCAGTGTAGTTATTTCAAAGTACCCAAACATAATTTAATCATTGGTGTTTCTATTTACGCAGAATGAGCTCAAAGTATCATGAAGTCTAGCTGTGGTTTGCTTCTTCTTGGGTTTGACTATTTGTATTACTGGATCCCAAGCTAGTGGTACATTCCAACCATCTTCTCTATTAAAATTAGGATCTTTTTTGATTTCAATAGCCTCGCGAAGCATCATTGGTAGGAATCGGTGTTCTTTAGCAAGAATCTGTGGTTTGTCAAATCTCAGGTAGTGGTTGGTCCCCTGTTGCACATGTTCACACACAGCAGACTTCAACGACTAAAACTAAAACTTTTTGTTGGCTTGACTCCGAACTTGAAACGGCAGTTGCGACAGCACCCGTATATTGCTATCATTCCTCTATTGACATCATCGGGATTTAATAGAACAGTCAATCGTAACACAATCTAAGTTGCCCAGGATTAGTTGTCTGTGTGAATGATGTTGAAGCGAGGGTCGTCCGGAACAGCCGATATCTCTAGAATTAATGATATTCTCAAAACGATTGGTCAAGTGGATGAGGGTGGGAAATGTGCTGACTGATGCTGTTTAATGGTAACAAATGATACTGGCTGGTTTATTGGGCTGTTCTGTGATAAACTAAATGATTTTCTTAAAAAACATATTAAGGTATGTATGTAAACGCATCAAGGAGGAACTAATGAAACAAACATTTCCGAAACAAAAGTTTCTACATGCACAGAGTTAGGACTGTTTACTTTGAAGGAGTAGGTAGAGTATTGCCGCCGGGTAGGTACCCGGTACCTAGAATCACAGGCAAAGTCAAAAATCATTTATTCATTTAGAGCACAAAATAACACTTATAAACGTTAAAATCTATTGGTTAGTGAGTTTACTAATTTACCGAAGCTACATTTAGGTTAATTGCTCGGTTCAGGCAAAGTGTTGAATCTATGAGAACATACCAGCAAGGAACACGCTACTACTACAGGCCACTATTTTAAATCGCAAATTAAAATAATTTCAGTCGTTCGATCACAAAGCCATGCGTTATGACCGTCGAGTCAATCTATTAAGGCAATTTTTTTTTTACTTGCACGGTTTGTAATATTTTTCGCGTATACATTAACGGATATAAAAATCTATTACAATAATCTGTAGTTCAGAGAAGTATATTTTTCAAGCGGAAATCGTTCTAGCTGGTTAAAGCAGTGTACGTTCGTTTGTCTGAAACGATTACAAGACGAATCACGACGAAACAATTGTTGACACCAATTGCTTTTCTAACAAGCATGTCGATTCTTGGAATTCCATTCGTCCAATAACAAATATCGTATGAATTCTCAAATTGACAAACGACCGAAAGCGAATTACAGATACGTTTTTGGATTTGTGTATTCGCATGTTACAGAAAGAGTTTAGGTATTAGGTTCATTAAATACCCTAGCACGCTGTCGACTAAACATGAACACAAAAGCTTAACAGCATTTTCATTTTTAGTAAAGGAAAAAGCCTGACTTGATAAGTACGAGGGTTGTTTTTAATAGTACAAGGCTTTTACTGAGAAACGGCGTAAGAGTACGAGATCTGCGCAATAAAAGTGTCACTGCGTTAAGTTAAGCTACCGCAGGCTGTCGTAGGCTTACGTAGATACCTACTTATCTCTCACATTCCTCTCTTCCCATCTTTAATTATTTTTCCTTATTAGCAATAGCATTGATTAGCAATGAAATAATGATACCTTGTGTTTTGCTAGTGATTATAGGCCATAGTAAGCTCTTACCATCAAGAGCACCTTATGCTTATGTACCACCTTGTAGTATAGAAATGCCTTCCAAATACAAAGGTTGGCAGTCAATGCTGCATATAGCCTCTTATCTTAGTTTACGACTATAATACGGCCATATATTATTATTCCGCTTGGTATAATTCTTTCAAAGGCACGCTTCGAGAAGGTCCGCCCTGATTGATGAAAGGAACGAAACCTGTATCCGTTCGTGCATAAAAAGCAAAGTTTTGTTCGTCCTTGGGACCGAATTAAACCTTCGGGATCATTAGCAGTTCAAAGCGGGCTCTCGTCAAACCTCGAGAGCTTGTACCTTGGGTCAGACTATTCAGATGAAAGATCAACAAAACTAAGTGACTGTTGTAATTGAAGAGGCCCGTAATTTGGCATTCAATTGAGTTAATGTTGTGATTCTGTGCCTAGCATAAACTTGTTTGTTACCCTGTATATGCACCAAAACATTGTAACTATATATTTGTTCTTACTGTTGCAAATATCCGCTGACTTTCTGTACCGACTGTCCACATAGTACTATTTTAAAAGTTTATTATGCTTCTAATTAAAGTGTTATCGCCATACGCCTCAAATACGAATCCTTCTGATTGCCAGCAGAAATGCATTAGTTCAAAGATAATGTCGAATATCTAATACAAAACACAAACGTAGAGACGGTTAGTTGGTCAATATAACATGCCAGAGCGATCGCATTTATACAAACGCCGCGGATGTTTCCAATAACCAAACTATCTGTGGCTTGTCTAGCTTCATACAAATTATTCTTCTCCCTAGCATTTATTATTCCCAATTCACTTGGGGTAGGCTTTTCTGGTCTAACCGGATTTGACTGGATATCAGTTTTTACACGGAGCGGCTGCCACCTCCGCAACCCGAAGGCTAACGATACCCTAAGGCTAGTCCAGTATCAGGATATTATAGGGCATTGACTTCCCAATAACGACTGCCATAGATGTTCATGGCAGTCGGGACCGACGGCTTAACGTGCTCTCCGAAGCACGGAGCAGGCGATAATTGTCAATCAATACGCACATAATTTCGAAAAGTCATATAACTTCCGAAAGTCAGAGGTGCGCGACGTTGGTACGAACCCGAGACCCTCTGCAGTGCAGTCTGTTGGTCTCCCCATTGAGCTATCGCTGTTGCTTCATACAAATTATTGACATTTCTATTGCTAGTAAGGCAATCATAGACAGATAGGTTATCGAGTACGAATGTTAGGCACATGACTATGGTTATAGTTGATTAAGTTGGCTATCTATATTAAGACTGCGCCGACGGAGCTCGTGCGGCGCATATTCAAAATAGCGCGCGGCCGCCATAGTCAAATTGTATGGAGGATTTGAAGTGCTTTTTTGATAAATATATATCTTTATTGTCAACCAATAACTTAAATATTTGGGACGGACAAATTGTAATATAACTATTTATGTTTAGTTTAAGCTGTAAAATAGGATAGATTTCTACTGTTATAATCTAAAAATCACGTAACACGAGCTTACGTTTTTGCATTTTTCGTACAAATTTACGTAAATTTGTAGGCGAAAATATTAATTATTTTAAGGTTTTTACACGGAGTAATTGTAAACACATTAACTTTTATGGTAAATGTATATTTTATATTTGTATTAAACAAAAAGTGTTCATATTCACTTAACTGTGACCGCCTGTTTTGGCACATTTCTCTCGGCGCAGACTTAATATGTTTTGTGACATATTGATGTAACCCTGCCGATCGTTGTAAAGCCGTAACTCTCATTTAGCTTAACACATTAGTAAAGTTTATAAAAATATCAAGCTTAGTAGTCACGAGTAAACGTGGGGTCGCGTACGTAATACCCACTTCTAACTTTGTTAATGGTTCTTAACGCCCGAGTACCGTTTTCAATTATTAATAGAATGGTGAAGTTTCGAGCGCGTAATTAAAATATGGTAATTCAATACTTATGTACGAAATAACATAAAACATATAACACAAATACAAAATAAACTAAATGTAGTAGAGCCTCGCTGATTTCAGCATGAATGGGCAGGCTCGACCGCGGGAGGACTACCCTCTCACAGAATATCGACGTGAAATACCAGTATTCCTACTGTTGTGTTTAGTTCGGTGAGAGTGCCGGAGGCCCAATCACCCGCTTTCCCCCTCTCCAGTCCTTCTCCTTCCCAGTTCCTTTCCTAAAGGGTCGGCAACGCGCAAGTGATACTTCTGGTGTTGCAGACGTCCATAGGCTACGATGACCACTTACCATCAGGTGGGACGTATGCTTGTTTGCCGCCCTAGATTTTCACTAGATCACATTTAAATTGCGTATGGAATTCATGCTGAGATTGTACAGTTGAGGTTATCTGCATTATCCAAAAATAAGGATTCTTTTTAACACAGTTATTTTTTACTTGGCCGTTTAAAAGAAGCGAGTTTTTCCTTTGTACCGCATAGCAAAGTGAAGAGTATTAGTTCAGAAATAAACTAGCATGCATATTACGATTTTTTAGGGTATTCTAACACAGGTATTTGTACTTGGCCGTAGAAAGAATCACGTTTAACAAGGCTCAGATATTGTTTATAAAATAAGCTAGCATGCATAAGATTTATATTCTATTTCAATATCTCACAGTCGAGAAGATGTTGAAGTCCTAGGCCCGGTTTACAATGCGTTTGCTATGTAAACTAGTTTCTGACGTGGCACGGACAAGCTACGAATGTGTCGGACGGATCGGCTTAACCTCACCACGTCACCCGTGTATAATTTGCGACATATAAATATGGAGGAGACAGGTGTCCATGCTAAATCCGCAGCCGACGACACTTCTGCATGAACTACTACAATGGAAAGTTATTTGAGAGAATGCCATTCTTGCTTTAAGTTAGGAAATGGTTAGTCCAATGTTAACGTCATCAGAAATCGGACGTCGATTAAGTTGAATCTAATTAGATTAGCATTGGTTTAAGTGGTCTTCTTTGTGTCTGCTGTTTAAAAGTTTGCAAAATTTGTTTGGTATTGGATTATTTTCATTGCTATTTCTTAGGAATTATCTCTTGGCCAACGTGCGGACATTAGGGTCCAGACATAGTGCTCGTTTTTATCGGGTCTGGTTTGCGACGAATTAATGCGTTTAAAAGCTGGGTTGATCAGATCGACAGTCTAGCTTTCACCAGGACTTCACGAGTGTTAAAACCCGGTGTTTTTTGTGATTACCACTGCTGAAGCTAGCTACACAGGGGTTACAGTGGTGGAAGGGTGGGTGGGATTAGTCCCAATATAAAAGAATCTGCACATTGAATGGTCGTTAGCTCAGTACAATTAACACCCTCTTAGAATAACTCATATTTCAGAAATGTATGCTGTTGTGATAAGTTTTTAATTCCAATATTTTGTGCATGATGATCAAGGCGCTAAGTAGTTAGTTTGCATGATCGTGTATTTTCTATAATTCATCTATTAATTCATTCGGACTAGAACAAAAGTCATATACATATGTATGTACACATATCGGTGTACTAATAAACGTGGAACCCATCCTTTTTTTCTGGCCCGTAGACTGATCTTGAGTTTCTTTCCCAGGAAAATCATGCAGCAGTCGTCGGATATGATGACAGCATCTAAATATGCGAGCATTCGTTTGTTACATCCCTGTCTAACCTATCAGGGACGTGCAGACAGAATGATATGTCATGTTCATCCTTACAGTGATGCTCACAGAGAAACAACTGTCACTTGTGAACTCGAAGACCAGCGCGTGTGCCTGTCGAAGGCACTGTAGTATATTACATTGGAATTGCAATAGACTACCGTGCCTACGGCGGTCGCAATGCCAAGCCAACTCGAAAGATGCCAGCGTCGACCAACTTTGCACTTTATTTGCCAAAATTAACAATATTGTAACTTACTTATTGTGTCTCGCATGACTTACGGTAGTTGAATAGTTAGTTATATGTGCAAATAGATTTGAGCCTTTTATTATTTTCTTTAGTATTATTATTACGTACTTCGACCGGTAAGTCGAGCAGCGATAGCTCAGTGGGGAGACCTCAGTCTGCAATGCAGAGGGTCTCGAGTTCGAACCCACGTCGCGCACCTCTGACTTTCGGAAGTTATATGACTTTTCGAAATTATGTGCGTATTGATTGACAATTATCGCCTGCTCCGTGCCTCGGAGAGCACGTTAAGCCGTCAGTCCCGGCTGCCATGAACATCTATGGCAGTCGTTATTGGGAAAGTCAGTACCCTCTAATATCCTGACACTGGTCTAGCCTTAGGGTATCGTTAGCCTTCGGGTTGCGGAGGTCAGGTGGCAGCCGCTCCGTGTAAAAACTGATATCCAGTCAAATCCGGTTAGACTAGAAAAGCCGACCCCATGTGACTTGGGAATAATAAAGGCTAAGAGAGAAGAAGAAGATAGTTAGACAATATCATAAAGTAACACGTAGTTCACTTTAACCCAGTATTCTTTGATAATGAAGCCATGGTATAAACCAGTATTATAAAGTAAATAACACGTTTTTAAAGAGTTCTGACTAAAAAGTAATCTGTTAGACATCCCTGCCTTCGCACCGCAAAGGGAAGAGGCATGATGGACATAAAATTAACGATTTTGTTGGATAATATTGCACGCTCTGAAACGGACTGTTATGGCAATAATGATGATTATCTTTCTGTTGACTTAGACTGCCTTGGTCCTGTGGCACAAGATTTTGTGCAATGCTGAGGTCCCGGGTTTACTCCTGGGTCAGGTTGTTAGTACGTTTTTTGTTAGGGAGTTCTGATTAGTAGTCTGAAGTAATTTACTCAGTAGACGGCTATCAGCTTACTCGCACATCACACAAGTCTAGCTACGTGCATAGACTCTATAGCTCCAGGCTAGTACTATTCTGCTACTTTCAATTTTATAACAGGATAACGTAACGTATATTAGTATATTGGATTCAGTTATCGAATCCAGTACTTCACAATTTCAACCGCAAACTAATGCCACCGGACGAACAAAATATGCAAATTATATTTTAGTATAAAAGTACTTGATGGCCAAGGGTGGATTGATAGTTTTGAAAACATTGTGGAAACTTCGTAAAGATCCATGTTGTCTTTGTATCACTTTAATACGTAGTTAACATTGAAAGTCAGCAATACATTATGTGGATATGAAATCTGGAGTTATCTTTGTGGACTGACCTGCAGCTAACAGGCATACGCTTTGCCTGCTTATAAAACATTGGCCATTAGGCTAAGGCCTATGATAGCTTTTGATACAATGGATATCGTCCGCTGTCGAGTTTTCTCCATCCTAAAGGCAAATTTTTTATTTTTGCGTTCGTCGCTGACTGACGATCCAGCGGCCCACTTGATAGTAAGCAAGAACCGTGGCTCATACACATGGCTGTGTTTTCTTAGCATTACAGAAGCAATGTCAAAAAAACACAACCAAGTCGCTGCCTACCGGAAGGAAAAGGGAAATGGAGCAGGATGGGTTTGGGAAGGGAAGGGTGATTGGGCCTCCGGCGCTCTCACTCACCGAACCAAACATAACAGATACTGTTATTTTACGTCGATCTTCTGTGAGAGGGTGGTACTTCCCCGGTTGAGCCGGCCCATTCATGCTGTAACTAGCGTGGCCCTACCAGTCTATGCCCCTTATTGCCAATTCTTTTTCTATTGCACAGAAAACTACAGCGGCAAATATTTTTACCTTATAGATACACAGACTGCCCCAGTGGCGCAGCGTTTGTGAATGCATCTGCTTTCCTTGAGCAAATTTTTCGAAATAGTCATACAATTTTTAGATATTTATGTTTAGAAAAACTGCGCAGTAACGATAGCCAATCGAGTTCAATCCCAAGGCATGCACCTCTTACTTTTCGAAGCTATGTGCGTATTAATATTTTTTTCTTTTATATTTATTTATTTAGAGGCTTTTATTACAGAATAGCGAATTAATAAGTTAATTACCGCTTAATTTAACGGCGAAGGAAAACATCGTGAATAGATCTACATGTCTGAAAGTTCTTTATGAAGAACTTCACATATCAACTTGTATTAGGCCAGCGTGGTGGCCCGTGCCCAGCAATGAGACAGTTTATATACAAGGCTGTTATTACTGATTTATTTTATATCTGTTAAGAAATTCGCAGTAATAACGCCGAGTTTAGTAAACGGCAATAGGCCAGCTCTCTATTACGTGGCATCTAGATGCATAGCTGGCGAAAAATTTGTTTAATAAACGAAATGTGGTGAGACTGTGCATGTACGTTCAACAAAAAGACATTTCTGAACTGTAGTACAAACTTCAATTAAAGCTGCCAACACTCCCGAATATACCCGAACGTAGCCGAGTTTACACGACCGTTGTTGACCGTCTGCATAATACACAATGCGCCGGCACATCCGCCGTATATGCTATTCATTATTTATAGAGACTGGTCACTGAATGTACTGCGCATTTAAATGCCGACCCAGTTACAGCTTAGTTTCTCGGTTCAACAGACGAGGTTTGGGTTGCAAGATAGCATTTTGATATAGTTTAAAAACGGCCTCTTTGGTTCATTGTAAATTTATATGTTTGTGGCCGATCGTGACGTTTTGTATTTATTCCCGGATGTGAAGTGTTTTCTATTGTTGGGTTTTATAATGAGCAATTCTAAGTGGAGGCACGGAGTCTGGATATGTATAGAGGCTATTAAATAATTTAAAACTTAGCCGACGGATATTGTGTTTTACACATGTATGCATCCTCATTGTCTGCACGGATATTTAGGCGTGAGTATCTGTTTGTAGCATGTTAATAATAATATAATACCGGCCATGTATATCAACTGTCATACTATTAGGCACTGGTCTCTTCTAAGTGTGTGAAGGGTTAGAATAGTCCGTCCACCACGCTTGCTGACAAACATCACACATCTTTAAAGATTAATATCTACGAAGAGTAATCTAGTGAGGTAAGTTGCATGTTCGAGACGTAGGAGATAATTGTAGGAGCCTTGAACATGTAAGTTACCTCACGATATTTTCTTTAACCATCAAAGCGAACGATCATTAACTATTTCATACTCACATAACCTCGTAAAGCCAGAGGGGTGTGCTGTAGGATCGAACTCGACATCTTGGTGTGGCAGACCAACGGTAGCCCATTAGGCCATCGCAGCTTATGACATTATACTGTAAAAAAAATTAGTAGGAATAGAAGAATTAAAAGAATAGTTATAAGATACAATATCCCATAGTTATCCGCAATACATCAACAATTACAGGTATAGCGTTCTTACAAGTTATGCCTATGTTTCGTTGTCACCACTACGCATGACGTGTTGAGCGTCTATCAAAGATAAGCAATATGCACCCTTCGATCAAAAAGGCTCAAGAAACGGCTTGAATAATGTTTTATTTTATTTCCTCGAAGCGAGAGACGTGGCAATATATAAAGGTGCTCCACACAATAGATCGAATATGATCGTAACGCGGCGTTTGTCGCCCTACGGCCTTAAAAAGCGCATAAAAATATATGGCGGGTGCCGCCCTTAAAATATTTACTTACTCATCGATGTCTTCTCATAAAGTTTAGATGCGGTAGTCGCGAATAACTTTATGTTCGCCTGCTTGTCCCACCAGAGGTCGCCATGTAAAATAAACTCGATAAAGGCGGCCGTCGCGGCTCGTTGGATGACCCAATTTGGAAGGTCGGACTTTCGCTCGTCTTCCTGTTGAACTTGGTGATTTTCGATTAGGTAGCTTTGGCGGATAGTTTTTCTTTGGTATCATTACGTATAGGATTTTAATAGGATCAATGCCAGTGTTTGATAATTTGCGAGCTTATGGTGTTTGTATGTAACTAGGGCTACATGCGCAAGCTACTCGCGCGGGTTACATATGCGAATTAGACATACAGGTTGGTTGTGCGATGTATACAACCCGTGCAAGTACTTTAACTGACACATATCTATCTATCTTATGTGGGGGCCAGTCAGTACAGACCGGCGACACTTCGACCCAGTAGGATCTTTTGTATCGACACTCTCCCAATAACGACTGCCATAGATATTCATGGCAGCCGGGACCGACGGCTTAACGTGCTCTCCGAGGCACGGAGCAGGCGATAGTTGTCAATCAATACGCACATAATTACGAAAAGTCATATATATATAACTTCCGAAAGACATAGGTGCGCGACGTGAGTTCGAACCCGAGACCCTCTGCATTGCAGTCTGTTGGTCTCCCCACTGAGCTATCGCTGCTCATAACTGACACATAAAAGCATAGAGGCTTACAGTTTTACGGCTTGTAAGCAATCACCGTAGCCTATGATAGCTTGCAAAACTAGAGGTATTAGTCGTGGGCAGCGATGGAGGATGGAGGATGGTAATTCTCTCAGTGATAGTAGATTTTTGTAATATTATATGTAAAAACTTCCCTATTTGAGCCTGCCTGTTAATGCCGATAGTAAATAATTAGCAACGGCGACGTGTTCTACTATAGGTTTCTTAAGAAATCGCTATGCTATTGTCATTAAGTGCTTCTATTCTAACAATATATCTAACTGACTGCATGGATGCAGATGGCGAAGTGTTGTGGGTTCGATGCCTACACTGGACAAAAAATTGTGTGGTCCATAAAAAGTGGTTCCGGGTTTGGGTGTTCCTTGTGTCCGTTGTATGAATATTTGTAAAGTTGCCCGCGAGACAGGTGTAACTCCTAGTGCAAGAGTTATCATTAAAAAAAAGAAATATATGTTGCGACGTCAAATACAGCACCTAGAGTCTTAGACAGTTCAGTAAATGCTTAAAGCTCTTATGCCATAATGCCATATGCAACCAGGCCGTAATTGCACAGCAAAACAAGATACACATAAACCTCCAGACCGAACAAGCCAACCATTATAGAGGTGAAATATTTCCGATAGACGTCAACATTAATTACCCAATAGAAAGTGCTGTGAAGCGCCGAGTTCCATCAGTAGTGGATAATGCATCCATTACTGCTAATAATTAAACGTGAGTGCACTTAATGCTCGCCTGTGCGACGGCAGCTGCCAGCTAATGTGCGGAAAATCTATCAACACAGCTCTTGATACCATGTTGATGGCTGTCAAACTGTTTCAGCCTATTAGTTTAAATAAGCAGGCTTTATTTATGTAGATTCGAGGCCTAGCGTGTGTAGCAGTGTTGAATTTGGATGCTTATGGTTGATATGGCAGTTTTGTATTGGAATAGCAGTTCCTGAGATTAGCAAGGAACGTACAAACTTGCCGGCTTTAGCATCGTATTAGGAATTTTGATAGATTTGAATTAGTGTAATTCATTTATAATGTCGGCCTCGATGGCGTAGTGGTAAGTGTAACCGACTGCCACGCCAGAGGTTGCGCGTTCGATTCCCGTACAAGTCAAACATTTGAGTGCATGAACATGGATGTTTGTCTTGGTCTGGGAGTTTCTATGTGTAATATGTATGTATTTACAAAAAAGTATATATGTATGTTTATCCATTACTCATAGTACAAGCTCTGCTTAGTTTGGGCTAGATGGTGTTGTGTGTATGTGGTAGAATATATTATTATTATTTATCTTTTCGTAGGTATATATCATGTATATATGCAGTATGCCACGCTCCGCGTCCTTGTCAAGTTTAGTGGAGTGTTGCTAGACTGTGCGAAATTTCAGTAATTTAAGGGTAGAAATGCTGATCAATACTGTACTTAAAAATATTATTATTATTATAAATTATTATTATTATTATTATTTTTCTTAGCATGTTTTTCAAGTGAGAAACAAGCCCTTAATGGATTGGACAGGGTTTATTATAGACACTGTATATATCCCGGGTCGAGCCAGCGATTTATTGAATTTTTGTCAAGAAACAGCAGTAACAACCCGATGTTAGAATTCGGTGGTCTTATATTTACGTATTTTGAATATAATATAAAAGTCTTATGCCTTATCTCTCTCTTTCTTTATGACTTAATTCGACTGGCGTTTCGTCGAGTTTATATGAGGAAATAGAGAGTGCACTTGTGTCTGCGCACACATTTAAACACTATGTACAATTTAAATTAAACTACTTTCTACTCCTAACGTAACAATGGTCTCCATTGAAAATCAGCATTGCGATATCACGTCAGTTTTATCGCAACATCAATGCTGAATAGAGTCCATTTGTTGCCACAATAGCATAATATGTATATATTTTTTACTTACGAACTATTTATTCAATTGTCTTTTTTATTATTTTGTCTATATTTTGTAAGAAAATATGTAGTCATATTTCTTTGTGGCAATAAAGAATGATTTCTTTCTTTCTCCTATTGGGGAGTCTACCCATGATCATGACTGTTGATAAGCAACAGAAACGGGAAAAGTGTAAACTGTAATCTGTAGTAAAGTCTTACAGTAGTAGTCTAATAGTTTCAAAATTATGTAATAATAGTTTTTTTTAATAAACTAAACAATGCAACTCCTATTACTTCGTATAAAGTAGTTTATATATATTACAATAGTATTATATTCGGGTAAACGTAAGACAATATTAACTAAGTACAATATTTCTGCATCGATAGCTAGTCGCCATTAGTTTTCTGTCTAGTTATATGTATTTGCTGATATTCACGTAGCCGAACCATTGGCAAAATGGTTACCTAAACTCTGCTAGAGCTCTGATAAAAGTGCTGAACAGATTTCAGCACTTTTATCAATGCTTTATTACCAACAATGTCTTTCAGTGACAATTACGCGAGTCCTATATAAACTGGCAGGTCCGAAGCGTTGTCGTACACTCTAAAATTTACATATTTGCTCAATAGATTCCCACTTTTCAGCAATTAAAACTGCCACTTACAAACGCGATTAGGCACCTGCAGCAAATCTTTCTGCAGATGTTGATATTTTCTTCAAGAGTATTACATTACAGAAACACAATATAAAATATACGTGAAGTCGTAGTTAGTGATAATCATAAAGGGTTGTCCTGATCATGATCAGTCACTTGTCTTGGTGGCAGGTTACAGGGAACTCTTGTGTGCAACCTAGATTATTGGAAGTATCATTTCCAGACACCCTGTCCAGTCTGCGGTATTGAAACCTCATGCCCTATTTTAAACTTCTCTTCTGCTATCACATGTGGCAGTTAGTGTCAGTCAGTTTAGTTTGTTAATCGCATAATCGCACAATTAAAGCTTGTCCTGAACGGCTACGATATTTAGCCTACGTACCTTTATATTTTAGTGGTGTTTCCTTGCGATTACTTCTGAAATGCTAAGGGAACATAGTGATATCTATAAGCTGTGGGTACCACTCACCAATATAAAGACCGCTGGCTCGTACTCGAACAAGTTAAAATTAAATGAGATATTTTGCTTATTTTTCTGAATGATACTTATGCATTATTTAAAAAGCGCAGCGTGGTCTCCCTCTTTTAAAATAATACATTGTTTTTTAGTACACAAACGTAAGCACAAGCGTAGCGTAATTTGGGTTTTCTCTTAAACTCAGTTATAGAGCAAGTCATAGTCACTTGCTTAAGTGAAAATAAAACATAACTGATGATTGTTGTAGTTATAAATGATATAAATCTTATAATGCATATTGTCGCCGGGGAGGTTTGAGATAATATTATATAGGGTTAAATGGAAAACACTTATAATCGTTTACCCATATTGTTGCTTATGGCGCTGTTATATTTTGCGACCGTGTGTATTAAGACTTTTACATGAAAATACAAATAAAAATTTTGAAATGTGGTATAGAATGGTTTCTATGTGGGGGTATAAATATTTGAATAAGCCTCGGGTTAGTGTTATTAGTTTTTTTGAATTAACCCTGTGTAGAAAAGAGGGAGCGGGAGCCTGATGTAACATTTAGAAGTACCAAATTTTACTTTACTTTTATACGTTGCTGTAAACAGAATAAAAAGAAATAACATTATCATTCAAGAATAAATATTTAAGTAAAATGTAAGCTGATTTTAATAATAAATTATTCAGTTTTAATTAAAATAATACAGTACTATATTTAAAAACTCATCTCCAACTGCCAAAATTACATAAGAACTATACTTAAGTACTGTTGAGCATCCGTGAATGATAGCGTAATATTAGTTTTGTTATGTTATGTTAGCTGTTAAGTGAGCCCCAAACAAACATACAAAGTCAATAGTCAAAGGTTTTCAGTAACAAAAGTGAGCAAACAATTCAATCGTCGGCAAAAGCACTCTTTCCCACGGGAGCCTTTACAAAATCCGGAAAAAACTAACTTGTATATGGTCCACGAATATAGGAATATCCCATCCAAATCGTATTATGATCTGTGTCAATAGCGGAAATATTACTTGACAAACAATCTGATAGAGTTTTGATACAACATTTATAGGAGCGACACTAACACCATCTGTTGTACGATTTCGGAAAATAAACGAAAGAAGTTAGAGGCTTTTATGACTGCTCCGAGCGTAAGACAGATAATGACAGAGCTCGTGCGGCGCATATTCAAATCGGCGGCGGCGCGCGGCTGCCATAGTAAAATTGTATGGAGGATTTGAAGTGCTTTTTTGATAAATATGCATGTATCTTTATTGTCAATCAATAACTTAAATATTTGGGGCGGACAAACTGTAATATAACTATTTATGTTTCGTTTAAGCTGTAAAATAGGATAGATTTCAACTGTTATAATCTAAAAATCACGTAACACGAGCTCACGTATTTGTATTTTTCGTGCAAATTTACGAAATTTTGTAGGCGAAAATATGAATTATTTTAAGATTTTTACACGGAGTAATTTTAAACACATTCGTTGTTATGGTAAATGTATATTTTATATTTGTATTAAACAAAAATTGTTGATTTTATTCACTTAACTGTGACCGCCTGTTTTGGCACATTTCGCTCGGCGCAGTCCTATTCATCACCATACTATACTTTAATGTATGGACTAGCTGACCTGCGCAACTTCGTCTGCTTCACATAAGATAATTTTTCTCGCTTTTGAAACATTTTTCATCGATGCTGTGATCCTATTGGTCGTAGCGTGATGTTATATAGCCTATAGCCTTCCTCGATAAATAGGTTATCCAACACTATAATATTTTTTCAATTCGGACCAGTAGTTCCTGAGATTAGCACATTTAACCAAACAAACAAACAAACTCTTCAGCTTTATAATATTAGTATAGATTAAAACGGGCACTAGCTTAACATTGAGATTTAGTATAAGTGACCTTTGTAGATGTATCTAAAAATTTTATAATATTAAAAGTTAATGATTATAAATAACTATTGTAGTTAGTATCTAGGCTACTTATCCTTTTATTTCTATATCTAAACTAATATTATAAAGAGGAAACATTTGTGTTTTTTTATGTATGTTTGTAATGTTTCCACACAAAAACTACTAGACCGATTTAAAAAATGCTTTCACCATTAGAAAGCTGCATCTTCACTGAGTGACGTAGGCTATATTACATTTAAAAAGAAACAGGGATCCTTAATAAAAATGCAATAATATAACCCAAGGTGTGAAAATTTGTCATAAAAAATCTGACATCGCGTGCGCTGCGGAAACTATTGATGATAGAACAAAAAAAAGTTTTACAGTATTATATGCTTGAAATGAAGTACGGTACCGAAGCGTTTATTTACAAAGCTCGAGTAGTTTGATCGAAGAAATGTTGTCAACTTACAGACCGTATTTAAATAACCTTTGAGATGTGTTCTCTTAATGACTATGGTTTATAATAATAATAATGTTTTTTATATAAGAAATAGTGATTGTAGACCTTCCTTTTAATAAGAAGTGCAGTTATTAGCAGAGGGTATGGCATATTGTCGTCTTAAGTTGGCAATACGGCCACATCTTTTTGTAAGGTCCATAACTATCAGATAAATCCATTGATTTATTTATTACTGTGTAAGGATTGGACGGACCGGTGATTGCTATGATGGCGCGTAACTTTAAAACGGGCAACCATAATTATGACCATGGTCAACTCGGTCAACTGTGGTCGGAAAAATATATGTTGATCCGATGTCAGTCGACCACCTAACTAGCTTAAGAAGTTGCAATTAAAACAAAATGTTCTTTTAAGAAGTAAGTTAAGTTTAGTTCTAATAGATAGCGCTACTTTTCGTATATGTTGAACGCGTCAGGCGAATGGCTAGACGATCATATATTAATTATGTTTTTTATCAATGGATGGACTATAGACTTTCATGACGTCAACTGTTACCTTTTATTTTGAACTCTCCTTTCTATTACACACTATGCTATCGATTATATTGTGTTCGCGATGTTATAATTTCAGAATATTATATGCTTAATAATATTAAAAATGCGAATGTGAGTTTGTTTGTTTGTTACGCTGTCACGCCTTAACTACTCGATCGATAATCATGAATTTCGCATACACTTTGTCAGGGGTTCAGAAAAAGATATCCTTTAATTTAGAATAAATACCGTTACCAAGGGATATGAATTTATAGATAAAATCTATATTTACGCGAGCGAAGCCGCGGGCAAAATCAAGACTTCTATGTAACCATACACAGTTTTAAATTAACACGTTTTTATTTGTTAATCTGTTTAAGTTAAAGAATCATTCATTAATGTTTTAGAGTTCGAAAAACTCTTATACAACAGCTTTGTCCGTCCATCCGTCCGTCCGTCTGTCTGTTATACAACTTTCAACTCAAGAACCGTAAGAGCTAGAGACTCGCGGTCAACGCTATTCGACTCAGCATAGTCGATATACCCCCGAAATGACGATGACCTTTGACCTCTGACCACGTGATACAATTTTTTCGAACTCTAAGATTTACGGCAATTCATGGCCGTTTCTCACTCATTTATTTATTCAGTTTATTTAGTTAGTCCTAGCTTATAAAGATAGACTAGAGCTTGCAGAAAACGAAAGTGTTCTTCTATAATTACAGATATAGATTAGAATAATAATAATATTCTAATATTCTGTCACATACACACAACACCATCTAGCCCAAACTAAGCAGAGCTTGTACTATGGGTACTAGACAATGGATAAACATACATATATACTTTTATTTTCTTAAATACATACATATTATACATAGAAATACGCAGACCAAGACAAACATCCATGTTCATGCACACAAATGTTTGACTTGTGCGGATCGAACCCGCGACCTCAGGCGTGGCAGTTGGTTACACTAACCACTACGCCATCGAGGCCTTACTTTTGTACACTTTGATTCAGACATTTTAGAGATTAATGTGCATTACTTAGTTACAATAATATAAATTTAACTAAGCATTATTCCTAACTAATACTATAAATGCGACAGTGAGTTTGTTTGTTTGTTACGCTTTCACGCCTTAATTACTCATCCGATCATCATGATATTTTGCGTACACGTTGAAAGTGGTATAGAAAAGAACATAGGGTACTTTACATACAGAAAAAAGCTTTGTTCTCGAGCGGTTTCACTGTATTGACAAAATCCCCGAGCAAACTTTAGTTAAAACGATAACATAAATAATAATTATAACGATTAAAAAAATAAAAATTGTTTACAGCTGTTAACAAAACAAAAAACAACCGCTGAAAGAAGTTTAATATTATATAGGCATATAAAAGAGTTAACGTATATGGAGATGTACTCCCTCTCGCTCCCGGCCGTAGTTCAGTCTATGGTCCGGAGTGAGAGGTCGTGGAACGCCGTCGCCTCCTTTTGTGAGGAAGTCATTTCCATCAAGGAGGCGGCGGAGCGGGAGAGGGAGCGTTTGAACCCTCTCCCCAACCGCAGAGCCGGGCGCCGGAGGGCGCGGGACGACCTCCAGCCACCCTGAGGTTTGACCTGGGGGTGGCGGGCTTTGTGGGCCTGCCCGCCATCCGTTCAGCACCAGGTCCGAGAGGTGGCGTGCGTGTTCCCACGCGCGCCTCTGTGTCGAGCCCGTCTCCCATCTAGGGGGGACAGTAGGGAACATTTGTGAGAAGTGCCTTTGGGTAGGTCTATACGTGTAGTGGCCTGCCGTTTCATACGGTGGGCCGAAACCTCGGCGGGGTCGCGACCGCATGTGAAAGTGATTCGCGCGGCCCCGTCGATAGTGGTTTTGAGGAGTGTTTCGAGGAACACCGTGGTAGGTTTAGTCGGTATTCCGGGAGGTACGTTATCATCTTTACCATCTTCTTTTACCCCGGCGAGTCCGACATAACCCCTCTGCCCGCCCCCGCGGAGAGGTATGCGTCATGCATTCCCACACGTTAAAAAAAAAATATGGAAATATACTGCCTTGGGTAGCGCAGCGGTGGTGAATATGGCTGCTGTATGCGAAGTTTTGGTTTTAATATCCGGGTTGGGTAGGTGAGAACTTCTCATTAGCGCCATGGAGCCTGGAACTGAGCCCAGTTACCAATAATCGCCTGCTATTACGTAAGATCATCATCTAACCTTTCTGTTATATATTATGATATGGTATTGTTCTTGTTATGACATTGTTCTTTTTAGAGTCTATTACGGTGATGTTGAAAAATACAAAATGTTGATTTCCAATATTCATAATAAAGGCATTTTATTCGTGTTTCTATAAATTGATGTTTCGCCTCTATTATCTTCTCTGTCCTTCCCACATCAAAAGCCAAATGTAATTAAACCCGGTCCTGCTCAAAGAAAACTCTTCAAAATTTTAATAGAATTCGTGCTATCCTTTACATATAAATATAATTATTATTTTGTGGCGGACTAGCGTGTTCAAATAATTGGCTATTGGGTTGTCGTTTTATAACGTTGTAGGATAAAAATTGTTATATATATTTAGGGATGGATCGGTCAGTTGATCTAATGTGAATTGTGCACCCCAGTGCCAGGCACGCCACAATCGTGGCGTCCCGTTTTCGAATAGTGGCTGGAGAGGCGGCATGGCCTCTCACGTTCTGGCTGACACAGGTAATGACTGGCCACGGTTGCTTTGGCCAGTTTCTGTGTCGCATAGGCCGGTAAGAGACGCCCGGATGTCACCACTGCGGCGACTTTCGCGACGTTGTTGAGGACACGGCGCTGCACACTTTGGCGGATTGCCCTGCCTGGGCATCGCAGCGCCATGAGTTGATCGCGGCAGTTCGTATGGTTGCCCTCTCGCTCCCGGCCGTGGTTCAATGCATGGTTCGGAGTGAGAGGTCGTGGAACGCCGTCGCCTCCTTCTGTGAGGAAGTTATTTCCATCAAGGAGGCGGCGAAGCAGGAGAGGGAGCGCTTAAACTCTCTCTCCAACCGCAGAACCGGGCGCCGGAAGGCGCGTGATGGACTTCAGCCACCCTGACGTCTTACCTGAGGGTGGTGGGCTTCGTGGGCCTGCCCGCCACCGACCAGCACCTGGTCCAAGACGCGGCGTACGTGTTCCCACGCGCCTCTGTATCGTGTGTCCGTTCCCCCACTCAGGGGTACAGTAGGGATAAAATTTGTGGTGCCCAAAGGGTAGGTCTATTTGTGTAGTGGCCTGCTGTTTTATACGGCGGGCCGGTCGCGATTGCATGTGAAAGCGATTCGCGCGGCCCCGCCGATTGCGGTTATGTCGAGGAACATCGTGGTAGGTTTAGTCGGAACTACCGGGATGTCAAACACCATCTTTCCCCGGTGACTCCTCTAGGTGAGTCAGTAACCTCTCCGTCGCGCGTCGCCCTGTGGAGAGGTATGCGTCAAAACATCCTAGCATGTTAGAAAAAAATTTGACCTATGTAATGTAAAACGTGATGGTGTGTAAAAAATTAAAGGTTTACCAATTTTAATCAAAAATATATATAAAAACATAGTTCCACTCGCATCACCGACCTTTGCATAAGAATAAGTAAGTATATGGGATAAAATGTCATTGACATATTTTATTTCCTTTAGTTATGTAGACCTCTATAACCTAGTGATTATGTTTTCTACCACACGATTTGGAAAGTTATAATTTATTGCTATAAATCATTACGTCGTGTGTCGCGTTATGTTATGGTGTGTAGTATAAATCGCTTACGCAGGACATTCCGTAATTCTTGTACTACAAATCAGAAGTCCTTCAAAATAGCCACAACCACATGTATAGTTTCGACTGACCGTCAAGATATTTTAAGCATACTGATTCTCCGTAAAACCTACTCGTAATTCATAGCCACCCTTCACTTCACGAAACATAATTCTAAAGAGAAGAGAATACAATACAATTTACGCCAATCAGACGTTTATTTAAACAAGTTTATGCAATATTTCAAGCGTTATTTCAATTTATCGAAGCACTTCGGCGCATTAATATTATATGTGTGAGTGTTATTCCGAAGCGAATATTGGTTCGCTTATTCTGATCAATGATTTTTTGCTGCTTACGATTTTTTAACGTGTCGTAGGATTTATTTTTATATTAGCTGCGGCTTACAGTAAGGCTTTTACTTGAAAATCGAGTATGAGATTTAGAAGACGTGCATGGTTTTCTATTGTAACGAAATTTTTATGTTAACCTGATATACATGTGTGATCGATTGTATATAGGGATGAAAGGAGCGATGGCAAAATATGTAATAAGTACTTTTGTATTTTGGTGAGTCTTCGTAGCGCAACGGTGGTGAATAGGATTCGGGTTCAACGCCTGTGTTGAAACAGATTTCTTGGGTTTTGCTGTAATTAAATTCTTAGTTATTCTTTCCGTGTCCAGTCTACGGCAATAGGCTCTTCTCCTATTACTTGGCACCTAAACCCATAGCTGACGAAATGTGGGTATAATAAATCTTTACCTAAGCCTTAATGGATGTAAGCCTGAAACTATGTATGTAAGTATAAATATGTACTATTAAATGTATGAATATATAAACATGTATGTATTATTTGACGGGCAAGAGAGACAATCTAATTTTTGCACTTACAAATTTAGTTCAATAATCAAACGCGAATGTATCTATATTTTATATCCTAGTATACAATAACATTAAAGAAATTGTCGTGTATTAATATTATTAAATTTAATGTATTGTGAACAATAAATAAAGAACAATAAATAAAATAAATAAAGTTCCACAATACGATAGCGAGCCTACTTATTACGTAGCCCCGAGCTACGCGGCTTACGTCTATGTAATGAGTACGACTACGCGCTACGACGCTACAGTGATGTAGCTCTAATAATACGTAGATTTTATTTATTGGCAACCATTTATTTGCTACGTATTCTATACTTTTATGTTTCATGTTATTTATTTAAAAGCAAAGTGGGCTTTCAAATATTTTAAAAGAAATAGTTTTGAGTACATCTATAGCTGTCGCGTTGCGCTTGATCGAAATGTCAATGTGCAAAAGAGATAACTATAGTTTGGACTGATCATACCTCGGAATTCATCGTCTCGAATTCCTCTGAACTCTCTTCTAAAACTAAACCGAATTGAAATTTTATAATTTTTAACAATATAGGAAGATTTTCGCTATGTCAGTATGTAGACAATATACATTATTTATTAATTAGTTTCATTAATTTTGTTTATCGGGTGTTAGAAAACAGCAGTACATCTAAAAAAAATTATTTTTGTCGATTTCTTGTCCTTATAATAATAAGATTATAAAAAAAGCAAAATTAGGAAACTTTATTTTAATCTAATGTTTTTTCATTATTTGAGAAAAAGCAGAAGAATATCTTTGTATCAACTTAACGCTACCTGCAAATCTTTATAAGGGTATTCACTAGATTTTGATACAGGTTCAAAGACTGGCTATCTCAGTTTAATGACATCGTGGTCGGACATAAGCTAGTCATTTAAATAATCTTTATAAACGTATTGATTATAATCATAGTATACTAGGATATAGAAGACAGATTACTGTGGCGACTCCGCACAGACGAATAAGTTCCGCCTACATCTAACAGATGGCGCCACACACAACAAGCGCTCAAAAGACGTCATACTATTCCGCATCGCACAAGTGGAGTTTACCAGCGACTAAGTATATATACAAGTTCCCGATATCAACCGTCGGGCCGCGGCCCGCCAGGCAGAATCGCCCAGCCTGGTCGGAGGATCCTCCCTTTGTGTTGGAGGGACATCACACCCTGTTCCTCCACATTACCGTTTGACTATTATTACTAACGTTAAAGTAGCAACTGATTTTGTGTCTGTTGTTTGAATGTTTGTAAAGTTCCTTGCGAGACAGGCATAAGTCCTAGTGCGGAAGATGGCGTATTTTTAAATATAGTAAAAACTAAATACTTTGTAAATGGATCCCTATGTACCATACATATTAAACAGTAGCCTACTGAATGAAATTTAAAGAAGCGTTTTTAAAGCTAAAAACTCAATACCACATCAACATTGTCTGTTCTGTGGTTTTTATTCTGCTATTCAGACAGAATGCTTATCGTCTTGGCGATTATTATAGGCAAAATGGTGATAATGGAACCTACAGGACCAGCTTTAAAAGGGGTAGTTCCATTTAAACTGTTGGCATAGCAATATGGAATTATAATAGAAGCAATGTGTTGATGGACGAGTTAGGACTGGAGAAGACGTGGTTGCCATTGTGTTATGGCATTGACTTGCGATCGAGAAGTCGTCAGTTCAAAACTTATTCATTATACTACTGACGTGAACCCACTCCTAACGCAAGCATTGGTTTATTTTAAGGGGTTAAGAAGAATAGATTATTAGCAATTTTAATAACAAATTACTAGAATTTGTAATCCAAATTACTAATAATGTCTGAAAATAAGTCTTATCGCTTGTGAAAGCTATAAGATAGTAATTTAGTATTTGTTGTTTCAGGTGAATTGTGGTGGGCGGACGGCCGCGTCGCAATCACACATGCTGACGATATGGTAATATTTGCTTTGAATTTTGGTATAAAATTATACCTAATTGTATACCCCCAATACAGCAAAATTGGTTTAGCATATATTAAATAAAGTGACAGTAGATGATGATGTAGATGATAAATGCTAGAAAATTTATATAACATATAAAATATCGCGGTAGAAATTAAAATGCGTTACTAAAATAAAATAAACTGCCATAAGATGTCTAAAAATAAAATTTTCGTAAATAAGTAAGCAATAATACGTTTACCGAGTGTTCTTTAGTTAGATCTATAATGGAGTTTTTACAACCAATTTGCCGGTAGTAAATTCTTATTTTCTTGTACTAGCGCCATCTATCTGTTTAGACTTGAATCATTAACTCACGTTTGTGTCAACTCAAATCGCTACTACGCGACCGCGTGAGGTTCGCTACCCTAGTACATTGTTCCTGTAATACTCAATAGGTGGCGTTGATATACTAGGAGAAAACTTGTGCATGTTTACTGTATAAAAAACGCGTCATAATATTCTGTATTTATGTCGTTTAAAAATCCAATATCATTTCGAATATAAAAGGTGTGCTGAACGCGAACGTTTTAAAATAGCATGGTTCTGACAATATCCAGAATACAAAATTGAATTCGACAACGAACGAGTCCAAATGTTTTTCGCTTCTAGCGGACAGATTGTCAGCTGTTATAAATATATTTTGCTGCCTAGTTTATTATTTAGGACTTATCTGGCAACTATTTTTGGGTAAACGAAATGTGGACAGCGCTAATCTGAAAAATAAATAAGTAGATACTTCCAGCAGTTTATTTCTGGTACATTTGTCTACCATTTTTTTTTCATTATATTATTACCGATAGGATGGTACTATGTTTAAATAAGGTCTTCTTTTGTTGTGCAAGTACAACCATTAAAACCATGGATGGCGTAGTGGTTTAGGTGGTAGCCTCGCCACTGCTGTGGTGCCGAGTGTTCAGGCTTCGATCTGCACAGAGAACAAAACTTGGAGTGTTCCACAAATTGCTGTTTTAAGTTTGGTGACCACAAATAGTTGTTTTGTGTCGCTTTATGTTCGTTATTTGAATGCTTGTAAAGTCCTTTGCGACACATGATTCATTCCTAAAACGGGTGTTGCCATTTTTTTTTTTAAATAAAATAAATAATGTTTTATTTTTGTCAGGATACAGTATGGCCGCGGCATATTGGCTCAACTCGCTCGGATGCCTGTCACTGTCGCTGCTATGCCTCTTCGCAACTACTCTTCAAGTCACAAGCGGTAAGTACAGTATATCTTTATATATCAACGTATCTACTGACTTATGTGGTTCACATTATACTCTTACGTACAGTGCTGGATAAAACCAGCACAAGGCTGGTAACAAATCATGACGAAAGATGCTTGCTATGCATAAATACCGTGCAACATACAGCAATTAAGTAGAATAGGTATGGGTAGAAATATGCAATAGGCCAAAAATATATTATAAAAATATATTCATCGTTAAACTAAATAAATTACATTAGCAAAGCGAACCAAGCGACAGTCGCGCTACGATAGCACTGCAACAGTGCTGCAGCCACATATCTGATGCATCCTGATCTGCAGGAACCTAATAACTAATAATGCCACTTCTACCATAAACATTGAATTGAATTGAAATCTCCCCACTTACTCAAAACAACTACGCATCTCAGTAGTATTGCGTACTTGTGTTGAATCGGTTATAATTACTAATATCACCGATAAAAATGACCTATCTTTTATCTAAAGATTCTGGAAGCTCGTTGGTCGTTTAGAGCGCTCAATATATTGTCTTTTACGAAATATTTTTTATGCTGAACCCGTGGCCTCACTAATTTGACCTTTAGCATTTGCTTCTCTTGCTATATGGCTTAGCCAATACTTTAGCGAACATTTATTATTTGCATTGCAAATGATCGACAGGTTGTTGACCAGGTATAATTCGGCTGTCTTCTAAACTCGAGCCAATTGGTTGTGTTTAAATCAGTGCGGTCCATCACCGAACGGACTCAAATGATAGTCAGTCTTCATACATTTCTTGAAAGCGCCTCTAGCGGCAATCTTGATGAACTAGTTAATGTATATGAAAAAGTCATCAACGATTGGCGGGGAAATAATAAAAATAATAAAAAATATACCTCTGGCTTCTGTGATATAAACACCATAGTCAGAGTATATATGTAAGTAAATAAAATCTTGTTCCCTGCAAAGATGGAAGCTATAATACTTGGTGCATTGGGCAATATCGAGATGACCACATAGGCCCCTGATTCAACTGTATAATAGTTGTACTTAATTCCGATATTGCAGCCTTCCTCCAAAACAACCAACAAAACTGCTTTACATCAAGAGACTAAAACGTATAGTTGCTTAGAAACACATTTTGGTTAAAAGAGATTTATTCTAAATAAGAGAGAGAATGTCATTAGAATCTAGGACTTATGTAGTAAGGTTGAAGAACTATTATTGTGTGGCATATGTTATTCATTTTTCATTTCATAAGCGTGCGTTATATATTCATTAGGTTCATGCTAATAGTCGCTTTTAGGGTACAAGAGTGGTTATTACGCAAGCTTACAACAAAGAGAGTGTGGTTTACATATGATGTTATAAAGAAGATGAGTCTTGACAGATGTTTCTTTGTTTACATTTTTGCTCACGCTATATTCCAATGAGAATATTTGTAAACAAACTTTTTGTGTTATAATATTTGTTAAGCTTACTTAATATTCTTACTATATGCTGTACAAATGCCCATACTTATAGGCATTTGTATAGCAAATAGTAAGAATATTGGTCGTATTGTTACTGATCCCTAAGCTGAAGTTAATGCTTGTGTGGAGTTGAGTGGAGTGGGTAGACGTCTGTAGTATATAGTATAATAGGTATTCTAACCCATCTTTCAATTGCGGTTTCGAATGCTATTGTCCAAAGCAGCGGTAGTCCAATAGCTAATTCATTGGACAACAAGAACTGCGAGCCGAATATAATCGTTTCACTCTGAAGTAATCTTAGTCGCCTGGATCCGTAACAACACTTTATACCTGGAGCCTGTTTTAAATTGTAAATGAATTTCGACACTAACTTACGTTAAGTAGCTTTTAATATTATTTACGCTTTTAAATAAATTAAAACAACCTAAATATATGAAAATAACATGAATACCTTCCATTCTCTAAAGATTTGATCGTTAAAAAATAAAGCTAAATGTGTATTATGCTATTAAAATTCTATATTCCCAAGTTGCTTCAAGGATCGAAAATCCTGTTACAGCGAGCGAGCTATAGATATCCTCTCTGGGGTGAGGCTGTACCGCGAGAAATATGTTTATCCTCCTCTTACATATGGCGAGGTATTCGCTGTCCTTTTCTCCAGGCGTAGGGAGACGATCAATAAGGATTCGGATTCTAAATTCGAATAAGATACCGTTGGGAGAGTGGAACATTTTTGTAATTATGCTCAAACGGTTAGCAAGTTTGTAATTCTACCCGAATTTGGTAAAGTGCTTAGTGCTTAGAAAATTAAGGTCATTCGCTTGTAAAAGTTTCATTATTTGGGTACCCACCTAGTCTTAGCTCTTTAAGAGGTCGGAATTTGATTGTTATAAACTTATAAATCGTGTAGGTGTCGTGACCATGGCAATTATCGTGCTTTGAAAACTGTTGGAACCTGCAGCAATTTTAATCCACTCTCTTTCATAGCAAAATGGGAAACAACTTAATAATACTTAGTTGTAAAGATTTTTGCTTTACGTATACCTACTTAAAATAGTCGGCGCAATATTTAACTTTTGAACGACTAGAGCGATTTTTAAAAATATAAGTTACTGCGATGCTTTGGGAATCAAATTCAAGGCCTTTCGACCGAATGTACTAAGGCCCGGTTACTTTACTCAAAAAACGAGTCGTTTTACCTACGCACAGATAATTTTTGACACATATTCTATGAATTATTTGGTACAATTTAGCTGTCCGTAGCTAAAGCAACGTTTCTTAAATATACGAATTGGGCTAGACAGACCTACGAAGTCGCGGGTAATGGTTAGTAATCTAAACACAATATGAGTAGCCAGTTACTTGTGTAGAGTCATAATGGTATCTAGAATAAGAAAGATGTTTGATGTAGTTGTTACTTAGTTCATTACTTTACATTGCTTGTTGATAAAAATCCAATCTTAGCTTAGAATATTACTTCTGATCTCACTGTGTTTGTCACGAAGTGTGGGTCTACTAGTACACCTCTGCTTACCTCATTTTGGGGACATCCAGGCCTAAGTATAGACTTATGCATGTAACTATTATTTGCAAACTAATAACGGATACGTTTTACAATAAATTACATACTAAAGTTGGTATTACTATTAACACACAGACATACATCTATATAATTGCAATAGGTACTAGGCGTAGTAAATTTTCGCACAAATATATCTGGACGGTATTTTAAAAGACTTTAATATCAATTAAATTAATTTTCTTAAAAGATTCTCGATGCAAATCTCTGGCACCATTGTTTTCCCGCAGCATTCGTGCATTTTTTTCACATTTCTTCATTTTGGCGGGAAAGTCATTAGCATAATTACGTCGTCACTCATAAACACGCCTCTGAGCTTCTAAAACATTTCGTTCGTTCTTTGAGCGAATGAATTTTTAAAGGGCAAAGGAAAAATGTAGGCATTCTGGCTCGTATTTCTTTGTTTGTGAGCAGAAGGACATTTTTAATCTCAGAGATTTCAACCTCCTTGGGTATAAGACTCTTTTGAGGACATTAGTGCAGTCTTCCATGTTATTGGTTGTTAAATCTACAGCCGGTAGAATGTTATGAAATGTGTTTTGTTTAATCACACAGCCAACTGCCACGCCTGCTATCGCGGGTTCGATTTCCGCACAAGTCAAACATTCGTGTGCATGGATATTGATGTTTGTCTTGTCTAGGTGTTTCTATGTATAATATGTATGTATTTACAAAAAAATGGAGGTATTATGTTTATCTATTGTCTAGTACCCATAGTACAAGTATGTTATTAGCTGATGGCTGGACGTGCGTTATGTTCGTAAACAGATTTGATTTGTGTCAGCTGGTATTGTTAGTAATAGTGTTAGGGTAACATATCAAACTTGCAAACGAATATGTATGCGTGAGGCGGAAGAGAGAAATACCTAATTTGGAGCTTAGACCTATAAATAGGCGTTGATGAATGCACAGATATAAATGCAAGGTGTTACATTACGGTATTACGCACGCAAATATATTTGAAGTATGACATGTTACCCTTACTCAATTCCCATTTGTACATACATACCTAAACTGACGTCTGTATACCTAATCTCCAAGGGGTAGTTAGACCGCAAATCTATGATATATGATGTCCCACGTAATAAAGACTCTTTTCTCATCTGTCCACCAAATTTCTAGGCTCCGTACTCCTAATAGGCAATCCCAAAAATTTGCTTATTTAAATGTACATTCAACACCTGCGTTTCTGTAATCTAATACTTATTACATCTTCCGTCTAACCTAAACAAATAAATTATTCGAACGTTTGAAACTATTCATTTAATTGCATACCGTAAATATACAAGTTAAAAGCACTAAAGCAATCCCTTTCTTAATAGAGATGTACCTAATAGATTGAATCAACATTAACGAGTAAATTAAAACGAATAGTCGATTGGATCCACTCGAGTAAATGAGCATCATTCGTCACTGTGGCGAACTTCGTGGTGACTTACCAAATGGAATTTTCCTGTTTTCTTAACTGATGTCTTTTTGTACTCGACGCACGAGGGCTTGTTCTTTTCCCAACTTTAACTACGGGGTAGTTTTTCGTGGCTATAATACGGCTATAACTATAAGTTAGTTTGTTAAGTTATTTCTTAAACTTCGAAGTATATATCGTTTATTGGTAGAAAAGGGAAGTTAGAGGTGGCCATGAGTTTCTTGCTTGCTTCTTTTCATGAGAGCTTTTATCCTTAAACTGGCTTTATATTTCAATAAATGTTTATTTGTAATAATGTTTTATTAATAATATTATTTTTATTTTTTTTGGTAAACAAACAATGATACAATATATAGTTTTCAATAGTACGTACAAAATAAATAAAGCATAATTGTGACACCAGTGACCACCAGTTACCACATATTAAATAATTAAAATAAGTATGTATTTACAAAAAAAAGTATATATGTATGTTTATCCATTGTCTAGTATCCATAGTATAAGTTCTGGTATAAGCAAGCATAAAAGAGCAAAAGCAAAGCAAAATTGAAGTACTTGCTCAATATATGTTTTTAATACTTATTTGTACATAAAGGAAAAATATACAACACAAGCATACGAATACAACATAATGAACATCGGGATAAAAAAAATTGTGACATTTATCCTACCCCTAAACTAGGTACACAGACCTGTATCTAAGGAGTTAGCTTGTATGCATCGAGTGCACACGATCACGCCATCCGCGTAACACATTAACATATATACATATGTAGACCGCATCGGCTACTTGCGTCGTACGTATATAATCTATAAAAGATCATATTGTTTTGTTTCATAAAGCATCTTGTTCGCTACAATCAAGATCGAATTAACATTACGTAGTCACCGCTCCAGCGTAGCACTGTCTACGGCGTAGCACTATCTATAGCGTAGACAAATTACAGATTTCTTGCACTCACAATGCACGTTTGTGCTACAATTATTTTAACAATTGATAATATATTTTTAGATATATGTATATATTATCAATTGTTAAAATTTCGAGGCGCTCATAGCCAGTTGCACTCACTGATCGGTAAACGTTTAGCGAGGTTAAGCAACGTTGGGTGCGGTCAGTCTATAGATGGGTGACCGCTTCGGGCACGCTACGATCGTGGCGGTAAGTCCCGTGTTTGAGGAGTGGCTGGAGAGGCGCCATGGCGCCCTCACCTTCCGGCTGACACAGGTAATGACTGGCCACGGTTGTTTTGGCCAGTTCCTGTGTCGTATACGCCGGCAAGAGACGCCCGGTTGTCACCACTGCGGCGACTGCCGCGACGTAGTTGAGGACACGGCGCTGCACACTTTGGCGGTTTGCCCCGCCTGGGCATCGCAGCGCCGTGAATTGATCGCGGCAGTCGGATTGGTTGCCCTCTCGCTCCCGGCCGTAGTTCAGTCTATGGTCCGGAGTGAGAGGTCGTGGAACGCCGTCGCCTCCTTTTGTGAGGAAGTCATTTCCATCAAGGAGGCGGCGGAGCGGGAGAGGGAGCGTTTGAACCCTCTCCCCAACCGCAGAGCCGGGCGCCGGAGGGCGCGGGACGACCTCCAGCCACCCTGAGGTTTGACCTGGGGGTGGCGGGCTTTGTGGGCCTGCCCGCCATCCGTTCAGCACCAGGTCCGAGAGGCGGCGTGCGTGTTCCCACGCGTGCCTCTGTGTTGAGTCCGTCTCCCCTCTAGGGGGGACAGTAGGGAGTGGTAGAAGTGCCTTTAGGGTAGGTCTTTCGTGTAGTGGCCTGCCGTTTCATACGGCGGGCCGAAACCTCGGCGGGGTCGCGACCGCATGCGAAAGTGATTCGCGCGGCCCCGTCGATAGTGGTTTTATCGAGGAACACCGTGGTAGGTTTAGTCGGTATTCCGGGAGGTACTTTATCATCTTAACATCTTATTTTACCCCGGCGAGTCCGACATAACCCCTCCGCCCGCCCCCGCGGAGGGGTATGCGCAATGCATTCCCCCACGTAAAAAAAAAAAAAAAAAAAAAAAAAAAATAGATGGGTGACCGCTTGGTGGTATTTCATCTGAGCGTCTCCGTGCTTCGGAGGGCACGTAAAAAGTCGGTCCCGGTTGTTGTCAAATTGAAAGCAGTCGTTAAGCCATGTCAGAGGCCTACGGGCGGCTTGAACAGCTCTTGATAGGTTAGCCACTAACCACACGAAAAGAAGAAGAATTGTTAAAATGATCGTAGCACAAAAGTGTTAATAAATCAATAAGTAATTATTTATTTATTTGAAAATACGTAGCCCCGCCTAATAACTAAACCAAAAATTTGAAAAAAATGGTCACCCTCATGCCACAGAATCAAAGACATGAGGATGAGCTTTTTTTCAAATTTTTGGATTCAGTCAGACAGTTTTAAAGCTCAACTGAGACTCAAATATAAAGTTAAAAGTATATCAAACGCCCGCGACCCAAACAGGATCAATTCCTGAACTACATAATATTCCAGCTATAACCCGAACATCTATTTGCTCTCCGACCATTCACACGCAAATATCAACCTACTCTATACAGAATAAAACTCAAAATCGCGTGAACGGTGGCCCTAGAGCGGGGATGAGTGATCGGTATGTGATTTATCTTACTCAAGCTCGAGTAGAATCCCTAATGTTTGACATACGACAACGATCGAAATATTTGCTCCGCTTCGTCGGTAACGTTTAAAATGAGTAAACTCGATCAAATGGAGTTTGTTCAGTGATATATGCTTTGTAATTAATAAGCTATCATGTGAAACTAAAGTAAATATTGTAAAGTAAATTCGAGGCGCGGTTACCTAGTTGGTTAAATTTAGGAGCATTCTCCAAGCATTCTTAAAAATCATGTCTCTATTTAATTGTGATTAATTTTTCCTATTACAATTAAAGTCGTCATCAGGAGGAGCTTGACATTGCAGTCAGCAATTGTTAACACTTGATATGACGTCATTAGTGCCCTGCTATCTTCAGCATGGCATATAGAAGGGTGACTAGATGTATTTTATTACGACAACGATAACTCTTGGCCCAATCCGGGCATTGAATGCGAACGTTTACCGCAAATATAATTGCAAACTTATGCCACGACGAGGATGTTTAACGTCGTAGTTATAAGTCGAATGTTTGTATTTTCATAATATGATTAATCCTTTTTGGACATGTACACCATGACATGACATGACAACATTTAGACCATTAGATATTATTATTAATAATAATAATAATAAAATAATATTCTATCACATACACACAACACCATCTAGACTAAACTAATCAGAGCTTGTACTATGGGTAAACAATGATGGGTAGACAATGAATAAACATACATATATACTTGTTTTTGTGTAAATACATACATATTATACATAGAAACACCCAGACCAAGACAAACATTCATGTTCATACACATAAATGTTTGACTTGTGCGGGAATCCAACCCGCGACCTTAGGCGTAGCAATCGGTTACACTAACTACTACGCCATCGAGTCGTCAAAATATATTATGAATAGTAGAGCCTCACTGATTTCAGCATGAATGGGCCGGCTCGACCGGGGAAGAACTACCTTCTCACAAAATATCGACGTGAAATAGCAAGATTCCTAGTGTTGGGTTTCGTTCGGTGAGTGTGAGTACCGGAGGCCCAATCACCCTCTTTCCCCCTTACCGCTCCTTCTCCTTCCTACTTCCTTTCCTAAAGGGTTGGCAAGGCGCAAGTGATGCCTCTGGTGTTGCAGACGTCCATAGGCTACGGTGATCATTTACCAAATAGTTGTATAAAAAAAAAATTGTACTAAATGTGTACTTTGTGTCAATCCAGGCTAATGCCTATTTATATGCCAATTTTATTATACATCAAAAGAAATACTTATAATAAATCTAACTAATATTAGAAATGCGAATGTTAGTTTATTGGTTTGTTAAGCTTTAACGCCTTAACTACTTGACCGATCGTCATGAAATGTCGCATACAAGTGGTATAGAAAAAAACATGTTCGGGCGACAAATTTGTTGGCAAAATCTACATTAACGTAAGCGAAGTCGCGGGAAAAACCATATAAGTTATCTATATACAAGTAATACAGCCTTGCCTCCTTTTACCTAAGCAAGATATAAACATAACTGGCTAAATTTGGGTGTAATACACGTCTGCCTAAACCTCCTTTGATATAAGTTTGATTTCTATGAATATAAAATTGCCAGTATCAAGATGACAAAATTAAAAAGTAAGCATATAAACCGAAATTAAATTATAAACTTCAATTGATCGTACCCTTTAAAAGATTGTAACTCTGAATTTGTAATTGTAAAGTTGAGTAAAGGACGACCTACATTAAAATGTTAAGGTAAATTTAGCTCAGTTTATTTTGGGATTAGATCGAAATTCAATATAGAAAGGCATACCCGTAATTCATACTTTAATTATAATCCTAATATTTAGAAAATGCTACCTAATGGGTACATTTTTAAATTATAGACAATAATCTGTATATTATACTAATACATGAAATAGTTTCACGCATATCACGTACATACGACTCGATGGCGTAGTGGTTAGTGTAACTGACTGCCACGCCTGAGGTTGCGGGTTCGATTCCCGCACAAGTCAAACATTTGTGTGCTTGAACATGGATGTTTGTCTTGGTCTGGGTGTTTCTATGTATAATATGTATGTATTTACAAAAAAAAAAGTATATAAGTATGTTTATTCATTGTCTAGTACCCATAGTACAAGCTCTGCTTAGTTTGGGCTAGATGGTGTTGTGTGTATGTGATAGAATATTATTATTATTATTATTATTATTATATTATTATTATTATATATAATCATACATAGGTATATATAGATATTGTGTATAGGCATACGAGCAAAATATAGGTCCATACACCTTTGTGTCTGCATTTTGTTACCATAGCTTTAAGTACATACATACATACATAGATTCACGCCTGTTTCCCAGAGGGGTAGGCAGAGACTACGGATTTCCATTTGCTACGATCCTGACACACTTCTCTGGCTTCATTCACTTTCATCACATTCCTCATACACGCCCGTCGGTTCAAGGTGCTCTTAAGCTGGCCTTTGTCCAGAACGCCTCCGATCTGATCAAGAAACGTTCGCCTAGGTCTTCCTCTTAAGTAATATCTAATAGAGAGCGAACCAAGTCGTTTACTGGGTACACTTCCCGATTCCATACTGCTACTAAAAAACACAAAAGACGAGATGTCACGCATTGCAGCTTCCACTAACGCTGCGCCTGGAGCAACTGGACTTTAATCTATATTTATATATAAAATATAAAGAAAGTATTTGTACATAAAATACATTTTAATAAAGCTACCTCGGATCGTATAAATATGGGTTTCTATATCGCAAACAATTTGTGTATTATATGTATGTAGAGTTTCACTCAAAAACGACTGATCGGATTTTGAAACGATTTTCACAGTTTAGAAGCTCTGTGTAGAGACCAACAGACTGCAATGCAGAGGGTCTCGGATTCGAACCCACGTCGCGCACCTCTGACTTTCGGCAGTCATATGACTTTTCGAAATTATGTGCGTATTGATTGACAATTATCGCCTGCTTCATGCCTCGGAGAGCACGTTAAGCCGTCGGTCCCGGCTGCCATGAACTTCTATGGCAGTCGTTATTAGGAAAGTCAGTACCCTCTAATATCCTGACACTGGTCTAGCCTTAGGGTATTATTAGCCTTCAGGTTGCGAGAGTCAGGTGCCAGCCGCTCCGTGTAAAAAATGATATCCAGTCAAATCCGGTTAGACTAGAAAAGCCGACCCCAAGTGACTTGGGAATAATAAAGGCTAGGGAGGAGGATTCAACTTAAAATCTAAGCCACGCTTTATCTGATTCTGTTTAGTAGAGCCGTAGTAATTGTGTATCATCTTCTGAATGACGTTATAGACAAATTGAAATCCGCGCAGTATAATTTGCAAGCATCCAGATCACAGCATAAAGTTTTGCATAATTTATAAACTTACTTTCTACGCTGATAAGGCAAGTTAGTCACTTATTGTTCAGGGTATTTTATAGTTTCTTATATAATTTACTACTCGACCCATGTAGCGACCGATAATATTTTTTTTACCACTTGATTACAAAATATTACGACACATCAACTTTGCTGTACTATTTTAGCCTATAGCCTAGTGGGCAACCGTTGGATTGCCATGCAGAGGTCTCAAGTTCGATCCCAAGGCAAGCGTCTCTGACTATTCGAAGTAATGTTCGTATTAAATAGTTAATTATCGCTCGCTTTAACGATAGGAAAACACCGTGAGGAAACCTGCTTGTCTGAGAGTTCTCCATAATGTTCTCAAAGATATGTGAAGTCTGCCAACCCGCACTGGACCAGCGTTGTGGACTAACCTAGCCCTTCTCACACTGAGAAGAGGCTCGTGTCCAGCAGTGGGACAGTTTAATACAGGGCTGACTTTATTATATTATTATACATTTAACTTTCCAACAGTAATGTTTAATTTGTTTGTTTCACAACCCACAATTTTTCCAAGTCTGGGTATAGTTTGTGATCAATATAAAGTATTTGTAAAGTGTACCGAAACTGACAGAAGCTCTAATCTTTTATGAGATAAAAGGAAAGAAATGAGTAAGCCTTTATTCTATAATTTCTATGTTAGAATCGGTGACGCGCGAGTTATACACATGGTATTGCAAGAGATCATAACCTTCGCCTACCACCAGCCCGTATGACATATTTGTTGTAAAAACAAAACATATAAATGATTACTTCACTTTGTATATAATAAATGATGTACGCCTGCTGGTTTGTGTGGGAGTAAAGTCATGCCACCGGTGGGCGCGCTAGTAATTTCGTTACCGTAGTGTAGCTCGTCGTTTAGGACATAAAAATATTTACAATAAATAGGCATATAATGTTAGTGCAAATATGCTTCGATATTTATGTAAAAGTTAAAAGTAACGTGTTGACTAGCATATCGCTGCTGCCGTTGGAAAACCATATAATTATTTCACTAGTTACGTTTAAACTATGTTTGTATTATGAGTCCTATTGATGTTAACCATACAATAATCCTCTCTGAATTAAATGCACATTTTTCTATCAGAAAGCTACGGCCATCAAGATTGACATGACAGTAAAATATTTGTTAAGGTGTTTGAATGACTTTTACTCAATCACGCGTAAGCGTTGAAAGTGTTCAAATGTAACTCAGCACATAGACAGACACATGTTCTGGAGTTACTACACAGCATTTTATTCCTAAATGCGTTTCTGTGCTCTAAACGCGGTCGATGCCGTGAGCAGAATCCGAAGACGCAGTGTATAATAATAATTGCAATATAATGTTAGATAATCACCTTCTATTTGACCTCCGATTCTATGACTGGAATTGTATTTTATTTTTGTTATTTTCTTTATCTTTTCATGCCATTATCCGCAAACGGTGTGCTTCCCTGCTACGCAGAATGCGCAGCTCACACAGCTTGTTGAGCACATTGTGTTATCGATGGGACAGTCCGTTTTCGGGACGCTGGATACGACTACACACGACGTAGACAGTGTTCAGAAACCGGGCCTGTCTCATAATATTACGTGCGAAATTGATATGTTACTAACACTAGGTTAGGGATTTTGTCTGTTACTAACACTTTATGGACCCTGGTCTGCAATAAATATTTATTATTATTATTATTATTATTTTCACCATATTATTATATAGAAGTGTGTCAGGATCGTAGCAAATGGAAATCCGTAGTGTCTGCCTTCCCCTCTGGGAAATAGGCGTGAATCTATGTATGTATTATATATTAAGTTTAATGGTATAATATATTAAGATGGTTATAATATTTGTATAGATAATTTCACTTAAAATGATGACCGCACCTTTCTGTCACATGCTGTATATAAATTGCCGCTATAAATTGCTCTCCCTACATACAGCGCCGCGTTGAACCCTAACTAAGTCAAACACGGCGACAGACTCTGTGGGGCAATTTCCTTTTTACCCAGTTTATATACTGCCGACGCGTCCTGTTCAAGTACCTATACTTTTACCTATGTATGTTTTATTAACTAGCTGTCGCAGGCGGATTTACATACGTACATTTTATTTAACTGTGAAATCTAGCGTAAATAACCGTAAGATTATTTCATGGTAAAATAAAATATCCATGGTGTGATGTTCCTCTAACACTGAGGGAGGATTCTCTATACAGGCCAGGTGATCGTGCCTCTACCACGGTCGACCTTTAATGTCAATAGCATATATATTAGTACATGTTAACTCTTTGCGCAAAGTTTGTTAGCGCAAGACAGGTCTAATTTGTTTTGAGTTGAACATATTTGAGTACAACGCCATCTCTTATCGTTAGATGTAATTTTTCTTTGTGGTCCTTATGTGGTGAACGTTAAAATAATTTAAAAGTGACAAACTAGCTCATGGTCTACCTAATATTAAGCGGATTATCGTAGCCTGTAAGGGCTTGCAATGCCATCAGGTAGTACTGCCTTAACGCGTCGCCGACTCTTTAACAGAGGCGTTGCTAAGCAGTGAGCTTTAGGGAATCAATTACTGTTCCCTCTACTGACATTTTAGCACCATAGAGATCTAGAGAAAGTCCAAAGATAGAGATCCTAACGTATCTCTATCTTTTGTTCAGTAAAGGTACTTTCCTATTCCGCATGCTGCATGTTAAAGCGAGGATTAAGCTGTCCTTTAAATCAAATCAAATCAAATCAAAATCATTTATTTGCTAATATAGGTATCTACATAAAGTTGTTAAACAAAATTATAGTACAGTTCAACCATATTACGCCTTGAGGCATGCAAATCACAATTACTTGCAAAATAATTCATAGCTGTTAACACAATTTTCGTAATTTCACCTTGGCAAATAACAATTAAACATAATAATAATGTCACTAAATTAATTAAAATTTTAAATGTCAAGAAATGTATTCTCAATTAAAATAACATAACAACATACATACAAATAAAACTAACTCAGAGCAAAGGCCAGGTTAAGAGTTAAACCAACGATTGTGCATGAATAATGTGAATGCGAATGTCTACCTTCAAAAATGTTAAACTAAATTCGTTCCGTATTTAAAAACATTAAACAAATTATTTGAATGAGCCAAATGTCAGAGCATACCGTGTCCGTTCCTGCAGTAAACTTTTACAACAGGAAATCACTTCATGACCTTTTATGTACATCAAGTGGTTTCCTGTAGTAAAAGTTTACAAGTTTTGTACCGTAACCCATAACGCTGTGTGAGAGAGACAGCTACATATCATTCGACAATCTTTTAACTGAGGTTTAATAATGTCGGCCTCAGCAAATATGCTGTGAGCTTTTCTGCACATTTCAACTTTTTGACCCCGTTTATAATATACCTATGTTATAACTTATAACGTTCAAAATATATTAAAGTGACCGAAAATGTGGCCGTAAATTCATGTGGCATACTGTGGTGCGTTTTAAAACTAGTTTATTAGTACAGCTGGGTTATTGTGGTGACATAACGAATATGTATAGACAATTAGCATAAATTTAGACGATATAATATACAATAAACAACAGATTGCCTTATTGAGGCTTTTGTGCGTGAGCGAGTGTACATGCGGATTTTGTGCGGTTTTAAGCTGAATAAGTTCTTTTAGGTTTTCTATTTGGTTTATGTCAGTATTTTTTATGTACTTTGGGTTATTTGCAGTTCTGTTAGACTGTATATATTATGTTGTAGTACTAAAAGTGGCCGCCTCACTTCTGCCAATGTACCTAGTGTTTTGGCTTGCACCTAACTCGTATAAAAATCTTATGTGATTCACAAATATGTGTTTTCGAATTTGGGTGCTCTTTTCGTCCATTGTATGTAAAGTCCGTCTTCCCCGAAGAGGAATTCTTACTTCTTTTTACAGAAGATATACATATATAATATATAGGTGTGTATGTGTTAGAGGGAGTAAGTTGAGAGATAGGTAGCGAGGCAGATAGAAAATTATGATTGAACTTTAAAATCAATATTTATCCGACGAATATACAGTTAAACAGGATTAATAAAAAAATTTGATAACCGATTTGTGTGACGAGGGATCTAGCTAAATATACCCAGTTTATACTTACTAAAGTCAGCTAGTTCCTGATGATATCATAGGAAAGACGCTCAAAGTATGAGTTTCCATACAAGTGTCACTTTTTGTGCGTGTTACACAGTTATGTGCGAACCGCTGTCATTTATTTTTGTAACTGGAGTTAAGATTGGGTGACAATAGGCTTGTTGCCTACAATATGAAACTAAAACAAGGATGTGATAAAATCTGGGTTGCCCTACTGGGATGTATAGGGGCGATGGTATAATAAAATATATTATGTGTGCCTCACGATATAAAATTTAGCTTAATCGTTTTATTTTATATTTTCTTGTAAGTAGAAGGCTAATATTTAATTATATTCATATAAATATGCCTTCAAGAATCTACATATACAGAAAGAACCAAAAATTGTATCATGTGAACATTCCAGAGCTAAAGCATTCTAAGGCAACTCGAATCATCCCCATGTATAACGATTTTTTGTCGTTTGCTATATTTTCGTATTTTTGTCATCTTTAAATTACAAGAATTTATTGGTTACAGAGATACGAATTAATAAAATATATGCTTGATATTTTTCTGTATTACGCTTTGCAGATGCTTAAACAATTATGGTCTGGTCAAAAGTATTTTAAAAATGTTATGCAGCATATTTCATCTAAAACTTTTTGACTTTGCCGATTCTGGTTAGTGTTAATTTTTGTGACACGTTTTGTATCTATATTATCGATATCCGTAAACCAAGAAGAAGACGAAAGTGACTATAATGATTATACCATTTGTAGTAGGAGTGTAAATCTGTAGTATCTACCTACCATTGGAAGGGAACTGGCCTGATCCTATACACTTACGTAAGCATAAACAGAAAGAGTAATTATACAATATTTGTGCGATAAACATCCAACAATGTTTTTTGTGAGAACAGGCCAAGTTTGCCGCGTTTTATTAAGAAAATTACGTTACACGAGAAAGGTTATACAAACAATACGTGGCTGAACATCCGGGTTCGGAGGAACATGTTCAAGTGCTGTTTCAACAAGAAATAACATCACCTGACAAGTACCGTGTGTTTAGTACTGTAATTAAGTTTACGGAGAACCTAGCGGCTCATTCTGTTTTAGTGTTTGCAAATAATTCAGCTTGTCATGTGATTTCATAGACATTTTTATCCTACCTACTAAAGTCCAAGTCAAAAATGTTTATGCATGGTCGAACAACGTGACCTTAATACATAAACATTTTTGACTTTGTAATAAATTAATAATGTTCTTATCATCATAATATTTTACTACTTATTACATAGCTGCATATACGCCATGGTTTAAGTATTCACGTAGCCATTGCCGTTTTGTGCGTTTATTCCACAAATAGTTTCTTGTAATAGTTCTTTGTGTCTCTTGTTATAATGTTTATAAAGTTCCCAGTGACATGGATTTTTTCTATAGTGGCCACCTACCTTATGGCTCACTAGCCATAAGATATGTGTCCACTAAAGATAATTCGGAAACAAATGGTATTCTGTTAAGTAAACACCATTCTTGATCTTGACATACATTAGTTTTAGTAATGGAGTCTAGAACTGTCCTCAGTAGACGGCAATAAGCTCGCCCTGATTACGTAGGACTGAAAACAAAGCTAGCAAACAGTGAATATATAACACCTCTGCTTATACCTTAGAGGCGTGACAAAGACAGAGAGTAAGTATGCAAGTAAAACCATCCGATCAAGTTGTGACGTGCGTGATGAGCGATCATGAGTGTTCTACTGTTAGTATGCAGGAATGCACACCGAAGGGATTAAGACTGCGCTGATCGAAATGTGCCAAAACAGGCGGTCACAGTTAAGTGAATAAAATCAACACTTTTTGTTTAATACAAATATAAAATATACATTTATTATAACAATGAATGTGTTTACAATTACTTCGTGTAAAAAACTTAAAATAATTAATCTTTTCGCCTACAAAATTACGTAAATTTGCATCTCGTGTTACGTGATTTTTAGATTATAACAGTAGAAATCTATCCTATTTTACAGCTTAAACGAAACATAAATAGTTATATTATAATTTGTCCATCCCAAATTTTGAAGTTATTGTTTATTCATATTAATCAAAAAAGCATTTGAAATCCTCCATACAATTTTACTATGGCGACCGCGCGCCGATTTGAATATGCGCCGCACGAGCTCTGTCATTATCTGTCTTACGCTCGGCGCAGTCTTAAGATTCGGACATCTAGTCACCGCCACCACGGCTCTCTACGTGGTCCTTTAGGTTTGAGTTTCGATTTAGCGTAAATTCTACTGTTTGTGCATGTCACGGATACGTGTAGCTTTCACTTGACCACAAGCAAGAGGAATAATAAGTAGGGAAATGTAGGTACTTCTTCCTTCTTATTTTACATGTTTGCGTCTATAAATAGGATAACATTCATGATTAAAATTGAACTAACGGACATAATTAAGAAATATCTCCAGAGGTTAGTGTGATATTCACTTACAAAAGTAAGTGTGAATGTGAATTAAAGAGTTACATTGTATGCTTTTTTAATATAACATAACGCACTCTTAATAAAACAGCGACTTAACTCGAAATTTGAAAGTAAGGCAATTTGGACTCTAATTGTATATGCTAAATTCTAATATTATGTTTGTGTTAAATCATTGCAATAGAGTTCAGATTTGTTTAATCCAAAATATTGAGATAAGTCTCTGTTTTATCTAATATCATTTATCATTACTTAGTTTTTAAATTAGTCTTTACTCCCTATACATTTATATTTACTGCGTCGTTCCTTGGAACTTTACCGGGATGTTATAGCCGATAGCCTAATTCAATGAAGCTGTTTAATCAGGTTCTTTCTTTTCGTGTGGTTAGTGGCCAACCTGTTGTCAAGAGTTGTTCAAGCCGCTCATAGGTCTCTGACATGGCTTACTGACTGCTGTCAATTTGACAACAACCGGGACCGACTTTTTACGTGCCCTCCTAAGCACGGAGACGCTCAGATAAATAAAATACCACTAAGCGGTCACTCATCTATAGACTGACCGCACCCAACGTTGCTTAACCTCACTAATCGTTTACCGATCAGTGAGTGCAACTGGCTATGAGCGCCTTCAATCAGGTAACTAAACAATAAAAGCATGTTTCAAATCAAATTAGTGGTTCCTGAGAATAATGCGGTCAAACACTATCACTATCCAGATTTATAATGTGTTGAAATAAGTTAACATTTGGCTAACGTAAATTTGCTAATCTGCATATAACTAAATTGTGTACACTTACATACGATTCGATGTATGATTCACACCTTTTTATTACACTGTATATACAACACACGGTAAACGGAGCTTTGAGTTTGTATTAAGTTTAATTATTTACGTTGGCAACCGCTACTTTATAAATGTTGCCAGCAAAAAGGCCGAAACGGAATTAAAAAGGTGCCACAGACAGCGTCGCACCCTTTAGAAAAACCACGGGATCTTTTTCCGACCATATTTTGCCGTTTCCATCTCTTACATCCGTCTGCGCGTGGCCTCGCCGTGGATGTTTGCTCTCCAGATGGCGATGCTCATCACTAATCCCGCCTAAAAGCCCAATACGAAGTCTGCAATTAATAAAACTGCGCCACCGCCGCCCGTTCCACACTCTGCAAGGATTAACGTATTTTACACGTGGTGAGAGATTACCGCGCAACTTTTTGTTTTATTAATCCCGCGTTGATGGATTTTTTATGATATTCCACCCTTATTTCTTTCAAGTTATACTACTTGGCTAACTTTTTACCTATTTTTAAAATTTTGTTTGTAGTAGAACGCCATCGTTTCGGTTTCTTCGTCCTTATTTTGTGGGGATGTTTAAAATATTTAGTGTTTTAGGAAACTTATTTTTCGAACATCGCATTTTTATTAAAAAAACTGCTAGATATAATCATTTAAATGCAAGATTTCGTATCTCCATTTAGATAGCATAAATAGTTTTTGAGAAATAAATATTTGAATATATAATATTTTCAGCCTATATACAGGTTGTCCCAGAATATCTGAATCAAATTGTAACGGGAGATTCCTTAGGTAAAGACATTTCAAATGAGATAAATATAAAAATGAAAAAAAAAAAAGTTGTGTTGTTGGTCAAACTTACAAGATTGTCTTTGGTGCAAAAAAAATACATCAAAATAATGCTGCGATTTCACAACTATGTCAGTTTAAAAAAAAATCGTTTGTAGTTTGACGAATCAATCCTTCACAAATAATAATAGTGGAAAAAATTAAAATTAGCTATAAACGAAGCACCTGTAGTTGAAAGTCTGAAAAAGTCGTATTGCTATCTAAATGGGGATACGAAATCTTGCATTTAAATAATTATATCTAGCAGTTTTTTTAATAAAACTGTGTTGTCCGAAGAATATGTTTCTTAATACACTGTGCGTTGATCTTATACTATAAATATTAGTACAGAGTGAATTTTTAAAATTCAGCTTGTCAGAAATAAGTAGCAGATCTCCTCAAAAGTAGAAAGAAGACTCGAAAGTAGATATTAATGTCATATAAATAAGCCTTTAACAGTTAATAGCGTTATGTGATTATTATATTAATATGTTGTTAAAATAATTATTCGGTGCGTAGCGGTGGCGAATACAATTGCTGTGCACGAGGTCTCGCGTCCGTTTCACATTGCCAAAAAAAGTTATTGCATCTTCTGTCTAGAAATTTGCAATAGCAGCCCGGGGTTAGGGAGTTGGCGGTGTTGTATACATATTACTGTTTCTTCAAAGGTAAAATATGTTAGTCGTTGGTCCTGATTCCTGATCACTTTCCGGTCGTGTCGCATTGCCGTCCTACCGGACTATGTGACTGAGGAAATAGAGAGTCCACTTGTATTTGCCCACTAACTTGTGCACTACAATATCTGCTGCGCTAATGGCACTTTGGAGCAATTAAATAGTCTGCTATTTTACGTATTACAAAGCAGACTATTTTTAACTTGAGAACACATAAGTCTTTATTACCTTTTTAGTAAGATTAAACAAGTTTTCACTATATAACAATGGCGTACATACCTCGCAACCAATTTTTATCAAAATCCAGTCTTCGGTGTGTTTCCAAACAGTGTATCTATTATAAGTTGTGAAGAGGTGTTTGCTATCATCGTCCACGTGTTGTGACAACGAATTGGACACGAGGGCTGATATGGGACGTAGATAGCAACGTATTGACCCAGTTTCTCTACACACCTCCATATGGAGGGCGAAATAACAGATCAATTCTAATATTCTTTTTTGTAATTTGCTGATCAAGTTTTGGGGGTTGCTAGTTTGGTGTATCGGGAGACACAGTGTAAAAGTGAGGTGGGTGTGTTTATTAGGTGAAAAAAATGTATACTTAACATGGTTCTCTTCGTTATGTTAGAAGCAGTAGGGCAGGCTGGCTGGTTTTTTGGGGTAAGCCTAAAAGAGACTGACGGCAAAATTGGTTAAATTGAAAATTCTGTTGCATTATTTTATAGAGTACCTACTTTATGGTGAAAGGATATTTGGGGTAAAATTAAAGAAATAATGGATGGTTATACAGTTAAGAACATTGACTGAGGAATTGATACTGTTTATCTAGGACTTGAAATGGTACGATATGAATCGATTTTCAAGATGAACATTATTATAATTAGTAACAAATATCAAATATAGCATTATGTATTTCACACATACCTATCTTGCAATTTCAAAGAAATTTGACTAATAAATATGTCACATTTAAAATTCTTATTTCATTTCCTCCATCTTGACTTTTTCGAAGGGGAAATGTCGTAATACATTCCATAAAAAAATCAGGCGCAAATTCGATTTAGGGATGTTAATTCCCGGGTGGTTCCGTAGGCGCCCGCATCCTTTCCGTTAACCCGAGGGTTAAGGCTTTCACCCACAGGTGCAGCCGATAATCACGATGCGATCATGCGATTATAATAGCCTTGCTTGTCGAACGGCATAAGCATGTGTACTGTTACCAGTGTTTAATTACCAGGTTGACCAAATATTTAAATACCCTTTTGAGTATGTATGTGTAATTTAAATAACAGTCTTACCAAGACATAGGTATATTTGTATTTACCTAGTCTTGTCTTATTTTTATATTTAATGTTAAACATTGAAATGCTGCTGTATTTTATGGATATTATCGTGGTTATTTATTTAAATTTTCACAACTTTTGAACTTTTTATTCTACTTGAATTACGTCTTGAATGAATTATCTTTGTGAAATTGACATATGTTTATGTAGGCCTGTATATCTCAGCACCAGCGATAACTTAGTGAGAGACCGTTGGAGTGTTATCTCATTTGGTTCATTTGGTCGTCACGAAAAACAGCTGTAGTGTATGTGACTGCAATGCACGAGGGTTTAGGTTTCGCTTCTAGCGTCGCTTCGATTTTAGCGTCGGGCAAAGTTTTATGAAAAGACATTCTTAATAGTTGCACGGTGTCTCAAACTGTGCCCGGTAGACGGTTATAATCTTTCCACCTAAGTATGAGCTACAACCCTGAAACATGGGTATGATACACATCTCCTTTTTCTTTTTTATTAATTTAAGGTGGCAAACAGGCGTACAGCTCACCTGATAGTAAGTGGTCACCGTAGCCTATGGACGCCTGCAACAACAGAGGCATCACTTGCGCGTTGCGGACCCTTTAGGAAAGGAAGAAGAGAAAAAGGGAAGGGGGAAAGAGAGTAATTGGACCTCCGGCACTCTCACTCACCGAACGTAAACAGTAGGAATACTGCTATTTCACGTCGATATTCTGTGGGAAGATAATCCTTCCCCGGTCGAGCCGGCCCATTCATACTGAAATCAGTGAGGCTCTACTACTCTGGAAACTCACTAACTCTTTAGGAATACAGGTGTCAGACAATCTAGGCTAGTATATTATGTAGAATATATACAAAGAGTCATTAAGCGATGTGAGGTTGATCCCCACGAGACAAAAATCTGATATAGCTGTTCCTTTCTAAGTTGTTCTTTGTGTCCATTCTTTAAGAGTTTGTTAAGTCTCCCGCGACACAAGATTATTGCCAGTGCAGGAGTCTCCATTAAATTAAAAAAGACGTGATGCTACTAAGAAATGCTCAACTTGAACAGACCAATGAGACAATTTATCATAGGTATGAATACCTAATCATAATTTTTATAATAAAAATAATCTCATGTACGAAACCCTCTAGTACTAGAGGCTTGTCATAATATATAAAACTGAAACGTGTACATGACAAACATAGGCGACACAAATATGACACATACAGCATGACTGGTAAAACGAGGGACATTGGAGGAGGGTCTCGAGTAATCGATCCTCGTTCCGAATATGTATAACGAGTAGGACTTTTGATAAATAATATCAGCCTTGCATATAAACTGTCCCAATGCTGAGCACGGGTGTCTTCTCAGTGCGAGGAAGCCTTGGCCATAATCTACCACGCTGCCCGAGTGCGGGTTGGCAGTCTTCACATATCTTCGAGAATATTATTGACAACTCTTAGAGCTCTCTAACTCACCTAGTTTTCCACACGGTGTTTTCCCTCGTCGTTAAAGTTAGCGATAATTAGCTATTTAATACGCACATAACTTCGAAAAGTCAGAGGAAAGGGGCTTTCAATTATAGTCTATCGTATGTTTAACTTTTGGCTTTATTATACAAAAAAATATCATAAATTGTGAAAGAGAAACGGATAATACCTCTCTCACCTCCCAGCATTACCAAATATCATTCAAAAAACGGCACCCATACTCGGAACAACCATTTGTGGGTCACGTAAATTTTTGTGTCATGTGTGGATCGAACCTACAACACTTGGCGCTGTGGCAGTGCTGAGGCTTCCATTTTAACCACTCCGCCACCTGAGCAGTCTGGCAATATATCAGATTGACCGCAATAGGCACCTTATTACTTAGGATCTAAAAATAGCTGAAGCAATTTAGGCGTAATAGACCTATGCTTGTCTGTATGTGAATGGCTTAAAACGGATAATGTAATGTCGTGTTTTTCTGGATATACACTTCATTGTAACACCTGTGTAGCCAAGTTCAGTGGAAAACTCCAAGTTTTGACACACGTGAAGACCCATCGAAAGTTAAACTGAGAGAGCAGTTCAAAATAGAAACTTGCCACTGCCCTCCTAAAAGTGTAAGATATCGAAGAATATAATCATAATTAATATTGTATTGCACTTGTGTGAGATTCTATAATCGTAGAGGAAAAATACGAGTGCCATGGCAGTTCTTTAGTTATGAGTTTTAAATGGAACTGCACAATATTTCAATTTATAGCTTTAAAAGCGGAAAATACTTCAAGCACGTCGGCTCTTGTTTCAAGTATTTTATAGCTATTGAATTTGAAATATAAGACGGATTGAAAGAGTGAGAAATTGAGTCATGCTCACTACCGTGCAGGGATCTGCGACGGTAATCCTATTTTCTATGGCAAAGTGTTTTTAAAGAACATTTTTACTTGTTTTATTTGTTAATTACAAACTCATTACAAAAATAATTTGCTTCCAGCCTATATTAGTTCTCTAACAAATAGAGATGGCAAAGAGCACGATCCATAGAGATGGGTTTGTATTCCTCATCTCATCCTCATCACATTCCTCATATGAGGAATGTGATAAAATCGAATGAAGCCAGAGAAGTGTGTAAGGATCATAGCAAATGGAAATCCGTAGTCTCTGAGTACCCCTTTGCAAAACAGGCGTGAATCTATGTATGTATGTATGGGTCTCTATGTATTGTTATTTGCTACCAGTATGTCATATTCGTTTACTAAATATTAAAATATAAAAATTTGGACGCTGAAATACCTCATAGCTATGCAAAAGCTTTTGGTTGACGCTTACGCATATTCCGCAAAAGCTTTTATTTAATGCTGTCACAGAGAACTTCCTGGAACAAAATCTCAGTACCACTTTGTCCTAGCTTTTGCTAGCTTTTAGGGATATTTAGCCGTAAAACAAAAGCAAATTTGATTATATTTAAATCCTTTATAAAGGTTGCCCCAGAGCAGCAATAGCTCAGTGGGGAGACCAACAGACTGCAATGCAAAGTGTTTCAGGTTCGAACCCACGACGCGCACATCTGACTTTCGAAAGTTATATGACTTTTCGAAATTATGTGCGTATTGATTGACAATTATCGCCTGCTCTGTGCCTCGGAAAGCACGTTAAGCCGTTGGTTCCGGCTGCTATGAACATCTATGGCAGTCGTTATTGGAAGAGTGTCGACACAAAAGATTCCACTGGGTCTAAGTGTCGCCGGTCTGCACTGACTGGCCCCCACATAAGATAAGATAAGATAAGGTTGCCCCAATTATGTAGGACCTAAAACATAGCCGGTGTATATTGCCGTCTATCGGGTACTTTTCCAATGTCCTTGCTGGTATTGAGAATTTAATAACAGAAAAACCGAATAATACTTTGCCTGACCCTCGAATAAACCGGGATGTTACAATCGCACGCAAACATAGCGCAAACGGTGGACGTAAGAGTAAGACAATTTGATTCAGGTATCTCCCAAAGTTAGTAGCAATTGAGTTCTCCGAAAATAAATTCGCACATTTTCTTCAGCATAAGAAAATGCGAAGTAAAAAAAAAGACCGCGGTTATTATAATCGAAATCACGTTATTCCATGTCTTTCTTGGTGTAATGACCAAACAAAATTGAAAGAGTCTATCAGTTACAGGCTGTAAAAATAAATCGCCTATTGCAAAATCATATTTAGTTTAGGCCTTAAAATCAGCTATTGAAACTTTCTCATTACGATGAAATCCTTGAGGCCACGTGAGCGTTAATCCCGGCTCCATTAAAAGTCTGTAGAGGAAGGTGTTTTTCTAATCTGAGGGGTGATCGGAGGCACAGATGTCCGTGGTCCTCGTGTGATTAAATCCATCCGCGCCTCCCGCCCTCCGGCTGCCGAGAACACGCGTCAGTGCGCGTCCATACTTCCCCGACGCAACACGCGCTGCCAAAACCGCGCAAATATACTAACCCGTGATTAAAAAAATATATTTACCAATATAAAAATATATTATATATAATTTACATAATTTCAACCACCAGTGATCATAGTGCTGTTATTTTAGTGTTAGAGGAAATTATAAGACATTTTAAAAAATTGTAGTATTGTATATAGTGTTTATCTAGACGTTTTGTAGTATTCATGTAATTAAAGTTTGAAAATTTTATTCGTATATTTTAGTGTGGTGTTAAGGTTTTTGAAGGTAAACCATCGCCTATTATTGAGTTGATACGAATTTTTAAGTGAAAACTTCTTTAGGCGCGTTGAGCACTTTTTCGGTGAACAAAAATTATGGAACTCGCGTCATCGTAACCGAACGCATTCAACATTCAAAAATAGAAAACTTATTTAAGCGCGTTGAGTACTTTTTGGGTGAACAAAAATCATGGAACTCGCGTCATCGTCACCGAACGCATTCAAAATTCAAAAATAATAATCTAATGGCTCGACGATACAATTAACAAGTTACTTAATTTTCACTTCTATCGGCAGACCACAAAGACTACAGCGCATGTTTTTTTTTTAAATGTAGAATCTCGCAGGTACTGCCAATATTGTTTGGGTGACGGTTGTATTCAAAATATTTCTTTAATGTTATTTAACAAAATTATTTATTTTGTTGGGCTTCTAAATAAAAACAATTAAAATAATTCAAAGCTACGTAGTTGGGCAGATTTATATGTATTTAGAAAATATTTTTATACCACTTTGGTATTGGTTAGATTTTTAGGACATTTTATTGTTAAGAGTTCGTTTTCCATCTTAAAAAAGAGTCTATAATCTAACTTAATTGAGAAATTAAGAGAAACAAACGAATAAAACATTATTTATTAATGTTGCCCCGAAAACTAAATTGTGTCCATTGACATGTAAAATTCAACGGAATCAAGAGAACAATTCAAAACTGAAACCTGGGTACGAAACAATAACACAAATTAAAAATATAACGAATACCGGTTCGATTTGTTCTCCAATTAAAGTTTCATTCATTTCATTTCATCATTATGAACTTCGAAACTATGGATATTTATCACAGTACAGTTACAGTTGGTGTTTTTTTAATTCCATTTTCGACAACTGCCATTTCAAAATGGCGAGTATATTTTTTCATTTTGTCACAGCGCTTATTTTAGTCGCATATTTTGGTACGATATTCTTGGATAAATAAAAAGTAAGTCCGCGGTTTATATTCCTGGATAAATAAAAGCAGTCTTACAAAATAGTTAGATTAAGAGAAATACTTAAGAATATGATGTGGGCGGATGAATTAGAAGTGCTATCTCAGGATTATAGTAAGTGGTAATTTATAGTCTCTTTTAATGCTCTGACAAACGATCCCAATTCTTTGAGTCTATGTAATATAATACTCTAAAGCTAAAAAGCTACTAAAACAAATACATATTTATAAAACGAATGTAAACTGAGTTAAGTTTCTACGTAAGAACAACCAGTTTCTTAGCTTGACTACATTCCATTCACGCTGGAAAATTCTATAACCAGCGGGCGATAGGGTTACCTTACGGGAAAACGGTTGGTGCATATTTTATTTATAGAGTTAAGAAGAGCTTTTTATAAATAAAATATGTGTCAACTACAAAATAGTATATGTGCGAGAATTCACACAGGAGCTCAAGTGCTGCCAACCGTTTACCGGGAGGAAGAAATAACGTAGCAATGGAAAATATGTCGGGAATTTGTATATAACAATGTTAGGAATGTCAGTTCTTATTTTTTGCGAGCGTACGAAGAATTCGCTAACTAATAGTATCGAAAGTTGTTGAGTAATTAGTGAAGTTCTAGATTAGTGCGTAGATTTTAATTTTCTCAGATACCGTTTCCAAGAGACCTAGATTTTAATTTTCTGCATCGTCGGACTTCGGCGCAGATCTTTAATCACTGTGTCAACCCTCCTCAGCGTTTTACCTATCTAATAACTGCCTCGATAGCGCCGTGGTTTTAAGTAGCGGCTGCCATCAATTCTAGTAAAGTTGTTTCAATCTCTGTGTCAAAAAATCTAGATTCGAATAGTTGAGAGAGCTTAGTCTTAGAGGCGATCTTTAATCTAATTTTTTTTTAATCCCTAGTTCTTGCGCTTGCGTAATAACCACTTTAAGTATAAGTTATCCTATTTTGTGCTACTTTTGTATTGCTGTCTACACTAAACGAAACTTCGGACATGATTTTATCTATTTAGATAGCGTCAAAAGTCTACAAGCGTTGCAAATTCGAATCTTTCGAGAACACAATTAACAAGTGCGTGAGATGCGATCATGCAAAGACGATATTGCATTGTACACAACAGTATTCAATATAATTCGAATGCAATTTTGCGCATCACTACCTTTAGTCAAGTATCACTTACCTTTAATCACGTATCTTATATATTGTAACTTAGGCTTGTGGTTCGCTTACTCACAGTACATACAACCTTACAAAGTGAGGTTATATTGACTAAAATCATCTCTCTGTGGCCGAAGGAACAATCAACTAGGAAGGGTTTATATCTTGTTAGAGTGTAAGTAACCAGAGCAACCAATAATGGTCCCGTTTATTTCAATACGATACTTATTCGATTAGGGTGGATCGAATTTCGAGTTAATATAATCGTATTAAGTCAACCTGAAATTCGAACCTCAACTTATTAGTGGTGTCCATTTTGAGTGGAACATCGACATCGATTGCTATGATGACGTAGTGGTTTAAGACTGCGCTGAGCGAAATGTGCCAAAACAGGCGGTCACAGTTAAGTGAATAAAATCAACACTTTTTGTTTAATACAAATATAAAATATACATTTATTATAACAATGAATGTGTTTACAATTACTTCGTGTAAAAAACTTAATATTATTAATCTTTTCGCCTACAAAATAACGTAAATTTGCAAATACCTAAGCTCGTGTTACGTGATTTTTAGATTATAACAGTGGAAATCTATCCTATTTTACAGCTTAAACGAAACATAAATAGTTATATTACAATTTGTCCGTCCCAAATATTGAAGTTATTGGTTGACAATGTAGATACATATTTATCAAAAAAACACTTCAAATCCTCCATACAATTTTACTGTGGCGGCCGCGCGCCGATTTGAGTATGCGCCGCACGAGCTCTGTCATTATCTGTCTTACGCTCGGCGCAGTCTTAAGTGGTCTTGTTACTTCTATTTTGCTGCGTGTTGTGGTTTTGATCTCCACACTCCCGTGTGTCCCAAAGAACAAAGTCGGAGATCAAAAAATATTTGTACCGAGTTTAGGCGTGCTTTGTAGAGTCCCTTGCAACATTGGACGAACGCAAAGCGCCGGAGAAGGCTTTTAAAAAGGAAACAAAATCTGCATCGATGTGTCGGATAGTTAATGTCATAGTTTCATGTATTTTGCAATCAATTGCTAAGTATATTCATAAAATTTACCAGTTTAATGCTTTCGGCTACAATATATTTTAGTTGGAGGATGGTAATTGCAGGTCCTCTTACAATTACCGTCTCGAGAAATATAGCAGAGAATACTGTTGACAGTCCACTGTATCGATGTTCGCAGAGTCTCAAGCTTTTCGACATCATTAGAGGTACGTTCTTTCGCAATAAAATTCTAACTTGATAGCTGTACTAACTGCATTTGTTCGCTTCAATAAGAATTTTACAAAGGAGTTTGTGTTCCTTTATTATTTTTCTATTAAGGAATATGGGTCAGGCTTTCTTTTAGTGTATTTACCTGTCTCGTTAGTCTCGGAATAGTTAACTACCAATTCCTGATATCGGGATCGATTTCTAAGAAACCCAAAACGATCTTATTTAGTTAAAAAATCTCTTTCCCAGAGCAAACAGCACCAATTATAGCGGATATTGCCCTGTACTCTATTATACCAATAAAGTAGGGGCACGTTACAAACATTCAAACAGAGAAAGAACTCATAGATTCGACTCGAATTCAACTCACATAATTTTTTAAATCAAACCCACAACTCTTGACGAGCTCGCCGTAAGTCTACTGATTGAGTAAAGCAACTCAATCAGTAATTTTTACTAGATTATGTTAAACCAAAACCAATTATTTACTCACAAAATATGATTAATTATAGCTGATTTCCAAGTATTTACTACGGTAGTACTACTGTACAGTTTAGTATGACGGATTTAATATTTAATTACATCGAAACAGTACCTATTCTCATAATACTTAAAGTTTGATGTTCGTAAATTATATGATTCTTATATGACACAGAACATACTTTAGAATTTAGATAATATGTTGTCATTTGTATATCAATTTAAATGAAGCAACCATTAATAGATAAAATATTTTTTTAAATCTTGTGGTCAGCGTATACAAACTCACAAGTAAACAGACAAAAACCTGTCCAAAAGGATACATCCTTATTCATATTATAAACCAGACGTGCACGCGGTTTCACCCACGTTTATGATTACCACTCCCCCCTCCCCCTCGTGGGTCGTAGCGTGATATTAAATTGCCTATAGTCTTCCTCAATAAATGAGCTATCCAAAACTGAAGTAATTTTTCAATTCGGACCGGTAGTTCCTGAGATTAGTGCGTTCAAACAAACAAACAAACTCTTCAGCTTTATAATATTAGTATAGATATTGTTACGTGCTGGGTTCGACGGATAAGAATATAAACAATATTACCGACTAAAACACGTTTTATTCAAACACACAATTAAATTTAAAACACAACAAACACTATACCACACTTTTTCACTGTACTGCTTCAAACTCCGTAGTATTTCCGCTTCCGTTCGCTTCGATGAACACTTGATCGCTTACGATTGTAAACTGACTCGGCGGTGCGCGTGCGCCCTATTTATACGCGGGTTAAGCGTTTCTAGAGCTTTCTAGCAACGCTGTACTCGGTATGCAAACAGTACGATGATTCGAGAAAGTACCAGCATCTTCTCTACGATTCTCGTAAGCATACCTACTACGTAGTTCCGTAAGATGTCAATAGATGGCGGTGTAAATTATTAGACGGAACTGCCGAGTCTTTCCCACAATGCCGAGAGATGTCACTGGGTGTAACAATATGAATGTGAGTTTGTTAGTTACGCTTTCACGCCTTAACTACTGTATATAAAATTTCGCGTACACATTGTCAAGGGTACAGCAAAAGAACAAAGGGTAACTTTCATCCAGGAAAATGTACTGTTTGTAACGTAACCTAAACTAACCTATATTTAGGTACGCGTTCAAAGCTGCGGGCAAATCCAGTAAATAATATTAACTATATACAAACCGTTAAGTATTTGACTATGTAATGGAAATATTTATAGAAAAACGCATAGTTTAGTTAGTATTTCGATATCAGCGAGGTGACAAACAAAGGTACAGCTCTCATAATGAACGAGATGGGTGTAAAAACCCAGGACGCATCCTCTTCGTCTTCATGTGACCTTTTTTTTTCCATCTGCTTTTTGTAATGTCCCACTGCTGGGCAAAAGCTTCTCCCTTGGACTTTCAAATCACTTTGTTGGTGGATATCCCCTGATCTTATGACCCCTATATCTCGGGGGTCTTTTAACCCACAGGGTTCATATTCAAACTCGACCGAGGTATAACCCAAAGTGTCTGCACACCAAGTTACAAGTCAATATTTTTTTATTTAAAATTTGTGACCCTTGTATCTCAAGGGTCTTTTGACCCACAGGGCTCATATTTAAATTCGACCGAGGGATAATCCCAAGGTGTCTGCACACCAAGTTACAAATCAATCGGTCCAGTGGTTACGGAGCTATGCCTGTCACTAACAAACTGTCACAGACAGACACACAGACCCACATAGTGTTTTCATCAACCTCTTCGAAGAAGACTCAGAGGTTAATAACAAGTGAACGAATATTCAAGGGTCCGAGGGTGAGTGGAATAATATACTCGGATCACTGTGTCTCACAAAGCATATATTAACTCAAAATACTACTTGCTAAAAAATATTATTCCACGGTATTTATACCTGGCCGTGTAACGAAACCATAGCGCGATTCAGCCCAGTGGGACAGCGCCATCTATCGTGTGCTATGGTCAACTTATAATCTAACAACTGTATGAAAGGTTTCGTGTTACAATAAACTGTTAACAAAAACTAAATGTATTTGTAATAATCTTAAATTAAACAATATTTATAGTTATAAACTGGACAACAAGAAAATACTTTTACATAAAAGTGAAAAAACTAACAATGTATAGTAGCGAGGGAATTATTATTCAACTCATCTTTCAATGAGTTGTTGAGAAGCGAGCTCGATAGTAGTATTCCAATTTCTGATGCTATGGCTGAGTCGTCATGAATGAAACATGGAAATAAGAAATAAGTTGCAATAATAATGGTAATAAGTTCATTTAAATATTTTAACATAACGTCGCCTGGTGGCGAAGCCTTCGGACTGCAAAGGTAAGTCTCGAGTTTGAACCCATGTCACGCAAGTTTGACTATACAAACTTTTAAGCATATTCAATATTTAGCGGTGTGCGATTATAGATTTATTATTCGAATATATTCGAATAACGTAGATCGTTATTCGAATGCTTTAATCTTTGTTGATTGATATCGGCAAAACTTACGTAATGTGCCTTAAGTGCTAAGATAATAATAAAAAAACGATGTTACAATGAGTGCCACACAAAACAAAAGTCCAAAATATCTACTTTTGGACTTTTTTTAGAATATTTGATTGTTATACGAATTATTATGCTTATTTTCTTTTTTTTTAAATTTATAAACATTAATTTGTTTACACTGGTTATACATAATAAAAGCAAGTCGAATATTAACTGTACAGTAATATACGCTTATAGGCAAACTCCACATCTGAATATTATGAGTGCGAAAATCAATATTCAGCATTTACAAAAGTGAATGATAAGAAGCAACTATAAAAGTACAATGATCAACATTCAAATACGGAATTGTATCTACAATCTGCGACACAACTGTTTTCTTACAGTCGCGTATCTTTTATTTCTGCTATGTGTATTTGAAACCACAGAGCATTGATCTTTGCCCCTGAGACTAATTCTTTTTTTTAAGATGTGTATAATGCGTCAGCCATATCCGTTATGTTGCTAGCATTGAGTGGCTGCGGTTATTACTTAACAAAACACGGATTAGATACTTGTATGCCAATTAGTAGCACAAAAAGAAATGAAATTAGCTATTATGTAATCTTCACAGGAAAAATGCAATAAGAAGATATTTATATGTTTGTACTACAGTACCATAAACAATAAAGATAAATTTTTACTCCACAATCTCATTCCTTTCCAAGTAATGAACGCGCTGAGAAAAGTAACGAAAAAACTCTTTTATTTTAAGATGAAAGAGTTGTGGAAGTTTAATTACGTCAATGTAATTCTAGATTCTTTTACTTTTTTAAATGAAATGGTAATGAGTCTTTGGTTTCATTTGGCGGTAATGAAATTGCTACTGCCTGATTTAAACATTCATGACAATTCATATTAGGTGCCAAAATATTTTTCCGACTGTTATCTGTTGCAATTTGCCTTTGTTCTGCGTTAGAGGTTTTCAGGTGACTTCAAAATACTAACACTATATTTACTATAACTATGCGAGAAAATAAAAGGTAGCCGAAACTGCGTTATTTGACTACTCGAAATGTGGTGTACCTCGCCGCTTCAAATGCGTAACATGTTATAGGTCTGAATGCTAGCAGAACAAAAGTTCGTGTGATTCATAGATTGTTTCAAGGCTGGGTGTTTTGCTATTTCGGGTCTATTGTTTCAATATTTGTAAAGGGATGTTTTAGACAGATATCTGGTTTAGTCTGTCTCGAATAAATAGATAATGGAGATATCTAGTTAGTGTTATTATATTTAAACTATGACGTAAACACGCTATTGGAGTTTTTGTTAGCAAAATCTTATTTCCAACACGGGGTCTAGAAATGTGCCTTGTAGACGACAATAGGCTTGCCTTCTATTATGAGGTTTCTAAATAAATACCTGATAAAGAAAGGGTGTAATACACCTCAACCTGTTTTGATATATAAATAACATCACGCCAGTATGTATCCGAAAGAATAGTCAGAGGTTTTATAGTAAACACGTACATACAAGTATATTTCACGTCCTATTTTTTAAGGGTGCCGTGCTGCTACTGCCTATCATTCAAACATAAATCTCACACAATCGGCAGCAGCTGTAAGCGCATACTTATAACTCGGGACCAACCAGTCAGTCGGCTGTATTATAATACTTGACTATTCCTTGCAGCAATATAAAGGCTGAAGAAGGCATAGGCTACTTATCTGTAATGTATATGTATGATAACACTTGCCTTTTCTATATTTCACCAAGAGGTCAGAACGTTTTAGGCCAGTTCCGGCGGGTATTAGTGACGTTTGTAAATATTCGGGTGACGACGCACTCTCGTTTTCCACACAGAATACGACCTTAGTTAAGAAGTGATAATAACAACAGAGCGTTAAGATTATGTAGGATCAAATTTTGGCCGTGACTTCGCTCGCTGTAGACTTGGTCAATAAAATACCGTCACTCGAAAACAGTACCTTTTTCCAAATGCAAGGTATGTCTTTTTCTGCAACCTTGACAACGTGTATGCAATGACGATCGGCCGAGTAGTTAAGGTGTGAAAGCGTAACAAATAAAGGAACTCACATTCGCATTTATTATATTAGATTTTTAAAATTAATTTTTATTCTATTAAGATGGCAAATAAGCATGCGGCCCACCTGATGGAAAGTGGTCACCGTAGCCTATGGACGCATGCAACACCAGAGGCATCACTTACACGTTGCCGTCGTTTTAGGAAAGGAAGTGGGAAGGAGAAGGAGCAGGAAGGGGGAAAGAGGATTGGGCCTCCGGTACTCTCACTCACCGAACGAAACACAACAGTAGGATTACTGTTATTTCACGTCGATATTCTGTGAGTAGGTAGGGTAGTCCTTTCCCGGTCGAGCCGGCCCATTCATGCTGAAATCAGCGAGGCTCTACTACTCTTTAGTTGGGACAATATATTATTTATGTACATACATATGTATGTACGTAAATCAGGTGAAGGATAAAGTGAAAGTTCTGTTGTACTAAGAAGTCAAAGTAATGACAGAGAATAAAGAGACATGGAGGCTTCACCGATAAGAGCAAGGCTCTTAAATTGATAGATTGATAAAAATACAAAAAGTGTCATACTCTTTCTGAGTGTTAAAGAACATTGGTGTGTGATCTGTTAATGATCATTCTTTGTCTCTTCGATTGTTTAGATTTCCTGGGCTATATATTCGACTATATAACTAGGGCTATGTAACTACTATCAAGTGTCTGTCCAATTTCAAACTCCATTTGGTCCAACAATGAATAGAGAGGTTATAAATTATGCCTCAGTCAATTTAGTTTGACAATCCAATGGATTGATTAATATTAATATTATGCAAGTAATTTTCAGAGCGCCTGTTCGAGGCAAGGCTTCGATGCGACGTCGACTAATTCTGATTCGCTATTAAGTAAGAATTCATAATATATTATGCAACTCGCTGTATTGTTTCATACTACATTGTAAGTTTAGGTAAATATTTTGCCATGTTCTGTTTCGTAATGTGCAGAATAGGTAGCAGGATCCTAGGTGGTATTTTTTGTTGCTGGTGTAGTATCTTTAAAATATGGCAGAGAAACAATCTTGTGTTGAGATGCTAGCTCATTGGTTTCAGACTATTTAAAGGTGTAATACGCTTTCAACAAGAAATTAGTAATCTAGGTTCTATGTATTATAAATAATAATATATCAGTCCTGTTTATGAACTGTCCCACTGCTGGGAGGGATAAGCCATAGTATATCACGCTAGCCCAGTGCAGGTTAGCAGTCTACACATATCTTCGAGAACATTATCGAGAACTCTCCGATATGCAGGTTTCCTCACGATGTTTACCATTACCGTTAAAACTTATGTATCTTATGTGGGGGCCAGTCAGTGCAGACCGGCAACAGTTCGACCCAGTCGGATCTTTTGTGTCGACGCTCTCCCAATAACGACTGCCATAGATATTTATGGCAGCCGGGACCGACGGCTTAACGTGCTCTCCGAGGCACGGAGCAGGCGATAATTGTCAATCAATACGCACATAATTTCGAAAAGTCATATAACTTCCGAAAGTCAGAGGTGGACGACGTGGGTTCGAACCCGAGATCCTCTGCATTGCAGTCTGTTGGTCTCCCCACTGAGCTATCGCTGCAATTATTAAAACTTAAGTATTTAATATGAACTTAACTTCGAAAAGTCATAGGTGCCTTGGGATTGAACTCGAGACTTATGTGTGGCAGTCCAACGGTTTTCCACTAAGCTATTACTGTTCTGTGCATTGGTAGTATACTATGTACCCCAAACATTCAAATCATACATATGCCCTCACAGTCATACACGAAAACGTGTCCATAATAAGAAGAGTTAGCTTACATTACAATTACATGATAGTCATGATACAGAACGATAGTTTACAATTTTCAATATGAGTAAGTGCGATAATACTATACTACCAGTCGCCTAGTGCTCGAAATTCGACCAATTTGCCTGTAAGATATTGCCGCTATATGTCATTATATATTGATATACGTAACCATAGTTACGCGCTTCGACTGCGTGTGTCAAATCTAGGATGCGTGTAGTTCTTTTTCAAATTTAATGTATTTTTAATGCACATTTTATATAAATGTTAGGATTCGCCCCTCTTTCTCCATATAAACTTTAACTGTGCCAAATTTCATACTCCTCTGTCCGCGCTATTTTCGTAAAAAGGGGTACAAAATTTTTACGTCAGATTAATATATAGATTTACAATTCAGATGTCACGTTGGCATTGTGTGTCAAATGACAACTTAACAACTAGAAAGGTTCCATTCACGGCATTTATACGTGTATATGATTTGAATCTTTGACTTGGCGGGCTGGTCAAGTTTGAGCGAAATTACAGGTTTCAGCAAGTCTTGCAAGGTCCTGCTAGATATTTCTTGTCTGGTCCTTCCAGGTAACATACGCAGCTCTGCCATAAAATAATGTTTAATTTCTACATCTCAGATCAAGATTATGAAATCCACAACATTTTTAGCTGGCAATAATTATGATATTACCAATATCATATTGTTTTTTATTAGGGTCATAAAACCTAGACTATAAGTCATAATCTACGGGGTGCCTGAACCACGCCTGTCGTAAAAGACATTCGATTACGACGAAAGTAGGTATCGATATAAAATTCCAATGGATATTTATTTTGTGGTCATAAGGTATTAAAGTAATGAAACACATGATAAATAGGTCTAAAAATACGAATGTGTCTGTTGGTACAACTTATGCTTATGTATTTTTATTTATGACTTTCTTTTTATAACTCACTAATATTCTTGTTAAACCCAGGTAAACTAGACGTGTTAGGAATGGGTTCATATCGATAGTGTAATGAGTGAGATTCAAACACACTACCTACTTTTTGATTGTAATTCCAATGCATACCCATTGGCTACCGTCTTTACAGTATAAAATAATGACAAGATGCTATCCATAAATCCCATGAAAAGCAAGAATCTCTAAAGATAATTATTTTTCTTAGAGCCACAGATCGAAACCGCGGCTAAAAGGTAGTTCAATATAAATATAACGTTATTTACTCTGTGAAGTTAAGTTTAATTAACGTTGAAAGTAAACGGCTATATTTAAATCTCTTTGAACTCTCTACCTTTACTCTGGGTTACCAAGTAAAGGGAACCTGGTAGCATTATATTAACATTAAATGCGTGTTTGTGGAAGTTGTATCCAGTAGAGTAACAGAGAGATGAGGTAAGAGACATTTCTCTCTCTAGCACACTCTTTAGATAGATAGCCTAAAGTAAAGATTTATTTATTGCTTAACTGTGTACAATTGGAAATAGTTGAAAGGAATAAAATAATGATACGGATGTTGCTGTAATTATGTAGTTATACCACGATTTAGTTTGATTCCCACATGGAGCAAAAATATGTGATCCACACAGTTGTTCAGGGTCTGGGTGTGCTTTGTTTCCTTTTTTCAAGGATTGTAAATTCCTGACACATTATCATATCATATCACATCGTTGGAACAAGGATGATGCTTAGTTATGGTCTGTTAATTTTTATATGTAGAGAGTAGTCTCTACGGATTGTTACCTACTTTTACATTTTTACTTAGCCTTCCTCGAGAATGGCTCTGAGCTAGTTAGAGATCGCCTAGGTCTTGCCCATCCGACTGGCTCTTTCACATGTGTCCTCTTTGCTTTTTTGTCTCTTTTGTGTAGTATTTACACATCATTCATTTTAAACCAACATGTGCTTTTAAATAAAGCGACATAATGCAACTCTGAGACTTCCTAGTTCAGAACACGGTCAAATACGCTTAGAAATAATAAAGCTAGGGTGATGCAATTAATATTCATGTACTGACCTTAAAACTAACGTCTAAGTTGGCGCCATCTTGTTTTATATAACCACAGATATAAACGCATTTCAAGGCGTTTGTCTATGACGTAGTTATTTATCCTATTTGTTCTTAGTCCTTATCATGTTACTCGGTGCGGTATCTTCTCGTATTTCTTTTAAGAAAGTTATGTTATTATAGCGTTTGAAGACAACTTTCACGCCTAATTTTTTTTTCCTTAATAATTCGAAGATTAAAAATTGTTCTTAAATAAAAATGAATTTTATTTCTTTGAAATTTAGTTGCACGGACGCAGGGCGATAATCGCCTAGGAACTGCTGGTAGATGTGATCCTAAAACGGATCCTGATTCGTTTTTCATCCGATCCGTTTACCATCCACAAGTACATAGTTGTCTTGAGTCTAGGTGTTCTTTGTTCCCGTTGTATGAATATTTGTAAATATCCTCATCATACGTACAATAATTGTTTACGATGGAGATATAGTCCTCTTTTAAAAAAGTATGGTGACATGGTCGTTGATTCTTTATCAGTCATATGCGCGTAAATTAGCAACTGTTAGAGTATAGGTTCTTAAAACATGATTTAAGAAAAGTAGCATAGTACGCCCTCCGGCTAGGAGGAGTGACTAGATACGTGGAGGTGCTGGCGGTAGTTGAATAAAAAAGCCGAAGTTCAGGTTTAGCGGTGTGGTTTGGCAGTAGCTTACGTTCAGAAAGAAAACTGCAAAACCACGATGTATACTATATTTGAACTAAAGGCTTATTCATTGCATTTGCGAGGTGACCAGTACTCCGTAAAGTCATTAAATACTTGTAGGATATCTACTTATAAGGTGTGTTTATACGATGAACGTCTTGAGTGGCGAATACAATTCATGTCGCATTTTAGTGCTGCCACAAAACATGCAATAATTTACGACTCACTGTAAATATATTATTTTATATTTCTGTCTGTTAACTAAGAATCTTTTGACTAATTGATGTTGTGTGTGGTAAAAGGTACACACAGCGACACATCAACCTAGACTGTTTGGACTTTGAACTATTAGAAGTTGAACGTTGCGAATCGTGCGAGAGAGTGCGTTATATTTTTGTTACGCTCTATCCTTACCATTACATCGACACCATTATGCACTGTCCCTTTCCGACAATTCTCTATTTTTTTGTATGTAGCGTAGTTATGTGTATATAGGGTGTCTAACTTGATATGTAGCCGTGTGTACCAACTCAAATTGCATTTGAGGATGGATGAGGATTTGACATAGATTGGATATTTTAATACAATCTGAATCTTCAGAAAACTACACAGATTACATATTGATATGATTTTGGAAATATTTTTTGTATTATAACCTGTGATTATAACAGTACGAAAATCTAATGTTTATGAGCGTGTAGTTTGTAAATCAAAGTTATTTTCACATTCTTTTTTTTGTCGTGGCGACGATTTATTACTATGCTAGGATTCGATATTATAGATGGCAAAGTAGGTAATAAAATTATATATTGTTCACTCATTACACGTTATTAAGAAACGATAAGCATTGGGACAAAGTCCGCTCCGATAGCAGTGGAAACGAGCTTTATCAGAAAGCGCTACAAGTATAAGGTCCGCTCACAAAAGGTGGATTTTCTCAACTGTTACCGGCTCTTGCTTAGCATAATAATAGGCTTTCAGAAAGCTCTTAAGACTTACTAGCGGTAATTAAATTGGCCTTTATGTTGATGCTGTGATTATTATAACAGCTGTGCGTTTTTTGTTTTGCCCGATTCTTTTAAAAAGGTTCGGCTTTATCGAATGTTTGTCACGTTTAGAACACTCTTTGACTCACTAATCATAAAAGCAAAAGCTTTCCCGATTGTGCGGTCATCGATCGTGATTCCCTAAAAGTGATTCCAGGTATTGTAAAAAGTATATTTGATGTTTTGTTAGGCAACTTTATATTGTAGAACGTAGTTTATTGGAAGAGATATCATCGAATACGTATATCGCTTAAAAAGTATTATTCTTTGAGCTGTAATCGCCAGTTATTATTATTTGTAATCATTAAAAATTAGACCTCCAATTGAAATTTGCCTGATAGATGATCCAAACGATTGATTGATTGGATAATAAATCATTTACTTGCATTCGTACCTTCGTTTAAGCCAGTGTCGATCGCCAGATCGGGGACATAATTTGGCTGTAAATTCAGAGCGGGCATCATGCCTTGAATACTTTGTTTAAAGGACCTTCAGCCACCAAGCTTTGTGTTAGTTTGCCTACAAATTTCCACCACGTCAAACGCATAAGTGCATTAAGCGTGGCGCAAATTATCGTGACCTCAAATTGTGGCGCGTGCCGAACCTCCGAATGAAATTGGAAGGCTTAACCGCGTTTGCGTCAATGGTTCCAGTTTTGAAGGAAACGCCTTTTGAATCTATACGTCGATTTGAATAGCAGCAGTAGAATGAATAGCTTGTAACAAGCTGCATTGAATATTCGTCATTTGCGGCTATCGATAATGATGAGTAGACTACAGGTGAATTCCCATCTAAAGTACCTGCATTCTCCACAAGATGCTACATATTCTGTTGTATTATAGCGGTCAGTTAGGTTTCCAAACTTTGTTTAGATAATGCAGATATGGAAGAGATCTTACTATTGGCCATCAACATTCGGAAAGTATGTAGTTGAATCACGTGAGCTCCTCGCCCACCGTTGCCATCGAGTTGCCAGACGAGTGAGACACCGTTACGTGCAAGCGAGAAGCAACATGGGCTAGACAAGATATTTAAATACCGGATTGCTAAATCGTGAATGGCAACCGTTAGTAGGTTTTAGGTTATACTATGGCGCCAATTTATTTATTATTCATGTTATACCTATTTTAATTTATATTTTTATATATTAATTTATATATATATATATATATATGTTATATGCTTATCAATTATAATTTATATAAATAATATATATCTTACATAGTTTTGTGTTTTGTGTTTGTGTTTGTAAAATATTACAATGAGTAGCTGATGTACGTCCGGGCGTCACTTGGGGTTACCAAATAATATCAGGGTTGGTTTGAGGTATCAACCGCAAACTAACAACAAACCTGAGTGGCAACCTCATTTTTCATGATTTATGTACTTTTTTTTGTTTTCTGTGTTCTAATATTTGTATAAGAACGTGTACCTATATATCGAAAAATAAATTTTTACTTACTTTTTACTTACTTACTTACTTACTACATAGTAAGTATAGAGGCGGCGATAACCCAATGGATGAGGTTTTGGACTCAATGCATTGGATCTAGAGGTTGTGGGTTTTAAAGTTATAAATGTCATAGTAGCTGAAGATATTTGTTACTCAAATAACACATGGGATTTCGTTTCAATATACTTTTCATCCCAGTATGCATCTCGGCAGGTTTCATGTGGTCAAAATCTAGTTACATATGTTTCTGATATGTATACCCATTACAGCCACACATTCTCACACTCCATCAATTTCGCCTAGTTCATGATCTGCCCTTATGTCCAGTATATAGGGTAAATAAATCATGTCACGTACAACCTAGGTCGGAGTCCCATATCCAGTATATATATCGTTGTTTATACTAAAGTTAGTTCGTGGAACGTGGCAAGTTATATTGTATAATTTCCATGCGAATTTCCGTCTGTATCATGGTCTGTTGACAGTACATACACGTGAACTAATATTGTTATGCACTAGATAGATATATACGTAGTGCATCATAATATTAGTATACGTTTGCTGGTTTTTGATTACGTAGGATCGGCTTATCGTGAGAACGTAAAGTGTTTTGGGTTTATCTATTCAGACATTTTTGGTTGCAGCATGTTGTCTAGTAATGTCTCGTTAGACAGTAATATAGTCCTCTTGTATAAGGGTTTAAAAAGTTGATGAAGTGTGGGTGTACTACTCTCCTGTCTACCAAACCGAGGATATACAGATATGCATAGCTATGACAGTCCGTGAACACTTCTACAGATCATTAAATTTAAAGCGTTTGAAGGTTCCATTTTTTTGGTCTCTCGCACAGAGGTTTTGAGAACAACAAACAGACATATTTAATGAATTCAAAATCTCAAGCGATGTCTTGAGATTTTGAAATCTTTAAATATGAGTTGAAACGTATGCATTAGGCATGTATATGAACATCCGAAACTCTTGCTTAGTGGGTGAAAAATAGAAACAATTTATTTTTTTAATATTACTATCGATTTGGGTTTCTAATGTCTAGTATTCTTATTAACCCTTCTAGCTAAGCTAAAATGCTTGTATTAGGAGTGGGTTCATGTTAGTAGCGCAATGGGTGGGATCTAAAACCGCGACCTCTCGATTTGAAGTCCAATACCTTATCCATTGGTCTACCGCCACTTCACAATGTTTCTGATTTTCATCTCTTGCGCCGATTTTCTCTCACTGGCTTGTAATTACCGAGCAAGTTCATTTATTCTGTCACCAAATAATTGGCAACAACGGATTCTTCCACCCCTACCCTATGTATGTATGTATGTATGTATCATATGTTGGGGCCAGTCAGTGCAGACCGGCGACACTTCGACCCAGTGGGATCTTTTGTGTCGACACTCTCCCAATAACGACTGCCATAGATGTTCATGGCAGCCGGGACCGACAGCTTAACGTGCTCTCCGAGGCACGGAGCAGGCGATAATTGTCAATCAATACGCACATAATTTCGAAAAGTCATATAACTTCCGAAAGTCAGAGGTGCGCGACGTGGGTTCGAATCCGAGACCCTCTGCATTGCAGTCTGTTGGTCTCCAATTTCGCCTAGTTTATGATCTGCCCTTGTGTCCAGTATGTAGGGTAAATAAATCATGTTACGTACAACCTAGGCCGAAGTCCCATATCCAGTATATATATCTATGTATTTATACCCTTACCCTATAATAGGTATAAATACATAGTAATATTAAACGTTAACTACGAAAGTAGACCACCCCACGCTACATCGAAATTGGTATGTTGTTAGGCCCTAATGTGATAAGAGCGGCCTAGCGCGCCATATTAGTTCGCTAGTAATTCGACAATTCAATTACGTCATTGAATTATATATGAGCGTGCTGCATGTCTTCGAAGATCCACTACAAGATTCATTATTGTACATACATAGATTCACGCCTGTTTCCCAGAGGGGTAGGCAGAGACTACGGATTTCCATTTGCTACGATCCTGACACACTTCTCTGGCTTCATTCACTTTCATCACATTCCTCATACACGCCCGTCGGTTCAAGGTGCTCTTAACCTGGCCTTTGTCCAGAACGCCTCCGATCTGATCAAGAAACGTTCGCCTAGGTCTTCCTCTTGCGATTGTTCCATTCACACTAGCCTTATAAACTTTCTTAGTCAGTCTTTTCTCGTCCATTCTATCTACATGCCCAAACCAGCTTAACATACCCTTTTCTATTCTTGTCACTATATCCACTTTCATGCCGCATCTCTCTCTAATCACACTATTCCTTATTCTATCTTTCAGAGTCACACCACATATATTTCTCAGCGCTCTCATTTCTACAGCATTTATTCTGCTCTCATGCTTCTTTTGCCATACCCAACTTTCACTTCCATACATAAGTATGGGCACTAATAGTCCTCTATGAACAGCCAAACGTGCCTTTTCGGAAACATTTCGACTGTTCATAAAAGCGCGTAGAGCTTTGTTTCCCGCAATCGTTCTCCTTTCCATATCTCCCTCATGTTTACCATCCCTTGTAAACAAACAAACAAACAACAAACAAAAATTATTGTACATTATCGGGATAAAATTGTAGCAAAATATTCTTAGGTGTTGTAATACGGATTGCGTTTTAGCCAGCTGTCAACCCGAGTGCAGGCATCAATAAAAATACATGCTTTTGTATTGCAGTAGAAGGCTAACTTGAATGCGAAATGCGATGGTTTTAGAGCCAGACCTGCCGTGCCACTTTTAGTTTTATACTAAAATGTTAAAAACTGTTCCCTTATATGGTGGACTTAGTATATTAGTCCATCTGTCTGTTACAGCACTTTATTTAAGCAACTATTATTAATATTATGTATGTATCTTATGTGGGGGCCAGTCAGTGCAGACCGGCGACATTTCGACCCAGTGGGATCTTTTGTGTCGACACTCTCCCAATAACGACTGCCATAGATGTTCATGGCAGCCGGGACCGACGGCTTAACGTGATCTCCGAGGCACGGAGCAGGCGATAACTGTCAATTAATACGCACATAATTTCGAAAAGTCATATAACTTCCGGAAGTCAGAGGTGCGCGACGTGGTTTCGAACCCCAGACCCTCTGCATTGCAGTCTGTTGGTCTCCCCACTGAGCTATCGCTGCCTATTATTAATATTAACTTGAAATTAATAATATTCATGAATAATGCTTGTCCATATTCCAACAGATCTGCTAGAAATTTTTTATATTATTTGGAAAAGGGCCCAAATGACATACTTTATTTGCATATATTAGTTTTTACGATTAAACATTTGTCAGATATTTTTTTTTTTAACTTGTGTTCTTACATGATATCCAAAGAAATAGTCATTACACACGTTTATTACAATATTAGCTATTCTAGGCATACTATCTCATGACAAAGCATATCATGCCTAACCTACTTACAGCAGACATCTTGCGTTCAAATTGATAACTAGATGGAACAGTGTTATTCGGTGCATCAATTGGTAAATTCCCAGTATGTTATGATCAATTAACGATGAACTGTTGAAATGTCACTCTGAACTGCACATTCGAGTTGCAAATTAATTTCCAATACGACATCACAGTTTCCGAACATGTACTTAATAATGTAATTATTATTAACATGGTGTCAAGTGTGAAAATTAGGGCAATTATTAGCTCGGGATAATTTCGTTTAGTTGCGACCTGACTCCTGGACGACCTAAATAATTAATAGATCAATATTGTTTTTATTTAGGAAGGTGTGCTTCTTCTTTATTATGTAGGTGTGTCTTTATGGCAAAAGGTTATGGTTTAAGACTAGTTTACTTATAAATATTGTTTTGTTTCGACTTTACTGTTTCGTTAGTATAAATGACGTCCCGAGTCGTTATTTTTTATTATATACAGGTGTCAATGTTTTTGATTGTATCGATGGCGTAGTGGTTTCGGCAGTCGTCTCGCTACTGCACAGACCCAGATAAGCAACAAAAACGTTTGTGTATTTCACTAAATTGTGGTGCCAGGCCTGAGTGTGCTTTGTGTCACCTGCGACATAGGTATGATATCTACTGTGGGAGTTGTCTGTATTAATCAAGAATAAATTAGACTGTAGGTATATATTGAAATATTGGTCTGGTAACTTGTTAGCGGGAGTGCATTTTGTATATCATATTTTCTTCTATATATTTAAATTCTTTCTTGTACGTAACTCAACTAGATAACGGTGCTAAAACATTTCTAGCTATTTCATCCAAAAGAAGTAGGTAAGTAGGTACAGTTCAATTAATTCAATGAGTACATATCATTTAATTCATGTACGCAAATGTTCAATTAAAACATCAGTACGCCGCCGTTAACGTTTATTTTCTACAAAAGTAGATACATATGTAAGTATACAACATGTCACAGATATAACGCACAACCTCAAATACCCCAATTCGATTATTAAATCGTAATAATAATATAATCATTAAAATGTTACTTTTATGTACTTAAATATTTTAATTTAACGAATTAGTTCTCCTTATTGTGCGCGTCTAGTATGGGTATATTACAATAAATCTAACATTATTGCCTTTATTGCATCAAAAACCTTATTGCCTTGAATTATGATACATTTTCCTTTATGTCAGCTGTTTAATAAATGGGTGACTATAATTTAATTCGTTTTAATTATTTTAGGGATAAAAATTACCTATATTAAAAATTGCTGGCATTGATTCAGTAGCCGATTTTGAACAAGCTACTTTCAGGATGTGCGTTTACTATGTTATATGTTGTATACTTCGGTAAGATGACCTGTCACGTGGTGACTAGGTTACATGCTATTAAAATCTATCGTGAATACGGAACGTCAGCAAGTATGTCCCCATTGATACTGACCAAGGAGCCACAATGATATATCGAGCCTTTTATTGTATGTCACCTTGATACAAAATATTATAGCTTTTATTGATGTCTCGGGTTTTACATGCTGAAAGGATGATCAATTACTTTAGACGTACGGGTCATGTTTGCTTGTCAGGAAAGGATTCTTTGCAGATCCCGCCGGGCAATATGTTTTGTATATACAGGATATTTGCTTACGTTAACTTCACGCTTGGATTGCCGTCATGGTTAGGCAGGCAAGGTACTTATTATTCTTCTTAAAATGACACTTCCCGCACTAGGATTAATTTCTGTATCGTTCGGGACTTTACAAACAGTCATACAATGGACACAAAAACATCCAGATTCGGATCTAAATGTGTGGATGTGATCCTATTGACGTACTGCCTCCGTGGCGCAGCGGTAGTGAATGCGACTGCTGTGCATGAGGTTTCGGGTTCGAATCCCGTGTCGGGCTAACAAAATGTTATTGGGGTTTTCTGTTTAGAAATTTCAATACGAGACTGGAGTTAGGAAGTTGGCGGTGTTAGACACCCCCGTGCCTCAGAAAGCACGTAAAGCTGTTGGTCCTGCGCCTGATCTCTCTCCGGTCGTGTCGTATTACCGTCCCATCGGATCATGAAGGTTAGGGAACAGAGCGCACTTGTGTTTGCGCACACACTTGTGCACTATAATATCTCCATATCTCCGGCGCAGATGGCCAGTCTCCGTTAAGATTGGCCGCCGTGGCCGAAATTAGGTCTGGAGGACATTATTATTATTGACGTATACAGAAAACATAGCCTGACGCCGTGTTGCTACGGCATATAACCTAATAGAAAACTAAATATTATTTTGTCATACGCGTACCGGAATCGACAGACGCTTAAACGTCTTGGAATTATCTTGGAATTATAAAAAGCAGATAAAGTTTAAACTTACAGAAAATAAATTCCTATAACTAAACTGTCAAATTGAATTGGGGCGTTTTTCCTAACTGCTTTTCTTAACCAGTTAGGAAAATGGATAAAATATTCTTATTCCTTAACCAGTTAAGAAAAAGCTAATAAAAATTCTTGTTTCATAGATAGTTAAGAAACATAGTTAAGAATATGGACTAATCCGTAAAAAGTTAGTTCTTGTTAGTAACAAAACATGAGTCCATTAACTGTTAGTTAGAGACTCGATATTCAGATGAAAGATCAACAAAACTAACTAACGGTTGTAACAGAGCTCGTAATGTTGAATTCGGAACAGTTGATGTTGCGAAGTACCTTCACATCAAACAAGATCTTTGCTTCTATATTCTAAGATGTATCTGTAATGGTTTGTTGCTTGTAGTGATTATTTAATATATTACTAAAAATTTGCCCGCAGGTTCGCTCGCGTAGATGTGGGTTATGTAATTTTTTCTATCCGTTGGGCACAGTTCTTTTTCCTGGATGGATGGTACCATATGTCCTTTTCTGTACCCCTGTCAACGTGTACGCGAAATTTCATGATTATTGGTCGAGCAGTTAAAGCGTGAACGCGTAACAAACAGACAGACTCACATTTGCATTTATAAAATTAGTGAAGATAAGTTAGTATTGACTATCTCGTTGGCGTATCAGTCGTAAATGCGATGGTTGATTCTCGGATTAGGTAAAGTGTATGCCTTTTTGTTAAGAAATTCTCAGAAGCAGCACGGATTCTGTACCTGTCTCCATAGACGGCAATACACTCATGATCTATTACGCGGGTGTAAAACAAGAGCTGGCAAAATGTGGGTGTAATACACGTCTGCTTACCCCTTCAGTGATGTAGAAGTAGACTTTATATGGATGTATGAGTTTACAAATTTATGTGTGGTCAACACCGGGTTCAATGCTGATATTTGGGAGTCCCTGAACAGAAATGCGAGCATTAGTCCACATGTGATCGGATCTGTGGGTTTTAAAACATTGGGCGAGATCTGGACGTGAAGTGCTGCATGGATCAGTATAGAAAGGTTATTGTTTCCCTTTGCTGGTCATTTCGACGTAGAGTATTCCTATGTTCTCAATAGTATCGAGAATAACTCCTTAGAACTGGTCCTGCTTTGAAGTGAATACGCATACATGCAATTCCATTGGTTGAACCGAGCAAAGTTCTTTTCACGCTCTAGAGATTCATCCATTTCAGACGCAAGTTAGGCCTTTTCTCTTGTTCGAAAGTATATTCTAATAGCCGATATAGCATCACAGGTACTGTCATCTCATAGATGTAAATCTGCAGATATCTCCTGGTAAAGTTCAGGTAAGAAATAAAAGAATAAGGTAATGCATTGTTCACCGTGAATTCTTTTAACAAATATTAGATTTACGTGCACGGAATAATAGTGCCTATTTTTCTATCACTTTTCCTTTTAAAGGTCTTTATGTTTGGTTATTCTAGTAACGTTTCTTTGCTTAGCTCACGTTTGGGAATATTTGTTTTTTTATAGTATTTTATGTAACAACGACTGACTTCACAGAATTAAAAGGTGCACAAAATGCTTAAATTGTAATCGCGTTAGGGAAAATAGGTATTATTAGATTATCTTTAATATATGTTTTGGAGTTATATGGCAACAAACTGAGCTTGGAAAACAGTGATACATTATTTTAGCATTTGAACTGTAAGTCACTAGCGAGTTAATGTATGTGGAATACACCAAGCACCATATCTTTAGGTGTAAAGGTTCTACTGAGCTGAATCAGATAAAACATGGCTCAGAATTTAAGTTGAAATCCATGCAAATAAGCTCAGAGAACCTTATCAAATATATTCAGAGGTTTTTTTCATGATGCCAGATCAAACTGACTAAAATTCTAAAATCCATAGTTTTAGATACAAAGCCTTCTGAATAATCTTTATTAGTTTTTTGTAAATGTTTACAATATTCCACAGACTCCTTAAAGTAGCATAATTTCCATTTCAGAATAATATCTTATGCATTCTGTCTGCGGCAATACAGACTATCAATCTAGTCGTACAGATGGTAATACACATAAACTTCTATCTGGTCATGTGCTCGATGACTTTAAACAAACACTTTCATGTATGTTTACGTAGTTATGTATGGTGCTTTGTTTACGAACATACGTCATCGTATTTGGCTCGTACATGGTCATGTTATTGATGTGTATTCGAGGAAGAAAAACAATAAATAGGGAACTATCGGGCAAATAATATTTGTTGCTTTTAATTAAGTAGGTTATCAGCATAAGCATTTGGGTGAAATTGATGTGATACACGAACAACTGCAGCATTCAAACACGACTGGAATTTTTTTGGGCATATCCTAACTAATATTATAATTGCGAATGTGAGTTCGTTTATTTATTTGTTACGCTTTCACGCCTTAAGTACTCAACCGCTCATCACGAAATTTCATGTACACGTTGTCAGGGGTACAGAAAAGAACATAGATGCCTCTTCATCCAGAAAAATTACTGTGCCTTAGGATTGGCTAGTAATCTATAAGTATTAGACATATGTCTTAGTCTGATTGTTTTGGTGTTTGTGCACGATAATCTTGATGGTTAATAGCTGAACCAAAGTAATATCACTGCACGGATGGCGAAGTGGTTTAAGTTGTTGACTCACCCCTGTAAGTGTGTCAAAAATAGTGCGCTCGATCTCCACATGGTTCAAAAAATTGTGTAATTAATAAATAGTTACTCTGATGGTTAATGTTCTGTATGTCTGTTTAATTAAGTTTGTAAATTTGCCGGCGACGTAATCACTAGTTGAAAAGAGAGATTTTTTAAATGATGCAACAGTTTTTTAGTGACGTGCGATAATAATCTGAAATTTGCTTTGTTTTGTTTTCAAAAGCAGATCGGGTCTGTTGCCTTATATAAATATGTTAAGATATAGGAACCTATACCTGATTGTACGTTATAATACTTTGCATAAATATTTGTGAATATGACGTCACATTACTGCGAATGAAGACGAAGGCTTCGTAGGAAAATGGCTGATTCACACTGTATTATTGCCTATCGTGTTCGCCATACTTATGAAGAATTTCTTTATTACGAACAAGATGGTTCAAACAAATTTAAAACGCCATTTACTTGATAATAAGATTCCTACGTATTTAATTATTGCCAGTACTCGTATGGGATGTATGTATTGCGGTGTTAATATCTTTTGAAAGTTAGTGCTTAGAATCAAAATAGATATAGGTCTCAATTTTTGAAATTTGAATAAAGATCTCTTGAAGGCGATCTTTCGGAAAATCCTTGTACTTCGGTCAATATTTATATTGAAATATTATTTATAAATAATATTTCTTATATACAAGACCTCGCGAAAAAAGTACCATAACTGATGTTACATCTGAATTTTTTATTGTAAATATAATTTGACAACTATTCATTATATTTCATATAAAACAACAATACCTACAATCATTATTGTTGTTATTTTATTATGGATAATTTTCAGTCTGCAGATATGCTCGCGATGTTTTACTAAGTATAGGGCAGTTTTCTAGTTTTCTTCTTTTTCTTTCTAGTTCTTCAGTTTTCTTACAATCAGTTTGGTAGTTCCTGAGCTTATAAACAATGTTTACCTTTTTATAATGTTAGTATATATGGATGACATTATTATTACTAACCTACTTGTATTATTATAAAACCTTAAATTAAGTTTACAAATAGACAATTTTCATTTTCATTTTTCGAATTTCTTGACAGAAGATCTCAATAGCACCTTTCTCGGTAATCGTACTTGAGACTACACGGTTGATCGCAAACACAAGCACATTTTATTTCAAGCATTTGTTACAAGATCAACGACGTAGACTGAATTAAAAACCTTCTCATTAAAATAAGTTCAAAACATAAACATTCTTCAAAAAATTTGTCAGCGATTGCCGTTAGGAAATAAATATTTTAGAATTTTTTTTCGAGGTATTAAGATGCGTGCGCTCAAGTACAAGGCTAGATGAAGTCATTTAAATGGCGAAGTAGTCGTTTCTAATATTATAAAGACGAAAGATTTGTTTTTTTGCATATTTGTTTTTTTGATATTATGAATAAACTCAAAATATACTTCGCCTATTTTAAAAATATGTCACCAGTAGAAAACAAAAAGAACGAACCTCTATCACTATTACAAATAAGACTTTACCCAGAAGTAAAGCTGTATAACATCACAGATGAGAATAAATATTCTTCTAGTGGATTTATGAAATGGCAGTTCAAATAATGATTTGTATTTCTAAAATTAGCCATCATTTATATATATACTTAAATTTATTAAAACCAGAATTGCCTTTATAAGATAAATAAAATAAACAAAAATAATATATTTATTTTCAAAAAGTTACAATTAGCATGAACACAGTGCATAATATATCATGACTCATGAGACAAGTTAATACAGAATTTGTTGAACTCTGGTACCCAAGATGTTAAGATGTTGTTGTTGATGAGTTTTAATATGCGGTCGGTAGCAATAATAATAGATTAATTGCAAATATATGATCCTTAACATATATTATTTCACTGATATGTTTGATATCTGGTTTTCTTTAAGCAATTCTTATTAGTAGCATGGAGAATGAAACTGTGCTCGGAAGACGCCAATGTACTTATCCAATATTACGTGGGACTTAAAACTCTAGCTGGCCAAATGTGTAATACACCTTTCCTTACTCCTTTGGGGATATAGGTGTGAGGCTATGCATGTATGGAAATGATTATACAATAATTTATATTCTCTATTCTTCTTCCTAGCCTTTATTATTCCGAAGTCACTTGAGATCGGCTTTTCTAGTCTAACCGGATTTGACTGAATATCAGTTTTACACGGAGCGGCTGCCACCTGACCTCCGCAACTCGAAAGCTAACGATACCCTAAGGCTAGACCAGTGTCAGGATATTATAGGGCACTGACTTCCCAATAACGACTACCATAGATATTCATGGCAGCCGGTACCGACGGCTTAAAGTGCTCTCCGAGGTGCGGAGCAGGCGATAATTGTCAATCAATACGCACATAATATCGAAAAGTCATATGATTTCCGAAAGTCAGATGTGCGCGACGTGGTTTCGAACCCAAAACCCTCTGCATTGCAGTCTGTTGGTCTCCCCACTGAGCTATCGCTGCTATATAATAGCAAGCTGACAAATATAATATAGCATTGTTATAAAATAGGTATTAAACCATTTCAATGTCCATTCGATCCTCTGTGGCTAACGTCCCTCATTCACCAACCGCATAGTGAAAAATGTTACCCACAAACCGAAGTCACGAACCATCAAAAACATAAACGTAAACCACAAATTGGTACGTTCACGTTTCACGCGTACACGTCAACTACTCACACTGACACAGCTCACGTGATGACGTCACAAAAACCGTACAAAAACACGGTATTGTCGAAGGAGCACGTTTTTGTGCACAACTCGTAAATCATCCACTATTCACCCGCTGTTGATAACCACCTCATCCATTCTCCGACATTCACCTTATCTTGTTAGTTTTTCAGCGAATATGATGAAATAGCTGTCTTTGTCGTCTGGCTTTTGAAAAACAAATATTGTCTTTGGATCAGTGTCATGTGACGAAAAATATATAATAATATTTATAGTTGTAATTTGTTTTTGGAATAACGAATGTTGTTTTTGAATTACGATAACCTGCATATGAATATAAAATGTATGGCTCCATTTTGTTTTAAAAATCGTATATACTCTTTGCGTGATTAGTTATGAATGAAAACTTTCAACGTATGATATTCGGATAAGGCATTTAAAGCTTTTAGCATTGAAATATGCAAAAGCAAATACAAATGCAATTCATTGAAATTAAACTACTATATACGGATTTTATCGCGTTGATTATTTGACATTTTTTTACATAATTTAGAAACTACTACTATTACACTTTACTAATTTTTAAGCTTATTAAATTATTATTAAAACTATTTAGATTTAATTTAATTTTACACTTTCCCCGACGTTTTGCTTGCTTTTCATCAGCCATGGTCACGGGGAAGCTAAGGTGGCAGTGGTCTCAATGTTCAGTGTAGTTATTTCAAAGTACTCGAACATAATTTGATCATTGGTGTTTCTATTTACGCAGAATGCAATTGACCTATTTTATATCCGATGGGTATTCAACCTTATTTCAATCAGAAATGTCCAAAGCTGCAACTTTTTAAATTAATGTTAATAATAATAATGGTTTTGTTAGAACATTTCTGATTGAAATCCTATCAATACTTTTTTATTAGAAAATAATGAAGATGTTTATTATTTTTTAATAAACGAATAAAGGTACTGAAGGCACACATTTATAATTATTTTATCGCGCAAAACTAAATATATTTGGTTTAATCTGTATGGTCGTTGCTTCGACTGGACGGATTACGCAGTAGTATGATCACTTCAGACTTACGTTGTCCACACGATTTGTCGGCAAGGGAAAGATTATTGAGATTTACGGTAAAATATCGTAATAACATTTTAAATATTAATCGTTGAGATTAATTTAAAAATAAATAGTCAAACATGCGAAAATTTTGAGTAACAAACAAATCATTAGTACGGATCTTTGTCATGTCGAGTCGATACTCGTTAAGTCTCGACTTAAACAAATGAAAGAGAACATTTACAAAGCTCATTTCACTGCCGGATTTACCTAATTTAGCTTCGGCCTACAAGATTACGGCTCACGGGCCGTGATTTAGGCAGGCCGAATGTCTGCTAGCATTTGTCTAACACAGCCGGCGATTTATTGATTACAATCGGCAGTTCGATCAAGGAAATAAAGCTTATCGGTCGTTTCTGGACACTCGCAATACGGGCTTTGAAGTTTTTTTTTTAAATTTATTTTGTAGATTCGAGTAATTACGAGTTTGGTATGCTTAGATGAAAGTTTTCCATCTTCAAATTGTCAGTAAAAGGCAAGCTATAAGCGAAGGTCTATGTGACTTAGCTACGTAGTATCTATTCTGACTTAGCGAAGTATTACGTTGTTTATCACCTACTTAAAGTGTTTGACATTAGTTAAAAGTCGCAAATATAGGGTGTATGTAAAGAATGGATAATCCTGAAACACCACATATTAGATCTAATGGCCCAAAATAAAATATAAATAAATGATTCCCTGGAATTGTTTTCCCGTGAATTTATGAGTATGAAAATTTCTTCTGCTTGATGATAACAATATCTCGTATTTACACGAAATAAAACAATGAATTATACTATTTTTTAAGAGATTTTCATTTATTTGTAGTTATGCTATACAGAGTAGTAAAGTATAGTGTAATGACATAGCTTAAGTATTATAATTTATTGTATCTTTTTTTGGGCCAAAGGCTGTTGTACTAACATTTTGTTGACCATGTTTAAGTCCCACGTAGAAGGAGTAGGACACAGTTCCAAAGTCCGTGCTAGTACTTTAGCCGATGCAAGAATCAAATTCAAATTTATGACCGACCGATACAATTAAACAAAATAGACTGCGGTTAGAGGCACTAATATTTATATAAATGTGCAGTCTAATAATTAAATTTTTTAAATAGCAGCGATAGCTCAGTGGAGAGACCAACAGACTGCAATGCAGAGGGTCTCGGGTTCGAACCCACGTCGCGCACCTCTGACTTTCGGAAGTTATATGACTTTTCGAAATTATGTGCGTATTAATTGACAATTATCGCCTGCTCCGTGCCTCGGAGAGCACGTTAAGCCGTTGGTCCCAGCTGCCATGAACATCTATGGCAGTCGTTATTGGTAAGTCAGTGCCCTCTAATATCCTGACACTGGTCTAGCCTTAGGGAATCGTTAGCCTTCGGGTTGTGGAGGTCAGGTGACAGCCGCCCCGTGTAAAAACTGATATCCAGTCAAATCCGGTTAGACCAGAAAAGCCGCCCCAAGTGATTTGGGAATAATAAAGGCTAAGAGAGAAGAAGTGCAGTCTAATAATTATTTATATAACAATTAAAAAAACACAAATAAAAAAACATAACGTAAAAATGGCAATTGTCCGTCATTCGTGATTAAACCCCGCCAACCGTGAGCCGCAAGATGGCGACCACTGATGATGCCGCACAGTACTCTGTTTTTCATTTCACAAATCATTACGGGCACAGGCCGACACACAAAGCCTGCACAACAAAATATAAGGACGTGAGTCGCGACCTTGTTGGGAAAAAAGGTTTGAACAATTGTTATTGTCAGGTTCCTGATTGAAAAGTAATTTCGCCTGAAGAAAGAAATGTTGCGAGTTTGTAGGGCTGGTTACTTTGACCCGGGTCGTGTTTGAATATGAGGGTTTGGATATCAATACGGTATCCTTAAAACCAATTCAGTCATAAACGAAATAGTTTTGATAAAGCTAAACTGCGTTAAAATGAATATACTTTGTAAGACTGCAGGTAGGTACAATATAAAAGATATTACACTACATAGATACTATTGCCTCTTTTCTGTGGTATGGAATCAAAGGCATAATAATAAATAACATACATATATCGAAACTGAGCTCTTAGATGTACATGCGCAGGTTTTTAAATAAGGCAATCATATATCTATTGAATTACTCAGCTACATATCATCGGCAAAAGTATTTAAATTACAGACGAAAACTGATGATCAAACTATACTTTTTATTAAAACATAGCTTAATTCAAACAAGTTGTTTGAATCACATTTTGATTAGATACCCTATTACGCAGATTCTTTTTGAAACCCCATTTGAATATTTCAATTTGAAATTATATGAAGTTTTTGTAAATTGAGGTTTCCAAAGAGAGATCCTCTATTTGATATATTTAAAGTAGGTACATATTGATCTACATAGTATGTCGCTGGGACACTCTATACCTCTTTACAAATATACCTACCCAGTGGGAAGTAGTAACGTATTTTAAGACGTCCTAATTATGAATTCTGAAGTTTGGTATGGGAATGAGCGATGTCTTCGTGAATAGTTAAAATTTGAAGTACATAAATGGAATAAATACCCACTGACTTACATTTCTAATCTGATTAGGCTATATATATTTTACATCCTATTTACTAACTAGCTTTTGCCCGTGGCACGGCGCGCTCGCTTGGGAACAGTATCTACTATTTCTAGATGTATTTACGTACCCTATGTTCATTACTGTACCTCTGACAACGTGAATCATACTAAATTTCATATTGATCAGTCAAGTAATTGAGGCGTGAAAGTGAAACTCACAAAAAATAATCAACTATTAGCATGTATTATGGTTAGGATTAGCTTTCATCTACGACTTCTTCCACATAAACCCCGATGCGCTCATAAATTCATTTGCGTAGATTACACTATACATCTTACGACGTAAATAGACGAAATGTGGCTTAGAATTTGAGTTACACCAAACTCTAAAAACATTAACATAAACTGTTGCGTGATGCCATAATAAGGGGGAGAGACAGACAGGTGGACTTACAAAAAATATTATTCTGGTTTCTGTCTTCTGTAGATAGACGGACGCATTAGATTTTTTGAAAAAATTGTTCATCAATCTTTAATAATAGTATAAAGTTTTATATGTATGTTGTTACTATGCCGTATAGCTGGATAGAACCGTTTCCTATTCATATTTTTGGATTACGTAAGCTATTTACATCTCAAATTTTTCGTTGTTTCTTCTTACCGGTGGGTCGCAACCTTGTAGGGGGTAAAGTGGATGGATGTGGCATATTTTTTCAGCTTTTGCTCTAATTGGAGTTGTGAATACAAAACACCGTAGCCCGAGGGTAATGGCAGACGAAATTGGAAGGTGCTCCACGTATTTTAATTTATACCACGTCAACGATAAAATTATAAACAACTTGAGGATTCATATTTCACGGGAAGTTAGGCGGTGGCGTACCTTCGAACTTAAAATTGTGTTTTATTAGGTTTGACAACAATTTTGATTTACGTTATACTTATATATTTATGAAGATATATACAATGTATACATGTGCTCAAACTTATTAGTGGACTGTGGTATAAAGTATACAAAAAAAAAATTAATTACATTTTTGGTGTTTTGAAAATATTCGTTCGGTTCTAAGTGCCAAACATAGATCACAAAAAAAAAGAAATTTGAAAATTAAAGTAAGCGTTGGTAGTGTGTGTCGTCACGTCAGCCATTTTGTGGTAGGGCGTGGTAAGCGTTCAGGATAAGCGCGCGGGTGGTCGCGGCGACGCTAACCGCGGCGCGAGCCTGCGCCGCGCAGGGCGCCGCCAAGCTGGGCGAACACGCGGCCATGCTCGCGGTCGCCATCTGCTGTATACTGGTCCTGTTGCTAGTCTTTATTATACTCATCATTGTGGTCGGCCAGAACATGGAGGTGAAGGGCGGCTCCTAGCGGAAGAGAGGTAATTTAGTCTAATTAAATATAATTGTCATAACATAATGATCAAGAACGAGTGATGCACCTGCTAGAATGACCTTGCTAGATACCAATATTTGTACAACTTTATATCAAAATCTCGGCGAAGATGCTTTAGGTGGAGCAATGTTATCCCCACAGTTTCAATGCGCTGGGTATTTCGGATTTCATAACTGTAAGCTACTCGCGATAAGATTTCCAAAATCCACAAATAGTTGTCTCGAGTATCTATTTTATTTGTGCCAATGTTTGCAAAGCCTTCTGCGATACATAGACTATTTCTAGAGCGACAGTTATCTTGTGAAACGAACTGATTATTGCGCAACATTCTGACCTGCATGTTTCTTTCCAAGTCAATTTATAAGAATGGTACTGATTAGAACTTTTCAACGTTTACTATTGCTTGTTTTGCCCGTACTCTGAAAACTGCCTGGGCTGAATGACAAGTCACTTTGCTTAGGAGCGCTGGCAGGTACTGAGTGGGTCAGTGCGTTTACATAGATATCCAATTCATTCAAGACAAAAAAAACGTAAAAAGACGTAAAAGCAATCAGCGTATACTTTGTTATTCTTGTTGTAATTTTTCTAGAATTCCTGTTATTATTTCAGAAATGATTATGCCGCTTTAACCCGCTAACACAGTACAATGTTGGTTGTATTCCTATGGATAACTTTTAATAGAAATAGAATTTTGCAGTGTATGATGTCTTGCAATATAAAACAATGTACTATTTCGTAATTGGGATGGAAGTTCCGTCTGGGTGTGCAGAACGAGATACGTACTTCACAGTTCTTTACAGCAGACAATTGGCTTTGAAATAGACATTATAGTTGTAGACGTGCTTGGTGTAATTAAGTTCTGTACTCAATGGCCACAATAAAATACTTAACTTAGCATTTTAATTGGTACACGTCTTTGTAGGTTTTAAATTTAAATTGTATTGTCTTTACTCAATTTTGCCCTACCATCGAGCAATTGGACATACATAGTTTCTATATTGCGTAGAAGAAAGTGGTTCTGTTTTTTTGCCAGGAAACCTTTTAGTACCCGATAAGGTAGTTCAATGACTTTATTATTGAACTGAGAATTATCAGCCTTGACGGCTGAGTATATCTGAATGATCTTAGCCATCAGTATCGAAAGTAAAAGTAATTTTGACTATATGAATGGTTTTAGTTAGTTATTTGGACGTGTGTTATCTGCACTTAGCCCGACAATTGGGCCATTGTACCTAAGTGACCGATGCGAAAAGTTGTTCGGTTACTCATACCACCCCAGCTCCGTCCAGAAAGACAATAGGGGACCGGTGTTGCGCAGCGCCTCCCTCGTCGTTTCTGGACTATTTAGTAGTCTTGCCCGTTGGTCGCTCACGCTTTCGCAATGCAGCAGCACGTGAGCCGGTGTCTCCTCGGTCTCCATGCAGCCTCTACATAAGGGGCTGTCAGTGAAGCCGATGTTGAATAGGTGTTTGTTAAGTGAGCAGTGGCCTGTTATTATACCTACTAGATGTCGCAGGTTTAGGTTATGAATGGCTTAGTGGTTCAAGTAGTCGCCTCGCTACTCGCTACTGACATTACGCCGAGTGTTGTGGGTTCGATCCCTACACGAGACAAGAATTGATGTAATCCACAAATATTGGTTTGGAGTCTGGATTTTCTTTGTATCCATCATTTCAATGTTTGTAAAGTCCTTCGCGATACAAGAGCTATTCCTGTGCCGCGTGGGACAGTAATTTTAACTTAACTTGTCTTTTTTTAGGACAAAGAAGAATTAAATCTAGGTATAATGGCATAATTGTCGAGTAAGCTTAAGTCCATAGCTTTTGGCATATCCGAACCCTGAAGACTTCAGGCTTCTCCCTCTGAAGTGTACGCTGCGACTAATGCAGTACATTCATAGGGAGACAGCTCAGGGATAGATCTCGGGGCCGACACAAATGATCCCACTGGGTCGAAGTGTCGCCGGTCTACACTGATTGGCTCCCGAAATAAGATAAGATAAAGCTTAAGCCCAATATATAAATATTAATCCATGTCTCATAGAATGTTATTTTATATCTATTTCAAGAAACATGTTGAACTCTGACAAGCTCTCTGTCTGAAGCAAACTAAGTTTCTGCGAGCCTTTCCATTTTGAGACTGATACTAGCTGTTAAGATGTAGAAATAAATTTTATTGCACAGACTTTCACAAAGATATATTTGGTGTTGTTCATATATAAACAAACTAAATAGCTTTGTGTACTAGTATATTTGAAGTCCCTTTTCGCAGAGATTGCCGTTTAAATATAACTCTTCGATACTAATATTATAAAGACGTAACATTTGCTTATAATGTAATCTCAAATAATTATTAAATTAATGGGTTATCTCTGAGTGAAATAGACTATGTTTTAATCACCACATATGAGATGCCGCGTTGGAATCCTATTGTACAATATTCAATTATTAGGTATATGTATTATATAATCATTTTATTTCTTTAAAGCTACGGATTGGTTTGATTCGCTCACATTTCAAATTTAGGCAATAATAAATAGAAATAAAAAGCGTGTAGCAAAAACTTTGTACCCCTTGTTACGAAAAATGCACGGACGGAGGAGTATGCAACTTGGTGCAGTTACAGTTTATTTGGAGAAGGAGAGGTGAATCCTAATATTTTTAATAAATATGCATTAGAAATACATTAAATTAATGAAACCACACTACACGCACACAACCATGCATTTGACACACGCAGTTGAATCGGGTTCGTAGTATTTCGACATTGTTCGTCTGACGTCGTACAATTCTTTGTAACTATGGTTACCTATACCTTATTTATATGAAATAGAGAAAACAGAAAACAAAGTAGCAAGCTTAGGACTTTTGGTCGAATTTTGACCACTAGGCGACCGCTAGTCTATTTAATTAGAAATTATCATCTATCAGGCATTGTTGCAAAGTCAGTGTAGAAAAATTTTGCAACACGGCAAATAACATTACCAATTTATGTCTGCTTGTTTTGGTAACTTAAGATCTAAAAGAATATTCCCTTCATACAATTCTACATTAAAGTATATCCTTTGCAATTCAGTGCTATCATTTGGACGCTGGTGCCAGTCCAATGCACCTGTCGGCCGCAGTCGTCACTGGAGTGAAAATAACATGCACTGCACAAAGAGGATTTGGCGCCGGTCTGTGATCATCTCAGCCTCTATAACTGGTACTTTTAATCAAAGCCTCTCTATACTCACGCTGACTGAATCGTGAAGCAGGCCAATTTACAACTTTTGATATTGCTAACACAAATGATTTTATTCAGACTAAATAGAACACCAAAACATAGCATCAGCATGCTTACTCTAGATTCGAGTTCAAATTGATTGACATTAAAATTTTGACATGTACACACACATACTTTATAATTCATCACTACCGCCAAAATCCCAATCTTAATGCAAATCGATAATATTCCTTTCAAGAGTATTCAACCGGGTGCCTATAGATTTCATATCAGCATCGTTATGGTTTTAGATTAAAATTGAAATTAATTTAAAGAGTAAAGTGCTACGATTGTTTATTCCCGAGGGTAATGTAGAGGTGCATTCTGCCAGTTATGTTCAGGTCCCTCGAGGACCCAAGTGTTGTGTCTATTAGCGGAGTTTCAATAGCAGCGCTTTAACTACGATAAAACAATTGCGACGAGAGAAGTCCACCAGGCACTCACAGATTGCCCGATTTTGATAAAATAGGAACGCGGTTACTCTATAATCTGGATTATATAAAATACTTATCATTCCAGATACATTCTATATCTTGGATTATATAGAACATTTATATTTTGCCCTAAACTGAACTCGGATGGCGCTTATATTCTATTTGTCGCTATAATGCACTGGAGCCAGTACGAATGCTACTAAACAATAAAATAAAATGGCATCAGACTTTCTAGATTTATATACATATGTCGGTAATAAACAAAATAAATTTAAAGAAGACGTGCTTGTTTATTCATTCTATGAGGAAATATAACACAAACATACTTCCCGGAGTTCTTGGTTACCTCTTTAAAAGATTCCAGCGAGCGCACAGGTATGCGAGTGGGGGTTGAGTAAATCCTTCAATATTGAATGCTTTTATAGGTCACACACACATACATATATGTACGTATATCGAATATGAAGGAGGCTGACACCAGCAGTATTTTAAAAGCAATGGTTAACTATATAACACGTTGTGACGTTGTTATACATTGTGACGTCACAATTTTACTGCTGCACTCAGAAATATTAAATGATTACTTAAATGGCTCCATAGTAAATATTTCTTATAAAAAACCATCACAAGGAGTCGACTAAGTAGTTGTGAAAATGTCTTTGAGTGCGGCAGTTAATATATTATTTGAAGACGTTTTACGGTGACAGGTGACACTATTACATCAATAACTTGGAAATTTAGTTAGAAATTACTGATGTTATCATTTTTGAAGTCTTTGTTATATTTGTTATTATTATTTAATATTACTATTTGTATATTTGTTTAGTCATATGTCACAAAAACTTAAATGGTAGACTATGATTAGAACCTTTCACCAATGTTTATAGACACAAACATTACAACAATATTATTGCAACTATTATATGAACAGAAACGTAATAAGTATTTTAACATATATTATATTAAAAACTAATAAACTCATAAGGCTATAATATATTTTTTATTTAAGAACTAAATATTTCAAGGAGACAGATAACACACGTGTCACTGAACTGTGGTAATTGTTGGTACTTAACAAACATCGAATGGGCAGCCAGAAACATTCATAATAACTATTAGCGAGTCGCTGTGTGTGAATTGAACCAATAATAGTGGCGAAGTGACCACTTCATCCTCTGCGCCATCTCTGCTTTCTATATAATTATTGCTAGTTCTTTTAAGATGAGCAACAAAGCTAATATTTTAGTAATATCTAGCGTATTCTGTTTCGTTCTTAGATCTATAAATGAAAAAGTTTATGCAGTAAGACTGAATCTGTTAGATGTACAGAATCAATACTACTCCAAGAATAGCTGGGTTTCAATAGCTAAGAATAGTGCATATGTGATGCTAAATGGTAAATACCGAGACTACAGAAGCTGCTTCATATTTAATACCACTAAAAGGAAAATACTATTTGCCACTAGAAGGTACGGATTTCAAATATACGACAATAGTTTAAGCAGTTATTTTACCGCTAGTAGTGCGTTTGATCGTTGCACAACGTGACCTTTTATGAGAGTAATAATCTAGGTACTTTTAGTTCAGAGCTGGAAGCTTTTGTATACGTTGTTTGTAAACAGTGACACAAACATAATTCTTCTCAGTAGGCTAAAACAGTTAAGCATGAGTTTATAACAAGTCGCCTATTTTTGTGATAAGTTGGAATATAGATAACTTTTGTAGCATATAAAAACCAATACGCTTTTACCATATTTATATGCGAAAACATATAATTACTAAATAGTCTCATAAGTTGCTTTCACTATAAGTTGTTAATACTATTTGTGTACTTACTAAAGTAAAATAAATGCAATTTATGTTAGGATAGTACATATTCTTACAATTTCCTTAAAATATGTTCAGGGAAAATTAAATCTTCGTCAATGACAGTCAGCTGTCCACTATAGGATTCAAAACTTAAGGCATTTTAAAGAGAGGACAGATAGCCACCGTGGGATTAGTAACTGGGTTTCAGAACTCCATAGCTACTATATAATAAGTCTAAAAGGAATTAAGGTGACAGTCGCCTCGAGAAAAATTAAAAAAACATTATAAAGAAAGAGTTTCCTAAAATTGAATAAAACGTAAATGATATAACAAGTTAGCTCATTACTCTCTTAAGTTACAAACTAACTGTCTCAATAAACATAAATTATGAGCGACTAGATTTAAATAGATGGTGATGGTTGTTCTCAACTTTCTTCCGAACTTTTATTGATTACGAGTTATCGGAGCGAGGGAGTGTACCGGAATGGAATAATGTTGGAATTATTAGGAACAAGTTTAGTTTATTTGGAAAGTTATCCAAGTTCCAGAGACGCTTCTGCGGCTTTCCATGGAAATGGAAATGGAAAAAATCGTGTACTTTGTATGAAGTTTTTGCCCAGCTGTTGTACTATTTGTTTTATTGTTTTAAATCTAAACTTGGTTAAATAGTCAGCGTGGCTAAATAGCGTTTGAATTAGCGATCCGCGATTATCGATATAAAGCTCGATGACACTGAAAATCTCCTGCTAACAATAATATGAACTTTAACACACACACGCACACACACGCACGCACACACACACACACACAAACACACACACACACACACACACTCACACACACACTCACACCCAACATAAACACACAACATAAACAGACAACATAAACACACAACATAAACACACTACATAAACACAATATAAACACACAACATAAACACACAACGTAAACACTCAACTCACACACACACATGTACTATATAGTTTTGTTTTAACATTAATCTTTCTTTTATTTTTATTTAAAAATGGTAACTTTTAAATTGTCCCTAGCTCACTATTTTTTCATACAATTTGTGATTAATTGTTAAGTTTGGGAGCCTGGTAATCTGTCTGACAGGATTTTCCTAGTTCAGATACCAGTCTCTCACAAAGGTGCATTTGGTTACATATGTTACAAAATGTTATAGAATGTAAGTTACCTTTGTGAAAGAAAATAAATAAACTTATTATTATTATTATTATTAATTATTCGAATGTTAAATACGTGGCAGTATTTCTCTATTACGTAGTAATATAATGCAAATACAAATATCAATACCGCCATTTGATCACACGTATGAGGACGAGGCATATAAATATGAGATGGACAACTTACAAAATTATAAAAAAATTCACTATGGGTAGTGAATTTTTTATCGTGAATAGTGTTATCATCGAATCAAGTTTCGAATATGCGATTGCGATTTGATAAGTAACAACAACTCAATCAATATTCAAATGCAGTTATACAATATTTTAATTTCTTTTTACATACATGTGGCACATCACTTATTCGAATTAAAAACATATACATATATATTGTACTCTATATCATACTTACTTTTTTAGTGCCACAGAAATGCCATTTACATATTTAAAATTTTCTGCTTCTTAGTAGAAGCTCTAAAAATGGCTGTTATAATACTACTAAAAATACGCCATAATAAGCACAATACTTGCTAATTTAAAAGCAACATATCATTATTGTCAAATGTATGATTTTGTATGTATAACTTATATGGTCAGAATACAGATTTTTTAAAGTTTGATGTTGCACCTCATTCTTTCATTTAAAAACCTATACATTTGTAAATATATATATACAGAAGTATTAATCATTGCGTCAGTTTAAACCTACTTGTGTATAAGTAATCAGAAGTTACTCGTCCCTCAGGCATAAAGTTGGTGTTGCCGACGTCACTGCGAGTAATTAGTCGGTCCAATGCAGCGAGCTAACGTGTGTGAAATTCACATTACAAATGTAGGAGAAAGCGTTATTAGTACTACACACATTTAAATGGACTTTAATGTTTGGTGGTTGATTGTTCTTTCTTTTAATTCTACCGGTTTCGCGAGTAAAAAGAAAACTACCGCACTAGCAATGAGACCTGTATCGCGGCAGACTTATAAGCATTGAAACAACGTACATAAAGAATTATTTGTGGATCACATAAATGTTTGCCCCGTGTGAAGATCGACTCCACAATACACCGAGCAGTGGTAGGGCGGGGGTCATATTAAACCACTACGCCATCTGTGCAGTCCAATCATGTTAATTCAATAAATAGCAAAAGATTTGTGATATCTAAGATAAATTCAAAACTTTTAAATTTAGTTAGAAGTTATGCAGAACAAGAAATTTGCAAGTAATAATCAGGAAAAGTTACTGCAACATGTATATATTTTGTGTGCCATAATAAATAATAATAATATAATATAATAATATTCTACCACATACACACAACACCATCTAGCCCAAACTAAGCAGAGCTTGTACTATGGGTACTAGACAACGGATAAACATATATATACACTTTTTTTTTTGTAAATATATACATATTATACTTAAAAACACCCAGACCAAGACAAACATCCATGTTCATGCACACAAATGTTTGACTTGTGCGGGAATCGAACCCGCGACCTCAGGCGTGGCAGTCGGTTACACTAACCACTACGCCATCGAGGTCGTCAATATTGCGTATAGATAGTTAAGTATCACTCTTCACGATAAGCCATTCATATTATTTAAAGTATATGTCGGCGAAGAATTGTTCTCAATTTCAACGTGATTAGTGGTTGCGGATTTAGTGGGCGTCATCTGGGTAATATGCGAGCACAAAATACAACGATGCCGGTTTTACACTATTTTTATTAAGAATAAACAATATTTTCAATTTACAATAATGTCGAATGGAAAAATAACAGTTAAGACCAAGCAGTGGATTCAGGGCACTTACTTACAGGAATCTTACTTTATTCTTTACACTCTCAACGTTTCAACTCGTTCAGTTGCTATCACTCAAATGAGTCTCAATAACTGTCGGCCTTCCTAAAGTAAAGATGGCGCCTCGACCCCACTCGAGCACGCGCTCTGCTCTGATTGGTCGTTACGTGAATTATAATATTCATAACTTTTATTAGATTAATAATGTTTTTGAGCTATAGAGTAATTTAACATATCAAATTAAATTAAATTAAGAATTTTAAAAGTAGTTAAAATGTAGACATATTATATTGTGAATTATACGTGCAAACAACAATCAACCCGACTCAATAGCTTTTTCCGACATATATTTATATTGTATTGTATATTGTATTATTATATTGTATCTTTATTTTGATTTAATCAGCGACAGTCAGAATACCGCTGAACTTACAACTAGAAGTCTTTTTATTCCCATGGCACTCATTTATGTGTTTCCAAGTTGTGTGTATATTAAATATTAATACTAGTTTACTTGGAAAATCTGAGATAGCTTAAATGTTGAATGTTTACGAAGTAACCTAACCTATTTTGTCTCATACTGAGAATTGGAATTAATATTGAAATAATTTGTAAAAAGTTTTCAATTTTGATCAATAGTACGATTAAAATATAATTTACAACAAATTCTATTCCGCCACTATGCTTATTTAACAACTTAACGCATTCAACAAAGCATTGCGTACAAAATAGTTTACCACCACACTATTGTATTGAACTATACTACTTAAAGGATTTTAATTATAAAAGTGAAGTTCGAAACGGCATTTAATTAAGGATCTGCCAACATTTGTTCCGGCGCCAACAAAAACGTGCTCTTAGGATTATAGCTTGGCGTCGAAGTTACGTATAGTTTCCGTTTCAAGTAATGGTCCTGAAACTTGCCCACGCCAAGATAGACTAGTTAGATATAAGCCCTAAGTTCGTAGTAACTATCTAATTTAGATTATCTATCATAAACCTGTCTCATTTTTCTGTTATTATCAGTAAGCTTTTCAGTAAAACCTGACTTTAAGGTACTTGCTCACTCTATCGTATCTTCTTCTCTCTTAGCCTTTATTATTCCCAAGTCACTTGGGGTCGACTTTTCTGGTCTAACCGGGTTTGACTGAATATCTGTTTTTACACGGAGTGGCTGCCACCTGACCTCCGCAACCCGAAGGCTAACGATACCCTAAGGCTAGACCAGTGTCAGGATATTAGAGGGTACTGACTTTCCCAAAAACGACTGCCATAGATGTTCATGGCAGCCGGGACCAACGGCTTAACGTGCTCTCCGAGGCACGGAGCAGGCGATAATTGTCAAACAATACGCACATAATTTCGAAAAGTCATATAACTTCCGAAAGTCAGAGGTGCGCGACGTGGGTTCGAACCCGAGACCCTCTGCATTGCAGTCTGTTGGTCTCCCCACTGAGCTATCGCTGCTCTACTCTACCGTACTGCTGCCCACTCTATCGTATCATGGAGTGAAATTCCTTTTAAAATTCATCCTGGTTAAATCGTGGGATAGCGGGGTCCAAGACAGATTATCTTTCCCCGAGACTGCATGGACTGCTCTGCGCCGAACTCAACGTTACCCATGGTTACCATTGCTTAACCTGGCTATACAGGAACTACAATGTTGAGTACGCAGATAGGATTAGTCCTCATATCCTTACGTACTACTGTTATAAATGCGAATGTGAGTTGGTCTGTTTGTTTGTTATGCTTTCATGGCTTAACTAAACTACTTGACTGATCATTGTGAAATTTCGCATATACGATGTGAGGGGTACGGCAAAATCATAGGGCATAAAAATGTGCTATTTCCGAGCGTGCGAAGCCTTGGGCAAAAGCTTGTCGTATTATAATGTGATCGTTCTATAAAAGTCTTGGGTATGAAGCGAACGCTGACTTGAATAGAATAAAATAACCATACCATCATGTTAGGTACCGGTCTCATCATGCATGTTACGATGCTGCTTCGTAACAAAATGATTTGGTGGGAGTATGGTTTAACTCATTTTCTATGTAAACAATATTTTTGTGTTTGTCGATTCGGTTCGGTTTGTATTGTACGGTAAAGCAGGCAGATGCCTTCAAGCTTAAAAACTTTACTTTAAAATTACATAATTATATATATTATAAAACAGTATTTAGATCATGATTGGGTTGGATTCGTCGCAAATCAACTCTTAATTTTTGAAATTTCAGACATAATTGAAAACCTATTGTGTCTCACCGCCAGTTTGCCGCTGTCACTCAATAGGTTAATCATTAATCTAATAAAAAAACATTTTGATATAAGTATTTTAAATCATAAATCTAAATATCAATGAAGCATCGGATAGGATTTTCGGATACAAATAAATTATATGTATGTCGGAGAGAAGTTATGATACTTGTATCTCTGAGGTATCTCTGAGAAATGCGCACTTGTGAGAACGGACATGGACGTTAGCCATAGATAAAAGCTAATATAATAAATAGTTTGGATAGTACTTACAACTCGGTATATTGTTTTTCGTTTCACGATAAGATATCATGCAGCTGTGGCGTAATAACGTTTTAATGAATATTTCAGCGATAAGTCATCATATTTTCCTGGAAACGTTATCATAATCAGTACAAACAAAATCCGCGTTCCTAAATTAACAAACTTGATAGAAAACGTTGGAGTGATGAGTTGGACGCGACGACGAAACAAACCATCGATTTGATGAATTGTCAACTTATTACTTTAACCGCCTCCGTGGCGCAGCAGTAGTGAATGCGACTGCTGTGCATGAGGTCTCGGGTTCGAATCCCGTGTCGAACCAACAAAAAGTTATTGGGTTTTTCTGTTAAGAAATCTGAATAGCAGCCCGGAGTTAGGAAGTTGGCGGTGTTAGACACTCCCGTGCCTCGGAAAGCACGTGAAGCCGTTGGTCCTACACGCTTGTGCACTATAATATCTCTTGCGCAGATGGCCAGTCTCCGTTAAGATTAGCCGCCGTGACCGAAATTCGGTCTGGAGGACATTATTATTATTATTATTACAAGGCATAAGCTTGCACATATGTTTGTGACCGATCATGAGTATTCAGTTTGTCATGTCGAGCAATATAATTGGGTATGTCTAATAAGTAATAAATTCTCAATAGTAATTCGGCGCCTAAATAAATTTGGTAGTTGGCAATAAGTGATACATGTCACTTAAAAGCAGCTAGCAAAGGTTTGCTCAACCTTTACCCTGAAGAATAAAAGCGTAAGTCTTTGTTTATCCAGTAGTGTTACTATTACCGTATGCGCTTTTACGAAGCATGAGCATATCATGCTCGGCGGATTTAAAATACTAATTGGGATCATCTTTCAGAAAATGGAATATAAAAAACGGCTACATGTTTAGATTATTGTCAATATATGAGTAATACATGACATAATAAACCATTAAACAATGCCCAAGCATTTTCGGCTACATAAAGATTTGAGGAAACTATGTCTCACCCTTCGAATATATCTGCTAGTCACGCTTCTACATTTTGTCTAAAAAAAGCCATACTCAATAACATGAGACGAAAACAGATTTTAATATATTTAACCACATTTTTTCTTACTCAGCATATTTTCCTTGACATATAAGTCGCCGATACCGCTTTCAAATAATTAAACTTTTATCTATTCGCCTGTCAGACACGTTGATGGTGCAATAAAATCGGTTCATGAGCCTCCCCCTTTTTGCTCCCCACCCCGTTCTCCCCGCATACAGCGAGGTACCCTCATTTGTGTTCCGGAAATGGAGCGAGACGTCGTCCCGGATTGCTACATCGCACAGCTTCCTCTAACCGACTTTCCTCTTGTCTTTCCTACAACAAGATGTAGAAACTTTTTATGAACATGAAAGTAATTTTAAAAGACGTAACCTGTTTAAATTTGGAAGAACATGTCTAGGATTTCTTTTTTATGAGAGTTCTTTATTTAAACTTTGTGTTGTATCATATTTATTGTATTTTTATGACGATTGTATTTTTTAATTTTCATTATATCTACATATGTGCGATTGAAAAGATTTTTCTTAGTATAGACATATTGTTTACTTTACTATTGTTTTTATCTTTATACTTATGAGTTTATGAGTAGTATAGCACGTGCAATATCTCTGGTGGAATACGACTGTGAAACTATATCCTTTAGAGAATCTCAGCGCAATAATACCATACTTACAGGGCTTGCAATACACAATTGATGCCCCTGCCGTGTTGCAAGACTTCATTGCCTGCCATAACCATTCACACTTGGGATTATTTGTCACGGTTATAGCGATTATTAATGCTTTATTTATTGTGCTAATATTTTAATATAATAGTTCAAACCTGGTGGCGTTCGATCGCATTATATTTACCACAGGACAGTAAAAATATACAAAAAAAAAAAAAAAAAAAAAAATACTCAAACCTTCTTATTTATTCCATTCATGTAACAATTAATAGTAAGAAGCGTAATTATATGGACTAACTCAAGTTAAACTAATAAAAAAAAAACACGGTGTCATAAAGATAAAGCTAGACCTGGACAATATTACGTGCAAACTTATTACAACATAACACCATCAAGGTGAAAAGCGTCTCTAATTAATGAAATATTACACTAGGGCAGTGAAAGCAACACAGATTAGTTGGCGCCTAAATTTGGTAAGCCTATCATAGATCTAGGTTACTTTGCGCCTGTTTGCATAGCTCAGCTGTATACGGATCTGTGCCTTATCGTCATTGGCCACAGAACCGTCTGTTTTTACGATAGGTACTTCCAACGAGATGAAATTAGTGTTCAAGATGAAGTAGTATTATGTCAGATGACTGAAGATAAAGTTTATTAAAATATATTTTACTAGCGGTAGCCCGCAGCCTCGCCCGCGTGATAGTAGAAAAATCTTTTTTTTATACTGTAATAGGCTTGAGTTTGACCGCGATCTCACCTGATCTTAAGTGAAGATGCAGTCGACAATGGAGCACGCTTGCCTAGAAGATACCTATTCACTCGTGACTTGAAGACACCCAGATTGTACTCATCGGGAAACACAGACTTTCATAGGTAGCGAATTCCACTCCTTAGCGGTACGCATTATAAAAGTGGAAGCAAAGCGCTTCGTGCGTAAATGTGGTATATCCACCATGTACCTGTGTCGCTGGTCTGATTGTCTGGTCGTCCGATGGTACAATGGGGAAGGAGGAGTCAAATTATGCAGTTCCTCTGAACACTCTCCGAAATATATCCGATAGAAAACCGAGAGACTGGCAATCTTACGACGATGCTCCAGGCTTTGGAGTCGTGTGTTGACCAGTTGGTCATCGCCGATAAGTCTCCGCCGCTCGCTGCTAGCCGCTCAATCTTGCAGTCCTATCTTTTCTTTTTTATAATTTTATTTTAATAGATTATAACTATCCTATTGTTCTTCTACATAAATGCTTACACAAATTTTACTAATAATTACTAGTCTATTATAAAGGTGAACAATATTTTTGCTGACTTTGACATAGGATTATCTAAAATACCATACAAATTCATTCATCTAACCGCGATACATGCAAGGATTGCACGAGTGTTCCTCTCTAAGATATTAATAAATTCCGAACTAAAACATTGTTGAAAATATTTTAGCTCACTACTGAGAGAGATAAGAGATAGAGAGATAACGGAGATGGTGCGGTACCGGTGGCGATTTTGTTGTATTGTTCGAACTGGTATGGAGCGATCGCGTGTGTAATGATTCAGACTTATTTTAAGTAAAAGTATAGGCCACGATGTCCGTTTACCAACAGGCGTGCCGTATGCTTACAAAAAATCTTTACAATATATAAATACAGATATTAAAGCTCGGGTGAATTGGCCCGGTGATTTTTCATATTTCCACCGCAACTCAGTGATCCAAGTTTTCTCCAGTGACTGGTCGCGCAAATATCGGTGTAAAATTAAATCAGCCCGCTTCGGTGACCCGTAAGGTCTCGCTATGCCTTTCTTAACGCAGCCGCATGTTACGTTCCCTTAAAATATTATGATTTTGATTAAAACTGCTTATAGCTACATACCTTTTGATTCAAACGCTCGAGTCTCGGACAAACGATCTCTCTCGATCTGTTTCTACACGTTGGCGATACATACGAAGGAAATAAGATAGTTATGTCAGGATCGTAGCAAGTGAAACTCCGTAGTGTCTGAAAATGGTTGTGCCTTGGATGATTCTTTTTGTTTGGCTCACAAAACATATAGTCACAGGGAAATAGAGTAAAAAGAGTATAAAGCCAGATTGTAGCTGTAAATATGTGGGCGCAGAATGTTCCAAATAAGAGAGTTTACTGTGTTAGTAGGAACCTATGAGTTTTTTTTACATATAATAAGCTATGGCGTTTATATGTTAGAATGATACATAGAAATCTATTCAAACCAGAATTAGATATTGCTTTCATAAAACAAAAGATTTTGCCCGTGGCTTTACTTGCGTAAATGTAGGCTATTTCAATTTTTTTGCTCTCGGGATCAGTAATTTTCCTGGAAAGTCTATGACTAGTCTAGACTCTATGTCCTTTTCTGTACCCCTTACGACGTGTATGCGACAAACATACAAACTCACATTCGCATTTATAATATTAGTTAGGATAGTATGTATGTATCTTATGTGGGAGCCAGTCAGTGCAGACCGGCGACACTTCGACCCAGTGGGATCTTTTGTGTCGACACTCTCCCAATAACGACTGCCATAGATGTTTATGGCAGCCGGGACCGACGGCTTAACGTGCTCTCCGAGGCACAGAGCAGGCGATAATTGTCAATCAATACGCACATGATTTCGAAAAGTCATATAACTTCCGAAAGTCAGAGGTGCGTGACGTGGGTTCGAACCCGAGACTCTCTGCATTGCAGTCTGTTGGTCTCTCTTAGTTAGGATAGTAACTTCTTTATATGAGTCGGTTGTCTGGAGAACACAGCCAATTTGTGTATATTGCTATAGAATAAGGGAATACCTAGAATTCTTTCACTAAAACTTTTAAGATTTGACATAGAGCTGCGTAAATATCAGTATTAAATCGAATCAGACTGTTGACGGACTTCTTTTAGTTCTGCCGCAGAGGCCCGTTCACTCGCCACAGGAATCAAATAAAAATATTATCTTTATTGCATGTAGACGTTAGAAAACTCGATCGAGTAAGTTTTATAGGGAGTTTAAGCGTCGCTACGAGATTGGTTTTTCACAGTCATTGCACAAGAAGACACGATTAGAGTATATCCGAATCGCCGTGTTATTGAGTTGTTGCTCTTGTGACTGAGGTTTTTGCTCTTAACCTATTAAATCGCAGCGGCACACTGGTGGCCAGACACAATAGGTTTATTAGGTAATTGTCGATTACCAATGTTATTCTAGTTTATAAATAGTTATCTTATATTCTCGTATTTTTTGTATTTTCTTTATTACAACATAGGTACATATTATCGGGTTCGATTCCCGCACAAGTCAAACATTTGTGTGCATGAACATGGATGTTTGTCTTGGTCTAAGTGTTTCAACGTATAATATGTATGTATTTACAAAAAAACAAGTATATATGTATGTTTATCCATTGTGGAGTACCCATAGTACAATAATAATGCTTGTCCATATTCCAACAGATCTGCTAGATAATTTTCATATTATTTGGAAAAGGGCCCAAATGACATACTTTATTTGAATATATTAGTTTTTACGATTAATAGCGATTAGGTAGCAGTGATAGCTCAGTGGGGAGACCAACAGACTGCAATGCAGAGGGTCTCCGGTTCGAACCCACGTCGCGCACCTCTGACTTTCGGAAGTTATATGACTTTTCGAAATTATGTGCGTATTGATTGACAATTATCGCCTGCTCTGTGCCTCGGAGAGCACGTTAAGCCGTCGGTCCCGGCTGCCATGAACATCTATGGCAGTCGTTATTGGGATCTTTTGTCGACACAAAAGATCCCACTGGGTCGAAGTGTCGCCGGTCTGCACTGACTGGCTCCCACATAAGATACATAAGATACATACCCATAGTACAAGCTTTGCTTAGTTTGGGCTGGATGGTGTTGTGTGTATGTGATAGAATATTATTACTATTATTTGTAAAACATGCAGTGCAGTTTAATTTATATATTCTTGTTTCTTCAACAATACTGTTACTTATTAGATAAATAATAATCAGTCTAAGTAACTTAATGCTCAGTTTTGGGATTCGGGCAGCGACGCAGAACTTTGCGCCCAATTTAATATTGACGTAATGTATTCATCTATCTATAAAAAAGTATGCTTATATGATTTTTTGGTTTGTGCAGCAATTTAAGTGTCTTAAATTACTAGCATTTCCTTGCGGCTTCGCTCGGGTACTTGTACACTTTTCTGAATAAATGGTACTCTATGTTCTTTGTGTACCCCTGAAAACTTGTATGCGACATTTCATGATTATCGGGCAATTAGTCGTTATTAGGAAAGTCAATCTCCTTTAATATCCTGACACTGGTCTAGCCTTAGGGTATCGTTAGCCTTTGGGTTGCGGAGGTCAGGTGGCAGCCGCTCCGTGTAAAAACTGATATCCAGTCTAATCCGGTTCGACTAGAAAAGCCGACCCCAAGTGACTTGGGAATAATAAAGGCTAAGGGAGAAGAAGAAGAAGAAGATATACTAATCGCCATATGAATGTGAATTACGTCCTTTATCATAGACTGCTGTAACATAATAATATTTCAAAAAATACGTGTTGCAATTGCCAATATCCAGTTAATTCTTTGAAGGAAACTCACTTCCCTAATACAACACGGGAAAATGGTAAATTTAAAAATAATTAAGGCATAATTACCAAAGAAACCCTTAAGGATATAAATAACCGTACCATTTCTCCCGAATAGCAATAAAGCATAATAAATTGGACATTTGGCGATGACATTAATGGTCTCTATCGGTATAATATACATACATACATATGTATATCTGACATAACCACACCATAGTAGATCCCATTTGGTTTACGTCCATGACCGACAATCAAAACTTCTCTTTGTTATCATGTTGAGAAAACAGCGGTTTTGTTATACGTCAAGGGGTGAGTATGTAATATATTCATAAGGTAACTCATATAAGTCGCTTGATGTGTAAAGCCTGTGCGGCATCAGCCGCTAGGGAGCTCAATAAGAGTGATTTTACGGCTTTAAAATGGATGTGTAATGCCGCATCGTTAGACAGTCGACTATGTGTATTTTATTGTATATTTGTACACGTTTATGATTTGCTTTTGCACTTATTTTTGCTGGTTTGTGTTTGATTGCTTCGTAATGTGCTTGTTTAATTTACGAAATAATTAGTATTTTTGAAAGAATAAGTAAATTTTTTACTTGCAGTTATGGCTGCAAATATTTAAGACCGTTGTCTTATATGCATTCTTAGGCTACGATACACAAGCAATACACAAGTATATTCTTATATACTTGTCCTTGACCGTTCATAAAGGAGTAGCTGTGGTGAGAGGAGACTGATATTATTAGGCTATTGCGGATAGCACAGTGCCTCGTACAACGTACCGAAATAATGTTCGCAATTCTTTTACATTTCCTCTTATATTAAAGGTAAAAAATTACCTCTGCTAGAACGTACTAAAACAAAAAGTTGCCTCACTATGAAAAAAAATTCCGTAATAAGGTCCATAAATTCCACTCGTTGTATAGTAATTCATAAAGCGGATAGAATATTTTTAATAAAATATTTACCATGGAAGGTATAAAAGGTTTTAGTAGATAGAAGATTAATGTGGTTTATGGGAGTATGAAGACAGGAAAATATTATCGGCCATTTGGATCGGCTTATATATTATCTTCGCTGAAAGAAAGAAAATTTTGCTTAAATCGTCTTTCATATAACTTTGATTAAAAGATGCTGGTGATCTTAGTCTACTGTACTATTTCTTGTATTATCACATATATTAATAACGTCATGCTGATCTTCGAAAAAGTTGTGCTCTGGTGTTTGTTTAGTTGTCAACTGTAACATAAGGATTATTTAAGGAAAGCCGCATATAAGGTCCTTCAAATCAGTGACAGCGGCCAATCTTAACGAAAACTAGGCATACCCACAAGCGATATTATACTTATTATAGAAGTGCGGGCGCAAACACAAGTACCCTTTCTACTCCCTCACTCTAATAATAATCTGATGAGACGGCAATATGCCACGACTATACAGACAAGTACCAGTACAAGTACAAGACTGTAGATACAAGACCATCGAGGTTATATGTTTTCTGAGACACAACGATTAAATGCCGTCAACTTTCTAACTCCGGAATTGTAACCTGGATCTCATGGTCTATACCCTAACACAGCTACTCAACCGCACCACTATAGAAATATAAATACAATTAAAATTTAAAAGACGGTTATATAAATGCTAGGCAGAAAGTGGCCCTTTTACATATACTGTATAAAAGTAACCTATTGCTGTTAATGAAGCCTTAAATAATCATAATAGCCGTGAATACCAAAATGAAATTGCCTATTTATAAACATGCCATTTGGCATTTGAAATAAGTCTAACAGGATCGACAAACAAACTGAATTGTAGCAACATTTGCTCAGCGGTAATTGTCACGCGTCGCTGAGTGCACATTGGCTGGTACCAGCGGAGTGCTAATAACAGAGGTGAGGGGAGGGGAGGGAGTAACAAATTGGTAGGAAAACAACAGTACGGTGCAATCACTGCACTGTGTGTCGAACTGTGACGTATGCCTCGGACGTGTGATATTGGAGAATGAAATTTAGAGAATTCATATTTTGGTATAAGCAGCGATAGCGGGTGACCGTTGGCTTGCCACGCAGAGGTCTCGAGTTTGATCTCAAAGAACGCATCTCTGTCTTTTTCAAGTTATGTGCGTATTAAATAGTTAATCATCGCTCGCTTTAACGTTGAAGGTAAAACATCGTTAGGAAATCTGCATGTCTGAGAGTTCTCTACGGCCTAATCCGTCTCACACTGAGTAAAGGACCATGCCCAATAGTGGGACAGTTTAATACAGGACTGATATCGTTATATTTAAATAGTGTGTATATAGTAAATAATGTTTTTATATTCGTATAATGTTTATCCTAAAAGTGCGGTCATATTTAAAGTTTGTAATGCGGTTATTTTTCGCCGGGCAATTATAGGTATGGAATCAATTTTTATTATTATCATATTTTATGTTATTATCAATTACATGTAATTTGTATCTTATAAAAATTGATTCCATTTAAAAATATACATTGCATCATGCCAGCATACCTTTAAGATATACAGTATACACAGAGGTACATACAATATGATAACGTGGAAAATTGGTTCTTTGTAAGTAGGGATAACCTCTTACATTAACAAGATGGGTGTAAAAACTCAGGATTCAACCTCTTCGTCTCCATATGAAATTTCTTTTTCATCATTTTTTTAATGTCCCACTGGCGGGCAAAAGCCGCCCCTTGGACTTCTAAATCACTCTGTTGGTGGATATCCCCTGACCTTATGACCTTGTGATATCTCGGAGGTCTTTTGATCCCCAGGGCCCATATTCAAACTCGACCGAGGGATGACCCTAAGGTGTCTGCACACTAAGTTACAAGTCAATGTCTAGTGGTTTCGGAGCTATGCCTGTCACTAAAAAACTGTCACAGACAGACACACAGACCCACAAAGTGTTTTCATTAACCTCTTCGAAGGAGACTCAGAGGTTAATAAGGAGATTTCAAAAATACAAACAGTTAAAGGAACCTGCAATATACCTAAGTAACATAGACTACGGCTCAATGATATATCTACTATATGAGCAAATTCGGAATTGGATTCGAAATTGGAATCTTGTCATCTGTATATTTGCATGGAGATCGGTCCCATGTACATATACCCTACGCAAGCAACTAGCAAAACGTGCATCAACCTACTCACTGTTTAGTAATCGATACCAAAGGCTTTACTTATATACTTAAAATATCTTAAAGACAATATTATAACCATGTCTCGAAACAATAAAAATCATTGTGTCATGACATCGGCGTCCTAACAACGACTCAAGATTTATCCTTTTTAGATATAGACATATGTTACGAGTCATCTTATTAACTAAAGTAATAATTATATTTAAAACTAGTTTTTTCCCGCGGCTTTGTTTGCGTAATAGTAGATTACGTTAGGTTATGATAGTAACAAAACATTTTTAAATATACCGAGTAAAATATAGCCTATGTTACTAGGTGATAATACAGCTATCTAATGGTAAAAGTATTTTTAAAATCGATCAAGAAGATTTTGAGTTTAATCCTTACAAACAAACATTTAAACAATCAAAAAATCTTTCCTCCTTATAATATAATATTAATATAGATGTATGTAATCCATATAAATATTATAAATGAAAAAGATCTGTTGTGTTAGATTTTTCAATAAACACGCTGCAAAATTTTATTTACAATGTATACGAGTGTATTTGAAAACCTGAAGAAGAATAAAACAAACAGTTTGTTTTATTATTTAAACCAATACTTGTGAATAAATCTCTTTTGTAAGTTGAAGATTGGATTAAGAAATCATTAGTACTCGTGTTAACCCGCGATAAATCATTAGTACTAATGATTTCTCTCACGCTCAGTGCATATCTTAAATATATATTACTTACTTATCTTTATAATATTTTATAATAGATACATTAAAATATATATATATCAGAATGACGCAATATCAGTTATTCGCGTAGGCACACAACCGCTTTTCAAAGTAGGTTTCGCACGAATTCAAATAGGAAACAGGCCGGAATGTTGCCAATACTATATCTTACAACGAGTAGTTTAAATATATGTATAAGTAGACTCACGCCTGAATATCTCCAAAAGAAAACATTTAACTAGCTATGTTGTAAATTCCTTACAAAAGGGAGTGAGTCTTGACAACATAGTAACTTTAGTTGTTGACATAAGTCATAAAATTAAATTAAAGCTTCATTCGCACTCTAAGACATTTTGTTATAAACCAGCTATCCCTCGCTGCCTAATAGTATATGGTCACTGTTACATGGGGTCATAGTGGGATGTTACATTTAAAGTCTATGACCTTTTCAATAAACAGGCTATCTAATATAAAAATTATGTTTAAATCGGACTTGCAGTTCCTGAAATTATCCCCTACCAAATACCAAGCCTTTTAGCTTTATAATAATAATAATAATAATATTCTACCACATACACACAACACTATCTAGCCCAAACTAAGCAGAGCTTGTACTATGGGTACTAGACAATGGATAAACATACATATATACTTTTTTTTGTAAATACATACATATTATACATAGAAACACCCAGACCAAGACAAACATCCATATTCATGCGCACAAATGTTTGACTTGTGCGGGAATCGAACCCGCATACTCATATAGATAAAAAGTAAGAGTATCTTCTAAATATATACGTAAACCAGTGAAACATAAATAATTTTATTATGAAACATCGTGTTAACGATTTTTATAATCAAATCAACGATGTTCTTCGTAGCGTGCTCGTAGGCAAACCGTAGCACTCTCGTAACGGTGCGCCACATTACTGGCAATCATTCGCTACGCGCTTGTTTACAAAACAATTTCATTTCGAAACAGCAAATATTGTTGGCTGGCTCATAATCGTTAAGGTGAATATGCACTAGACGGAATTGTTGAGCAACTTGTGACTTTTAAAATATTATTTTATTTATAAACTGTTCCAATTGTGGCACGGGCCTTCTCTCACTGTCAACAATAATTAAGACTATAGTCCGCTTTGTTATCCTAGTCTGGGTTGGTATATTTCATGAATTCTTGGATATTAGATCAACTGCCAACAGGGCGAATAAGAGGCATGTGTATCTACCCCACTTAGTAGTCATTAATCTCAATATACATATGTATATATAATAAACTCAATTAACAAACTCCTTTACAAAATTGACGTCACCGATAGGCTGGTTCACGTGCTCTTACACTGCAGAAGCATGAGCAACCAACGGGCAAGGCTTCTGTACCAACCAGAAACGATGAAGGAAGTATTGTAAAACATCTGTCCCCTACTATCTTTATGGACGGCGCTGAGGTGGTATGAGTAACCGACCACCCTTTGCGTCGGTCGTAGTACAGAGACAGACTCAATTGTGAGGCTAAGTGCCGATAACATACGTCCAACTAACTAACTAGAGATTCATGTGTTGTGGCCCTACAGTGGCTTGTGTGGTGTAGTCTTTATTTGTACAAGTTTTGAAGCATAGATTTTAATTGAACCACCCACGCAACAGAGCATCTGCCTTTTATATGATTTCTGTGATATTAAGCAAATGTTTGTTCGTTTTCAATTACTTTAGATGTTCTCGATGGCAATAAAGGAAATTTGCTTAATTGTATTTTTGAACTTTGAATTTATTTGGTTATTGCGGCAGCTTTGAACATTAGCTACTCATTTATTTGTTATCTACTTTTATTTTTATTGATCAGGCTGGATTTCATTTTCATTTATATGTTACCACTCATGCATTTGACAGCAAAAGATTTACAAGGTTAAACAATGTTTGCTAAAGTTAGCTAATAGATGGATACGGTATCAGAATTAAAGCTGATTTTTTTTTCCGTTTAGGAATTTCTGAATTTCGGAGAAACCAAACTCGCAGAGAAAGTTTACATTATAAATACAAAATAGTTCGCAGCTTATCAGTTACATCATGATATAGTCTGCTAAACATTTCGGCGTGGTAAGTACCAGCTCATAAGCCGACCTTATGAGCAGGTACTACTCACGCCGAAATCTTCCTAATCACAACCTACGTTTAAGTTATCTTCGTTTTGCTCTGCCTACGTACCCATAATCTGTGGAATTAGTTTAATCGTACTATTATTTGTAATATTCTAAGTAAGTGTAGCAATCGACCGACAGACTTTCTACAACTAAAATATTGCACTGATTATAAAACAAGATGCAAAAGATATGCTTTTGAGACATTCATACATTTGTCTATGGCATAGCTGTCGAAACAACCATAAAGACTATAACTTTCCTCTATGCCATAAACGTAACCTTATAGAACAAGATGGCTGCCACACGTCAGTTAAATAACATGACTGTACTCTTCAGCTTCCTGCAAATATTTATTTACACAGCAGTCAACAACATATATAGATAAATCCTCTCGTTTCCCCATTTTTGTTTATACCGTCCTTATTTACCGATCAAGATAAAAAAGTACCTACCCATTTTTATTTGTAAAGGACAATATTCCTTTTGATATTTTCAGGTTTAATTTTAATGTGTTTCTGGAACGCTTAAGGTTATTTATTATCTGTTGAACACATTTTGTTTTATTGTTATTTTGTTCGCAGCATTTTATACTAGTATTATTGGTTCAGTAGCTGAATGGTATCTATGTGTGTGTGCGCAAACACAAGTGTTGTGTCCTAATCTAACTCTCATAATCCGATGAGATAGCAGTCCAACACGACCGGCGAACGGCCAGGCGCATAACAGACAGCTTTACGCGCTTACGGAGGCAAGGAGATGTGTTATACCCTCAACATCCTTACTCCATGCTTCTACAGAGAATTTCTTGTCAGAAAAATCCAATAAATTTTTGTTGACCCGGGTCTCGATCCCGAGGCCTCATGCATAGCAATCGCATACATTGTGCCACCAAAGAAGTATTGAATACGTACTATATAACAAACATTTTAAATCTTACAATTCCAAATAGCTTTAAGAGTGAAATAAATCACCGATTGATGGAAGTCAGCGGGCTGTAGTAAAATCGAACATAATGAGCGTACTCGTTGGAAAAGACATCTATCACTTTGGACATTGACGCACGTACAATGTATACGAGTGAGGAACACATAATATAGCGGTATATTCATACCTATTATATTTAGAAGGGTAATTAGAAGTGTAAAACATCCACTTTTAAGTCTTATTTATTAGAGGGCGAGGCTTTTACCATCTAAACGGTGCATTGTGAGGCTGTGTAACTTGCGATGATTTTCTACCAAGAAAACTGAACATCGGTATCGGCCCGGTGTTTGAACTCAAAACTCATAATAGGCGGTAAGCGGCACGCGGTTAACGAGGCAAGTCTGCACGTCTTTAAGTTGCTTAAAATTTAAACGCTGCGACCGGCAAAAAGAACTGGACTTTTTAAATAAGTAATTGTAAACAGCAGCGTGATCTGTATTTGAAATCTTTAGACGGTAACACACATTATCAATCCTATGAGGAGGTGCCGCTACGCATGTCCAGATTCAAGAATCCTATTCATTACAACATCTGCTAATAGCGTCTCTTTGACCGTTTAGGCTGCCTGCCTGTAACTACAGTGTCTATTGATCAAGTTACACTTACTGAGCTTAGGTATGCAGTACGACGACTTAAAGCATCAACAGCTTATGGTCCTGACAATATACCTGCCTTCTTAATAAAAGATTGCTTGTCAGCCTTAGAAGTGCCGCTACTTCACGTCTATAATCTTTCACTAAGACAATATTTATATCCTAGTAAGTGGAAAGTGTCCAGGGTCACGCCAATACCTAAATGTGGGTCGTCCACGGACATAACAAACTATAGACCTATTGCTGTATTGTGTGTATTTGGAAAGATATTTGAATCAAGTCTTAATTATACAATTCACAAACAAATCAAAGGACAATTAAGTGATTGCCAGCATGGTTTTCGTCCTGGGCGCTCCACGTTGACCAATCATATAGAATTTGTTGATTATATTAGTACTAGGGTTAAGTCTGGCTGTCAAGTAGATGCCGCATACTTTGATTTTCAGAAGGCCTTCGATCTAGTAGACAATGATGTGCTATTAAACAAATTTTCGGTACTGGGATTCTCAACTTCACTCTTAAAATGTATGGCCCATTACCTAAAAGATCGAAAACAGTTCGTTAAGGCAACAGGATATAAGTCTAAAGAGTTTTATACCCGATCAGGGGTAAGTCAAGGTAGTACCCTAGGTCCTTTGCAATTCTTAATAATGATTAATTATTTACCTAATGTTATTTCTCAAGCAAAATGTTTGCAGATGATTTAAAACTGTACCTTTCTGTAAGCGACGCCAATGACTGTGTAGTCTTACAACATGACATTGACGCTGTAATTGAGTGGAGTATTAGAAATAAGCTACCATTAAATAATTCTAAATGTAAAACAATCACCTTTTCTCGATCCCGTAATCCAATTATGAATATGTATAATCTTGATGACGCACCTTTTGAACGTGTATGCTCAATTAAGGATTTGGGTGTTATAATGGACAGCAAATTAGATTTTCATGGCCACATAATCCAAACTTGCAAAGACGCTAATAAATGTCTTGGTTTCATTATTAGAATATCGTCACAATTTAAGAACTCTCAAGCTGTACAACAGTTATACAATGCATATGTCCGTGGTAAATTAGAATAAAATGCAATACTTTGGAGCCCTAAAGAGTCATTGTATAATATTATGCTAGAAAAAATTCAACGTAATTTCTGTAGATATCTATACAAACGTCAATATGGTTACTACCCTTTTCTATATCCCTCCATGTTTGTGTCTGGAATGGTAGGTTATGATACACTTCAACTTAGGCGGGAATCCACACATATATTAAATTATTGTCTGATATTAGCGGATTATAAAGTAGATAGCCCTGTTGTACGAGAATCGATACATTCCTACGTTCCCGACCAATATATGCGTGGTGTGGGAAGACGACAGCATAGACTCCTGAGCTATCCACCTATGTGGCGCCCTCTACAAGCTGAGAACAGCCCCACGGCTAGAGCAATTCGACTTACTAACGAGTTCCTTCAATATAGTCTAGATGCAGACATATTTTTTGACACCCGGAATGTAATATTAAAACATATATATATTTACCTATGTAAAATGTAATGTCATAGTTCCTACATATAGGTTGTTTTTGTTTTTATTTTTATCATATTTCCTTTTTGTTAATCTAAGATCCTGTTAACATTGTAGTACTATATAATTTATTTTAGTATAGTTAGCATAGATATAAGTGATTTGGTGTACCTATACTGTAAGCTTATATTTTTATGAATAAATGAATATTAAGCTTCTTACAAGACGCTTAAGATAGAGGGAGAACGAGTTGTCTTATTAAAAAAATAAAGGAAATAAGTAATTAAATTTCCCAACGAATATTAATGTTAATTTGTTTAGTAAATGTAATATTTCTATCCCTACATTTTTTGTTGTTCATTTTCTCCTATCCCTGTTAACTCGAACCCCAAACCAGCTCTACGTATTTAATACTGCAATCCTTTTGGGTATTATCTTACTAAATGCCACAAATGCCAAAGCTCATTTTAGAATGTCATTACAAATGATGTGGTATTCAATTTGTTTTTTATCATTTCATGAAACGTTTTAGTACCAAATAAGTAACCATTTAATTTAAAGGGATCGTCGTAAAATTTTGTAGCCGAGACAAAAAAGATAAAATGGTCAGCTACAAACAAACGCAAAGATACAATCACAAACACAATCGTGAGTGTATGTTTATATAGCTGATAATGTGCGGTGCAAATGATTACAGTAACATTTAGTTAAAACTAGATTTTGCCCGCGATTTCGCTTGCGTAAATGTAGGTCAGGTTAGATTAGATTAGTAACAGTACTATGTTCTGGATGAAAGGTTCCTATTATATGTCCTTTTCTGTTCCCCTGACAACGTGTATACGAAATTTCATGATGATTAGTCATGAAATAAACTCATATTCGCATTTATAACATTAGTTGGGATATATACTGTCACACTCAGGGACGTTTAATAATTACTAAAGTGACGACATTAAAAATCTTCACTAAGTCGTCGCTTGAGTAATCATTAAACATTTTTGAGTACTGGCTTATGTTCTTTACTACTCATAAAAAAGAAAAGACGTAAGATATGTATGGCTATTTCAACATACGACATTAATGAAAATGAAAAACAAAACTTAAATACATTTTTAAAGTGCTTATGCAACCATTTTCCATGGAAACTTTCTACTACAAAATGGCGGAACACTGTTTCGGATAATCAACTTCGATTTCAGAGTTAACATCGATGTATTAACAGATACTAGCGGTTGCCTAGTAGTCAAAATTTGACCATAATTGATTTAAATTTTAAGTTTGATCGTTATTAATGTTTTATTGTCTATAACTTTTCATTTAGATTTCGCCAAGGCTATACAGGTTAATATACCTAACTTTTTTTCTAAAAATATTATTTACTTAACTATACTCTTTATTGACGATTTTCCTAAGTTTTCTACTTTGTTTTCTTTTTTCTTTATTACATATAAATAAGGTATATATATATAATGTTACCATAGTTATGAAGAATTGTACGACGTCAGACGAACAATGACGAAATACTACGAACGCGATTTGACTGCATGTGTGAAATGCATGGGTGTGTTTTTCCTTACAAGATAAATAACGTATGAATCAGTCAAATGTAACTTATCAATTATTTAATCCAATCTATATATTATTTCATATAATGGTTTTTTTTTTTTGTATTCTACATTATTATTATTTAAATACAGTTGGTATATTATACAGTTTATTTTAACAACTCACCTGTGGACGCTGTTTCGCATTTCACATAAATTTATATTTCACACAACCGCTTTATGTTGTATGTGTTTACCCTTAAGTAATAATTCTCCACAATTAGCCATATTAGATGGTCTCACTAATAATAATATTATCAAAACAAAAATAAACAAAACAATATAAATAGCCTGGCCAGTCAACAACGCTGAGGTCGGTCTCTTTGTTCACGTTTCACTCTGCGCATAATATTGTGTCATCAGTGCCTATTATGCAATGACTTTTTCATTTTTATTTGTATCTACCCCCTTAAAATTTATTTATTTGATTCTGACATTTTATTTCTAACACTGTTCTTATATTTTTAAAATGTACCTAATTTATAAATATAATTTAATATCATCAATTTAATATCAGCATTGACAAACCGGTGGGACTGTCAGATGCTCGGCCGATGGGTAAGACTGCACACTCAATTAAGAGTATATAGATGACGAATATTGTTTGTTATGTCTGTCTGAGTGTCCCGTGATTTGTGTTTGTCTGTATTTTATTGTTTTCTGTGTTTATTGTATGTATGTTTACTAACAATAGTTAATAAGTTGCTTTTGTATTACTAATCATATGGACCTAACAGTCTGCAAATAAAATTATTATTATTATTATAATATGCCCTATACGTTTTCCTTGTGTATGTATGTAGCAGAACCACATTTATTGTATTTTTGTTGTAATGTTAAGCATTTGCCTCCGTCCGTGCATCACTTGTATCGGGTGACCAACTGAAAACCAGCGCTGGTGCACTCAATTTGGGTGCCCAGCTAATGCTGAGGTGGTGACCCTTTTCGGTGATGGCATACACATTTTGTTTTAATATGTATAATATTTTTTGTTTATTTTGTTTTAACTAATTGTGTGTGCTCTGTACGACATAAACATGATTTCTTTCTTTCCTTCTTTCTTTTTTTGTCTTGTTTTCCCATTAATTTAATGTATTTTTGATGCATGTTTTATAAAAATATTAGGATTCGCCACTCCTTCTCCATACAAACTTTAACTGTGCCAAATTTCATTCCTCCGACCGCGCAATTTTCTTAGAAAGGGGTAGAATGTTTTTGTTTCACGTATTAATATATAGATAACTCTGTTAAGTTTATTTCTAGAAAGAATATCAATCTAAGAACAATACAGACAAACTTAGAAGAAAGGTGAGCAGTTACGTAAAAGTATATAAGAATCTTACCAAGTACAAGTAAATATCTATATTCATTGGCTACCTTCTACACCAATTTTGACTCAACAAAGATGGCGTCAGCATATTTTACTTGAGAAGGCCTTTACGAGCCTACGTCTGATTAAATTTTCTAATCATTGAAAATTAGGCTCAAGTCAATATTTATCGTTAATGTCGCCAAGTAACACTTCTGAGCGTATAAAATTAGTGTACTGATGTTATATTTAAGTTATTAGTGATTTGTTAATTGAAATTACATTTAGGCTATATGTACAGTTTAGTAAACTGTACACTACTATTAGTTTTAAGTTATGTAGTTTCGAATGTGCTGGTAAGAGAAACCTCTACTCGTAGTATAACAAAGGTTATTATTCACCAGTTACGTAAATACAATATAATATGATATAGAGTGATTCTCACATAGGTACGTTCGTTAGGCAGTTAAAGTGCACACTGACTCAAATTAATAATCGCGACGGAAAATAATCGACCGATTTGCATAATCAGCTAAAGTACATATTATACCTAAGTGTACGTAAACCGTACACTATACAACTAACAGAAAAGTCTATGTACCTTATAGCGGCCATAAACTCGTGACAGAATATTGAACTGTTCCGATATTAGCATGTGTATAACATCATTAAAATCTTTGACAGTTAAAAATAGAGAGTATAGTAGAGTAGCCTGGTAGACTGTCAGACTGACATGCAGAGTTGTCGAGTTCGATCCTAAGGCGCGCATCTTTGACTCTTCGAACTTATGTGCGTATTAAATGGATAATTATTATCGTTCGTTTTAACGGTGAGGGAAAACATCGTGAGCAAACCTGCATGTCTGAGAGTTCTCCATAATGTTCTCAAAGATATGTAAAATGTGCCAATACGTACTAGGCCAGCATGGTGGACTATGACCTAACTTTTTTCACACTGAATAGAGGCCATGCGCAGCAGTGAAACAGTTTAATACAGTGTTGATATTATATTATACTAACGACCCGCCCCGGCTTTGCACGGGTAGTACAAAACCTTAACAAATTATACACCGAAACCTTCCTTATGAATCACTCTGTCTACTGGTGATAACCGCATGAAAAACCAGATCAGTATTTTTTTGAGATTATTGTGAACAGACAGACAGACGCGGCGGAGGACTTTATTTTATAATATGTAGTGATAGTGAAAGCTATAAAACTAATATAATAAATCTATATACCTTAGTTAATAATCCCTAATTTTCCATCGCAAGAAGGCAGGTCGTTCCTTTGACAGTTGGCGAGGGCTCTCGATGCTGAAGTGCTAAACAAAACGAGGGAGATCGTGTACAATGCCGCGTCGATACCCGGCGCTTCGCTCAAGATGCTGTGACCGCGATATTTTTACACTGACCCAGTTTCCCGGCGATTTTTTAGATACCACTAAAATGTTTCGGATTATCTTTCTAAGAGTTTGGTTTAAGGATTAATATTAATTAAAAGTATTTACTGTTTTGTTACTGTTGTACGCGGCTATGGCAAATTTCATAATTTTATGCGTGTTTACAATTATCGATCAGTTTAACATCGAACAACAAAAAACATCGCAATGAAATAGAGAACAGCCATGTTGATAAATAACTTAGAGCTCCTAACAATGTTCTCGATGTACGTGTGCGTGCGTTTGCAGAGCCGCATTGGGCCCGCAAGGTGAACTATAACCTAAACATTCTAATACCACAAAATGTCATAACTTCTGACTTTGTGGCATTCCTCGTATATATAACCGTTTTTTATTTACAGACTGTAAATAAGATCGATTATAGTCAAGCATTAGTGATGCGCTTTCCTTTAATTAGTCGTACTGTACCACTGAAAGTACTCGTACCATATTTGAAGTTATAAGAAACAAACTTCAGAAACAGACATCATAGTGACATTCATAACTTATAATTATGTATCAAACCAAACATTATGTAAAAAAAATACCTTTCCCACATTAAATCTTACGTGGTTTAAGCGAGAGAATAAGATTTGATAAAATTATTAGTAATTTTTCATTAAAAGGTATAAATACATCTCTGCCTACACCCTTGAGAGGATATATAGGCGTTAGTCGTATCTATACTAATATTATAACATCAAATAAAATACTATAAGAGGGTAAAATTGATTTCTTGTTTGTTTGTATGGATTTAACTCAAAAACAATTCAACCGATTTAAAAAAATATTTCGTCATTTGAAAGCTTTTTTCGTTCGTTCCACGACCTCTTGCTCCGGACCATAGATTGAACCACGGCCGGGAGCGAGAGGCCATACCGACTTCCGCGATCAACTTACGGCACTGCGATGCCCAGGCGGGATAATCCGCCTAAGTGTGCAGCGCCGTATCCACAACAATATCGCGGCAATATCCGTAGTGATGACATCCGAGCGTCTCCTGCCGGCCTATGCGACACAGGAACTGGCCAAAACAACCGTGGCCAGTCATTACCTGCGTCAGCCGAAAGGTGAGAGCGCCATGCCGCCTCTCCAGCCACTCATCAAAAACGGGACTTTACGCCACGATTGTAGCGTGCCCGACCATTAGAAAGTTATATTATCACCGAGCAACGTAGGTTAACTAACATAACCTAACCTATCCTTCCTTTACGCGGGCGAAGCCGCGGGCAAAAGCTAGTATTATATACTATAGCAGCGACAGCTTAGTGGTCTGTTGAAATTTATAAACTTGTATACATGTCCATAACTTTTGGTGTCGGTTTCGTTAAGCTTCAGTATGAGCTTTTTGTTGGTAAAAAGTACTTTATATTTAAATCACGTTTCAGCTTACCGCCAGTTAAAACTTAAACAACAACTTGCCTCGCGGTACTTTAGTGTTGTAACTGTTAAATAACAGGGAAACACACTTCGAAATTATGAAAAATGTTTATGCCTGCAACCTTTTCAATTCAGTGCAATTTTATTATAGCGACTACAGTCTTACTGAGAGAGCATTGGACTGCCTCGCAAAAGTTTTGAGGTTTTGAGTATCAAATAGTTTAAACGTTATGTGCGTATTAAATTATGGCCGAATTCACGAATGTGCATCCATGAAGTTACAACAAGGGACAAGAGATGGCGCTGTACTTAATTCCGCATTACTCAATACATATTGTGGTCTGAATCGCGATAACGAAGTTTGCATTGAGTTTGTTTTGCAAAAATACAATATTTTACATTGTCGGGCCGTGCAAGGTGTCGCTGATTAATCCAAGGTGGTTCGTCCTCAAAATACGTGTTAACTATCTTTGTCTGCCTCGCAATTGAACCCGGGACCTCACGATGGACCGCAATCATAAGGGAAATTATATTTGTTCTTATATAAAACCAATTTGGAAATTAAATAATTAAATTGTATGATGTAATAGTATGAAACTAGAGTAAAGTCCATCCATTACAAAGAGGGTACATACAAGCTCAGTTTCCGGTCGTCGCTCGACACCTCTCGACCCTGCTGACCCAAGGCCAGCTATTGTAGCTTGCCTTTTGTTTAGCACACGTGCGATCATATACAGTGTTTATAGGTCAAACCGCGGCGCTATCTATGTATATGTGAGCCGTCGACTTTTCGAGATGACTTCCTTTACCTTTGAAATGTTATATGATACTTACTAAGGGCTTATGATGAACTATATCGCACTCTTAATAAAACAGTGACTTAACTCTAAATTTGAAAGTAAGGCAATTTGAACTCTAATTGTATATGTTAAATTCTAATATTATTGAAATTAAACTGCTATATACGGATTTTATCGCGTTGTTTATTTGACACTTTATTACAAAATTTTGAAAATTGTTACACTATTACTACTATTAAACTTTACTAATTTTTAAGCTAATTAAATTATTATTAAACTATTTAGATTTAATTTATTTTTACACTTTCCCCGACGTTTCGACGTTTATTATATTTGTGTTAAATCTTTGCAATAGAGTTCAAATTTGTTTAATCCAAAATAATGAGATAAGTCTCTGTTTTATTAAGGATGCGATATATACTTATGATGAACTCATAGTATCTCGCTGCTACGTGTGTACATTGAACAGCATAAAAGTGCGCTACATGTAATATAGGTAGGTGCCTTATTAATGCGTCGCAACGGATCAACGCATTGTATGCCACATCTGCGCTGCGTCGACGCACGATGTCGCAGCGCAAAAGGGCGACGTACGCACTGATTTCAGTCTTCATTCCACAATGGATCGGAACACTGTCCGTCGTCGCACCGGAGCTGCGCGTCGGACCGACAGCGCAGCGCAGCACCCTGGCCCCGCTTCGTTGCTCATCCGTCGATCTGTTAAAACTTTCCGTGCGACGACGCAACGCATTAATGTGGCATGTGACAAAAAATATATGGAAAACGACGCAGCGTCGACGATGCAGCGCTGCGACTACGCAACGCAACGCACTAATGAGGCATCACCCTTACTGAATGCCTCGGTAGCGCAGTGTTAGTAAATGAGTAAATGTGATTCCTATGCATAAGGTACTGGGTTTACTTACCGGGCGGGCAAAGAGTTATTGGGTTATCCTGAGCAGAAATTTTTCAATAGCAGTATGTCGTCTGGAATTGTGCTCAGTAGATGGCTTTCATGATCGATGGTGTGATCGTGAAAGCGTGCATTTATATCATAATTCAAACAAATTGGCTATTTAATCTAGCCTACAATGAAACAGAAGAATTTTAAAGATGTTAGAATAACAATAGACCACATAAAAAAATAGGAAAACAATTATAAACCAGGGCACTATCATACACATACAAGCATAGCATTCCACACCTGATGGCACCATATCACACTTCACCACACTCAACAACACATCACACCACATGACACCAAAACACTCCACATCACAACTCATTACACCAGACCAGACCACTCCACATCTCACTCCTTGACACCAATTCTCACTAACCATACTACACAAATTACATAACATATTTTTTGTACTTTCATCTCATTTTATTCTATTGCCGAATTATTGTAATTGAACGAAAGAGACTAGATCCCACAACACAGGGAATCCTAGTGTGGGGTCTGGGGCTTCAATCCATGTATTGCTTGTTTTTATGAGACCATAAACTCTTCGTCTCTCTTAGCCTTTATTATTCCCAAGTCACTTGGAGTCGGCTTTTCTGGTCTAACCGGATTTGACTGGATATCAGTTTTTACAGGGAGCGGCTGCCATCTGACCTCCGCAACCCGAAGGCTAACGATACCCTAAGGCTAGACCACTGTCAGGATATTAGAGGGTACCGACTTTCCCAATAACGACCGCCATAGATGTTCATGGCAGCCGGGACCAACGGTTTAACGTGCTCTCCGAGGCACGGAGCAGGCGATAATTGTCAATCAATACGGACATAATTTCGAAAATTCTTTCGAACGTCAGAGCTGCGCGACGTGGGTTCGAACCCGAGACCCCCGAGACCCTCTGCATTGCAGTCTGTTGGTCTCCTCACTGAGCTATCGCTGCTTGTGAGACCATAAACTATTATTATTATTATTAAAAAAATTACCAAGAGTTGTACGCTGATAAGGGGTGACAAGAATTAAGTAAGATATGCGAGAAATCTATTACAAAAAACGTGTCACATTCTGGATGTTGCTGATCCCATAGTTTTATTAATTGTACGATAGATCGCTCAACATTACGAAGACGCGCTTCGAGAGAGAACTTTTTGCTAGGGCGTTTGACCAGGAAAAGCTTCGGCCAATCTTCGTTTATAAATTATACATTCCCTGATTTGCCCTTTCTTATCGCATACGTGGGCCATGCAATCAGAAAGGAGAAAAAATCTACGAAGTAATTAGTGTAAAAGGAAGTTAAAAGGTGATCGTCGAACGTTCTTTAATAAAATAAGAGGAGTTATGGATAAAGTATCCATTAAGATGAAGGAAAATAGAACAAAACAGTTCTTTAAGAATAAAAACGTATCATCGAAATTTTTTTTTTTTCGTTCCAGAACTTAAATAAAAATTCAGATTGATTACAAATTTTGAACGTAGAAAATATTAGAATGGCGGCACTCAACGCTTCGAGAGTGGCTCTTCAACCGGCGAGTGATTACCGTTCACTCGACGCACGCCACTCGCTGCCGCTCCGCTCTCGAATACTCGCCAATACTCGGATCGAGAGAATCACTCGATTACTGAAACAAAAGAAACTGCCGTATAAAACCTCGCATATATGCTCGGGTTTTAGTAGCAGCTGCATCAATCGTAAAAAAGTTTGCGTTTATGACTCGGTCTCGACAATTACTGGATTATAGACGGGTATAAGAATATAGGTAAGTTGTTTTGCTACATTACTTCGGAGCTGAGACGACGGTAAGTTTCATGTACCTAACCGTGTAAGTTATTTCAAACTTCCTAAGCTTGAGCTTTCTAACGATGCAGCGAAATATTTGTACGTTAATTCGAAAACACCTGACGCTGGCTACGCTTTCATGGTCTACCGTGAAGACGAAGGTGTTTTAAATTACATTTTAAAATATCGCTATACGCTGTATAGCTACCATCTTCTAACCAGTACATCAGAATTTTAATAGTCTATCCGTCAAATAGAGTCTGAAATGGTTAAATTGTATTTTGCATCATTGGATACGCCGCTGCTTTCTTTTGCGACAGCCGGCGAATAGTCTTAACTCTTAGTAGTGCGACAAGAACAACCCAGTTCAATATTTGTATTTTTGTATGAAAACATCAAATAATAAATTATGAAAATTTGTGGAACGAAGTAAAGTATAAATAATTATACTAGTTAAGTAAAGTATAAACATTTTACGGGTCAAAGGTTATTATTTAGTATTATTTAATTAACCCTGTATGAGGAAAACAACTACCTACGTATAATTTTTTATATTGTTGGCGTTAATAACCGCTACTAACGTCGCGTTTTTACGTAAATATAAAAAACACAAGCGCTGTTGTTTTTATAATATTAGTTACGGTTATGGAACCCGACGCTCGGTCACTGCAGATATATGGGAACACGAACGTCGCATCCTGTGACTATAAAACCTTACCTTTTTTTGCCTTTTTATAGCAGAAAATTGACAGATTTTGTACGCGCTTCGAGTTAACAGGTATAAAAAAAATTGCAAGGTATTCCATGACCTTACTAAAGATTTTTCTTTGATTCATTAAATTCTACAGAACGCTTACCAAGTTTGCCAACTTTTATCCCAACATTACAGCGGTTCACGTCTGATTGAGATTACATTATGTATATGTTTATTAAAACAGGCGAATAACTTCACGAACTCTAATATTTAAATAGATATAAATAGGATTTTATAGGCTATATACGTATTAAGCATAGTTCAAATATAGAATTTAAGCTGAATCCATCACAAGGATTTACTACGTCACTGGTCTACATATTAAGAAAAGAGGGCATAAAATATAAAAATCCGCGCCGAAGGCACATGAATGGCGGCATAAAGCGTCTATTTCAATAACTTATTCCCCCAATTTCAACATTCCGACGCTTCAATACCAAATACTTCTTAGAGACGAATGAAGAAGATTTTAGTATAATAAAAAAGTTTCTTATTCGTGTGCGTCGACGTGGAAATTGAAAGTGAAGTAATAAATAGTGAAGTCTCTTCAGCGGATCGAGGGTTCGTACTACGGGGTCGTTTCATTCAGAGCGCAGTTTTTTGTGAATGAATGAACCCATTCATGTTATATTTCAAAGGTAGGATCGCCTGAGGTGTAGCTCCAAATATCGCCAGTAATATTTTAAGTCCCATGCAATAGAGAGCGAGGCTATTCCTGTCTGTTTCAAACTATGAGCTGCTAAGCTTTTTTACAAAAACCCATTTTGACCTAGCAATCGAGCTTGAGGTCTCGTGATCTCGGACATATGAGCAAACTACACTGTCAAATGCTACACTTGTGTACTTCCCCCTTCAGTGATACCTATGAAAACATGAATCTATGTATACATGTTTTTAATTTTACGTTATTTGATCGTCACTTCATTAAGCCGATCTTTATTTCAACATGTATTAATCGACTCTCGTGACAAATCGATCGCAATAATGTTATCATATTTCTTCCCGGCCGACCGACACGCTGTAATATGATCACAGATACTAATTATGATAATAATATTAAATGTAATTCCTCTTTTCCAGGTAAGCACGCCATCGACTCCGGAATAACAGTACGTAGAATTTTAATAACGATGTCAACCGAATGTCGAGCTCATCTCGATCGAAAACGATTAACGATATAAATAATGTAAGGGACCAATCGGTTTACAATTATCCTCGCGATTTATTGATTCTCTGTCTAATTAGATGTTAATGTTTACTACGCATTGGTTGCGATTATTATTAATGAGAATAATAACAATATCATTTCTAAAAACACAACATGGCTTTTTACAAGCACGTATTTCCATTTTCCTTGGTTTTGCCAGTCGCTAGTGTCAAAATTTTAGTACGACTGATATTTAAACAATTCTATTTCAACCGAGAGAGCTGGTCTTTTGAACGCTTCTTTAAATATGATAACTTGATGTTGGAGCTAAGAGACTAGTTTCCTCACCTGAGAATTTTTAACAGTTAATAGCATAGATATGATAACTTTGCATATTAGTTTATGTTGATGGCTACACCTAATTATTATTAGTAGTTAATCATTTTGTCAGAATTATATTTTGACGAGGGCAATCCACTAATAGCACGTTTGGAAAACGTTGGTAATAAATCATAATTTGGTAAATAAAATAATGCAAAATATTCATAACCGTACATATCGCACTCTTAATAAAACAGCGACTTAACTCGAAATTTGAAAGTAAGGCAATTTGAACTCTAATTGTATATGTTAAATTCTATTATTATATTTGTGTTAAATCTTTGCAATAGAGTTCACATTTGTTTAATCCAACATACTGAGATAAGTCTCTGTTTTATTAAGGGTGCGATATGTAGATACCAATTGGCTTCATACGATAGTGTTTAGTTGTGAATAGTAAATAAGGACCTACTCCGTACTAAATAAAGTATTTCCATACACGCACGACGATCTTTCTTTCAAAACCTCGATCTTAAAAAGGTTTTATTTATTTTTGTCGGCCTCGATGGCGTAGTGGTCATTGTAACCGACTGCTACGCCTGAGGTCGCGGGTTCGATTCCCGCACAAGTCAAACATTTGTGTGCATGAACATGGATGTTTTTCTTGGTTTGGGTGTTTCTATGTATAAAATGTATGTATGTATTTACAAAAAAAAATATCATATGTATGTTTAGCCATTGTCTAGTACATATAGTACAAGCTCTGCTTAGTTTGGGCTAGATGGTGGTTGTGTGTATGTGATAGAATATATATTATTAGAATATATTATCGCTTTCATAATACTTAAATTTTGTAACTTGGTTATCAAAATAAGTGATTCACTCGACTCACTAGTAAGTAATATCTATTCGCTAAGAGTATTTTCAAATTAGGCCTCTAGACCCTTTTAGTTTTCACAAGTGGCTCAGCAAAAAATATATGAATGATGGTATGAATGAAGCGAGAAAAAATATTTTTACGCCTCAAGTTTTGTTGAGTAGCGTTGCAATTAGTGCAACGGCCGCGCTAATGAGAACCTTGGCGCCATCTTAATTCTCACCTCGTATTACAAAATGGCGGCCTCTCACGCACACCATCATTATGCATCCACTTGCGAATTTTGAGAAAATATGACGGCACTTTGCCTCCTATCACATGAATATTCATGAGGGAATGCAACCCATTTGCCCTGCTCCCCAGAGCTGAGCCTTGGTAGTCAGCTTTCCCGGTCAGCGCAATAGTCTGAAGCGATTGACTTAATAGAATTAATTGCAGATTCTGCAGTGAACTCGATTTAATTAGCTATTAAATTCCTCGGCAAGTGGGATTTCTTTATTGAGTGCGATTAAACACGAAACCTTAATTATTGTATTAGCTTCCATGTAAAGTACGGAAGTAGAACCCTCGAGTCGGTTTTTAATTGGTATTTCTCTTTATTACGGCTCTGTACTATAGTTGCTAATACAGTTTAACGATGCAGCAGAAATGTGTTGTTAATGAATAATTGAAACTAAAAAAATATATATCTCCATTTGTTTTTAAGCTGATACAAATTAAGATTATAACAAGTCTGTAGAGCCACAAATACGATTAGGTATCAATCTGTATTCCGTCGTTAAGTTTTACTAAATGGCAAACCAACAAGAAGTTTGTGTAATTTTAAAATCAACTTAAAAAAGGAATCGTCTAATGCTCTTTGGTAAACTAGGTTAAGCGTAGATTAAAAATAAGATGGATAAACAGCTTAGGTTAATTTTTACATTTTACAAAAATTGTTATGTTTATTACTTTTCAAACTTTCTTTCTCATTTCAAAATAAGAAAAATATTCTGTATATAATGTATATAACCCATCTGTTAAGTCAGCTTATTAACTAGCAAAGAAATATAATATATCATACGCACTACATTATAACAGGTAAAGAATTAATTAACACACAAATTATTTGGGTCGACCCGGTACAGGGCTCAGGTGTTGTGCGGAGGAGATAAGTTTACCTTACTTACCTGCCCATATTAATGGCTTTAACCATGCCCAAGGACTTGTTTTATCGTTTCTTTACACACGGCTGATAGAAACGACGTAGACGGCTTGGCTTTTCATGTGCAAATTTTATCATTTCGCTTTAAAACTATTAATTCAAACCTTGTATATTAAACAATGACTCTACTGCACTTCAAATGTTTTGCAAAGGATTTTTGGACACTATTTTGTTTTAAGAGTAATAACAAAACCCTGATTGAAATGTTTTTGTGTCTTCATTTTGCGTGTGCTAGTAACATAATATATCTGCTTTCCTCTGTATAATATAATTAATACTAAATATTATATAAAATTCTGATAGACATCACGAAATCTATCAACCGATCGCGACGTCAACTTCATCTGTGATTGCATCGATAACTACTGCTTCGTTTTGTGGCGTCTCTTTACTCGGTTTTAAAATTCAGTTAGTGTAAGGAGCTTGCAAAGAACGATTCGATTACCACGTTTGGCCTCAGTGTATATAAAGTTCACCGTAGAGTATTGCATCGTCTATCAGAAAAATAACAGCATTGTCTAACACTGAACGAAAAGCCAGTCTTAGGACGATTAATATTGTGGATTAATTCGAATGCGTTTGCACTCATCGCTAGTCGAGAAAACACAACGCACTCTTAATAAAACAGAGACTTATCTCATTATTTTGGATTAAACAAATTTGAACTCTATTGCAATGATTTAACACAAATATAATATTAGAATTTAACATATACAATTAGAGTTCAAATTGCCTTACTTTCAAATTTCGAGTTAAGTCGCTGTTTTATTAAGAGTGCGACAAGTTGATCACTTGTGTTCTTTGAGCTATTTTGTTGCAACACACGAGATGATCCGTAGAATGTACATAACTTATAATAATTATTATTTGTCATTTGACTAAATTCGTTTGTTAAAAATAACAGAAGCATAACAAAATAGGTTAGGTATGCTGCATTTTCTTACTTGCGTATTTATTAAATATAGATACGTAAAAATAGAGTCCAAATATATTTAACTCATTTTTTTTTATTATTTTATTCAATAAGTTACGTTAAACAAAACATAAAAAGTAAAGAAATTTTAAATCCAGTTTCAAATAGATATAATAATAATAATACATACATATATACATAGATTCACGCCTGTTTCCCAGAGGGGTAGGCAGAGACTACGGATTTCCATTTGCTACGATCCTGACACACTTCTCTGGCTTCATTCCATAAGCCTTTGGCATAAAGTTTCAAGTGTTCGCCTAGCCACTGCTAATGTATCATTTGGTGTGTTTTGGATTTGACACGAGATAAAATATTGTGTGACCCACAGAACCTTCTGTTGGTCACACAATTTTTCTATAAATATTAGTTTCAAATCTAGGCGTTCCGTTGTTTCAATGTTTCTAAAGATCCTCGCGATACAGATATTATATTTCTAGTAAAGGAGTTGTATTTTTAAACAAAAATCACGTTGCTTTAATATTTCAAAGTGTACATGAGTAACTGTTGGTAGCAACTTCTTCTTATGAAATTTCCTTACAGTTAAATTAGTCAACGATTTTGCTAGCTTATAAAAGGAGTGAAAATAACTCTCAAATGGTGAAGAGACATTGTTATCGCAGTTCCGTGGTGTCGGCCGTCCTCTTCAACATTACAAAAATAAAACAAAAGAAATCCCAAATTAAACTTTCCTACGACGTAGGGAGCGATCCTTTTGTTGGGGTAATCGAGGGGTGGGTCGCGATCTTTGCTCCCAACCTTAAATTATCTCGCTTCGACGATTTTAGATAAAGATTATAAACTATTAAACGAGCCCTCGGAAACCTTTCCTTAGTGTTTTACGTCCACAAAACCGGTGTTCTTTTTTCAATTCAATTCAAACTTTTAAAAACTTCGATTTTTTTATCTGTGCTTGACAGTTTTTGTTATCAGAGGTATAATAATGATCGATGACTTACCCAGGTGATGTAAATAGACGATTGTATTTGAAGTTATAGTATTATATTTTACGATGAGGTTAATTAATATACTGATGCACTTTAACGAAAGCGCTTTTTATTACTGTAATCGATTCCAACTATGATATTTTAGTGTTATGCTCATGAAACTGCAAAAGTAAAATCGACCAAGCTACATTGATTCTAACAAAGCATGAAATAGACACTATTAAAACAAGACAGTGACAGCCTTCCTTCCTTAATTGTCATTTGCATTATGGTATTATATTCAAGGTGTTTCAACATATCTATTAATAAAGTATGATAAAATATTTCAGTCATATGATGGTATTATTGTCAACATCTCGTAATGACAAGAAATACAATCAAATATACTCTTTAGGAAATCTTTTATAAATTGCAAAGCAGAAAAAATACAATGAGATGATTTGTCTGGATTTCAATCAGTCATGTCAGTCGGAGATGTATTACAGCTATTTGAAACGAAGGAGGCTGTGTAAAATAGCTGTAATACTTCTCTGTCTGACTGTGCTGTGGGATAAGTCTATGCTTGTGATAGCAGCCCTGCCCACAAAAAAGCCCGGCTTGGAGCTTTCAAATATAGGATTGTTCCCTGGATTTTGCAATGTTAGGTGTTCAAAATAAAAGATATTACTTCGGCAGTAAACTATTACTGCAACTATTACTATTACAGCAATATTACTATTACTGCACTGTAATGCATTCTCTTACAAATCCTTGTGTTATATAGTAGTAGGTAGTTTGATGATTCAAAGAGTTATTGGAATGTTATGTTAGATAATAATTCTACATTCATTGAGTCAGAAATCCTACATACTAGATGTGACATCTCAACTAAATTGCTTGTAACACGCGTTACAGTGCATGCTCTCTAACTCACTTCCTCTGAGCCAGGTGACAACTGGAATGAGACGTTTAATTGCAATAATAATTAAGCAATAGCGTTATACACACTATGGCATGTTTTGTATATTAAAATGTTGCACTCAAACATCTCGTTTCAATAATTGCTTGAGCGAATAAGAGAGCATGCACTTTTACGGCTGTTACAAAGAATCAAGATGAGATGTATGATCTTCTTTAGTAGGTAGTACATATCATCAGGGAATCTGGTAACGGAAAAAGATTTGCCAATAACAATAGAAATAGCAGAATGTAGGTGTAATCTTTAGGAACATATAATTTAATATACATTTTAAGATAAGGAATAATACATGTATCGCGGGGCACTTTACAAACATTCAAACAACAACCGAGACTCGGAATTTTGTGAATCACACAAATTATCTCTCAAACCCACTAAAAGCAAAGGCGAGGCGACATTTAAACCACTACGCCTTTATTGCTGTCATAAAACATGTTGGTATTGTATTGTAATTCCCAGTACACCATATATAAACGAGATACGTCCTTCCTTGTTAAGAACACATGGCATCGTGCGGTTGCTCGAGGCTTGATATCATTACGGAGCTGATGCGTCCCGTAAAGGATGAAGTTGTCAACATAAATCCTGCCTCAGGTTCCTAGAAGTTGCTTTTAATTTATTACATTAACTAGCGAGCGGTGGTATACTCTCGTACAATTCAATTTAAATAGGTGCACGGTGGCTTCGTGATGTCTTCAGGTATTTGTTTATTTATAGATGCCTAGATTTTTCCGGTTAGTATTTTTTTTTTCAGGTTAGTAACAGTACTTTTTTCTGGATGAAAGGTCTGTTCTTTTCATTCCTCTGACAACGTGTATGTGAAATTTCATGATGATCGATCGTGTAGTTAAGGCGTAAATTTGAAACAAGCAAACTCATATTTACAATGATAATATTAATTAGGATTACATAACTTTGCCTATAGTGTATGAAAGCAAACACACTATGTACCTACGAGCTTAACTAGCTAAAAACCTTTTTATGGATAGTGGACAGAAAAATAATGTAGGAAAGTAAAATTACATTTCTCTGTTTTAAATTTCACTGTGTCTGTATGTAAATAAATAAATATAGTTTCTTTACTTATTATACCTTAATCTAATGCTGTTGGATAACTAAATTTAAAAGTAACCAGACAAATACTGTGTTAAGAGATGGGGTTGCATGGAAACGGAAAAAAGAATGAATACAGTAGCAATATTGGCAGCATTATTAATAAAATAAATTTAACCACACATCTAATAAGATTAGATTCTAAATAGACATCTAAATAGATTAGCAGTGATAGCCTAGTGAGAGATCGTTGGACTGCCACGCAGAGGTCGCGAGTTCGATCCCAAGCCGCGCATTTCTGACTTTTCGAAGTTATGTACGTATTACATAGTTTATTATCGCTCGCTTTAACGATAGGAAAACATCGTGAGGAAACCTGCATGTCTGAAAGTTCTCCATAATGTTCTTAAAGATATGTGAAGTCTGCCAACCCGCACTAGGCCAGCGTGGTGGACTATGGCCTAACCCTTCTTACACTGAGAAGAGCAGCAATGGGACAGTTTAATACATGGCTGGTATTATTATAATTATCTGATAAGATTAAGCAGAGAGGGTCCTAAGCGATACCATCACACATATCCACACCCCTGAGGAGATCGTGTTTAGAGATAAGACTGTCAGACTAATCTTCTCTTTAAACCTAATTGTATAAATACTTTTATATCGAATAAATCTATCTAACTAGAAAGTTATATATCTATAAACGACAAATAAATAAAGCGCAGCAGCAAGACAAGGAATATTTATTGCTAATTACTGAGCAAGGCGGGTAAATACTTACACATAATTATAGGTCCAACATCAAACTTAATTAAAATAACAAAGCATTTTAAGAGATTGAAAGTCTTACATATTTACAAAAAATTTACAAAGAAAGGTTTTTACCTAAAAAAATATTTGGGCAAACTTTTAGGCAATATTCCATAAATCCATCAATGTGCTACCTTAAAGAAAAACCAGAAGGGAAAATGTATGTGTTAGGAAATTTATCTCTCGCAAAATTTTGCGAAGGTAAACTTTCTCAAGCAAGGGCCGCTTCATTTATTTTGATACTTTAGAGTAATATATCGCTCTTAAATAAGTTGACTTGCAGGTGTTTGGTACGAAACTTTGCTTTTGAACAATATAACAAAAGTCGACATGGGTTGGGAAACTTTTGACATAAATATCGTATTGATAGCTATTCGAGAATAATTATATACAGAGTGTAACGATAAGGTATGATCATTAAGTCTTAATATGACCATAATAAACGGTTATGTCAACATAAAAAACTGATTAAAACTGATTTGGACACATGCACCAAGGAGTAACGTAGTACCTTAAAAAAACGTATAGAAAGAGAATATTTAATATTGTCTTTCGTTTACGCGAATGATATAGCTATTGCACAATTATCACTATTTCAGTTCAATAAGCGGGCACCAAAAGATGTACCTACTTATGACTACCTAAGTGAGAAAAAAAGAAAAAATATATCTTGATTCTCTTTTTAACTACGAAAAACGTCAAAAATCCTTAGAAATGTGCCACCCTTTATTATAGAATTAAGTACCATGGCTACAATTATATAAATACTTCATATTACTTTTGTGAACAAATTTTTGGTTTTTTCGTAGCTAAAAAGAAAATCAATATATTATATTTTCTATCTATATAAGCAGGTACATATTTTGGTGCCCGCTTATCGTTTAATTTTGAGACACGTTGTATATAGGTATAGCATTATCAAATGTATGATCAGACCTTCGCATTAAAACGTCGTACCGCTTCTGCTTAACTTTACCTCTAAAAAGATTAAAGTATGTTCTTCCAATTCTCAAAAATTCTACGACGGTATACGCCACTGAGTCAAGTTCTTCAACAAATAGGCTCTGAAGATAAAGAAAAGGCCTTTTGACAATATCTTAAATTTTAAACACCAGAATTTACCTTTCATGAACTCTAGAACGACTCAGATACATATGCCTTATAACGAGGCTCTCATACTAAACCTGATATGAAACGCTTTAAGAGTGAATGAGTATTGCGCACTTCCCGTAAAGGTTGCTGTTATCGTAACAGTCTTTAGCATCACAGCGTTACGACTTCGAGACATGTAAACGTTTTACTGTATTAATATAAGGAGACAGTTTAAATGTAAGTTGAGTTGGGATTTTACAACCATGTTTTATCTATACTAATATTATAAAGCTGAAAGGTTTGTTTGGTTGAACGCGCCAATCTAGGAAATACTTGTTCGAATTGAATAATTATTTTAATGTTGGATAGCCCACTTATCGAGGCAGGCTATATAACATCAAGCTACGATCAATGGGAGCGGCGCATCAATGGAAAATGTTGCAAAAAAGGGACAATTTCTCTTATGTGAAGCAGGCGTAGTTGCGCGGGTCAGCTAGTATATGATAAACTAACTTTTGCCCGCAGCTTCGCTCGAGATCAGTATTTTCTAAATGAAAGGTACTCTATGTCCTTTGGGTAACCCTGGCAAAGAATATGCGAGATTTCATGATGATAGGTCGAGTAGTTACGGCATGAAAGTGTAACAAACAAACATACATTCGCATTTTTTATATTAAGTTAAGATGTTATATTATTTGTAGAGGTTATACAAAAAGTTTAAAGACAAGTCGCAGGGTGATGATTTATAGGTTATTTCTGCGTGAAATGTTCAATTTATTATGGAAATTGTGCAAAAATTTCAAACAATTTTCCATTTTTTGAATTACCGAGACACTGGGCCAACCTGAGTGCTCAAACACCTATAGCTAGGTATACTGCAACTTATATCTTATAATTGAGCAGCGATATCTCAGTGGGGAGACCAACAGACTGCAATGCAGAGGGTCTCGGGTTCGAACCCACGTCGCGCACCTCTGACTTTCGGAAGTTATATGACTTTTCGAAATTATGTGCGTATTGATTGACAATTATCGCCTGCTTCGTGTCTCGGAGAGCAAGTTAAGCCGTCGGTCCCGGCTGCCATGAACGTCTATGGCAGACGTTATTGGGAGAGTGTCGACACAAAAGATCCCACTGGGTCGAAGTGTCGCCGGTCTGCACTGACTGGCCCCCACATAAGATACATACATACATACTGCAACTTATAACCATTGTTGGAGGAAACTTAGCCCAGATAGGTATATTTCATGACCATTCTAAGAATTTTAAATATGGAATAACTAATAGAAAGATAATACTTAAGAAAGAAAGAAAGAAAGAAAGAAAATAATTTTATTTGTTCCACGCTCATTATATAAGGTAACAGAAAACACAACCAAAAGTACATATAGAACAAATAAGGTCCTGCGTCAGCAATGTTGCAGTATATCCACAACGCTGGTATTCTCGCAGACCCTGAATGATTTCGGTGCATGTAGGCAGTAACATACATACATACAAATTAATTAAAAACAAAATATCAAAAAACAAAAAAAAGAGTAACTTAAATAAACTAGGCAGAAGGTGGATGGCAGAAAGTAATTTCATACTAAATAATAATATTGGTATCTATATAATATAATACTTATATGTATACATTCATATAGAATTAAAAGTACCTTGAAAATAATAAAAAACAGATAATATAAGATAAATAATACATAATAAAGACATTGTATCAATAAAAACGTTATATTACAACGCAGCATATAATGTTGTGTTACATTTCCGAACGACCCCCGGCTCTTGTCAACAAAACATGACACTGATTGTCATCGATGTCATGTGGGTAGTAATAATTCTAAATATCAATTGCAAAATAAAATAAGCATCCATCGGCGTCTGCGCAATGAGAAAAAGAGGCATAGAGAATAACGTATTATAAGTTGATAATTTTCATATAAATATTGTTGGCCTTTTGTATTCTTTTGTTAAATTTTAATACTTAGTTTTTGCATGCTGTCTACCTGCCAGTGCTGTGCATATTTGTAATTGGGGTAGCACATGCACTTTGATAATAATTGTTAATATGCCTAAATAAATTAATAGCAATAAAAATTAAAGGCATTTGAGTAGGGTAAATGACGGGGCACCTATACGTCTGGTGACGTAAGACTGTCCAAACCTAAAAGGAAAAAAACTGTTTCCACATTTTGTGTAGCAAATAAATATATGTGTATATATTTATACTTACAATTGTAAATTTACATGTTGCAATGCAAGGTCATGAAACCTATAAGACGAACTGGCAAGCAATTCACGACCACTTTTTTTGTTTGGTATATAACTGTTTTAAAATCAAATATATAAGTCACTGCTATAATACTTACTACTCACAAAATACACAATCAAGACGTAAAATTTAAAAGCCAGTCTGTAATAGTAGTAGAGTGATAAAATAGACGCATCAACTTACATGCACACAAAATAAAATCAGCGCACGAGCATATTGTAGTCCGAGCTAAAATCTAGGCTGTTATAATAGTTAACTTTATCACAAGTTTGTTGTACAATCTCGGACTTATCTATTAAAAATATATGAGTACAGCGAGAGGCATAATAGTGAAAGTTTACCCTTGGCAGAAAGCCAGTTGAGTACTAAACAACTAAGTTTTAAATAGCCTAGAGTGTTTCTAAACGAACGAACAAAAGAAACTTGTGTGTTTTATATTTAGTAAAAAGTTTCTGGACTGACATGAATCTTTATGAGAGAAAATTTTCTAATAATATGATTGTAGCGCTTTTAATTAAAACTTGTGGTTGCCCAGTGCTTGAATTCGAAGTATTCGAAAATTGGAACGAAAGTAGAATGATAAGATTTGGTTTATTTACTTAACAGTAAATAAACCAAATCTTATCATTATACTTTCGTTTTCCATAGAAGCTTTAGCTATGCCAAATTTCATGTTACCCCGTCTGCACAACATACCTTTATAGAAGTACATATAAAGATTAGTCTCACGTATTAATATATAGATTACGACATATATGTACATGTATTTTTATTGCCTTTGGTGGCAGTCTATCTACTTATGTGGCGACCAATCACCTAGAGCCAACTGTAACTCTGTTACTGATTCTCCTATACCCTTCCCGTCATCACATCTAACGCGTGAGTGATATAATAATTCAAACTGTCGTGACTACTGATGTTGATCTTTTATATACCTTTCGTAAGTCATTTATTATTATAGATTTAGTAATTAGTTTAACATTAAAAATTGAACTAACACAAACCATGAAAAATAATTAAAACTATTCACTTAGGTATTACATTTTAGTCGAATTTAATAAAGGACAATTTGTCAATGTGACAAGTTGCAAAACTATTTTAAACAACACTTTCTTAATGGGTTCCACAATCCTACTCACGGCTGAAATGCTAAAGTTATTTACCTGCGGTTGTGTGTACGATGGTATACTAATCGAGGTACTCCAGGTCACCTTTCTTAAATACATTCGAGTCCCCTAATACATAACGATGTAAACAACAATTTAAATGTGATCAAAATAAATTCCTTAAACATTGATCCTCAATTTTATTAAAAAGAAACCCTAAACAAACCTATATGATCTAACAGTTAATTAGTTGCATGCTAACAATTTGGTGTATCTGTGGGACGTGGGCAACATGGCGGCCGGAAGCGCGGCCATCTTGATTGTGCTCGCCGGATATTGGAGATCGGCACCCGCCTGTAATTGCCCAGATATTGCATCCACTTGTTTATCTGCGATGTTACGCGTGTTTATATCAATTCCCATCAGCTTGATTACTGTTTTGATAATATGTGTATGATAATGAGAATCATGCTTAGACTTCCATCACTAATCATTTATCCGATATCAACATTGTTAGGAGGATGTATTAACAAGATTGAGATTGGCTTGTTAAGATTGCTTGGTTTTTTTTAAATTAAAATAATAATAACGTTTTAACAAGAAATATAAAACCAATTGCATAAATATGGCGCTACAAAAAAAAATTTTTTTTAATCTTTTTAACTAAGCTCTTCAATCTTCTTTGTTTATTATTTTAATGTTAAATCGTAGACACGGACGCCACATTAAAAAAGGTAAATATCGGATTACTCTATAAAAGTTGTGTCATTCATAAAAAAATAAACCGCGTCTACTATAGAAACTTTTCGTTAAACGTGGGTAAATTACACGAAAGCATATCTAAAACAACTGTTAATCCGGTATTCGTGAATGGAACTGACAAAAACTTATAAACCACAAGAAAACCAGGATTGTACAGCTTGGATTCAACAGCTTGTCGATTTAAAGTATATTTACTTTAAATCGACAAGCTTACAAGTATAGTTATTAGTTATTATAGTCCGATATGCGTTGTAATGCATCTTTGAATTTATTGTTTTATCGCTTACGACGCAAGTTATAAAAGTTTGGGGAATTGTATAGTTACGCAAATGTTTCAAATAGACAGACTTACATTTCTATACGTAAGAAGATAAGATAAGATAAAATAAGAAGGAATTCCTTGTCGTTGCGTATTTAATTTAGAGATTTGGACATTTAAGAAAAGTGTTTTAGAAGTGTTTTCATTCCTATGTACACAAAACAATAGGTTAAAAAACAGCACACCTTATTTCTCATTCTATAACAACATGGAGGTGATATTGTCGCTTAATATACTACTTTAGCCACATAACTATATCCTCGATCAATTTAAGCGAGCACGACAATGTACGACGACAAAATCCTATGAAACACTGTAAGCCGCTCTACGCTTTACGGTTTAACGTCTCCGCATTTAGTTCCTATACTCGCACCAACTATCAAACTTACCTCTATTTTCATTCAACGTAACTACATGAACGCAGAGGCAGCATGTTACGAACTTTGTTTCTGAATAATTGTTTCTACCCCGCTTTTCAGTGGACAACTTTAATAATGAGAGAATGAGACGATTACAGCTAGGACTGAATTGATTAGCTACATGTATGCTGTTTTGAGAAATTGATTACATTACGTCAATTAACGCTATTATGTTTAAGGTATATTTACTTTTGACTAATTGTCTCGGTGACGCAGCAGTAGCATAAGCGGCTACTTTGCCTGAGGTCTCGGATTCGGTTCTCGAGTCGAGCAAATAGTTATAATTTTTTTTCGCCAGAAAAGGCTCCTAGCTGCATTGTGTCTGGTACACGGCAATACAGGGCGTATCCTAAAACGACAGCTCTTGCCTATATCCGAAGGGAAGGCAGAGGTGGATTACACCCAAGTTTTGCCAGTTATGCTTTTAGGTCACATATAAAAGGGAATGAGGATATAACCGATTACAGTGCACAATTTCAAACAGCGTGCTGCTATTTTTAACAAAGAAAAATCGTCGTCGTTTTTCCATATCTTTATTTTAATATTATAAACGGATTAAAACAAAATGCAATCTTCGTTAATTCTGCAAAATGTGTCTAAAAGATCAACCACATTTACATAGCTAACACATCAAAGTACAACTTATGTTCATTGCGTCACAATCACCGCGTATAATATATAAATATTATTAAAATGAGCGATTAAAAGCACTCACTCACAAAAGGCACCGAAAATCTTCCACTTAATAGAAAATCGTTTACCATATATCTCGCAAATACTTCCCAAACGTTAATATTGAAGCAATATCCTGCCATATTTACCTGCTTATAAGTAGAAAGTTGTAATAAGTCCATGTTGGATATTCAGACATAAAAAATAACTACAGTGGCAGTCGTTTCATACAGACATCATTATTGTGGGCCATTGTAGTCGGGAACTAATCTCGGGACGATTGCTCAAGCCCAACTCATATACGAACCTACATACTAATATATTAAGGCATGTTACAATATTAAAATATAATATTACGGCGAAATAATTGAGGAATCCTTTGTAGCGTACGTTTTTAATTAAACGCTCATTTAATTGTGAAACATGAGTTTTCATAAAGAATATTTTAGAAATATTTGGTTAGGTTGGCTTTTAATATCCTAATTTTATATGTGGTATGATATTATAATGGTGATGCAGGATATATTCGTTGTAATTCGGGGTTTAATAAACATTGGAATGGAGGCCACATATAATATGCTGACTTGAAACAACTGAACACATAACATATTATCATAGAGTGATTATATTATGCGAACTCTTTTTATGGTGATAGCACGCATCCACTGAGAAAAGCAGAAATTGTAAGTGTGATAGATATTTACAACTTCTTTCTCTCTCTTTCTCTTTCTTTGCCTCAACTTCTTTATTAAAGAATATATTTACATGCGAATGACACGCCTAGTGCTGCAAGCGAACATAAGCTACGAAAATCGCTAACCATAACCTGTACCAGTATGCTTGGTTACTTCCATCTTGATTTATAAAAGATAAATTATTTATCTATTGTAAGGTATATTATAATACATCCGTAACTAATTAAGTATCAACACAAGCTCAAATAAATAAAGAGATAAAAAATAAAAAACATAAACTTATAACGAAAAAATACACTACAATAAAAGTTCAAACATCGAGCTACATCATTACAGTTTAACAAGGAACTCCTATTATCTGTGGAGAGTAGTCGTGTACTTCTGCAAACGATTCATGTTTTTTTATCCAAAGATTTCCTTTCTTTGTACAAGTTCATACACAAACCGATTTATCTAACTTTGCGACGGAATCCGTCACCAAGAATACAGTGTGTAATATTCTTTACCATATATTATTTGTATGACAGTTCTCTTAGCGGAAAAAGATTTACAACGTGATTATTATTTTTTCTAACTTTAGGTGTGAAATATTATGCCATTTGAGAAAGTATCTGATTCGTAAACGTAGTATTCTAGTCAACTATTGCAAACTTTTTTACTATACTTACTTGATATTTTAAAATAATTGTTGTTACTGTATTTCTTGCATATATTTTTGTATTTTTAGGCAATCTACTCTCTTTTGCTCCTGTTCTTTCTTATTACTGTTAGACTTGCGCTTGACGTGCATGCTTTTACTATATAAATATAGGGTCGGAAGTTTTGGATGTGTAATTTGCATAGTGAAATGACTTCAAATATTGATGTATTCCGTCTATGATATCATTTTACCTTAGTCAATTGAATACATTTTGAAAATAAATAAAAAATAAATTTAGCAACTCGTAACTGGCCTTAATAAACGCTCTGGATCTTTGTTACATATTACGTTAAAAAAACTAACAAAGATTACATAAACTTGATTCTGAAATAAAATTTAACAAGAGCTTGTGGAGTTAAATTTTAATATAGGTATGATTTAAGTAAGCAGGTTGGTTGAGGTCTTGATTGCAACAGAGAGCACATTTCTGATGGTAGATTGAACAAAGGGAAAGGAAATAATGAATTCGTGCAAAAATTACGGTAGAAAAGTATGAGAAATATACGAATGGAAACAATTGTTTGGGGTAGATCGTTGTACTGATTGTAGTAAATAGTTCACGTTGTTAATAGTGTTTAGGGAAAAGAATATACGAGTGAGCTATGTCCCTTCGACGGGACGTTGGAGCGAACTGTCACGATCGATTGGTTGAAACAAATTTATGATTTAAAAGAATAACTGATTGGATGCAATTATTAATAACTTGCGCAGTCTATTTAATAGAAACTGTCAACTTACTCTTTAATTGGTATCGAAAAGAAAGTTACCTGTCCAATATTATAGTTAAACAAAAAAAAACTTGAATACAATGGAAACTTATACCACACACTGACACACACACTTCACTTCTTATTGTGTAAATGATGAAGCCGGCTATGGAATTCTTTTAATTATAATAATAGTTTGCTGACTGTGGGCGAATGTGAATCTCGTCTCTGGATTGAGGCGCTTCCTTCGTCCAATATAGGTACTATGTTGAACGACATCACGAATCATATTTATTAATTGTCTTCTTCTCTCTTAGCCTTTATTATTCCCAAGTCACTTGGGGTCGGCTTTTCTGGTCTAACCGGATTTGACTGGATATCAGTTTTACACGGAGCGGCTGCCACCTGACCTCCGCAACCCGAAGGCTAACGATACCCTAAGGCTAGACCAGTGTCAGGATATTAGAGGGTACTGATATTCCCAATAACGACTGCCATAGATGTTCATAGCAGCCGGGACCAACGGTTTAACGTGCTCTGAGGCACGGAGCAGGCGATAATTGTCAATCAATACGCACATAATTTTGAAAAGTCATATAACTTCCGAAAGTCAGAGGTGCGCGACGTGGGTTCGAACCCGAGACCTTCTGCATTGCAGTCTGTTGGTCTCCCCACTGAGCTATTTATTAATGGTCTATGGTATATAATATACTTGTTTATTGAATGCAATGTAGCACTACCATGCTACATAGAAGCACACAGGAGTGTGTGTTTCAGAGAGCTCATTCGCCACATACAAATAAAATTGCAACACAGAAGAAACCAAATAAAATTAATATTATAACATTTACTGTTAAAAAGAAATTCATGCTTTATCTTTAAACCTAGGCAAGCTATTGCTAAACGTGTTGTATATGAAAATAAAATAAATGTAAAAAAGCAAAGCAAACTATGAATGGTATACTCACACACTCATAATGCGAAAACATTTTCTTTAAGTTAATAACTCGAATGAAAATTCATTCATATAAATATAATGTCGTTTGCTTTTAAGAGAGTTATTTCGCTAAGCTTTTTGATGTCCCATATTAAGAGGCTTAAGGCTTATGTTTAGATATTCACGGACCGAAAGTTTCAAACATCCATTAACCATAAATATACTTAATAATAACTAGTTGGTATAAAGACACGCTTCGTGAGAATAAGCTCTTTATATTAGTAAAACTTAGACATTTTAGTTTTACGTTTTTATCTTTACCAATATGTAATCTACATATTAAAACGTGAAGCAAAATCTTTGTTCCCCTTTTTACGAAAATTGCGCGGACGGAAGAGTATGAAATTTGCCACAGTTATAGTTTATATGGAGAAGGAGTGGCGAATCCTAATATTTTAATAAAATATGCATTACAAATACATTAAATTAATGAAAAAACTCTACACGCACAAAACCATGCATTTGACACAAGCAGTCGAATCGTGTTCGTAGTATTTCGGCATTGTTCGGCTGATGTCGTAGAATTCTTCGTAACTATGGTTACATAATGTATGTGGAGTAGGTGACTAAATGAAATGTGATTATAAGGGTATAGTTTAGACAATAAAATAACGATCAAACTTTAAATTTAAATCAATTATGGTTGAATTTAGACCACTTGGCGACCGGTAGTATAAACAAGTCTATGTACTACAGTGAATATATTTTTATCTATACCATATTTAATACTAGATTTTGCCCGTGGCTTCGCTTGCGCAAATGTAGGTTAGGTTATGTTATGTTAGTAACAGTACTTTTTTTGGATGACAGGTACTCTATGCCCTATTCTGTAACCCTGGCAACGTGTATGCGAAATTTCATGATGATCCATTGAGTACCAAACTCACATTCGCATTTATAGTATTAGTTAAGACTGCGCCGAGCGAAATATGCCAAAACAGGCGGTCCCAGTTAAGTGAATAAAATCAACACTTTTTGTTTAATACAAATATATAATATACGTTTACCATAACAATGAACGACGAACGTAAACTCGTGTTACGTGATTTTTAGATTATAACAGTAGAAATCTATCCTATTTTACAGCTTAAACGAAACATAAATAGTTATATTACAATTTGTCCGTCCCAAATATTGAAGTTATTGGTAGACAATAAAGATACATATTTATCAAAAAAGCACTTCAAATCCTCCATACAATTTTACTATGGCGGCAGCGCGCCGATTTGAATATGTGCCGCATGAGCTCTGTCGTTATCTGTCTTACGCTCGGCGCAGTCTTAAGATTAGGATAACAAGTCTGTGTTACTATAGTTAAATATTTTTGGAAACTACTATTATAGTAGACTATATAGTAGCGTATGAAGCCCAAACATCTGACAAAACGATGGTTTGTAGAATTTTATTATATACTCCATTTGGTTAGGTATTTAACTAAAGGTAAACAATCTTGATGTGGCTTTTTACACTAACACATATTAAACAAATAAACTACAGCTTAAACTTACGGTTCAATTGATTTAGTAATTGTTATTGTTGTATTTAAATCGATCTTTAGCAGCATTTTATTTTAAACTGAGTTTTTAGATAAAGAGATAAAAAGACACATCAAGATTTTACCTTAAGTTAAATACCTAACCAAATGGAGTATAGGTATTATTCTATTTGCTAGCTCGTTTGTTTTGTACTCACGCAAAAACCGCTGAACGAATTGTGATGTGGTTTCCATAGCTTTTTAATTTGCAGTGCAACTTAACATTTAAGCTACCGTGTATTTGATAATGTGTAGATGAAAAAGAAGTCTAGAACGGCGTGAGCCACTTTAATGAAATCGCGGCGAATTCTTAGTTGAGGCAGCAAGTAGTGTACAAATACAAGTAAGTCTAGTGCCTATAGAATATTTCGCTGGTAAACGTTTTCTGAACAAAACATAGATACTTTGAGAAAAGACAGCTACAAAATATCTTCTTCTTTTCGTGTGGTTAGTGGCCAACCTGTTGTCAAGAGTTGTTCAAGCCGCCCGTAGGCCTCTGACATGGCTTAACAACTGCTGTCAATTTGACAGCAACCGGGACCGACTTTCTACGTACCCTCCAAAGCACGGAGACGCTCAGATGAAATACCACTAAGCGGTCACCCATCTACAGACTGACCGCACCCAACGTTGCTTAACCTCGCTAATCGTTTACCGGTTAGTGATTGCAACTGGCTATGAGCGCCTCAATTACAAAAAACTACAAAATGTAACCAATGTAGATATAACAAAAACCTCTAACTCTCCAAACTCTGCACACCCTTTCGACTAAGGAGGCTCTATGCTATATTATACATTTTAAATGAACATTATTCTTATGTGATAAGATAAGTAAACCTTTTGTTAAACTCTGAGCGTGTATAAAATTTACCACCATTTCTGAAAATGCAAGAAAATATGCTGAACGTCGGCAAATCGATCGAGATCTTTGGAGGAACGTATCTTATCTTATTATACTAACGCGCACGCTTCACAGGATGTGACGTCAATTTGTGTCCGGATCCGAAGCGTCATATAAACGGACCAGATAAGGACCCTTTTAGACGATCATCCCTAGTTTAATGATGTAAACAAATATTTATTGAAGCAATATTTATTTTACTTACCACAGCATATACTCAAAGGATTCTCAATAAACTAGTAAACCTAGTTACAGTTGATTTAGTTAATATGTTGAAATATAAGCGGCGGTAACCGATGGATAAAACAGTGAAGTTTCGATTGGCCGTGGGTTCGAAACCCAGCTATTGCACTATAGACATGGACAATGACGCATTCTGGCTAAGCAGGACACCTCCAGCTAAGCTTAACAATAATACTAGAAATTAATAATCCAAATTACTGGAAATCTTCAGAAAAATATTATTCACACTTTTTTTTTTGTCTTTTTACCATGTAGTTTTAATCCGTATATAGACTATAAGTCCATATTCAAACTTCAAAGATCTTTAAAGCTTGAATAACTTAAACAAATAATTGTAGGATAATGAAGATTTCTATATTAAATATATATGTACCTATTTTGAAACACAATACGAATTCTGTACATTAAAAATGCAGTCGGTACTCAAACTTCAATCTTCTGCAGCGCCAAGGACTCTTTTAATCGTCACAACATGAAATAGCACTGGCAGCTTTATAACTGTTAAAATATGCAGTACATTAATGCGAAGTTCTATTTTCAAAAAAGTTTTAAATTGCGTCACTTCACTTAATGACTTTAGTACAGCGCAGCTGCGAACTGTATCATACTTATATTTTTTTCTTTTTTGCTCGTAAAAAGGCTACATACTTTTCTGCTATGAGGTTGTAGTGTAAATTACGTAGTTATGCTGAAGCCCTGGCTTTGCTTACAGCTGACAACGTATATATAAATTTTAATTTATTTATTAATTATCCAGGTCACACCTGCATTTTGCTAAAGATGTGTACTGTGTAGCTGTATTGACTGCAAAGATGCTGCAGCTGGCGGATTGTTGTCTAGTCGATGCTTGTACATAAGCTCAAACGTATATCTTCAAACGAGACAGTAACGAATAAAAATAATTTAGTTGAACAGTATTTTCCCTAATATCTCGTCCAATTACATTTCAAATTTCAATTCAACATTTGTAATTATTTGGCGTCTCTTGAGAGTTTTTCTGAGAACGTTTCCTTACTAAAACCAGCGGTTCAAAACATTAATCTTTCAGTCACTCAACTGTCATATTCTCCTGAGGGATCATCGGCTATCTAATCTTGGAAGCCGGCTCATACAAGCAGCTGCCCGCTCACAGACATCTAGTATTCCGTCTAATTTTTATTTCACTTAGCATTTTTATACAAATTTTGGAGCAGAATGTTGTCAATTCGGAAAATCGTAACATAGGTAAGATTTAAGAAACGTTCTGGATAAAATTGACGAGTTCGTATCCCACACAAAAAATTGGGTGATGAAGAAATGTTTGCTCTGAGTCAGGGTGTTTTTTGTTCTTAGAATGTAAAGGACGAATGTAGAGGACGACGCAGGATTTATTCCTGGCAGAGAGGAAAGGAAGGATCCGGCTCAACCGGAGTGATACCACGGCCTCACAGAAAACCGGCAAGAAATAACGCTTGCGTTGTGTTTCGTCGAGTTAGTGAGGGTACCGGAGGCCTCCCTCCCCTACCTCCTTTTGAGCAAATTTTAAAGGTCGGCAACGCACTCGTGACTCCTCTGGTGCTGCGGGTGTCCATGGGCGGCGGTAATCGCTTACCATCAGGCGATCCGTGTGCTCGTTTGCCTTCTATACCATAAAAAACGAGTATTTAAAAATCAGTTGGTATCGAATTCCCGCGTTGTAGAAATATTATAAATAATTTGACTACATGGATGTTGCAACAACTATTATGGTCTTTTAACCCTGTCAATAGACGTATTAGCCGTGGTTAAAAGACCATAATAGACAATACACGATGGATGGATAGTCTTATCGACCTGGACAGCAATATACAAACAGCACAAACAAAGTGCTCTACAGTTGCTTTGAATTACACACTTTCTAGAACGTTTTATTTTATTCAGTACAGTGACTACAAAAAAGAGCCTTCCTTTTATAAGTGCCTTTCTTTTGTAAATATACTATAATTATTATTGTCGTCCTCCGACTCTTATTGTGCTCGAGTGTAATGGAATCGGTTCTCTAGTCTACCTAAATTCGGCTGAATATCAGTTTTTCTACAAAGCTACTTCCATCTGGATTTAGCGATCAAAAGGATAACAATTTTCCTACAAGAAAACAACTGGAAATTACAGGTCATCGCTTGTGTATCGTGGATAACATATCGATACTGTTCAGCAAAATCCAAGTTCAGATTCGATTTGATGTCGATAAAGGAACAGATTGTACAAACAAAAGATCCTGAGTTACCACTCATAAAACTCAGGATCTTTTTTTTTGTGGTAACTCAGGATCATTTTTATACCGGTGTGTGTACCTACACACCGGTATAAAAATAAGGTACCCCTTATTTTTGCTATTCTGCGAAATGGTACTAAGCATTAGTAATCATTTTGGCGCGGCATTAATATATTGTTACGTCAATTATTGTATTTATATTTATACGTTAAATGCTGTCACTGACGACTGACGGTGGTAGTAAATGCGATTACTGTGCGCATGCACAGACTAGAATCAAAGCCGAGAGCATTCTCGGCTTTGATTCTAGTCGGGCAAAGTTATTGAGGTTTACGACTATAGGCTCGATACTTATTACGAGGCACCTAATATCGTAATTAGTGGCAATTATTAACGGAATGTGGGTGTACGGACTTCTGCGTACGTCTTGGGAGATATGCGATTGATATACTATTTTTTAAGACAACTCCCGCTCGAGAAATAATTCCTGTGCTGCGGGGGACCTTACAAACATTTAAATAACGAACACCCAGACTCGGAACAATAATTTTTGGATCACACAATTTTTTGTCCTCTGTGGGATTCGAACCCACAACACTCGGTGTAGTAGTGGCGAGATCACTTAAACTACTACGCCATTCGCGCAGTCAAAGATTTGCAACTTATTATCTGTATATTAATACGTGAAGCAAAAAGTTTGTATCCCTTTTTACGAAAGTTGCGCGGACGGAGGAGTATGAAATTTGGCACAATTAAAGTTTATATGAAAAAAGAGTGACGAATCCTAATATATTTATAAAATATACATTAGAAATAAATTAAATTAATGAAAAAATACTACACGCACACAACCATGCATTTGATATAAGCAGTGGAATCGCGTTCGTAGTATTTCGGCATTGGTTAGGCGGATGTCGTAGAATTCTTCGTAACTATGGTTACATTATGTATGTGGAATAGGTGACTCAATGAAATGTGATTATAGGGGTATAGTTATAGACAATAAAACCGCAATAACGATCAAACTTATAATTTAAATCAATTATGGACGAATTTCGACCACTTGGCGACCACTAGTATCAATAATTACGTGTATATATTGATCTTAATATATACACGTAGTTGGTAGTTTTCATTGCTTTAAGCATTTACCACAATGTGACGTCACTTTATTACAAACGCACTCCTTGCTACCGAAGTACTCATCAGACAATTAAAACGTAATCGAATTATAAAAAATAAGATGGGATTCGAAAATAATTTATATAAGGAGTGTGGGCAGCCAACCGTATGTCATCAGTCGAGGGTCTCGCGACTCACAGGCCCCGCGTGAATTATTACCTGTTCCCTTCATTTTCAGAATTAGAATACGCTGTTTTCGTACTGGATGAAATTAAAGGAGGCTATAAAAAATATAATAGTAGGATTTAAGTCGTTATTGTTTCTGAAGAAGATATAAATGAGAATAGAATGATAATTTTTGACATACTTCAGAAATAACAGATGCATACTATAAATTTACCGATGAGTCTCTCTGTTTCTTAGTCACGTTTTCTGGCATTCGGTATCAATATAGTTTCACATTTGGTGCTGTTACTGCGCATTTTGTGATAGAAAAATGTAATAACACTTGTGACAGAAAAACACATACAACGTGTCTATGAGATGTTGCTAGAAGTGATTTTTTCGAAATTAATATTGAAGAATACGTTACCCAAAGTAACGTCATTGAATTGAACATTCGTATATGTTTTTTAGTCTCAAGCTATTATTTATTTTTACCAGTACAATCACATAAACATATAATTTCGTCTGTTATTTTCCTGATCCTGTCAAAACAAAACAAATGAGCCCAAACTCAAAGGGCTTATTAGTAGCCCTTAAAGAGTTCCACTTCCCACTATCATCAAATCAGCATCAATGTTACCAAATGATTGTATTGTCATCAATATTACTTAAAATACTTTACTACTTAATAACTTTCAAATCCCTACGACAATTAGAACTAGGCTACAATCGACTTCCAAGATTTGTTTACGTCTAAGTTAGTTACAAGTGAAGCTAATATATCCGTTTAAAAACTTCTTACACTGTACACTTTACTTTCATAAAATTGTTAAATTAGATTACACCCTCAAAATTTGGCTATAGAAACGTTTTCCTTATTTTGATAGCCTTTTATCAATCGTATGTGGTGTGACTCTGAAAGATAGAATAAGGAATAGTGTGATTAGAGAGAGATGCGGCATGAAAATAGATATAGTGACAAGAATAGAAAAGGGTATGTTAAGCTGGTTTGGGCATGTAGAAAGAATGGACGAGGAAAGACTGACTAAGAAAGTTTATAAGGCTAGTGTGAATGGAACAGTCGCAAGAGGAAGACCTAGGCGAACGTTTCTTGATCAGATCGGAGGCGTTCTGGACAAAGGCCAGGTTAAGAGCACCTTGAACCGACGGGCGTGTGTGAGGAATGTGATGAAAGTGAATGAAGCCAGAGAAGTGTGTCAGGATCGTAGCAAATGGAAATCCGTAGTCTCTGTCTACCCCTCTGGGAAACAGGCGTTAATCTATGTATGTATGTATGTATTTATCAATCGTAAACCGTTTATATTACCCTAAATGTACTTCCAAACGAGCACACACATACGTGCGCAAAAGCTATATTAATACGGTACAATACATTTTCTCCAGCTATACTTTACCGCGGAAATGTCGATGCACGTCGGACAACAAAGTTACCCGTGTCCCAAGCAGGAAGCGACGTCGTACCGCTGGAATACATGTACCATGTACACTATTAGAGCCCTTTTATATTTTAAAAGTTTGTTGCGGACATGAGAAAAGCTTTATCTGGTATACGAAGTGAATGTATGGAATGTTTGGTTCGTTTTGTTAGTTTTATTTGGTTTTAAGGTATGGCATGGCTGTGTTTTATTGCCATCACGTAAGTAACTGTAGGGCAACACTTAGCTGCAGCCTACCGTAAACCAGATAAGTGGATAACAGGGACACAGTCTTACTATAAGCCAGCGCTTATAGTAAGCATTTATAGTAGGCTATGTGATGGAAGAGTGAAGAGCCTACAGTATTTTTACTATTCGAATGGAAGGCAACAGTACGTATACTGCTAATACCACTGGCGAACAGTAACTACTTAAAAAAAATATCAATAATTAATGTTGTAAATAATAACGGGCGGTCCTTTTTACTGCCCCTTATTATTTACGACATCAATTAATATTTTTTTTATTAGTAAAATATTAAGATTGGTTTGGGTGGTTAACATATGAGTATCTGAAACCATTTTACGAAAAAAATTCGTAGTTTAATTTATCCGAAAGATAAATCGAATTTAAAAAATATGGACTGGTTTATTCTATATCACCAGTAGAATGCGTGGTTAAAAGGAATTACACGATTTTGAAATCATCCTGTATATAAAACAAGCTCCGATAAACAATATCGGCGGAGCCTGGAGCCTGCTAGACATGACCAAAGCTTATGATAAGGTGCAATATAATATATTATTAAGCAAATTGCATGCTCTAGGCGTCAGAGGTACGGCTCACGATTGGTTTAAGTCATACCTTAAGGACAGAGAGCATCAAGTTGAAATAGAATATTTTAACTACCAAACAAATGAAATTCAAAACGTTCGATCCACAAAAAAACTAATTAACGCGTCAATCCCCCAAGGTAGTGTAATAGGATGCCTTCTGTTCCTTATCTATATTAATGATCTGCCAAAAAATGTGGGAGCGCCATGTGTCTTGTTTGCAGATGACGTTTCTTTGCTCTTATCATGTGAAAACAACATAAACATTAACGCGAAATTGAACACCACCCTAAATCAAACTGAAAACTGGTTAGAAAAACACAGTCTTGAGATAAACTATTCTAAAACAAAAATTATTACATTCCACCCACACCAAAAAAAGTCTCTCAATATATCCTTTTCATACAATAACACCAAAATTGATACTGTACACGAATTTAATCTGCTGGGTTTAGTCATAGATACTAATGTAAACTGGAAAGCCCACGTACAAAAAGTTAGAAGTAAACTCTCAAAATTTTCGTATGCTCTTCGCGAAGTTAAAAAATCAACAAACTTTAAAACAGCACTCGCCACTTATTACGCGTACGCATACTCGTGGCTTTGCTACGGTGTTACACTATGGGGATATAGCACGGACGCACCTTCACTATTTTTATTACAAAAAAAGCTTATACGCATTCTACTCAACATAGAAGTAACTGACAGCTGCAAGCCACACTTTAAAGAACATGAAGTCTTAACTCTCCCTTGCATATACATACTGGAATGTTGTAAATTTGTAAGGAAACACCAAGAATTGTACACAAAAAGAGAAGATAAACAACTAAAATACTCACTACGGCACAAAAAGAGACTAAACCTACCAACGTCTAAACTAAATATACACTCAACAAGTCCTTATGTCATGTCTATAAAACTTTATAATAAACTACCGGAGGCAATTAAAAACGAACAAAAATTTAAACCTTTCATAAACAAAACAAAGACATTCCTAGTCCATAAATGTTATTATACCGTAAATGAATTCCTAAATGATAAAATTTCTCCATAATTAAAATAAATCAAACCAGTTCAAATCTAATATACCTATCGTTATAGTATTAATGTAATTTGTAACAATAAAATATTGATGCCGACATATTATGAATACAATTTATGTACAAGAATTAAAAAAAAAAAAAAAAAAAAAAAACATAAAAACATAATTATAATACATATTAGAAATAATTTATACAACAAAATTTAATAATACAATCATAATTAAATTATGTTAGTAACAAAACAGTAAATGTGATATTAGTTTATAGATTGATAATGTAATCACAATTTTAACAATAATATTTACACACAATTTTAATATACTTAACATGAATAATATATATATATATATGCCAAAATTCCAATATAATCTATTTAATTTATTAAATCTCTCAATTAATTATAGTTTATTTAATAATTAAGAATCAAAATGCGCAGTTCAGTGTAACTCGGTAATTGACTAAAACAAAGCATAAATTGATATTTATTATGAAATTAACATATCTCTAGAATATGATATTAATGTATCTGAATAGTTTATATTTCCTCTCTCCTACGTTGCTGTGCCCGACAGGGTCCATAATGAACTGTCATATTATTTAAGTTACCACCTAAGCCTACATTGTGGAACGCAATAAACAATTGAGTATTGAGTATTGAGCCACAAGAGCAAGTAATAAGTTGTTGGATGTAGGGCGTCGCGCTACATCTCCCGATGTCTTATCGGCGCTGTTCTATTTGTGTCACTAACTAACATTCGGCACTTCTGCTGATCGAACTGTCCACCGATGCGATGTCGACTCGGAAACTTTATGACTTGTTAGAAATAATACTGTTTGGAATACAATATGTGTTCATATTGGATCTTACTGAGTCGCAGCTACATAATCTACAGTTTGAGAGTGTAGAAATATTGTTTCAGACTTTAATGTATTATATTATTGTTGGTTTTCTATGTTATCTTTTATCCGTTTAGGTTATAATACACTGGTGAAATAGTATAGTGGTTAGTGAGTTTATTAAAATTACCTTACTGACATACAAGTTAGTTGATTAGTTGAAACCAATAAGACGATACCTGCAATAAGCTCGCGTCCAATTTAACTTATAAATATGCTTGTTAAGAACATTTGGAAAGATTTTCACTTTATATATAATATTGCATAGATCGATATTCAAGGAACATCGGATGTGCCGGAGATCTTGAGTCATTGCCACTCACGACATTAAGGGTCTCTCTATTGTTTCGACTTATAGTGGTTAATAATTCCTCGAGACTGTAGCTTGCACGCTCTACATCCGCTATTTCCTATCTATAACCCACCTCTCTCTCATTTTACTTAATTTTCTAACACCTTTTAGAACATTGTACCTTATCAGAGGAACTCGAAAGAAAAGGAAAAGGAAGAGGAAGAGAGAGGAAAAAGTTAGGGTGGGCAATCCGGGGGTACATGTCAGGGTCCTCTCTTTCCAATTATTTCAATAATATTTTCTTAAGACAGCCCACGTTTAGCCCATGGCACCCATAAAAAATCGATAGTAAACAACGCCAGTACCGCGAGCATGACCTATTATTTAATGTAACTAAACAGCTATGTATTAACAAGTTGACAATTAGTTATCAAACAGTTATTAATTTAAGCATTGTTAATTATTGAACGCGCACTAATAATCGTTAAACTAAATCAGTAATCGGGTTGTTCCGGTGTCATCCGATGACGTTTCATCCTACACTGTTTTTTTTTCTAACTCGACCTATTTACTTTCCATACTCAACCGACAGCAAAGTAGCAGCGATAGCTCAGTGGGGAGACCAACAGACTACAATGCAGTGGGTCTCGGGTTCGAATCCACGTCGCGCAATTCTGACTTTCGGAAGTTATATGACTTTTCGAAATTATGTGCTTATTTATTGATAATTATCGCCTGCTCCGTGCCTTGGAGAAGCACGTTAAGCCGTCGGTCTCGGCTGCCATGAACATCTATGACAGTCGTTATTGGAAACGTCAGTACCCTCTAATATCCTGACACTGGTCTAGCCTTAGGGTATCGTTAGCCTTCGGGTTGCGGAGGTCAGGTGGCAGCCGCTCTGTGTAGAAACTGATATCCAGTCAAATCCGGTTAGACTAGAAAAGACGACCCCAAGTGACTTGGGAATAATAAAGGCTAAGAGAGAAGAGACTCAACCGACAGCAATTATTACATTTTTAATTCTTTATTCATTCTGAAAGTATTCCTAGCTCAACCGATTACGAAATTACCCAAAAGCTCTAAGGTTTGGGTGACGATCTGAACAAAAATGACTGTTTTCGTAATCTATATCTATACTATTATTATAAAAAGGAAAGATTTGTTCAAACGACTTTAAAATTTTTCACCATTTGAAATCTTTATTATCACCGAGTACCTAACATAGGCTATTTTTTTTAATTCTGTTATTGACCTAGCCTACCTTTACAAAGTCAAGGGTTATTTTGCTATCCATGTATGTATGTATCTTATGTGGGGGCCAGTCAGTGCAGACCGGCGACACTTCGACTCAGTGGGATCTTTTGTATCGACACTCTCCCAATAACGACTGCCATAGATGTTCATGGCAGCCGGGACCGACGGCTTAACGTGCTCTCCGAGGCACGGAGCAGGCGATAATTGTCAATCAATGCGCACATAGTTTCGAAAAGTCATAAAACTTCCGAAAGTCAGAGGTGCGCGACGTGGGTTCAAACCCGAGACCCTCTGCATTGCAGTCTGTTGGTCTGCCCATCTGCTATCTGCTTTCTGATCTTTTGCTATCCATACTTTTTCCGGTAATATTTGCCACGGGTAGAGTAAGGAACGCATTTCGGTTGAATAACGAAAAAAATATAATAATAATGTAATCGGATCAATTAGGCATACTAGGTTAGGATGAGTAAAGAAATAGGATGTGACGTCATAGGATGAATACGAAACAACCCCAGTAATTACCTGTAGTAGTTATGCAATCATTAATCACACTGTTGTGGTTTTTAAACGTGCATTTATTTGTTAGCATGTGCTTGTAATTATATATTATTATTTTAGACCGTACATTCTGTATTTGCGTAGTGGTTTAAGTGGTCGCCTCGCCGCTGCCACTGCGCCGAGTGTTGTCGGTTCGAATCCCACACGAGACTAAAATTTGTGTGATCCACAAATGGTTGTTCCGGGTCTGACTGTTCTTTGTGTCTGTTGTTCGAATGCTTGTAATATCCCTCTGACATAGAAACTATTCCTAGTGCGGGAGTTGTCTTTTTATATGGAAATGGTAATTTGTCACAAATCAGCATTTTACCACTAGGAGTCTTACAAATGGTTAAACATATGTTTAAAAACCATCTCGTTGCTGGCCCGGTTCTCTTCTTAGTATGAGAAGGTAAGCCTTAGCCCACCATGCTGAAATCACAGCGGTATATCATACTTCTCTTCTATACATTTAGACTCATGTTTTCCTGATGTTTCTTCTCAGACATGCAGGTTTCCTCGCAATATTTTCAGTGGTCATTATAACAAGCTATAATTAATAATTTAACACGCATCATGGAAATTAAATCTTGAAATATCACAGGGATATGATTCTAGGTCTTGCATGGTAGTTCAACGGTGTCCCAACTAGCTAATGATAGATTATTTTCAATATAATTAAGATAAGGTGTACATGTCAGTTTTTTTATATTACCAAGGCATCGAACCTTCATAGTATGAGGATCACATCTCGAGTATGAGCTATATTAGGTCTCTTCTAATGTTGCCCCTTAGAAACTGATTATAGAGGCAAAGTCACGAAGAACATTTTGTAAAAGAATGTTGCTATAATATTTTCTACGGCATATTTGCCATCTCAAGGAAGAATGGTGCGTGGATGGCTTCATCGTGAGTGTTTGAGTTGTCTGCAGTCTAACAATGCGGTTTTAAATATAATAAATACATTACTTAAAACAATTATTATAAATTTACTATATATTTTACATTGATATTATAAATTTACCTTTACTCAAATTTAAAAGTGCTGCTAAAAGTCAGCTTATCCAGAAGGGCTATTATTCAATCAATGATTACTTAAATGATAAAAACTCATGGAACTAGTTGCTTGTTTCATACAGGATTCAAACAATGTATATATTATACTACAATGTATATATGGTACTTCATGTTTATTTTGTGATGTTAAAGTATCTTTCTTTTCTTTTAAACAAACGTTATAAGTATTAACGTCAATTTTGTTTTAGCTACATTTAGTCACAAACTATCTTTTCATGTCACAAAGTGTAAGTGTATGCGTCCTCATGCCATACTGTATATTACAAATGGCTACCTACTGATAAATATGATTTGAAACCTCAAATGCTTCTTACATAATATTATTCACTTTTTCTTTATTTTTAGAATTTAGTTTTATATGGACAGTGACATATGGCAAAATGACTGCAACACCTGGTACATAAATGAGTTGTAAAATACTGAAATAATAAGTTGACGGCGATTTAAAAGAGTGGCCTTGAGTTTCTTGCAGGTATCTTCTCATAGGCTCAACCTTTAGCCTGAACCTTGCAACTAACATAAATGTAAATTCAGTAAATGTTATAAACTCACTAACCCCTTTGACGTTACGTGACGATATGTGTTACAAAAAAGTCCGTAGCAATTAATAAGAGCGTCGGGTGAAAATCTGGAGCACGTTGTTTGTTATACCCGGCTCGTCGCGCTGACAGCTGAATCTAAGTCACTGTTTACTGACAAGAGAGAGGGACGAAGCTAGCAAGAGACACGTACAATACTATACTCCAAGCAAACACAAAATAAGTACATAACACACTTCTGTAGTAGTAATACAATAATACTTTCCAGTATTTCTTTCGTTTTATTTGTATCTCGGTGACTTCGACCAATAGGTATGCAGACTCTAGCAGGCTGTGTCAAAGACGAGTCAAAGTCAAAAGTCTTCTATCCGTTTAGGTCACAAAGTAAAACTTATGAAGGTCAAAGTTTACGAGTAAGAGTGTATGTCAGTTGCTCTAGCAACTGACATACACTCTTACTCGTAAACTTTCTCGTACGCTGAACCCTTCGCTTAATCTATTAAGCGAAGGGTTCAGCGTACGAGAAGACATGCAAGAAACTCCCTACCACTCTTTTAAATCACCGTTAAATTATAGCTTTGGTATTTTATATAACTTAATAAAATTAGAAATAAAATAAACAGTAAATAGTAACATTAATAGGATGAAGTAATTTAGGTTCTGTATTAATATTGATTAATGGCAATTTATAATGAACAGTAGTAGCATTACATGTGCAGGAAATATTACAGTGATCAAGTGAACACAATCAGAATAAACAATCACTATTTATTACCTTACTCTTATAGTCAGATAGACAGATGAACTGGATGACAATTCAACACGACTGGAGAGATCACGCGTATGACTAACGCCTTTATACGCTTTCCGAGCCAGGAGGGTGATAAATCGCCAACTACCTAGTAGCGATAGCTCAGTGGGGAGACCAACAGACTGCAATGCAGAGGGTCTCGGGTTCGAACCCACGTCGCGCACCTATGACTTTCGGAAGTTATATGACTTTTCGAAATTATGTGCGAATTGATTGACAATTATCGCCTGCTCCGTGCCTCGGAGAGCACGTTAAGCTGTCGGTCCCGGCTGCCATGAACATCTATGGCAGTCGTTATTGGGAGAGTGTCGACACAAAAGATCCCACTGGGTCGAAGTGTCGCCGGTCTGCACTGACTGGCTCTCACATAAAATACATACATACCTAACTTCGGACTGTTACTGATACCTTTTTGACAGAAAATCTAAATAACTAATTCCTTGTCCCTGGATCAAACACAGGATTATATGATCCGCAGCTATAAACCAGCCACTTGACCGTTGAGGTCAATTCGACTGGCCATGGATACCTAGCTTCCCTCTAATGACATAATTATACAGATTGCAATGTTCTTACGAAGTTTCAAGTTCTGTAACTGCATAGAACAAGTATTAACTGTTAGTAATTAGTGTGTCAGCATCGTGTTGACACTTCTGAACTACTCCAATGTACGGGTCAATAAGGACTTTGAGTTCTATGTGATTTGAAACAAGTATCTATTTCGAGAAACATATAGTACTGGAAGACTATCGTTGATGCAGTGACATAAGTTTATCCCTGAAGTGATCGGTGAGGACATACTGGGTTTTAATGCCTAGTCAGAGAAACATGATCTATTTCAAAAGCTGCAGAACGGAGTGTGGCAATGTAATGCATTCCTTGAACGACAAAGGACTCGTCCCTAACAAGTGCTATTTAAAAAATATAGCTTGCGATATCTGTGTATGTGCTAGCCTTTCAGGAACATGCAGACATGAGTGTATGTATGTATATAATAATAATATCAGCCCTGTATTAAACTGTCCCACTGCTGGGCACGGACCTCTTTTCACTGTGAAAAGGGTTAGGCCATAGTCCACCACGCTGGCCTAGTGCGGGTTGGCAGACTTCACGTATCTTCGAGAACATTATGGAGAACTCTCAGACATGCAGTTTTCCTCACGATGTTTTCCTTCACCGTTAAAGCGAGCGATAATTAACTATTTAATACGCATATAACTTCGATAAGTCAGAGATGCGCGCCTTGGGATCGAACTCGAGACCTCTGCGTGGCAGTCTAACGGTTTCCCACTAGGCAATCGCTGTTATCTAGGTTATCGCTGTTATCTATCTGTATGTATGTACATTTATTATATTTATTTTAGGGAAGCTTACAGACTAATATAAACATATTAAACAGAATTTAAAAAAATTGCTAATACCAGGCTGCCACATAGAGTTCCAAATTAAGTGTTTGATTAAATTACAGCAGTTGTGCATATAAATCTAAAAAAGACAAAAGCAAATAATGAGGAACAAATATAAAGAAAAATTAATGAAAATAAGTCATTTGAGGTATTCTTAAACATAACATGTATTTAGTTTTTATACCAATGTGGGGGCAAGTAAGCAATCAATCGATAGCAAGGCGTTGCCAATGGATTCTTGGAATCTCAACTGGAAAAATATTATTACGCTACCAGCGTAATAAATAAAGACTTAGAGCTTAGCACCTTCGTAAGGCGCCCTCTGGAACATAATGCATAGCTCAATAGCTGCGATCTGCAATAGACAGGCTGGTTCAGAATTGCCGTTATTTGTAAAAAAGATATTGGGTGCCAAACTGTCCAGAGGATGCCTCGCGCTAAGGCGAAATAAGTATCCACGCACTTTTGTTTCCGAAGCATAATACTGCAAGTTAGGGAATGTACAGATCCCACAACGCGGCTGTCCCTTTTCAGAGGAGTTCGGTAATGTCAATCTTTTTATGATGGGCAATCGCACTTCCTAATTATTTTATTACAGAGAATTGCCGCCAAGTATTTCGCTTCTATTTATATGTGTAATTTTTATTCGCGCATGGATTGAACGCGAAGTTTGTCGAAGGAAACACTTAGATCATAGCACCTGCGATTACATTGATGTAGTATATATTTATCATTAAATCTCGAGCCCTGTGTCGTATCTTAAATAATACTAAAGTCTTAGTTCAACAAATACAAGTAGCGAGATCTAAATAGTCGGCAGCCATATTGAATTGTCTATAAATTATGTTCAACGCCGTTCCAAATGCTACGCGACGGGTTTAATTGAATTCAATGAATATTCATTAATTGTTTGTATTTCTGAAACAAGAATTTAATTTATTAACACAGTATATTATTAATCTTGAGCACAATTATATTATTTATATTAATTAAATAATTATTAATAAAGGCAACGAAATAATTTTAATAATTTTAATGAAAATACGAAATGAATCATTATGCTTTGTTGGTCTACTTACGCAAGCGTAAGTGTATGTGCATCACGGTTGAGATACTTTATTTATCTATTTTATTTAGACCAAGATTCAGTTCCTGTTTTGGTCAGTGTTTAAGAATATCTGTAGCATTTTAAGAAAATCTAAGTACTACTAATATTTTATTTCAAGCGTGTTAACTATAGGAAGAAAGCGATTAAGCCTATTGCAAGCATTATATTTCATATAGAAGAAAGATGCATATAGGATCATGCAACTAGTATGTTACATGAATAATGTGAGCCTCGATTTCAAATTATATATTTTATTTTTATTTATTAATAAAAGAACATCAAACAATCATAATAAAAAAAACAAACAACAGAATCAACTTAATACTGTGTACTAATGTAACCCACGGCGATGTTCACAGGTTACCATTCGATTACAAATATAAGACGCTAGGAAAGTGACCATACAAGTACGACAATTAAAAAAAAATACGAACATAGATAATAAATATACAAAAATATATAACATTGCAAAGAAAAGAGGAATAAATAACAAAAATAAATTCTGTGTAAGTTGAGTTCAGTGTCTCATATACAAGTTTACGATTATATTATTATATTGATTGGCTTAATCTTAGAAAAGTATTAACAAGTTTATCCTTTAATACTCCGACTACCATTTATTAAACCAAGCATTCCGTACAATCCATAAGTACTTTTCAAATACAAATAATTGCTTTTATGTATGCCGTTTTTATAATGCCGTATAGAATAAAGAACATTTTTATTTATGAAAGGAAATAAATGATAATAGGTATACATATATTATATACTTAACAGGCATTTAAAAGAGAAGAAAAGAGGAAGATTTAGTTCGCCTCTCTATATATTGTATTAATAATAAATTACAATTAAATATTTCAAAGTGCTTTGCTATATCGTTTACAAAAAACAAAAACAAGATTTTTGAGAATTACAACATTAATAAATCCATTTTGTCAAAAATTTCTGTTGTCCGAGACCTTGGGGTACTGCTGGATAGCAAACTACATCTAGATCAACATATTGACGCTATAACTAAAAAAGCATATAGTATGTATGGCTTTGTGATGCGATCTTCGATTGACTTTAAGCATGCAAGTACATACATTTATTTGTACAAACTTGGTCAGATAACAACTGGACTATGCTGTAGTCATATGGAACTCTTATTACAACAAATATGTTGAGAGTCTGGAGATGGTTCCAGGCAAATTTCTCAAATCTACGCATTACCGGTGTTTCCACAATTCCCTTTCGTATGACTACTTACTTAATAAAATTAAAATAATGAGCCTGAAGCCTAGACGACTGTTTTTAGAAACTATGTTTATTTTTGATTTATGCAGTAACAGATATGACTGTAGAGACCTAATTAACAAGATATATTATCTAGTACCCAGAACTATTGTTACACGAGAGGTGCAATATCGTCCCTTTTTTGCTGTATCATCGTGTAAAACTAATGCTGGATTCCGCGCACCTATACGACGTATATGTACAAAATACAATGAGCTTTTCACTAAACTGGATGTGTTTAGTAGGCCTGCTAGTAAATTTCGCTATATATTAAAAAGAGATATTGAAGAAACTGAGTTACAAATGTAAGAAACGTTGTGTAAAATTCAAAATTTTAATTCATATTTTGTTTGATTTTTGCAAAATTGTCATAAATATAATTATGTTAGCTGTGAATAACGGTGTAGGTTGCACATTTAATCAAACTTTATTTAAAATGTATTAGTAATAAGAACATAATTTGTAACTGTTTGTTATTCCAAATAAAAAAATAAAGAACGAGAATTTACTAGTATCCACAGAAAAAGCCAAACTCTAAACATTTTCAATTTAGCAACATTTCCAATGATACAAACTACTTTTTTACAAAGTTTACGTTTTGTGGTCAGCCAGTACATTTGGAGGGTAGTCCGTGCGAGTAACTAGTAAAGTTGTAACCCTTTAAACGGACAGAATGGCTTTAGTTTGGCACTTGCAAGATCTATACTGCCTTCTGAGCAACGAAACCGCCTGTTGTCTTTATTTATCTAACTTTGACAGTTTCGGAACGAACTGCCTTTGTGATAACATTGCAGTTGTATGGATTGATTGTATTGAATCATTTGAGCTCCTGCTTGTATTTACATTGATTATAATTATTTTACAAATATATACAGGTGTCCGTTAATTAATGGATAACCTAAAAATGTCTTATAGTAGAACTCATAGCCGTTCAGAAAAAAAGGTGTATATAGGTATGTTAAAAAAGTGCAATAGCTAGTCATACTTTTGACCGTCTATTTGTATTAAATTTCGTACACGAAACACTCCGTATTCGACAATCAAAAATATGAATACGAGTTTGTTGCTTCTTATCTTATCTTAGCCCTGTATTAAACAGTCCGACTGCTGGGCACGGACCTCTTCTTACTGTGAGAAGGGTTAGGCCATAGTCCACTACGCTGGCCTAGTGCAGGTTGGCAGACTTCACATATCTTCGAGAAGATTATGAAAAACTCTCAGACACGCAGGTTTCTTCACGATGTTTTCCTTCACCGTTAAAACAAGCGACAATTAACTATTTAATATGCATATAACTACGAAAAGTCAGAGATGCGCGCCTTGGGGATCGTTTCAAACTCAAGACCTCTGCGTGGCAGTCCAACGGTTTCTCACTAAGCTATCGCTATATGAGAAGACACAATATACAATATACATATAACATTGGAAATTCTGTATACTTTATCAATACGACGTTAAATAAACGAGATCGTAAAATTTACCAACTTCACTAATGTATGCCACATTAAATCACTCGCGTATACGCAAATACACTTAAGCCGAATGTATTAGCGAAATTTCGTCGCGAAGAGCTTTGAGAGCGCGCAAATTTATATGCTTACTTATTTGTGAATTCTTCATAACTTACTGAGAATACTTCATCAAGTTACGTGGAGAGCAACGTGGAGAGGAAGGGAGATACAGCCACGGTGTGAATTAATTATACGCGCGCCAAGAGTGCCGTGAGAATAGTTTTAACTTTTAATCTCTATTCACATATACTTCCTTAATTGAACGTACATAATTGAGCCGTTATTTAATTTTCTGTGAAGTTTGCCTGGGAAGTTTTTAAATGGCGCATGATTTCAGTTATGTTCTGAAACAAGCGACTTGTCTGAATACGAGAGAAAAATATTTACCAATGTTCCAAAAACACTCTCTATTTTATTGAATAAGTAGTTACGTGCCTGTATACTCGGAAAGGGTAGAAAGAGGCGTAGTGCACTCACATTTAGCCAATTATGATTTAAGTCCTCACGTAGTTGAAGGCGAGCTTAATGCCGTCTACCAGAGACACAGTAATTGACTCCGTGCTAACGCTGAGTATATCCTAACAGAAAACCCAATAAATTTGCTCGACTCTGGAATCGAAACTGGGACCACACGATCTGCCACAAACCCAACGAGGCAGTTCTTAAGGAATAAGTAGGTCCTTACAAATAACTAGATGTTATTTCTGTGCAGTGCTCGCGGGAGAGACCACGGAGCTCTCGAGCCGCGCAACGCTCGCTGAACCCACGCCTACTAAACTTCCAAGTACGTCTTCTAATAATAAATAAACAAAATCGCTACAATAAGATCTCAAATATGACAAAAACCATCATAAGATGTAACCCAATACCGTAAAAGAACTCAGAGTGTAAATTCCACTCTGAACAATTCACCAACGTTATTGAAATAATAACCTACCAAATACAATTTTTAATAAAAATCTTGCAACAATTAAAAAATTTCAACGAATGAAAAAGAGATCTTATTCTAGCGGCAAATAGTTATTTCACAATTGCTAATACACGTTGCACGTAAATTGATGTCCAGCACTAACCCCTACACGAAACCGTCGCACAACATGACCGAGCAAGCAAACCGTTTACAAAATAAACCCCGCCTTTTAAACGTGGACGCTCAATAAATGAAAAAACATTATAACTGGCGTATTTCCAATAGGTGCAACACCCTAGCACAATGTAGATCCTATCGCAGCCATCCCATTTTCGATAAAGAACATTTCACATTTATTTATTCTGTTGTCAACACCAATCGAACCGAAATTTGAAAATGGAATGTGATTCCATTGTTTTTGATGGTTTTTTTTCGTTTGTAAGTGATGCCAGCATGTGCCGTATATAATTAGTTTTTGTTTATTTTAAGTGATTAAAATGTTAAAAAGATTTTATTGGTGTTAGAAAACAAAATACACATACGTACATTTTCTATTTGTGTAATTTCTTCAAAATACATTATCATTAGTCTGTTACTCATTGTGCTGGGAGGAAAGTCTTAATTTTACGAAAATTATGATTGAATAAATAAATTTCGATGAATAGACATGAAAAATTGTTAATTTCACTTCACAATAATGACTACAACATATTTAAAAATATGAGAAAATTCCTCTGTAATGAAGTTCTTAACCGCCCCCGCAACTAGGCTGGGGGTTTGGCGGTGGGAAACTTTTAATGGGCTCGCTAACAGACTGCTGAAAAAGGATTAAGATGCGAAGTGTAATTTCTTGTAAGTCACTGCGTAGTGACCAAATAATGATACAATTCATTACTCGGAAAAATGGCAAACGGTTCATAACTAAAGAACCTTCTTTTTCGTTTTATTACCGGTATTTAAGCTATTGAAGTACTCTACTTAGGTATTATATGAAAACCGTATTGCTTAACTTGTTCATAAATACGGTTTTCACATAATACCTAACTACAGTATTTAGCTGTTATTGACTTAGTCCATTTCCGAAACATTGTTTTCAGCTTATGGCTAATTCTCAATTATAGCAGAGTAAGCCTGGCGGAAAAATTGGTATATTAAGGTTATGTCAGCCCGACATGGCCTTCAGTCTAAACGAAGTTATCTACAATATTGGTAAAAGTAATCAGAAGTAAGTTATCGATAGCAAAAATAAGTACCTATATATAAATAGTAAAGTAATTGTTTATAGCCAACAAAGTTCCCAGCGGAGTTTCTGAAACGTGTTCATAGATATCGCAAATTTCAAATTAGTTACTTTAATTAATCCAAAACAAAATTAACTCAGAAAATATTATTATAAGTATTTTACGCAAATTTTCACATTGGATACAAAGTATCAGTAATTAAATACAACATACGTTAATCTTCAATTTATTCGTAAAATAGATTCAGTTAAATAAAAACAATATTATTGCATGTGGGAATTTCATCCCGGAGTACCTACTCATTACAGTAAAAATAAGTCATTAACATAAAATATTAGATGGGCAGATTCAGGAAATTCCGTTTATTTTTTATTTAAAAATCACATCCATATATTATTACTGGTATTCGATATGTCATAAACCAACTTAAGAAGTATCTTCTCATACATTAGTATTGTCTATTACGTCGCGATTGCGTCGCAACATCTCTTGGCGCTTTATGAACCAAGTCGTGAACATTCTTTTGAATTTCCTCCTATTTCTGAAGTGAAACTAGTTCCACGGAGTGCCCAGAGCACCTGCGCTAAAGACGGCTATTTCGGTGCCTATATATACCTCTGAAGGTGTAGCTATTCTTTTAGACTTGATGCGAAAGCTTTCCATCTTCAAAGTGTCAAGGTATTCTTTGATATGCGAGAGGAAATACCTACATATACCTGTTTGAAAATTGAATATAGTTAGATCTTAGAGATATTTACATGTCTATCTGGGACATAGATAAATAATGAAAGCTTGTCTGTCACACGCAATATTTGCGTCCATTATTTGAAACACTTAATAAAAGATACTTTACTTACTTTAACAATTTAACTTCTAAATAACACGCTTTTTCGCGTACAATAGTTTGGAAACGTCAGTCCGCATATTCTTAATTATATCTCAAATATATTTTTACCCAGAATTTATACAGAACTAATCCTAATTCATAATTATCTAAACAATCTTTATTTTTCATTTTTACCTAGAAATTCCATTCGTAACAACAGGATTTTTAACAAAAAATGAATATCACGGAATCGTTCATTACTGGCTGGTTTTATCAATGTTATTTCAAACTCATTTGTAGAATAAACCTTGTGACGTCATCGCGTTATCGCGGTTTTTCAGAAATGGCGGGAATTAAACAAAAGAGACATTTTGGGGACAGGGTCGTTCGTTTTCAAATACTAAACACAATTATGTTATTCTGTTTCTGACGTGTTTATTGCCAGAAGTAAGGGTACGCCGAGTATTTTTTGCATGCTACGGGCCTTCAGAATGATTACGCTTTTGGGAAATTATGTATAAGCCTTTGTGAAGTTTCGGTACACAGCTGTACTATGCTACCTGCGATTCTGATTTCAGTTTTTGTGTTTCATAAAGGTTGTATCTTTCATTTATTATTAATTTCTGGATTTGTACGAGTATATCTACATAGATGTCCATTTCCGGAAAACTTGTCTTCAAAATTGTCCAAAACAACATAATCATGTGTTCTTGCTAAAAACTAGATATATAATAACGCATCGAGTGAAAATAATAAAAATCATATAATGTGCTAAACTAAATTGTTTCAATTGAAAAGGTTTCTTATACACTAAATTATTGTTGTTTAAATTGTTAAATGTGAAGATTCTGGTTAACAAACAAACGATTTAAAGATATGGCTATACCGAACTGTTGTTGTTACTCCTTTAGAAATTTCCTGTTGAAGAACGGAATTTTCAGTTCACAAAATATTCCTTCATACGCAAAGCCAGATTACAAACTGGTGTGCAATCAGTGAATAAATGCGGCGGTTGGAGCGAGAACGATTGCACCTTGCGCGGTTCAACTACAATGGCGCGAGTCTTGAACGAGTGGGTACAAAATATTCGCTGTGATTTTTACAAGCGCAGTCATTACAGAACAAAATACTAAAGTATCGTTCTCCCAGCTCGTTATTTTAAAAATATGTATGAATTGAAATACTTTCTATAACAATCTGATATTGCTTGCTATGATTTATTCAAAAGTATCTGTAGATTCTATCCACAATTTTAGTCTGTGTACCTCACACGGTAACGGTATACTTTTGCATCTTATGTATGATATATACCTTTTTTTTAATGCATGATATACCCGGCAGTAACATAATTAGTAAGATATTTCTACTGATATGTTTTACCGTGAAGTGTCAGCTTACATCGGGATGTGACTTAAAATAAACGCAAATTTATTAGCTATTAGTAATACTTATTAATTCAGAAAATATTTACTAGGCTGAATAATGTAAAACTTAAAACTCGTATTGTAACAGGTATAGCTACATCAAAATTTGAATATTTTGGCCAATTAACCAAAATACTCAAATACGCGTGTAAAATGTTAATACAAAACGTTGCGAGGTTGTGTGGATTTAGTTTAACTTCCAGTTTGCAACGTTTATATCTTAAGCTGCACAATGTTGATGCAGATATTTAACATAATTCAGGAGTCGACTATTGTAGTTTAAAATGTAAACTCTGCTAGTTTTAAAGACCGTGTCTATACAGTTGGCTAATATAAAACCCAGAAACAGTTATAAAATGTGTCTGTATGTAAAACACCACTGCCTAGCTAGGCATGTCTCAAAATTTGTGTATTATCATGGAAACTTATAATATATGATTGGTAATCATAATACAATCTATAAAACTGTTAAACTCACATGTATCATTCGAGTTTGCCTGACTAATTTCGAACACAACCGGGTTTAACTATGAGAGCGACAGAGTCAGTTGTCTCTAACAATATAGATTTTAATGACAATTTTGATGTAAGTTACTAAATAATATTGTTTTCTATTTTATCATTGTACTGTAACATAAAGATTTTCACGTCTCAATAGCAAAATGTACAAGGATTTTTGGCAAATAAACTAATATATTCTATTCTGTCGGTCTAGGACGTATATAAGTTGGTATAGTTCTAGATCAGAGGTAAATGTAACATGTGATGTGTGTGTATGTACAGAGTGCGACCGCACGTTCGTGAGCCGCAACGGCGCGAGCAACGGCACGTTCCACGCGCCCGAGCTGGTGAACCCCAACAACCGCAGCCGGCAGTGCCTCTACACGTTCCTCGCTGCGCCCGGCCAGCGGGTCCTCGTCGAGTTGCGCACATTCGATCTACGGGGAAAACCACCAGAGTAAGACTATACTTTACATTTTATATGTCTCTTAATAACATTTGTAGGGTACGTGTACTGCCGTGGTAATTAAGAGAACAGTAAGTCAGAAAAGGCAGTTTTAGAAAACAGCGCGCAAAGATATTTTTACAATTTTTAGCGTTTGTGATAAAACTATATACTCGATTTTTATGTTCTATATGTCAAAAGAAAGGAAAAAATATGTTGTTTACAGTAGATAAGCATCACAAATCAGTAATTTTATAAAAATGGCCGTCAATGACTTACTGCCCTCTCGATTACCACGACAGCGCATCAGGGGTAGGTAATGTGTTTAAAACACGGTCACTCATATAGTTATATTTAATGTTGGAAATATACATGAAAACACTGAATAACATAATAAAACATAATAATGCTAGAACCGAAAATATCACGTATGTATGTATATATCACGCATGTATGCGAATCCAACTGCACGGATGCCGTAATGGTTTAAGTGGTCGCATCGCCACTAGCATTGCGCCGAGTGCTGTGGGTTCCAATCCCACACTCCCGTGTGATTTTATATTTTGTGTGATCCACAAATAGTTGTTCCGAGTCTGAATGTTCCTTGTGTCATTTATTTGAATGTTTGTAAAGTCCCACGCGACACAGGATCCATAAATAAAGAATGAGCTGCCTTTTTAAAAGAAAAGACGCATGATAACTATAACTTACTTAGACATGACAAATTTACTAACAATATTATAGAAGGAAAAATAGAGGCAAAGAGAAAAAGAGGAAGACCATAAAGAAAGTATACAGATTTACTGAAAGAAAAAGCAAATGTACACATATCGAGAATTGAAGGATTTGGCATCGAACTGAGAAAGATGGAAATTTCTACACCGACAAATGCATACCACTTAAATATTGGATGTATAGAGTTCACTATACACTAGTTACACTTATGAACGTGAAAAGGGACAGGGAGTTTTATTTATTTTAGTAGGGTATGTACATCTATTTCAAAGGTTGTCATTTATAGGTAGGTATAAAGCACGGTCATCAATAAAAATAAAAATCAGCAAGTCACGGATAATTGATATAATTATATTTAATGGTCTAATTATACATGAAAATTACTGATTAACACAACAATATAACATATCCATATTTTTGGCAACACTAAAACTACATATAAACCTTTAATAATTTATACACGCTGTTTAAGATCAACGTACATTATCGATAACATTGTTCTTAAAATTGTTTAAAATCTTTCTAAAGTGCTATAAAAAGTAAGAAGTTTATTTTTATGGCCTATTACAGTAATAACAAATGCCAAAAATTTTTAATTCATCTGTTTACTATATTGACCAGTGTAGCAGAGATAGCTCAGTGGGGAGACCAACAGACTGCAATGCAGAGGGTCTCGGGATCGAACCCACGTCGCGCATCTCAGAATTTCAGAAGTTATATGACTTTTCGAAATTATGTGCGTATTAATTGACAATTATCGCCTGCTCCGTGCCTCGGAGAGCACGTTAAGCCGTCGGTCCCGGCTGCCATTAATATCTATGGCAGTCGTTATTGGGAGAGTGTAGACACAAAAGATCCCACTGGGTCGAAGTGTCGCCGGTCTGCACTGACTGGCCCCCACATAAGATACATACTGACCAGTACTTTAGTTACAGGACCCCAAAAAAGATAGAGTTTGATTTACCGCTCACGCATAATACTCTACAATTTCAAATAATACACTACAATTAACTCAAACTATATCTAAGATACATCCAAGAGGTAGAAGCCTGATGACCTGTGACTCAGCTTTTTCTTACTCCTACCAGTCTCTCGCAAAGGAATGGGAGATGCTTTATCCGTATTGTGTTACCTACCTAATGTGACAAAGAGAAACTTAAAGAGAGAAAATAAATACTTAATATTACTTTTATGATATTATAGTTTTCTGTCAGGAAATTATCCATAACGTTACTTAATCTCCCACTTTTGTGAACCTACTCTCAGCAAGTCTTGCTGACTTGGAGTCTGATATAACTCGATAACGTTGTGTGAACAAAGATGCAGTTATTGGAAACAGAAGTTGTCAAGTTTGAAGTGTTTACTTTCAAACAATAAATATAACAAAGCAAGTCAAACAAACTCCTTCGACTCGTGTAGATATAAATATATCGCGCTTGCTATTGACATATTTTACTTTATTATTGTATTTACTGAACTGCTTTGTCTATTCTGTAAAAGATTGCAATTCACGGTTGAGTGGGACGATCGGGTTTCGATTCCCGAATGAGGCATTTGAAATGTATAGTTTTCAAACCATGTATACATAATTTAAATGTATACTGTTTTTACTGGTTTTAATAATCTATATATATAACTCTTCCGTTACTGAGTGACTGACAGACAACGCACAGCCGAAACTACTGAACGCAAGAAGCTGAAATTTGGCATATATGTTCCTTGGAGAGTGTAGGGGAGCACTAAGAAAGGATTTTTGGAAATTCCACCCTGAAGGGGGTGAAAGGCGTGAAACCCGATATTTACACGGGAACGGGACTTACGCGGGTGAAACCGCGGGAAAACTACTAGTATCAATATAAAATATCGACGACGATCTTAACGTCCTGGGTTCAATGCCCGGGTCATAAAAACTATTGCTTTTTCTGTTAGACAATTCTCAATAACAGTACGGTAGACGGCAAAAGACTAGTAGACCTGACTGCACGGATGGCGTAGTGGTTTATGTGATCGCCTCGCCACTGCCACTGTGCCGAGTGTAGTAGGTTCGAATCCCACACGGGACTAAAATTCGTGTGATCCACAAATGATAGTGTTCTTTGTATCCATTGTTAGAATGTTTGTACAGTCCTTCACGACACAGGATTTATTCTTAGTGCGGGAATAATCTCAAAAGAATAGAAAAGAATCGACGACGATCTTAAGGTCCTGAGTACGATGCCTGAGTCGGCTAAAATGCTAATGCTTTTTCTGACTCTTATTTTATTTATGACCTAAATTACTGGTAAAACTTAGTTTAAATACACCTTCGTCTGTTCCTTCAAGGATATACAACCTTGAGCTTATTGTTTGTTTGTTTTTTTCACAGTGGAGCCGCAGTGGGAGAGCTTCCAGCGTAAGTACTTTTATCCCTATCACCTCTCCTTTACAACATGAGACACAAACATGTTTGCCACCGATGCTATTATTTACTACTTAGAAATTAGGTCAAACTTTCCCGGGAAACCTTGACTTGTAAGATTCCTTGATGTATTCTGCCAAGCTCGAGCCGGAAAAATCGTTTTGTTAATGGCTTTCTGATCTAATATAAAGGGCAGTACGATTGTTTCTGATTAGATGTGATGGAATACGATATCGGCTTTGAGTAATTGTGTTTGTGGAATTGAGATATGGACGAAGTTAGTTGGGCCTTAGAACTTTGTTGGGAACTTAAGGTGACGTTGTAGGGGGGGAATAAACACAGGAATAAACGTTAGGGTCGGGAATGAACACGTGTGGAGATTTTTCTTTGTTTGATTGTCTTGTTAGTTCTATAGTATAAGTTAGCGCTTACGGAAAACAATGGGTTGGATTCCTAATTTATAAGGCATATATGTTTTCAGAAAATACATAAACCGATTATAACGCCTATATTGCCAATATTTTTTATTGTCTGCTTTGTTCGTCTATGGATCATAATTTCCTGGGTTTGATTCCCACTTTAAGTAATCTGTTATAGGCCTTTACCGTTAACAAAGCCTCAGTAACAGCACTGAGTCTGGCACCGAGCAGCATACAGCAGCATCCTTGCCCACTATAATAATGGGACCTTAAACATAGTAAACAATAATAATTAGAATTTTACTTACAGGCGGTTATGTCAATCTGTTTTCCTAAACCTAAATTTGGACTATATCCGTGTCGTTAATCTAAAATATTAATATTAAACACGATGTCCAAGAAACAGTGTCTTCGTCATCACCTTGATACTATAGAAATTTGCTCTTCTTTAGACATGTCGAAAGAGGCTTTAAAGAAGAGCTTATTTCACATACTGTTAAGTGAACTTCATGAATCCGCCATACATCCCACAGATGCATGCACGAGTACATGGACATATACTCGGAGATGGCGTCGCTGGAGGCTGGCGAGCTGGTCAACTCGGCGTTTGGCGGGCGCTACTGCGGGCCCATCCCGCCGCGCCGCCGCGTCTCGCTACACCGCGCGGTCGCACTCTCCTTCTACACAGACAAGATGTACACGCCACCCACGCTCTTCACAGGAACCTACCGCTTCATCAATGCATGTGAGTACATTATAAGTATATCGTAAAAGGAGGTTAAGTTAGTAGCAGTACTTCTTTTTAAATAATAATTTTGCTTATGTTACTCGGTGATAATTCAGCTTTCTAATGGCAAAGAATTTTTAAATCAGTTGTGTAGTTTTTGAGTTGAATCCTTACAAGCAAAAAAAACCAAAATCTAATTTTGCCTCTTTATTATATTAGTACTAGCTGTCCCGAGACAGACGTTGTTTAGTACACACGAAAAAAAAAATAACCCAATCTAAACAATCCTTGAATCCACATGAACACACACAATTTTTTTTTTATCAAAGTCTGTTCTGCCATTTAGTAGGAGTTCAGTGATATACACACGTACAGTAGAATTATATATATAAAGATAGACAGAATAGTCAACATAATGTGAGAGTTTCAACTGGTAAAGTGTAATGTAGTATTTAGTGACGGTGTGAATGCAACGGCAGCACTAGGGTAGAACGAGAGGAGCGGTCGCTCTAGGCACCAGATGGCATTACTAATTTAGAAATGTACCATAAGTTATACTAATTTAAAATATAATAGTGTATTCATGGGTAATATATTATATGCTTGAATAAGGCACTTAGTTATAAGCACTACTTATATCTTTGTAACACCTTATGTACACTTGTTGACAATAAATGATTTGGCGTCCCTTGCCATCTGGCCCCAAATGCTAAAAGCAATGACCAGCGTAAGTTTAGAGTGTGAAGTTGCAAATTTGGAAATTATTATCTATTTAACAAACCCGTACGGGTTCTATCGTGTAAACCTACTATATCGTACTCTACAGGAAATCAGGTCAAAAGTAATATCACTGTTACTGCGTTTTGTCTATCAAGTAAGGTTTTAAAAGGCTCACATAAGTACCTCACTGACTGACTGCTTCCTTTCGTTTTATCCCATCTATGATTGAAAAATAATCATTTAGGATTGCTAACGTACATATATTTAATGTTCCTCATAGCAAGCAAGCGATCATAGGCTATGTTAAGCGCTTATCATCAAACGGATCGTATGCTCCTTAGCCATCTTAAGTATAAGTAAAAAAATCGTGAACATTCTTGCATCAGTAGGTATATGAAAAAGTTGTTTCTAAAGACCACTCTCTCTAGAAGTACAAGTCGAAAAGTAAAGATCTCGGCGAATATTATCTAACTAAATCAGTTAACTTAAATCAGCGATTATGTGCAGCTAAGGTTCTTGATTTCACTGTTCCGTGGCACAAATTATATTGAAATAGATCGCTCAATACACAGCAACAAAAGGAACGCACTCATACAAGTTTAAATTAAATGTTAGACAACATTAACTTACCTAATGCTTAAATAAACTATTATCATAGTTATGGCAAGAAAGGCAATTTTCACTTGTTACTAACTGTCTGCCTGAACTAAATTAATCCTGTGTATCAGCCGATGTTTTTTGTGAATGTGGACAATATATGCGCGTAAAACGATTTCGATTGAAATCGATATACATTTGGCCTAATACACCTTGACTATATTCGATGCCGATATAGGTATATGTTTGTGCATGTGTGTTTGCTTTGACCCTTTCTATTGATCCGACTATCTATTTTTATTTAATCTGTGTCCGCGGTGTGCGACATATAAAGTGAAAGAATGAAACAAAAGAGGTTTTAGATTGGATCGTAGCAAATGAAAAGACGTTTTTCCATATGGCAAGTTATATAAATATGCGATCATTGTTTAATATCCTATTGATAAAGAATGTATTACATATAACCGACCTACATAAAACACTAAAATTTTACTTAAATTTTCACTCGCGTAAATTTAGGTAAGGTTAGTAACAGTAATTTTTTCTAGATGAAAGGTACCCTATTTACTTTTCCGTTCCCCTATTCCCCAATTTCATGATGATAGGTCGAATAGCTAAGTAGTAAAAGCGTAACAAACAAACAAACTCACATTCGCATTTATAATATTAGTAGGATTGAGGATCACCAAAAAGTTTGCGTAATGTTATTACACCAACTTAAGTTTGGGCCTTGATTATTGTTCAGTAAAACATGTTAGGAAAGTATTTACACGGACGTACTCGTATATTGTTTGAACAATGGCGGTCAGGAGTGGCCGTCTAACTTTGGACTGTTCAAGTCCACGTAACTAATGCCTAGTCGAGCGGATCTGCCAAAAGTTCTACTCAATGTATTTGTATGATTACATTTGAAAATAACCGTTGTTTTCAGTTGAACTATAGGTTTATATTCATTTCAAAAAATATAAATGAAGTCTGCTTTGGTTGCGCAGCGGCAATAAATGCAACAGACTGCGCATAAGGTCTTGTTTTGATTCACAGATCGGGTAAAGTGCTACTTGACACTATAGACACTAAAAAAAAAATGGCAAAAACATCAGTAGCAGTAGACGCCATTTTGGATTGTGTTTAGTAAACATCAATAGAATTACCCCTTATAACCTGGAGTCTAATCTTAGACAAATGTGGCAAACTTATTTTTGCCTCCTCTTTTGGATATGGAGGCGTGGGACTATATATGTATGTAAATAAATTCTAAGCATAGGGACATCCAGCACTTTTACTGCAAGAGCAATTAAAATGACGTCATAATGAAAACGTATATTCATTCCACTATTTCTGCTTTCCAGCGGAATACGAAGTGGGCACCCCAGTACCGAACACATTGTGCTCGTTCATGATAGAGGCGAGCAAACGCAAGACGGGGTTCCTGCTGTCACCGACGTACCCAGGCATCTATCCAAAGGACATGACCTGCAACTACCTGTTCAGCGGCCAGCCGGGGCAAAGGATAAGGCTGGAGTTTCGCGATTTCGATCTGTTTTTCGGCGGTCCTCAGTGAGTAAATACATGATTATATTCTCAGTTCCTACCATTCCTTTCAGTTTTTAATAGAGTTGAAAATACTGTGAACTTGGCTGTTCAATAATCTTCTACAAGGCAATCACTTCGTCTTACTAATATTAGGACATTACCTCTATAATTACCAATGAACATAAAACTACTTCATTAATTACTTTTAATGACAAATCCAAATTATTATTCAATGATATTTGGCGTGTATAGTTGCTGACCTTAAAGTCAAGTATATTTAAAATTATTTGAAATGTCAGATAATTATAGTAAAATTAAAGTAATGCAGATTACGTAGGTTAATAACTGTACATGTGATAAGAGAAGCGGCACTATACATGTTATTAATAAAATAAGCAGACCTTTCCCAAATTTAAATTTATTTTCTAAACTGCTATTAGAATAAAATACTGGAGATACAAACTTAGATGCGACAAGTAATGGCAGTTTAAGTAGAAGCGTAGTATTAACACCAGACGTACTTAACTAAAAGACTTAGAAACAAAATCTTCCTTCAGATGTTTTATTATTGCTCGGAAGCAGCATCAAATTTCCTCTAAACAGCATTAAAGTTATTATTTTCCACTTAGTCTGATGCTTTTTGTACTCTCACTCTCATAGCTGGACTTGAAGATCACCAGTTCTAATCCAATCTCGTTGGTTTCCAGTTGTCCTTTCGACTGGGTGCGCGTGTACGACGGACCGGACAACACGTCGGCGGTGATCGGCACTTACTGCGGCCAGCAGCGGAACCTCGTGCTGTACTCCAGCGACGAGCGCCTCCTCGTCACGTTCTACACGCTGCCGCGCGCCGCCAGCACGCAAAACCGAGGGTTTAAGGGTATCTTCGAGTTCTCCGAGAGTTTTGTTAAGTTAGGTAAGTTTTCTTTCCTAAATATACTTAATACTTAAGTCTTTAACTTATCAATTAGCCGGGTAAAAAAAAAGCATGGGTGTCTGGGCAACAGAATCTGAGCGATGGCCAAGAAAGATCGATTCTCGGATAGGGTGAATTATTATTGGAACTTTCTGTTTTAAAATTCTCAGCAATAATGCGGTGTCTGGGATTTTTTTAAGTTTGATAAATGTCTCCGCCGCAATTATGAAGAGTAACACATAGGTGGCAAAGTTTGAATGTATATACATTATCTGGCTACCTCTCTGGGGCTAGATAACGCGATTCTAAAACCACCCTTCGGTTCCATCCCACCCGTTCATGATAGATTTTCAGTTATAATGTTACATGTAATATGATTGTTCTCAGATTTTATAAGTAAACACGACGCAGAGCACATTAGGGGCTCAGAGTGCGACCAGAAGATTCTTAGTAAAAAGGAATCGACGGGTTTCGTGTACCATCCAAATTATCCATTCCCCTATATACAAAAAGTTGTTTGTAGGTAAGTGTTATACTTTATTTACTATGCGATATAGCTGTACAGTAGTTTTAGCGATCATTTCGTCAATATTAATGCTCCTAGTAATATGGGTTTGATACCCAGATCGCCGTCCTCACGTTTGGAGATTACAAGTCCTTTGATTAAATATTTATCAAGCACACTCTGTGAGTTTAAATGTCCCGATGACGGCTGTGGCAATTTCACTAATACTAACAAATAATATGAAATTACACAATATTGCCGATAATATGAATATTTAGAAAATAAATTACGCACATTTGTTTCAGATATTTTATATATGGTATGCAAGATTCACAAAATTTGGAAAGGGTTCGACTGGAATTTCAGAACTTTTCTATACCGAAAGGAGATAATCCAAAACCAGAGTAAGTATACCAACAATTTTAATTAATAAAACCATACTTAATAAAGTATCTTCGTCCGTTTATAGGATTTATACGTATCCTAAATTTAGCGACTAATTAGAGCTCCGAGCGCATTGGGAACGCTAAAACATTATCCATATGGAGGTGCCTGACTCAATTTGTTTTACTATTTGAATTAAAAGGTTATATTATCCAAAATCTATATAACCCATTTACATAATATTGTCTTCTGTTTACGCGAATATTATTCATTGAAATTAAACTGCTATATACGGATTTTATCATTAAATCAATCAATCAATAAAGTGTCAAATAAACAACGCGATAGAATCTGTATATAGTAGTTTAATTTCAATAACCTATTTATTTTATCCACATAACATTATCGAATTTTCACATCAAGAAAGCAACCTTTCAAACTTGAAAGTAAGGATAACTTTTAAATTATATAAAATGAAGACATAATTTGTAATGAAACCGTTTTTTAAGTGCAGCCGTACGAGAGAAGTAGCGAGGTATCCTAATTTTTTTCATATCCATATTTAAAATTAATTAATTGCTCCCTTATTTTATAACCGATTTTGATACTATTTTACAAGAACAGTTGCGGTTGAATGCTATTTGCTGTTGTGAATAATATGATCTGTAAAATAAAACTAATAAATAGCAGTCAGGCGTTACGAAATTGGCGGTGTTACAACATTCGTTACTCGGATATCACGTAAAGCCGTTGATTTAATGCCTAAGTTCTTACTTTTACTATGAGAGTAAGGGAATAATAATAATGTCCTCCAGATAGAATTTCGGTCACGGCGGCCAATCTTATCGCAGACTGGCCATCTGCGCAGAAGATATTAGTGCACAAACACAAGCGAACTCCTTATTCTCAAACTCCCATGATCCGATGAGATGGCAATCCGACCGAATCATGCCCAGGAAAGATCAGGCGCAGGAACAACGGATTCACGTACTTTCCGAGGCACGGAGGTGTCTAACACCGCCAACTTAGTAACGCTGGTCTGGTATTAAACCCAATAACTTTTTATTGGCTCGGTTGGTAGCGGTAGCAGTAGCGGTATTCACATGCACAGCAGTCGCATTCACTAGCGCTGCGCCACGGAGGCAGTAATAGAGAGAGTGAGGGAAAAACAGTGCACTATAATACCTCCATCACAGACGGCTACATTACATTTACATTAAAGCATTGGACTGCACGAATTTTATAGTGGTTTAAGCGGTCGCCTCGTCACAGCCGTTGCACCTAGTGTGGACAAAAATTAGTGTGTTCCATAATTAGTTGTTCCGAGACTGAGTGTTCTTTGTAACGGACACATGCATGAATGTTTTTAAAGTTCCTCGTGACACGAGAATTATTCCTAGCGCGAGAGTTCTCTTTTCTACACCAAAAAAAATAAAACTATAGGAACTTATAATAAAATTGAAGAGAGGTAAATTCTGTACATTGAATATATTTACGAAATATCTATTGTGGGGTGATTGGTAATCGAAACTGATGCCAAACATGCAATCAGTAATTTTTTGTCTGTCTATCTGTCTGTCTGTCTGTCTGTCTGTATGTCCACGCATGGATCAAAAACTACTAAAGGGATTTTAATCAAACTTGGTACAGTTATAGTTCTGAATCTTGGGCAGGTTATATCGGAATCGAGGTATTCGTTCAGCCTATACTAATATTATAAAGCTGAAGAGTTTGTTTGTTTGGTTGAACGCTCTAATCGCAGAAACTACTAGTTCGAATTAAAAAAATATTTTAGTGTTAGATAGCCCATTTATCGAAAAAGGTTATATATATATAACATCACGCTACGACCAATAGAAGCGGAGCATCCACGAACAATTTTGCATAAACGGGGGCGTTTTAATTAACAGGGAAAATTCTCTTATGTGAAGCAGCCTAAGCGGCGCGGGTCAGCTAGTTAAAAATAAAGCAATATTTGATCGCCAAAACCTTCAAAAACCTTATTAAACATCTTCAAGATATATATATTATTATTATTATTATTATTATTATTATTATTTTTTTTTTTTTTCCAGTTCATGTCCAGATGGGTATCTGAAGGTGTACCTCCGCGGTCAGGAGGCGACCGACTCGTACGACAAACATGACGCGGAGCTGTGCGGCGAAGGCGTCAGTGGGCTCACCCCGTTCCCACCGCCGCTGTTGTCTGATGGACCGAGGCTTGTTATGGTGTTCAGCTCCGGAGAGTTGCAAGGCAGAGGCTTTAAAGCAAAATATACTTTCGAGACTGGTACGTATTATATATCTATACTTATGATTATCTAGAAGAGAATCTATTTGGATCTTTGGAATTATCCCTGGAAGTCAACAATGAACATCTGCATTATTTCTAAGTCATATACATAGCCTATGTCAGCCTATATGACTTAGAAATAGTGTCATGCAAGCAATAGCAGCGGCCGAAGCTATTATTAAATTTGACTATATGATTATTACTTCATAGTAAATATTGAAATAATAAATATTGGAAAAAAAAGCCAGTAGTAACAGTATTTTTACATAAATGATACGAGGCATCGTAACACAATCTCATTCTTCTTCTCCCTAGCCTTTATTATTCCCAAGTCACTTGGGTCGGCTTTTCTAGTCTAACCGGATATGACTGGATATCAGTTTTTACACGGAGTGGCTGCCACCTGACCTCCGCGACCCGAAGGCTAACGATACGCTAAGGCTAGACCAGTGTCAGGATATTATAGGGTACTGACTTCCCAATAACGACTGCCATAGATGTTCATGGCAGCCGGGACCGACGGCTTAACGTGCTCTCCGAGGCACGGAGCAGGCGATAATTGTCAATCAATACGCACATTATTTCAAAAAGTATTACTTCCGAAAGTCAGAGGTGCGCGACGTGAGTTCGGAAACGAGACCCTCTGAGCTATCACAAGAAACCATAAGACCAATGTCGTTTATATTTAATTTGCACAACCCTGTTTGTTAAAATCCTAATATAGTGTTTAGTTCAATAATATGTTAAATTTCAGAGCTCGTCAAAAACTCTTTTGAATTGAATTAATATTTTCTATTCTCATCTTAGCCAAACGACGTTTATAGTTAAAAAATAACAATCAATGATGTATCCAATGCAAGCAACTACAGCCTTTCTATGAATAGATCGTGGATCTGCTATAAGTTACCTAATGCATTAAATTTTTCATCAGGTCATTATCAGACAGTACTTTTATCTAAAAACAGTATATTAAACTGTCTTAGTAGCGTTTCTTAATATGTTTTTATCTTTCAGAATACCGCGTGCCAGGGACAGCGGCGCCGGGTGGCGAGTGCGCGTTTACATACCGCTCGGAGGCAAAGAAGCGCGGCGAGTTCAATTCCCCGCGCTACCCCTCTAACTATCCATCGCACACCAACTGCACGTACACGCTGGCGGCCACGCCCAACGAGCAAGTAACCGTCGTGTTCGACCACTTCAAGGTCCGAGCTGATGCGTGGAATGCCACTGCTGGGCTCTACGGGTAAGCAAAGCTTTCAGGCTATAACTTTTAAGAACGTGACCAAAATAGGTTGTCTTTTTAAAAAAGTTGTTTTATTAAGGCGAACGCAATGTTATTCATGTAATAAAAAAGCTATCATTTTATCGAAGACCATGGTAATATTCTCTCCGATTAAAATATTTTTTATCGAATTAGGTATTGCTAATTGCTACACTACTGGCGAGTAGAGTTTGCCATTGCCTACTTAACTTATAACGTCTTAAAAATAATACGTGTATCATCAAAAACTTTACCAATATCGAAAGTACACAGAACAGTTTCAAAAGAACATAATTACATCAGAGGCCGAAGCAGTATCATCTCTCAAGCTTGTCCTATAAAAGCCAACCTTAGATAAAGTCGGATGCAACTGACGATCAAGTTAGTCAGAATGTGACGTGTGTATCATGTCCTAAAAATCCTGACATCTGAACCAGCACCAAACCTCTATTTAATTGACACGAGTGTATCGCCCTTCCCAGCGGCGCGACGTGCAGCGAGGACTGGGTGGAGGCGTGGTGGGTGGGGCGCGAGGGCGCGCGCGTGCCGCTGGGGCGCTGGTGCGGGCTGGCCACGCCCGGCCCGCTGCACTCGCCGCGCGGCGCCAGCGGCCTCGTGCTGGCGCTGCACACCGACCCCGAGGCCGTCGCCTCCGGCTTCAAAGCTAGATACATATTTGAGGTAACGAAGAATGCTTACCGTTTAATATGTAAGATAATACTTAATAAAATCTGCATGGATCAATCTAGGTGGAGATGGTATCATGAAAGTTAGATACCTAGGTTTCGCTTAACCTTATCTTGTGTGTTCCTGTAGGGAATTGGGTCTCCATGATCCCTTAAGTACAGGTGTGCTGTTAAGGTAGTATAATTAACTGTTGCCCATTGTGCTGATAGCATAGCAGCCCTTGCCTTTAGAGCCCTTGCTTTACGAGCGTTCGTAGCCTACGATAAGCGCTTAAGCATCAAGCAAGGCGTATGCTAACACCGTAACTTTTGAAAATACCGTACCTTTTGGTATAGGTACTTATACTACACTGCCAATAAATATCACAGTCCAGGACCACAATGCAAATATCATGATAGAAGTGGAACATAAAGTACGTGCACTTGCTTTCCATGAAACGCCAATTAGTTACTTACTTTGTCTATGGCAATTCTGCCAGTCTTCTGGGCACACTACCAGTCGAGTGTGATGCGCCGGAATTCTATGACGCCTATTAGAGAGTTTTAGGATTTCCTTTTCTTTTTTATTTCTGTTATATATTTTAGGTATAGGTCAGTTTTAAAGAATTTTGTAAATTGTTAATATTCATATATAATACATATGTATATTTTAGCTTTGTCTATTGTTTAGTGTCGTTTTAGTAGCACCTTATTATGCCTTTTTGGATCTGTCCCAGCCGGCGAAGTCGATATTTGGCGACTGCGGCGGCAACATGTCGGGTGCGGAGTGGGGCGTGATCACATCACCACGCTACCCGCTCACGTACGAGGCGCCAATGCGTGGCGCTGCCTCCAGGGTCTGCAACTGGTTCGTTACTGCGCGGCCAGGGAAGAGAATCTTGCTCAATTTCGAATATTTCGCTGTCGAGGGACATCTTACTGGTAAGCATCAATTTTACTATAAGTTACTTAAAAATTAAACTGTCGTGAGAGTGAGTAAATCATATCTCTTCGCAGCTATTTTGAGAAATTTGTCAATATCATCTGATTGTAGAGTATCCGCTGCTGGACATACGCCTTCCTCAGCAATTTTCTCAGTTTATCACAAAATTGTATTGCTCACGTTCAACAAACATTTTGATTATGACACATAAAGATACAGGGGATTTAAGTAAAATAACTGGGACGACTGCATTATTTTTACCTCCTTTTTTTACAATTTATCATGTCTCTATTTTTGCGGTGTCCAGAGCTCCCAAGCCTTTAAAGCCGGCTCCGAAGGTTTTGTATCCAGTTAAAGTTACTTATACAGTTAATGGTTGGGTTACTGATGAGCCGTCCTTATGTTTTATTTTGTAGAGCGTGGATGTCCAGCGGCAGTGCTACGTTTGTGGTACGAGAGTCCGGGTCCGCCGCTCGAACTGTGCGGCGAGAAGGCGCCCACTGATCGCTGGCAGTACCTCTCCTCATCCAACTCAATAAGACTATCGTGAGTATTCACGTCCTACCTTGTTAATTATCTGCCAGTCTAAAATACAGTTAGGTATTAGATAATCCTACTTTGGTTTCTTAGTTTTCCGTGGAGGGCATCGTTGTACCTGCTTCTATGGATAGGATGCTTTAGCGTCTGATTTAATACTAGTCCTGTTTATAACATGATTTACTTTTGGGCACGGCTCGTTCTCAGTATGACATGGATAAGACCATAATGCATTACCTGATTAATACCTCTTTCAATATTCTTTTTTATCTTTCTGCTCGAATTAGTCTAACTTATAATAAAACATCGTCAAGGTAAATTTAAATTCGTCATAATTATAATAAAAATAAAAAGATATGTATTTTCAACATAACCATACTTAATAAATGCATTTGTTTGCTCAAATTTTTATATAACTATAATAATATAATAATAACATTGATTCTGGCTACCGATTTCCAAAAACTTCTTTATTTATGTTACACTACAACTTAGTCAAAACGTTATGATAGATCTAACAATTAAATTTATAATTTCTTAATATTCACGTCGATTGCTGCATAAGTACATATGTGTGTTCGCGTAACTAGCGTGGTGAACATCCTAGGTAGAGTATAGTAGAGTGGCAGGTTTAATGACGATGATGTGGGCAGGTTTATAATAGCGGACAAGTCGGTGGGCGCGGGCGGCTGGCGCGCCGTGTGGACGGAGGTGGCGGCGCGCGAGGCCGGCGCGTGCGGCGGCGCCAGCGCGCAGTGCGCCGGCGCCTGCCTGCCGCCCGCCGCCGCCTGCTCCGGCCTGCAGCACTGCGCGCTCATGCCCGCGCGCAAGCCCGACCACTGTTAGTATGCGCTCGCTACTGCACAGCGACTGCGAGCCCTTCGCACATGACACGATCGTGTCGCATGACAAGCGTACTTCAAACCATACAATTTTTTTGTCAAAGAAAAAGAATGCACCGCATGCGATACGATTGCATTTTGTATCATGAGCGAAGGGCCGTACTAGCTCGAGACTATCCTGTCGACTCTACGCTCACCGACCGACGTTACCCGACTACGCCCGAATGGTCTTCTTCGAGATTGGACGAGTGAAATTTTTATTGAATTCATGTTTTCATAGTAGTTGTTCTATCTAGATATCGAAGTTAATGACTTTCTCTTATAGGTGTCTAACATAGAGCGACGATTCGTTTATCTTCCTGTTTAAATTTAGATTACGACTAAGTCTAAATTAAACGATAAGCTAAATTTTTTCCAAATTTTAATTGATTTTGAAGACACTGTATATTACGATTGGCACTTTACCGCACTTTGCATTTCCACTTGGATATTAAATGTATCTACACCGTTGCATTTTGTCGTTGCATACTAGGGGTTATAATTAATAAAGTCTATATAAATTATAACTATAATAATGTAGCTTGTTGAGAATATTTACGGAGTAAGCAGTACGTGGACTTACTGACTATGTACCCTTAACAATTTGCTTTTACATTTAATTTAGCTTAACCCGCATACAGGTTGTAGCCAAAGATATGGATAGAATACCATTAGATACTCCTACCCGTAAAACGACACGACCAAATCAAAGAAACATTTAATAATATTATAACATTCTTTGCAAAATCGGTGTACTGACATTATCTCAGGAAATATAAGAATAGAGGGTAACTAGTTCTACTTACGACAAATAGATTTACGTCTGTTTTACACAAGTTAGAAATACCCATTTGTCGTGAGAAAATAACGTAAATTCAGTTATCCATTATCTGAGCAGTCTAACTAGGTAAAATCAGTAAAGAAAACGATTAGATATTTTTATTACAGCGCAGTAATACAATATAATATATTTAATTTATACTTTCAACTAATTCTTTGTCATAGATTCGCTAGCAAAAGGTTTAATATCTCGTTAACGTATCCAGATATATGTAACATTCGCCGCCGCTATGGGTAGTGAAAAATATGATACATTTGAACAAATTTTAATGCTAGGGTGAAGACACAATTACTGGGTTTGCATACTTCGCGTTAACAGAATGCCATCTCCCTTGTTTCGCAATAATAATCACATTATAGGTACACGCACACAGGCTCTTGCAACATTGAGCGGTAGTGAAAATCGCTTTAAACTTAGCGATGGGATTACCACAATAGTTATTCGCTGCCCACAGCGGCAGCGAATTCGCCAATATGTAAGACCGGACCAGCGACACTTAAAACGTTAACATACACGTGAGGTAGGTACTCTATCCATATCTGCACTGGCGCATTCTTCACACCTGTACCGTAAAGAACGAAGAGACGAGTGTTCTGCAACGTGAGCTTGACGTACATTAGCTGCTTACTCCTGCTTTTATCTTCTAAATCGTTGTAAAATATTGTATTCTAAACACTGTAGCACTGTTAACTAATAACTCTAAACAATTACGAATAATGTTATGTTCACTACTTTCTCAGTATACCACTGATGGTTCAATGCAATCTTTGTCTCTGAGGATGTTGTAACTTGTATTCTAGGACCTTAGGTATTTAGACAAACGTTTCAAAACATAAATCATATTATTGTTGGTGAATTAGCAGAATATATTGAATATGTTGCAAAGATTACAGACTTTTTCATTTACATACCAAGTCTCCCCCTAGTATAATTTGATTCTAAATGTTTTTCATGTTAAATCATTTTTGCATCCATAAATTTTACTTCATTTAAATACTTTTTATTGTTTTTTGTTTGTTTCAAATACTGTGATGACTCAGGAGAGTTGCATCTCTGATCTGTCCTAAGTCTAAATTTTTGTTATGTATTTTGAATCGTTTGCGCTTGGTAACTGTAACATTTACTATTGTATGTCGTAGTCACTCCAATGGGACAAAGCTTGCATTGAGTCATCGCACTATGGGGCCCGGGGGACCTTGTTAACTGATTTTGATAAACACTATCTGATGGAATTATCCAGTAATTAGGAACAGGTTTATTGGACATTGGAGTTTTGTCTGAATTGTAACGGAGACAATACAATGTAGGCGAGTGGAGTATTGGTAGTGTTCCATCAGTTAGTGCGTGGGTCGGGCGGGTCCCGTGGGTCTGACGCGGCGGTGTGCGCAGGCGGCGCGGCGTCGACGCGGGCCGCGGCGCGCGCCGCTCTGGTCGCCCTCTCGCTTGTGCTCGCCGCCCCGCACTGACCGGGCGCTGCGCACGTGAGTCTATATATACCACCAGCCAGACCTTCCACCCTCGACCCCTCAACTTCCTCGCACGGTTCCTTCTCATCCTGTCTCCTGTTCTTACCATCGTCATCGCTTTGGCCACACAAAGAAACAGATACTTGGAATTAGCATACACCTGAACTCTATTTGTTTGCAACAAAGAGTGCGTCTATTGTGTTAAAGTATATTAACCAAGTGTCTGTTTCAGACTCTGCTAAGCTGCTTTTAATATACAGCAGACAAAGTTATACTTAGGAGCTAAAGGGGAACGCAAAGGGACTTAAGTAATTAGTAGTTATTTTTATGAAAATGTAGGTATACGACGCTTGTAGCCAGATTGTGTTTTGTTGCGTTCTGTATTAACACGTGTTTAATTTCAAAAAAGGTAAATTTTCTAAGTATTTAGTGTACCTACCTACGAACAGTTTCTTCTGTCTTGCAACGCTTTGTCATGTGCTGTGCTAAGAATGATGTATTAGTTGGTTGCCTTAATATATTACGACGTGCAATGTGTGACGTAGAAGGTAACCTTGTTTACACATTGTTTTAAGGCAATTAGTTAATATACTTATATCTTCGCTTCACCACACATCAATCTCTGCTTCCTCTATCTAAATACTCTCTATAAATTCGTATAATATGTTGCATGTTGTAAAACCGTCTACCTAAACATAAAATTTAAACCATTTGCCTTAAAATGAAATATAATAAATATAAAATGATCAAGCTTTACAATATTCACAGATAATATATTTATTTAGGAGTATTCAGCTAACAAAATTTTAGAAGCATATTAAAAATATTAAAATTTCCAGAATAATTATTTTTATTCACAACAGTTTGCTGTTGTCTTTGAAAATTGTAATGCTATCTAAACAAAATAACAGGACCGGGAGGTACGACTCCCATCTATTGTTAACTAATCCATCTTGTTTTAATAACGCCAATCAAGATTTTGAAACAGGGCTAACATCTAAAGAAAATCAAATTGTCTCGTCGAAGGACTGTACCAATCCTAATGTTTATAGAGAACAGACGAAACTCCAAAATGTCTTAAAATATTTTGTGGAATTAATTTATGTAAACGACGATTTATGTAAACTCAGGAACAGTGAATTAGGCTTCCTATTGTACGGATGGCAGCCCTAATTCAAAGCCTAGTTGTCTCGTTGGAGTCGATCCTCCCAGGTTCGGTGGAGGGCGAGCAGGTTATAGGCGTGACGTATCCATAGGCGGGTCGGTGGCCGTGGGCGGCGGGTCCGGGAGCGCGGCGTGGTGGTGGGCGGTGTGCGGCGGGGGCAGCGGCGCGGCAGCGCTGGGCGCGTGGTGGGCGCGGCGCGCGCGCAGGGCCCGCGCGGCGAGGCGTGCGCGCCGCCCGCCGCCGCCCCCGCGCCCGCCGCCGCGCGCCGGCCGCGCGCCCGCCGCGCGCCTGGCCGCGCCGCCGCCCCCGCCTCCCGACACCGTATGACGACGCGCCCCGCGCCGTCGCAGCACCGGCCAGTCAGCACCACCACATACTTGATTACACCACTTTAACGTATTTACCGTGTTTTATTTAAATAACATTCCTTCTATTTTTTTAATTACTTGGCATCCCTTAAATCCACGTCCAGTCTAAGTAGGTAAACAGGTCCACACGCAGGAATAAATATCTTCACAATGTATTGTTAACAATGATGATAATGACCTTTCAGTATGGAGGCTGAGAAATAGGTTGAGTTCGGTCATGAAGAAGTCAAGATGCTTGCACCGTTAAGGTCGTGAACTTGGATTCAAATATCCTAGTCAATCCTAACAAATACGTACGTAACAACAGTAATTGCCCGAAATTTATTATTATTGCTGCACGTTTTATACTAATTTAGACACAGACATATGAAAAGACCAGATGAAACGTAAGTATAAATGATGTTCGTACACAGGAAACATAGTTGAGAGTTGACATTGGGAAAATTACCGAATAACATTTTTGAATATCGATATTATTTGAGTGGTCTTTATCGCCAATTTTCAAAGATAATGACCACATAAACAAAGATAGTTTTGACCCTCAGTTTTCATTTAGAGATTTTGGATTTTGTCAGGCCGTCACATTTATGACAAGTAGAATCTATACGCAGCTATACCAACAAGCAGCTACGCAGGAGCTATAAACGATAACAAATGGTACACATTTGTTATCGTTTATAGATATTATATTTTTATATATTAAATAATGATAAAGATACAATTCGCTACTTATATAGGGCGAATAAAACTTGCGTGTGGTGGTGAAAGTTGGATACGGTAAAAAGACACGACAGTACAATAAATACAGAATGAATGAGAGTATTAAGAAATATCCCTTATGTGTCTTTAAAATAGGTATACTTAGAATGAGTAATAATGTGCCAAGAGAGCATCACCACTCGTCTCTCTTTAAAATCTTACCTGTTTTTAGACATGATCTGGATTTTGAAATGAGGCAACTTTCGTGCTCGATTAAAGGCCCGAAGCTTTGGAATCATCGGCCAACCGCGAACTACTCTAACACCAGCACTGAGAGTACCCTAAACCAAGGTCGGACTAAGGAGAGGCTAAGGGTAAACAGTGGCTTCAGTCCCGGCAGTGGCGTAGCGTGGGTGTCAACCGCCCGGGGTGAATGAAAATTTTGCCGCCCTCTTATTTAGATATTTCAAATTAAAAGACTATATTAAATAGTAATTTTAAAGAACTTTTTGGCAAGAATAGTCATCATTATTGTGTACATCTGCCCACCCCTCTCGTGCGTCATTAAACAGAAGAAGACAATTAATTTTGTCCAGGAGGTGGAAAATTATCCATGTTTGTATAATTATAAGCTGCCAGAGTACGTAAGAAAAGATGTTACAGAAAGGGCAGCAGCTAGCAGCGACGAATGCTCTACAATTGATATTTTTTTCGATGTATGGATGCACCCAGAATCTTCTTTTATATTTTCGTTTATTCTTGTAATATAAATACAGAAGAACATTGTCTTTATCGCTGGAGTCACTAGTCATCTTTGTACGAATGTTGTTCTTCAAATGATAAAAAAGTCTCTTTTGCGTAGCACCGTGTGCGGAAACGAGTAGCATACCAGTAGGCGATCATGGTTTGCATCTCAGTCGCGCAGCATTTGAATAGCGTCGTGAGAGAAGGGCCTTATACAACAGCTTTGTCCGTCCGTCCGTCCGTCCGTCCGTGTCTGTTATACAACTTTCAACTCAAGAACCGTAAGAGCTAGAGACTCGCGGTAACGCCATTCGACTCAGCATAGTCGATATACCACAAAATGGCTATGACCTTAGACCCCTGACCAATCAAGGTCACGTGGTATCACGTGACCTTTGTATATTACTTGAACCATTTTTTCGAACTCTAAGATTTACGGCAATTTATTTCCGATTCTCACTTGTTTGATCTTTAATCATGAATGGTTTTAATAGTAGATAACTAACATAGGTAATAAAACTTTGTCGTTGTGAAGTCACAATTTCAATTTTGTTGTACAAATGTGCAAAGAATTTGTAAATTGATTGAAATACAACCACTATGGGATCCAGTATGGACACATGTGTGGATCGCATAAAGGCATAAAGGTCATCAAGACCGAATTTCAGTCACGGCGGCCAATATTAACGAAGACACAAGTCTGTATATCGTAGTGTGTCTTGCACAAGTGTAGTTTCCATTCCTTAACTCGTATTATCTGATGGTACGGCAATCCGCCACATTCGAAGAGTGATCAGGCACTAGTGACTAGACCAACGGCCTTGCGTGCTAGCCGAAGCACAGGAGTGTGCAACACCACCAATTTTCTAACTGCTACTATTGAGAATTTCATGAGCAATAACCCCAATAACTTTTTGTTGCCCGGACTCTGGATTCCCGAGACCATTTATGCATAGAAGTTGCATGCGTTACCTGTAGTTGACCATGACGACCGAACTCAGAGCAATGTGGTTAACATTGCTCTGTGCGACCGATTACCATGCTGCATATGTAAGTTGCTGAGTTACGATGTGTGACAATACGGCCGCTTCATTCTCATAGCTTCGGCTAGAATTCTGAGCTCGAATAAAGCTTATGAGTGCGAGATAGGGTTTTGCGAGTGGTGTAGCTAGGCAAAGTACAGAGCAGAGCAGAGTAGACTTCCTACTACGTAGTTCTTCTAGTAGTATTCGTAGCACATATACCTTAACCTGTTTGATCAACTACACTTAAATTTGGAGGGAATATACACATTACATACAATGGTTTCATAGCTCAGCTTTTACTTCACTCATCGTTTATCTACTACTTATTTATGGAATGATAAACCGTATTCTGATGATATATTATAATATACTAGCTGTCCCGACAAAAAAAACATATTTAAAGCATTCTCGAATCCACTTGAACACAAAAAATTTCATCAAAATCTTTCCAGCCGTTTAGGAGTTTAATTACAAACACACGCACAGAAGAATATATATATATATAAAGTTTATATATAGTTAGTTGATGATCGATGTTTGGTTATATATAGTTTATATAACCAAACATCGGCCGCCACACCCGATGCCAAGTGGCAGGTGCATGAGACTTGTTATTCAAAAGGTTCAGATAGTAAGTACTATTTCGAAGTAATGTCCGTATGGATTGAAGAGCCACATCAAATTTTAAAAGGAAGCTCTCTCGCTTATTACTTATTATTTTAGGCTAAATTCAGGTATTTGTGGACAACTTACTTAACACAAAAGGTTATATAAATGTGAAAGTGGTTCCTCAATCTAAACGTCTGAATTGAAGAGCCGCCTAAAAAACGAAATGTTGTTGATGAATATTTATGAAAATGCTCTATCATATAGTAGCCGTTGTGCGTTATGTAGGTATTGCTGACATTCAATAAGATACAATACTTTTAGTGACACATAAAAGCGCGAATTTCCATAAAAGTAATCAGTCCATTTATATTGCCACGTAATATGTATCTACCTAGTCAGTAGTCATTTAGTAGTAGGTGTGTTCGAATTTATAGCATAGGAACACAGCAGTAAAAATGAATTTAGTAAATAAACACTATGTGGCTCCTCAATAGCTCTTAACGTTTAGAATATATTTCATCAAGTCCATTTGCATTAAGCTCTTATTTAGCAGGAACAATTCTTTGTAGTAAAATATGATATAGGTATCTATCAAAAGTTATATTAATGTGAAATAAACAGTGTTCCTACTATACCTAGTGCGTTTCGAATACGAAGTCCCAACTCCCATTTAACAGATGATCGTTGAACAGATCGCTGTTCAACGATCATAAATTAAAATTTGAAAATTGAAACGGTCTCTTCACTATCGATTGAAGAGACCGTTTCAATCGACACATGACGATATTGATTACCGATTAACTTTCCAAACAAACTGTAATCGTGAGTTTAGAATCGAAGAAACAGAAAAACAAAAAAGGAGTCCATCCATGTATGAAATATCGAAAGAATAGTTACATCAAAGTTATATAAAACATGTCTATTTGTAAAAAAAACTGGGCTTATCCTTGATTAATTCCTAGTATCACATACTTACTCCAGTTGCTCCGCTATAGATATTTAAAACAATTGAAGAAATATAGAGATGAAGGCAGGTATATTGTTTATACTGATGAAAGCAACATTCATACCACTCATGTACAAAATAAACCATGTAGTACTAAACAAGGAAATGTAGCAAAGAAAAAAATTCTAAAGTGTTACGCATCATAATTGTGCAAGCAGGTGGAAAAAATGGTTTTGTCCCCAACGCTTCATTAATTTATAAGGCTAGTTCGAAGACAGGAGACTACCACGACAACTACAAAAAGTAGTTCATAGCATAACTACTGCCAAACATACCAGAAAAGTCCGTAATTGTTATGGATAACGCCTCCTACCATAACACATTTACTGAAAAAGTTCCCACCTCCAACAGCAACAAAGCAGCCATGAAAGATTGGCTGGTGAATAAACACATCGACTTCGAGGAAGACATGAAGAAAATCGAACTGTTATATAATTTAAAAAATAAGAATATTTCTAGAAATTACGCTGCTGATGGCGAAGCAAAAAAATATAATTGCGATATTTTAAGACTTCCTTCATATCATCCCGACTTAAACCCTATCGAGAAAGTTTGGGGAGTGTTAAAAAACTATGTAGCCAACAAAAATGTAGACCAAAACTACACATCCATCATGCAATTACTTCATGAGCGTCTGGACATGATCGATTCCACTATGTTGGCCAACACTTGCAGACATGTGAAGGAGACGGAATCCGAATACTGGAAAAACTACGATGACGAGCACGAATTTATTATTTACGTAGGAGAATCCAATTCTGAAAATGACACATCAAGCTTCTATGACAGCGATGAGCAAAATTTAAGTTCCAGTGCCAATAGAGATCATTAAAATTTTTAATAATGCTTGGGCAGTATGAATAATCCCCTTATTATCACTTGGACCATAACATTTATACGTTTTTTTTATAACTATGATTTCTTAACTAAAAGTAAATGTGTTATTTTTGTACAAATACATTAAGTCATTTTCATAGAGTACGTCAGTGCAGCGCCATACTAATAATAAAGAGCGATTAGGTAATGAACGCCACTAGTCGAGCAACAAATCCTTGGATTTGTTGCTCGACTAGTTGCTTGACGGCCAAATCGGTACGCACACATGCGTGGTGGCGCGCTGTAAATACTTTCACAAATACTTTTAAAAGTTTTGAATTTTGGAGGGGCGGGTCATGTTATCGTAGTTAATCTCTACGTTTCAACGTAATATTATTAATTAATACCAAATAAAAACTTACAAAAGTATTTCTCAGACAATTGCTTTTTCCTCGAATTAGTTCGATTTTATCCGATTCATATTGTCGCGTGACTATGACAAAGTATAAAAGATACCTTAGTGCGTAACCATGGTATTGTAGTAAAATGTTATTTTAAATTAAAATTGCAATTTATGTTTAAATTATTGAAGACTAATATCAATGGAAGTTGATTATGTTTGTTATACAATTACATAATGTTTTGTATAGATTATAATTATTTCTAAATAGTCTTTAGTACCATAAGTAATCATTGTTTATTTCAGCATTTTATATGAAATGTGCAGAGTTACGTAGGTACTATGAAGCGTCAAAAGGGACTTCGTATTTGAAACAGACTATAAATGAGAACTTGAGTCATCAATCTATATGGGCATTATTTCACCTATCTATATTGTTATGGACGCCCTCTAAGTGATACCTAATTAAAACAAGTAATTTGGGGAAAGCGGTTAGTTTTGGACAACAGAAAGTTAAATTGCCATTTTGACATATGGTCAATTTAGCAAGTCAGTTCTTTATATTAATTATTGTTCCCCACTTCCAACGTGGTTGCAATTACAAACGAGGAGAAGATGGTGATTATCTTGTGTGTGTCTCGTGTATTGAAATTTACATTGTGATTGAGTCTAGAGGCAGGTAGGAAGTGGTAGAAAGGAAACAAAATATATAATAAGGCAAACACAGTTTTGCAAATTTATTCCACATTAAACTGATACAAGATTGATACAAGTCAGAGTTCTAACAGTATGGACATGCTATGTGGTCGAATACAAAAAAAAAGTTTAGTACAGCAATAATAAACATTACAGAAATCCAGAACTTTACAATACTACTGCCTCACACTAATGTATTTTAAGGGAAATATGTAATAAAAATAAAGCAAAAAACTAAAGCAGGAACACAGTCGGGAAATGTTCGAGTACAGGGGGTGGTTTTATTTTAGCCGTAATCGCTAGTCGTCGTGAGTTCAATTCATCCGATTAAATTCATTCAAGTATCCTAAGTTGTAAGTATGTCAAAAAACAACAGTCAAACTCCTTACAATATAATAATTACTGCTAAAATACACATCACATCGCAAAATGCGTTCACAGGAATAAAATATATCGAATAACATGTATTAAAAAAAAACAGACAGTCGACGGGTCCGCGACCCGAGCGCGCGGTCGCAAACAGGCAACCGCGGCCGCGCGCTCCCCTCAAATAAAGTATATATTAAATATATACGGCTAATACGACAGTGAAAAACATAAGCATAACGGGAAACTTACAATCGAAACATTTCATAACGTCCTACTTTAAGATTTTTACGGATCGATGCGATACAAAATCGAAAACTCGAAAATCAAATAAAAAAACACATATATAGAAAAAAGTAGAGCGATCCTCTCGGCACGCAGCGAGGACCGGACGTGAAGGTTCCCTCAGGGCGCGCGCGCTCGCGGCCGTTCGCCCCCCCGCGCAGCTTGTAGTGTCTCCGGCGCGGGGGCCGGCCGCGCGCCGCGCAGACCCGGCGGCGGCGCCGCGCTAGCTGGCCAGCGGCTGCTGCGCCAGCGCGCCGCCGCCCCAGCCCGCCGCGCCCGCCCCGCCCGCGCCCACCCGCCGCTTGCACTCCCCCCCGACGTTCTGGTGGCCCCCGTCGTGTTTACGTTTACCTGCGCGACAACCCACACCTTTATTCACCTCATCGCGCAACTCACACGCTCAGCTAACTACGCGACATTCAACACAAATACGACCGACTAGAAGTTCATAAGGGAGTACAGCCGACGATTCACCTTTCGATAAACAAAAGGCTTCATCACGGCGCAAGGCTACTAGGGTAGCAGGAACCTAAGGGTCTCCCACAAACTTCGGATAGGAAACAATGGACTCGTCACTCGATCGAGCTCTACTACAATTTGGCAAGTTTGTGGTAGCCCTATGACTAAGGACATAGGAGTAGGAAGGAGTAGTTACCGATATACAATGCATTAATCCAGATTACACGCAAACCATCAAACACGCTGAAATAAAAGGAAAATGTTTCAGGAGGTTATTTGTGGAACAACGAGGTCGACCGAGAGAGAGAGAGTCCAACGTTTTACATGGTAATTTAGAATTTTGCACTAAGACAATGAATGAGGTAAGGTGTGATAGGTTCCTGAACATATAAAATTACATATTGTGTATGTGTGAGTCTCCCAGTCAAAACTAAGGTCTCAGCCAGCTGCTGAATTGTGTTACTGTAAGCCGCTGTTCGCTTCGTCGCAATAGGGTTCAACTTTATTAATTACATCCTATTAACAAGTAGCCATACAATTGAATGTAGGCAGCGATATGTCTCTAAGTCAGCTTATTCAACATAGTGCAGTGATCTATTGACATATTGTGTCATATTAGGTAATTAATACTCGACGGCATAAACAGGTAAATAAAATTAAGTCAATAACTTGGGCTGGGAAAGCTTTCCTGTAAACTACAGCAGGTACATACAGCCAGCGATATAATTTTCCATAACTATCTCTATGCTATCTTAAATTACGCTTATTATTTGATGCGTCAAATTGCGTTATTGCGATTATAATAATTATAAGCGAAGCCTGATTTTAGAAAAACAAAATGTTCACTTATTTCGGCTGTGTTAATTTCTTGACGGCCCGGAATGTACGATTGTCACATAGGTATATTCGCTGTAGCAATAGACCATTAAGGGATTTTATGAAACTGCGTATGATAAGTCATTATATTGCAAACATATCAGCTACTTTACAATCTTTTCCCAAGCACTGACAATGCCGCCGAGTATCGATAGCATGTATGTATGGTTGTACATGTGTGTATAAGCGTGTGTGTATGTAAGAGTGTGTGTGTGTGTATAAGCGTGTGTGTTTGTGTGTATGTATGTTATTCCACTGACCTGGTAAACTTGGCTTGGCGCGGGGATTGCCACGCATGGCGCTGGGCGTGCGGCGGCCACGCGCGACGCGGCGCGCACCACCACGGGCCCCAGCCGCGGACGCCGGCGCCGCCGCCGCGCGCCGCGCCCATCGACCGCCCGTCCCACATGACCCAGCCTAACCGAACCACCACGCACATACGTCATTACAGACCACTCACGCCCCAAGGATTATTCTCCATTTCTCCGTTTAGCTATCTCAAGCCTTCATTGACCACAGCCGTCAGTAAAAATGAAGCCAATCTACAATGTTGACGGTTGCAGCCGAAAGAGACTAGCATATCCAATCATTACTAGAACTTGGAATTAAACTGCTTAAAACTATTTATCTTGATTCGATAAAAAAATACAAAATGATTTTGGTAGTGAATATATAGCAAGTTCTAATGATGTTTGGACATTCATAAAATGCAAGCCACAGGTACACGGAGAAATAATCCTTCGGCCGACATAATATTGGTTATACGAGAGTAAGCCCCGCCCCGTTGCATCGCAGCGGTGCAACAGAGTAGGACAGAATATACACCCTAACACTGTCTCGTTCACTCTGTATTATATGGTTTGCTTTATACAAGGCAGCCGTTAAAAAGATTATTTCGAAGGAAACAGTGCTAAAGATAGATTCAAAGGTACTGACCGACTTCTGTTTATGTATTGTTTATTGCGTTTGTGTTAAATATTAGCAAAAATGTACACTGAGCGCATCGTAGATGTGATTCTGGACATCCTCAGCTACTAAGCTACCTATACGCTATGACGTGCATATGATTACAGACTTGTATACTTTGAGGATCACGAATTGTTATCTAAAATGCGCCAGTGACAACAATATTCTTAATTAATTCAGAACTCGGTCAAAAACGGTATGTACTGTACAAGTATTTTACATTTCAACAATAACACATCCCGTAAAGAATTAAAGTTAGATGAAAATGATTGTATCGGTAGGTTCCCAAAATGTGTCACTGTTGAAATAAATTAACTATCATGCTGCAAAAAAATTCGCTATCGCTATACTTGTCAACATACCAAAATAATAAAATTACACTATGATATACGCTCGGTGACGCTGTCTAAACTTACTTTTTACCATCTGCAAACATTTGATCAAACATTTGAACAGCGTCCTCGAGCGCATGATATATCGACAATATTTGTGGCTTTCAAGATAAAAGTATGTGATGAGCTCACATAAAAACATGGTTAGTGCCAACGTCACAAGCATTGTTACGAAAAATAACACTTTTACCGTGGAACGCCACACAATACCAACTATCAATGTCCAATAAGTAATGTTCGTTACAAGAGTAAAACAGTGAAACAGTCAGGTACCTACTGAAGCTCTAAGTGTCTCATTCACCAATGTGATAACGCATTCTAGGATGGGGGATACGAATGTCGCTATTAACTAAACATAAATACCCTACATGACATTTAAAACTTGTAAATAAAAATTACTCATAAAATAGTACAAGTGCTACAGTCGAATGTATGTAGGTCTAATCAAATCTAACACCGAGACGACATCAACTAAACATCAATACAATAATTTGGAATAAAGTGTGTTCGCCCATCGGCGGTACCTGAATGCCTCCGGTTAGATCGTAGTAAAGCGAGTTGGGCCCGAGACCGAGCTCGTCGTCCTGAGTGAGGCATTTACCAAGCGGGTCAGTAAGTCTTCTCAACATATTCTCTACCTCGTTACAACAACGACAAATTATACAACATTACTCGGGCGTTCCAAGCATCGGGGGGTCGCTACGTTCCTCGCCTACGGGGATGTGTGCGGGTGACAAAGCGAGAGCGTGTTATCTGTTAGTGAACAAGCGAAGCGAAGCACTACATGGGGTGACAAGCGCGGCGGAATGACGAAAAGCGGTGCAAGTGGCTAATGGCAAATGAAAACAACAGGTACAGATGATAGACGGGCATGTTAGTCGGAGTGGCGTCAGTCATATAGACCTGATGGTGAGATCGGCCGACCAGCCACCCCGCGCGCCCACTAACACTTTTCCCGGCAATCAGTGACAAGTCCGAGGCACGCCCGCCGCAGTGCGATCACCACCGTCAGGCCTACACACTACCGTCTTTACCGAGTCACTAACTCCGTTCGAGGATGGGATTAAACAACAAAATAAAAAAAAATAAAAACAGTAGATGATAAAAATTTGGCAAATCAAAATCGAGAGAACAATAATGAGTACAGCGACTAGTGACTAGTAAATAAGAGTGATACATTAGTGAGTGTGTGTGGGGACCCACCGGTTGCGGTCTGTTGGTAGGCTGGCGGACGGCGGACGGTTGCGGTGGCCCCGCATAATCAAAATAGAACTCATCGTACCGGTAAAATGGCTCATTGTAGCCACCTCGGTAATCACCGTACCCGTAATAGTCGTAATCATAATCTATAAACACACAACACAGGCCTTTTAGAGGCTAAGCTAAACTAACTCTAACTTACAAGCTACCGATGTCGGCTGGCGGATTGCGAGCCTCCACGACACTCGTACCGGGAAAAGATTACAAGTGAACACATGCTGTTGTCACTTTACACGGGGTACAGTACAGGTATGGTATGGTACAGCACACGGGTTAAATCCAACACCTCTGCTCCTCCAGCGATCACACACCTCGGTACGGACCGATGGAAGCCTCTTCGCAGTATCGACACACGGAAACAACATGCATCCTCATATGTCTAATTGTTCATGACCAGTACTAACTGATGAATCATTCATAAAATTTTGATAACAATTTTGATCATTTTATTTGCTAACGACCCATCACCGGAGCCTACCTAAGCGCTTCAACTGGTCCAGAGGTCGGTGCGACGTCCGAACAGTCTTAATGACTTCACATTTGTAGCATGCACTGTCTGTTAATATTGTTATTACAATTTCAATGGACGATGTGTAGTAGCCCTCGACTATTCTTCGACAGATCAAAAACTGTTCCGAAACCATGCATCGAACCTATTCCTAGCTGTCATTAATATCTAGCCTAGATAGTAGCGTTAATGAAACATGTACTGAGGCCTTAACGATACACTACAAAAACTCCCAAACATCTACGATTATTTTACATTGGCAATACTAGAAAACGTTCGGGAACACTGGCGGGGAAGTCCCGTGTGGGGGAGTGTATAGTAGCGGCCATCTTGTTAGTAAGGAACAGTAGCGGAATGTGCGAGTGTGCGCGTGGAGACCACACCGTGTTCACATCATCTGTATGTGTGTGAGGGGGACGGGAGAGAGGCGGAGGGAGAGAGTCGTCAAGAACATTGTAGTAATACGAGTATGCTTATATGCAAGGAATATGTAGTATGATTAATGTATCAACCGTCCGGCCAACAACGAGTTCCCTTCACCTATCTCTGTGCTGTCAAGTTACTGTTTCAGAGGTACGGTAAACGCTCGGCAGATGTCGTTGGGAGCCTATTTACTGCAAATGTAACGCAGCCGTATAGAAGTCTTTACTCGTCAACGTTTTGTAGAAATCGGGCTCTAAGCAGGTATGAATAGAAACGGGCTTAAAGTTTTCCCCTTTGTATGTAAAAATGCCGATAATAGACAGAAAATATAAAACACTCAAAAATTTTGATGATAAGTGAGATTGATATAATATGATAATGAATGAATCGCGCGTATGTCCACCACCGAGCGTCCACAGAGCCCGCTGTGTCGCCGCGTCGCCGTGTCGGCGCGTCGGCGTGTCGAGTGTCGAGTGTCGGTTTCAGTGTGGGGTGGGGTGTGTGGGGCGTGTGGGGTGTGTGGGGCGCGAGTGCGTGCGGGCGCGATACTGACCGTAGTCGCCGCGCGCCTGCGGCGGGCGCGGCTGCGGCTGCGGCGTGCGGCCGCGCAGGACCGGTGAGCAGCTGCACCAATCGAATCTGACAGTTAACACTACGTTACAGACATTGTGAACGTGCCTAGCTAGCCCCGAGTAAACTCACAAACTTCTCACACACAGGGTAACCAAACAAAAACAGATTAGAACCAAATCGTGGCGATAGTCACTGTTGAGTTTAGACTTAGCTGTACAAAATTCAACGTAACATCCAAATTCAATTATTATCAAATGTATATATTTTCCTAGTTGAAGGTAAAAACCGCCATCAATTTCGTACTAATATGGTAAACAAAAATATAATCTCTTCCAACCCTGCACGCATAACTTCCACTTTTGAGAGCGAGAGCGCTCAACATTCCAAAACAACAATCTCGTTTGAAAGCTTACTGGGGTGTAATACAAGAGTTTAATCTTTGCTAAAATTATTTGCAACAATTTGAATTGAATATTGAAATAGGAACACGTAAACAATTTAGTATCGTTTCTTAACCAAATCTTAACCTAAGAAATAAATTTAGACTATAAAAAATCTATCTAATTGGCTGTTTTACTACATCACAAGATCAAAATGTTGTGAGGACAATGGGCACTTATATGAGCCGATACCTAACAGTTATCAAAATATTAGCGATTGAAAGATTACAATATAATGCCGTAATTTTGTGTCATGAGCAATAAGTATTTAATCCATGTCCATCCATAGAAGGCTTTAGAATGTAAGTAGACGTCTGAACAAGAATATTAAGATACATTTACCAATATGAATATTGGTGTATAGAGTAATTTAATATTCTTTAAAGAGCACTAAACGCAAAACTAAACAAAGTCACAATTACGAAATCATATTTTACCCATAGTCCTCTAAACTACATAAATTATTATATTAGGCAAATTCTAATAGGTAATATAAAGCTGGAACCGTACTTGCATCATTTTGGTGTATCACCTGTGTCGTATCAAGAGTCATATCCTAATAACTAAATCTTGTCTTACCATCCAGGCAGTGATAAACTGATAATCTAAATTATATGCATACGCGAAATGTTACATATAAAAACATAAATATTATTTTTTGCATGGTAATACCGTAAAGGTTATCAAAACCTTTACAGTATCACCATGGTGTCATTGCGTGGATGGTAAAGCCATGTCCCCCTAACCGAGGGCCACGAAATAGACGCTCTCCAAGCAAATACGTTCGGCACGTTGGGTTGCGTCATGTTTGGTAACTTACGCTAGGAGCTTATTTTCAGAGCGACTCTGAGCGTAGTCACTTCCAGCGTTTATTTCGTGACCCTCGAGTAAAAAGTGATATAATATTTATTAACGTACGAAGTTGTGAAACATGTCGCGAGCGATCACGGCATAAGCAACTTTACGAAAACAAACGGACATCCTTTATGTTAAATATCGAAATTTCAACATGTTTGGCGACATATTCCACGACACAGACATGGTTGTTGGACAAAAATGGTTCTTGGTAAAATTACAGCACTAGGCATACCTATGGTAAATGAGAAGATACAGGTTGTATCGGACTATCACGTACATCATCATACCTTAAGAGCATCTATACATAAGCACAAAGCGCGCATATCACTCGCTATTGCACCGAACACGACCAGCGTTTGATACTTTTTTCTAAAAGTAATAATTTTATGTTTAAGTTCCTTCTAAACATCGTTTTTTAAACCCTAGACCGCTGTCTCATAGCAGCAAGAAAATATATTTAACTTAAAATGTGCATACCATACGCTAATCTGCTCACGGTACATACTTGAATACGCGCGCTTTATAACTCAATTTATATTTTCTTTAAGACCATTTCATCTTAACCAATATTCTTGTCACACGTTCGAGTGATATATCAATACGACACAAGCTTGGTCTCAGGGTCAAACAGAACGAGTGCTTACCCGCCGCGTCCGTGAATCATCTGCATCATACGACGTTCGCGCGCGCGCAGTATTTCTTCCTTCTTCTTCTTGTCAGAGGGCGGCTTGGCCAGGGACACCTCCAGTCGCGCGCCGCCCATCTCCTTACCATCTAACTCTTGCATTGCCTACCACAATGGTATTGATTAGCCATTGACTATTTAATAGAGCCAAACTGTTCTAGACATGAATATCGAAATAAGCCAGCTTTTAATATCTAAATCTTTCTCCAGGTCTCAAGGTACTTTTAAATTTTGATATGCCATAATAAATTAGAAACAGGCTGTTTCTTTCGCATTAATAATATAGACTTAGTAAAAATTATATTTACAAGTGATTAATTATTGGTTACTGCAGCCTCGCTTTATTATGTACTTTAATTCGCCGTGCATTTTAAAGAAATACATAGTAAATATAATGGCAGGACCTAACCAATCTCGTAGGGTTAACATGTTATTCCGATTAGCTTGGTCAATCTCATTTCGTCAGAGCAGAAACTCTATCGACCTGAATTGTTGGCACTATGACTTTGTCTGACTTATTGGCGTTCAAAATTTGGCCCAACATGCTGTCCCGACTGTAAGAAGGATAATAAAATGCTACCATCACTTACTTTTACTGCACAATCCCGGTCCTCGAAGTGTACGAAAGCGTAGTCCTTAATCTTCTTGACTCGCTCCACGGTGCCGTAGCGCTCGAACTCTTCTTTAAGTGCATCTTCCGTTATCTCCTGTGTCAGATTACGCGCGTACAACACCTTCACCTACACACCACACATCGAATCAGTCCCATTTTAAAGTAAACATACTATTTCATATATTCTAGAATTTTTAACACATTCATTTCATCCACCACAATAGTCCCTATCTTAATTAAAAAAGAGATGGGTTAGTTGTTACTACATTTAAGGTATCTTTGAGGAAACCACTGTCAGCTGTGCAGTGTAATGCTTTGCCCTTGCGTTGTTATTCAACTTTACCTTTGTGGAAGGGTTGGCAACGAGCGAGTAAAATTTCTGCGGTTGCTAGGGCGAGTTGAATAACCAGTTATCAATATGCGGACTGTACGCTCGCCACCTTGGTAATATAAAATATGTAGTAAGAGTACTTACTTTGCTCATTGTTTGCTCGTCAGGTTCCTCTTGAGGATCTGCCCAGTCCACTATTATATCACAGCCCCATACCTAAACAAATAATGCATTCATATAGTCCACAGTCACCTCATTACAGATAATAAGTCATATACTCAATGTAATATAATGAACGTAGTATTGTGGTTACCTTTATTCTACCAGTGCCCAGTCTACGTTTAGCTAGTGACGCCGCTTTGTGAGACTCGTATTCCAAAAAACAAAATCCTCTATTTTTCTTCTTATCATCGGGCGAACTATATATTATAACTTCGACGAGCCCAGCTGCAATCATAGAACACGGATAAGGAACGTGCAGCGGGGCGCAGAGTCGCTAACGGTATGAACAAAGCTTCCCTCGAGCCCGACGCGCAAGTTCAGTCATTCAACGCTACAGAATATGAAGCAAATCAAACGATATTCCAGGAGAACATATACGGTACTGAAGAAGTCTATTCTAGAGAACAACAGCAAGGTTCTCCAGTCATGACCAGTGAGCATTCTCGAGGCGGAGGCCAATAGGTAAAGTCGGTCCGGCGCGGCGCCGGCACGGGCCGCGGCGCAGGGCCCGGCCGCCCACGCCCGCGCCGGCGCCGCGGGGCGCCCGGCGCGCGCCCGGTGCCGTGCCGGCGCCGCGCCGCTAAACAACCGAGTAGCACTTATTATGAATTCGACAAGGACTTACGTGCGTGCCTAGTAAACTCCTCAAACAAATCGTCCCGATCTCGATTCTTAGGGATATTCCCCACGAATAACCGGTGATTGTTAAAGGAAACTGTTACGCCAATCTTTTTCCCCTTTCGAATTTCATAATCATTCAGCTGCAAGAACAATTCGAGGGAGAATAGCCAACGGCCGGGGCCGGGTCGCTTGGCGGCGGCCGCGTCCGGGCCCAATGACTGGAGAGACGCGGCGGGAAGGGACGCAGGGAGCAAGCGGGAGCAAGCGGGGCACCCTCAGCGGTCCACACCAAGCCCCACGCACTCAACCCGACAACTCTATAAACTCCTTAATTCATTCGAGAGTGACACTTTACCTGTTAATTTACCAAACTCTTCCAGTATCTCCTCTTTGCCTTTAGACTTGGGAATGTTGCCGACGAAAAGTCGCAGATTCGGTACGCTAATCTTAATTCTCAGAGTCTTCCCTGCTTTAATTTCATGGTTATCGAGCTGTGGGAAAAATAACAAGGGAAAAATTTTGAAAAAGGGCGTCGATACGGATCCGTACGGCCGGGCCTCGGCCGCCGGCGGCGGGCGGCCTCTCGACGCGTGACATGATGACGGTTAGAGCCAATCGTGATGAGTTAACTGAATTTGGATGATAAGCCGACAGTGTTGTACGGAGCAAAGAGGAGAGCCTGAGATATATTAAATTCTCAGTTGGAGAACTGTTCGAAGCCAATTCAAAGTTAACCCTGTAAGTGGACCGTTTGATGAAGTGAAAATAAAAAGAAGCGAGTACGAGTGTGATGGTAACAAAAAATAAAATTAAAGCAACTTAAAATTGAACGAGGTGCAACAGTAGAGAACGGGATGATATCTCAGGACAAGCGAGGCTAGATCAGTTTATAGGTGTTATATTGCACATTTACACAAATTCAGTGATTACATATTAATGGGACGGCGGCTGCTTGCCACGACCACTTCACATCGCTTACAAACATTATATACTCAGCACGTCACTGTTAGTGTTTTATTGTGGGCACAAGTTAGTTTATGTGAACGGGTGCAAATGGCCGCCGCCAGCGGGATATTAATGACATGCTTTTTAAATGATAGAAGAAGCTTAAATCTAAAATCTCCCAAGTGTGACTGTGAATATATTCGACAGGCAAATGATTGGGACCTTGCAAAAATACTGGCTGATGATTACTAGTAGTCTTGCAAGTGAGGCCCCGGTTTGGAGACTGACACTGCGCAAGGAGAAACCATCATGAGCTTGCGAGTTTATCTCAGTTAGACTAATGGTGCAAGTGGCACGAGTGAGCGAGACGCAGAAGGGGACGTGATGGTTTCGCCTGGAGGGTAGCGACACGCAGGATCTAGTCCCCAAACGCGCGGCAGCTAAGTGCTGTGATACTGTTAATCTTTCAAGGGAAAATACTTAAACATTCGGCGAGTCACCTGGAAAGTAGACGTCAAATTAGAATAAATTTTGTATCAAATTAATAACACCAATTTTAATCAATATAAAAAACATCCTCAGTAGGTAAAGCTTTAGAGTTTTGACACAATTTTGTGTTACCAATCGTGATATGCTGATAATGAACAATTGCACCATTGTTTTAGTCTTGCGATAACACAGTGTGCTGTAATGTTGGCTATTGGTACAGATGTGCTCGATAACATCCATGTATCGCAGAAAGATAGGTGCCGCCGTCGGTGCTCGCCGCTTTATCTAAATATTTGCAAACTCCTCAAGGCTGCGGGGGACCGCCGCCACTCTCGTATGCTTGGCACCAATCTTTGTAGCAAATGTTTGTTCAACAACTCTACGGCTTATTGTACACTAATGTTCGAGGGAGTGAACATTTTCATTCATTGGTTTGATGCAGGAGTAAAAGATATGAGAATTTTCTATTACACAAATACAGCTAAAATAAAAACAAAGCAGAGATCGAAGCAACAGAAAACACATATAATGGCCGCTCCCTCTAACGACACACTTAGTCTCCGATGCTCAAATACCAGTGTGTCCGCCCCGAGCATGGGAGACAAGAGAGAACATCCAGTGTGGCGGCTCAGCTGTCGGTTGTGGTCTCACCTCCTGGACGGCACGCTGCGTGGCCTCGCGGGTGGTGAACGTCACGAAGGCGTAGCCGCGGTTGGTGCCCGTCATTGGATCCATCATCAGGCGCAGGTCCCAAATAGTCCCACAGCGCTCGAACAGCGGGATAAGCTCGTCCTCATACATATCCTTAGGGATTTTGCCGCAGAACACCTCGCAGCCGGCGCCCGGCGTACCGCCCTCCCACCCGGGCGGCGGCCCGCCGTACTTACGTTGACCTGCACCATATTATTGTCATGTGGGCTTAAAGCTAACTGCGAGAAGGCATTCAATATATTCTTACCCATTATTAGTGGAACGGCTAGCGTACAGCCGCTATATATGTATGTATATCTAGTACAGAAACTTAACACGACAATAATATAATTAAATGAGCTGATTAGATGAGACGTTATTCAATAGAAACTCATATTTCCTATTTCATTATATTTATTAACGTGTCCAAAAAATATTGACATTTAGTCGCAATAAACAATTTAGCGATGCGAGTTTTATAATAATGTTGGTGTATCAACATCATTGTGTGTATTCACAGAACGATGTCGATTCACCAGCGTTAATTTTAGACGGACTATATACTCAAAGACAAAGAATTGTCACATTAGTGAATTTCATTTCTTTTATTCCGCGTCGCATTATCATCACCTGATGTAGTGGCACGAGTGTTTCAATGAAGTGTTAAATATATGTATGTACATGTAAATGGAAACCAAGACAAAACGCTTAACTTGAATTCAGTTATATGGCTGCCCTATTATAAGAAGGTAGTTTCTTACTATGCATATTGATACATTAATCTGCCAGTAGTGACACAAATTAGATAGATCTAGAGGGTCAGGCATAAAACATCGCGCGATCGATCCATACACATTTTTACGCATAGGTACAATTAGACTGCACACGATTCGAATCGATTGTTCGATTGTAGTAATTGCTATTCGCTTATACAGCGTGTTGAATCAAGTCAGTCAGCCGAATTCAGTAATTGGCATTCATAACAGAAACGGTTGCTTACTTTTAAGGTTTCAAGTATCTTACCAATTACACGGCATGCATATTACTCAAAAGTCAAAACGCGTGAAAAAGCACGACAGATGGACCACGTAAAAACAATAGGTAAGTAAAAATGATATACAGGTTCAAATATATGTCAAAAAGTTAAATATTCTCAACTATATAATCATATTGTGACATTGCCTAACATAGGAAAGAAGGAAATGCAAGCGAGCTTTTCTTGATCCTATACATAAAATTAGAATGACCCGACAAGAAACTAAGTATAAAACATTACAACTATAAGCAAATTAATCAACCTCAAAGATCTATATAGATTTAGATATCTGACTCGGTGATGAGACTTCATTCAATTTTTTGTTTTTCGATCCCGCCAGGCCTATAAATTTTATCCATATAATACTGCGCGCCTCTACTTAAAAGCATAAGTACCTACTACCTAATAATAACGCCGAGTAAGTTTGACTATGTAGGAGTCATATTTAGTAACTATCAATTAGTTGCAATGAAACGCTTAGATTGAGTATGACAAGCGGGGCGTCTAGTAAGAAACTTTGCTATATGCTCTGCGGTTGCGTGTATTAAATTTCATACTAATATAGATTGTCATACTGTGCCTATAGGTTGTAGAGGCTTAGCTGAAATTGATCTCGTAACAACTGATTCGACACCAATGACAAAAACCTATAAACAAATTGTTCTGTGTGTCCAATGCGGATTTTAAGCACCGACAATGAGGTCTAGATGGTTATTTCTGACACCTAACAGCCAGTAGTAAAACTATCGCATTATAGAACAAATACTTAACCTAAATAATAGTTTTTATCCCTATACATTGGGAGAAAACTTCCCTTAATGTTACTCGCCATTAAATAGTATAGCAAGCGAGCAGAATAATTCAATCAATTGTACATTAACTCATAGGTACAACATTATTTTCGAACAAGCATGCAAGAAAAAATTCCCGCCTAAAATTTTGTGACCACAGGCAAGCAAAATTATACAACCAATAAGAATTTCCAAAGTATGTACTGAACGTGTTATCAGATTCCAGTAAGAATGTTTCACCGTTATATTATTTCTCACGTGTCTGATATGAAATACCACCACCGTATTTCTTGCGCCCATGTACTAACAATGAATGAATGAATGTCTCCACGGTTAAGCACACACAGAAATTATGAACAAGATAAGGTATTTACATATTTTACACTATAAAATATTATGAGTATTTACTTCAACTTTCAAATATTTTTTTGTTGTTGCAGCACTGATGTGACATCTAGTATCGCCACCTAGCGACGACGAGCTAAACCTCCGGCTAATGGCGAGAATAGTTTCGGCATAAAAATGGCCGCTGCGTTCATTGATCGCATTTCAGTATCTACTAGTTATGTATATATCTATATTATGAATATGTATCTTGGGAAAGGGTTAAGAACCTATTTTAACATAGCGGATTTCTGATGACGAAAAGTATCTATAATATTCTTTCTCCATTAAAGGTTATATCTATACTGACCTGTGGTAACATCTAATGTGTACCCGGTCCGGGCCAATATCTGTTTGATCTTCTCTTCATCAGGGCCCTTCACCTGAACAGTGGCAGTCAGCGCAGGCGCGCCCTGCACGCCCGCTCTGCTTTTCTGTCTGAAATACAACAGGATAATCGTTATTATGATAGCGTTAACGGTATTTACCTCTTGCAGAACCAGCAACCACCATTAAACGACTTTAAAAACCAGAATAAGGAATGCACGATATTAAACCCTACTAAGGTTCTGTAGTTAAAGCTGGTCGTAATAACTGCGGTATGTGTCTGTAGCATTATAATATGCGTGAATGCGTACTGTAACAGAACACTGGGCCGACCCGCTCGCCCACATCTAAATAACATACACAGCAACTTATTAAACTATTAGATGGCAACGCACTCACAAACTGGATACGCAATGTCGTTCTAGTCGTCAGGACGTTATTATAAATCCAATTTAAAATAATTATGGATGTACCAATGTGGATAACCAAAAATAATTACAAAAGCCATGTACTACAAAAGGTAATTCCAATTAGCATTTGATTAAATCCCGCAAACAGGTTCTGCATCACGACTGCACAGGGGCTAATGACCATCCGTAATCTAATCTTGCGCCGGTGCAAATAAACACGAGGACAAGCGAAATGATCCATCAGTCAGTTTGTCACACGACAATCCAGTATAGGCTTTGTGGTACGTATCAATTGACTACTGACTCTCGTTCAATACCATTGACAAATCCTATCATAGGATATATCAATGGTATTGAACGAAAGTTAGAATTTACAAAGATAGGATTCCTATCTTTCCAAATTATATCTAACAAATATACGTATGTAAAGATCAGCTTCCCACATATTCACAGTCGGCAAAGATTTACTTTTTAAGATGACATTCTGTATGAGTAACTTTCAAGGTTGCAAAAGATAAAACCCCTTTCGCTTGGACGTTAAGACGTCAAACAATTATGCCTATTAACAAAACAGCTGGAAAGCGCAGTTGCAAGGGCGTTTCTACCAATCAGAGCTCTTTGTTTCAGCCGTGTCGTCATCTTATTGGCTCCGCAACAGCATTGTAGATATTAGACCGACTTGCCTCTGGTAAACGGATAACAATTGCGGGAGATGACATCTATCTAGTTAGGGTCATTATGGAGGCATTTCAGACGCGGCAATAATTTTTATTGTAATTTAATGATCGAATGACCTCTTCTGCAAAGGTCGATTCAAGATATTTCATTCGGCAGATTGTATAAACGATTTTTTGATTGGTTGACAACTGCCTTACCGATGATCGGTTTTGCGAAGCCTCGTCACAGTGCAACCAAGATTATTTTTAAATCCTGCGTCGATTCAGCGACAAGGTCGTGCAGTACATAAAACAGCATCATTTCCTAGTGTAACTCAAAGAGAGGGCCGTGCGATTTAAATTCAACGGTCGTCTGCAACGTGGCCGATAATATGTCAAATCAATTTTTCAAGATTGTGACCTAGATATACCGGGCAGTTTGGCAATCATCCAATATTTTGATCGGGTTGCCAAGCGTAATAATGCAAGATGGATACTCACCTATAGGTCTTCATGACTCCACATAAATAAGCACTTTTATTAGATACATGCTCGAGATTTGAATCTAAAAATTGTCCAAGAACACTTAAAGCACCGTCGGATGGAAATTCTTTTAAGGCATCTAACGCACGTTCATCCAGTTCAGCGTGCGCTAGCTTTCCAGTCTTATAAATGTCGTCGAGCTTGGCTGCTACCTGGAAACGACACAATAGTTAACATTAAATATAATCTTCTCTCAAGAAATCATTAAATACGGACTTCCTTATCGAGATTATATCTGGCAACATTATGCGCGATTCTGTTTAGGATATACGTAACCCGTACTAGATTAAACAATGCCTTTGCCAAGACAAGAAGATTAGAACCTTTTGGCACAGCACACAGTTATGGTTATTATGGATAGTTCGCATCATGGGAATTTCGACACCTGCAGTCAACCACATGTCCAAACGAGCCCGGTTAATGTCTACAATTCAACGTAAAACGCAGCAATTTATTAATGACTATCGTTTATTGGATCCTTATAAAATTTATGATCGAATATCGTGAGCCCCATCTCGCAATTGTGTAAGTATAAGGTACAGGGTACATGATAATATTTGAATTGCGGCCTCAAAATTTAAAATAGAAGACCGATAAATAAATATATTTAGCAAGTGTTTTAGCGCCTGAACATTATTTCATATTGCAACAAATCGCATATGTTAGACATGTTTCTACGGTCAACTACCAACCAGTGTCAAAAGGAAGTGACGTCATTGTCATTAGAGCCGTCTGTCACATTAGCAACGTTGAACTCATATATTTTGGAAGAAATTTTTTATTCAATATACTATGGATCTTCTTTGCACGGCGCATACGCCGTTTTAGCAATAGGGCTTATGTATATCACATATATTGCAATATATTATTATTATTATTGCTGAGAACTACAAAATATATGCTTATATATTGCTAGATATCTTATCACATGACTATATTCACGATAATATAGTCGATGCACTGACCATCGCAACTCACGACAATAAACCAATAATTATTTAGCTATAGGTAAGATAAGGGGTGGGTCGGCGTTGTAGTATAGGTAGCTATATGCGTGCACTATCTATATATCAAGTTGTTTCTTCAAGAATAATATATTTTGTACCTACATACTTGTAAGGACAGTGACGAGGAAAATTACTCAGTGCCCACCCTCTCGCCGCGCTTCCTCCGCCCCTCGCGACGCATACCTTGCACTGACCTCATGCGTTTAAGGATTTCCGAATGATAAATTTGTCAACATACATATATACAGCCGATATAAAAGTACATACTTAGAGGCACCCACAATTGGCAACCTTATTGGATTCCTATAACATATGCAGAATACCAATTTGATTCAATGCACTTACAAAACTATGCATTTTCGTTTAAATTCCGCCAATGCATGGAGTATTATTCAATCGACTATGTTTTATCTAAGATTACAGAATAGTTATAGGCGATAAAATTGTATTAACTCATATATTTGAAAATAGCATTCAATATTGGCTAGGTATATTTCTCTACACAAACAATTTCTATACATTGTTGTTAATATTTTTTTGCATTCCATATAGATGTAGGTACTTTATGGCCATCAAAACATTTTTTAAACATGTAAGTTTACATCCATGCATTGTAGGTGGGTTGATAATAAATGGCAAAGGTCAACACTACCAGAGAGAAAGTGCAAATATTGCTACCAACATAATAAGATTTCCTTAAGTTTTCAGGTGTGGCAACATAAAAAAAATAAGAGTTTCCACATGGACTTCTTAGAAAATTGCTATTCTATGATAAGATTAGTGAATCATACTAACAAGAAGTATTCTATTACTTAGATATTATTAATCTATAACAACCAAGTATTATGAAAAAATATGCTATATACTGTATAATGCATAATTTACATTGCAAAAATAATTTAAATATATATTTATTTAAGATAGACATTAAAACACTGACTGGGTAAGCTGAGGAATCCCTTTTACAACATAATGGAAGTACTTTAAATAGTTTCACACTGCTTAGACACTGCCTATGCTATAATATATTTATGGGAGCTGTACTTTCTGCTAGGCTTGCATATGTAGATATAGGTTCTAATAAGATCATCAAGAGGGCAGTAATATGACCATCACACCAGATTCCAATAAGAAATAAATATTTGTTACAGCCCTGTGTGGGTGCATTCTTTTAAGACTTTCTACTATATCAAACACTGATAATACTGAGGTTAACAGCAATTGGCCTCTATGACATCCCATTTACAACATAATAGGCCTTTGTCTTTCAGTTACAAGCATATTTCATACAGAATATCTGAAGTGACCGCGGGACATACCGAGATGGACAGAGATGAACAGTCAATCTATAGTAAAGGGAGGTCATTTGTTCATAAACCAATAATAAATTTGAACTCTATACAGAAAAACTAAGCTTAAAACATGACAAGCAGACTCAGGTATCTATAGCAGTAGAACGATGAAAATATAGAAAAATAAAGTTTTGTAGCGGCAAGAACTTTTTGGCTCCTAGAACTTTTCTTATGCAATAAATATTCAGAATAAGCTTAAGCATCTTACAAGGAAAGACACATATACAAGTAACTTAATATTTAAAATGCTCACCTTAGGGTCCAAGCCATAGTCAATGAGTTTGCGGTAATCTGGTGTTCGGCCAACATCGGAGTCCTTCCCAGATACTTCTTCAATAGGTATCTCTCCATTGCCCTCCGCCATTCTGCATCATTTTACACACACTACACTTAAGGACTGCAACTTTTGGGTACAATACAACAGTTTAGGGTAAACTTTATTAAACTTAGGACACTAGAAATTGGGACCTAACTTTGCTTGCCTACAGATGATGTCATTTAACAGCGATTCAAGGAAGCCACGCGTGTGAGCAATGGTTACAAATATTTTTTGGGCAATTTACATATTTATGTTTATTTATATTATTGGTTAAAGAAATAATATTTACCTTTATTTTGTAATTTTTGTAATTTTGGAAGAAAATGATAACGCTCTAATCGTCCGAAAAACAAAAAAACAAATGATGTTCAAACATATGAAACTGTGAAACAATGGGATTGTGCACTCCTCATTCCATCCGGGTGAAGGTGAAATTTCAAAAAGCGAATGCGCGGGTCATTGCATTCTTCTAGTGAGGTGACACAATTTTGAGCCTAAAAAACGAAAATCTGAATTATGTCAAAAAATCTAACAACAGCACTAATATAAAGGAGATGCGAATTCCGGCGGTCAATGACCGAAATAACACAGCAGAGTAAACTGTGACGGCTCTTTAGAAACTGCTACACATATCACTTTTAACAAATAATCACTTTAAAACACATTTACAGTCCTCTTGAAGTAATAAATAAACACTAGAAACTTTCCGCGCATGAAACTTTGGCGAATGCAAAACTGCAATAAGTTGAGACTGCAACTGCATTGCACCCGATAAGAACCGGCCGGCGCGCGCCTCAATTTCCAGAAAGAATCCGATTGGAATCAGCACAAAGGATGACAAAAGAGAGAAAACACTTCAACACACAATCACTGAACAACAAAATCAATCAGAAACACTGTACACGAAAATAATTACCTATTAATTTTGCTAGTTGGTGGCCGAGACAGATATGGCGGCACCGCGCGACGTCAACGTGACCGCCAGTACGGGTACGGGGTTCTCATAACATAACGACGCGCGCGGGACATGCAACGAGGAGTGCATTCAAAGTTTTAAAGGCACTTAATTTCTTTGTTAACTTTTATCAACCTCTCTGTTTTAAAACTAATTGTGAACGCATCGAAATATAAAATATTTTTATTGCACAGAGAGTTTTTGCAATGGTTGCGATTTGCGAATAATTTTGAATGTGAAAGAGCGCGGCGCGTCGCGCAAGGCTGCCGGCCGCGAGGTGAGACAGGCTAGCGGCAAGACGGCGACGAGCGAGAAGCCGAGAATGAAGGGGGGAGGGTGTTGCAACCGCCGGTGCAGGCGTGCAGCAGCGACGCCGCACCGAGCTCGCCTGCATACTTGCATACATACGCACACTTGCAAACCCTCTGACCTTCGTTACTCGCAATCGATTCACTGCCAGTTTCGCCTTTGTTGTTACAATTAGTTACTTTAGTTTTATCTTTTTTATATTATCTAAATAACAGAATGATTTTCTGAAAAGTGAACTGGTCATAAATTAAATATATAATTTACTGCTGTCATAATATATATTATATTATCATCTAATTGGAATCTTACTTCATTAGTGTAATGACTTAATACCAATCAGTACGGTCCTAATTATTGGAACAAATAAAAAGATAAAACTTATAGGATTTCAATCAGTATGTAGCGAAACAATAATTAAAATATATCAACATATAAATATTAGGGCAGTTAGTAATAGATCTATTGCGTGCAATACAATGCTGTTATTATGCGAAATAAAAATCACACGGTTACTAATCGACGTTGTCCAATAGTAGAACAAGGTTCATTACTCTTTCATATGGAAACGAAGGGATAAAAGAGTTAATCGCAATAACCCCTTGCCTTTAGTTCGCTTACACCTGCTGATCATCGAAGCCGTATGTATTCGCGACACATACACATAATTTAAAACTGGCCTTCGTTCTTCACGTGTATGTGTAAGTAAGAAACTCGGATCTGTATCCGTCGCATTATGTGGGTAGGTAGGTAGGGCGGCTACTGCGGGTGCCTCGTTTTCTACGGACAAGGTTCCAATGTGGTTCTTTCACTGCCAATATGAATCTTAATGATAGCGGGTATCAAGTCGAAAATCGTTCGATCCGTTAACACAGACTCTTCCTTTCTTTACAAAGGAAGAACTCTGGTGTAGTGTGTCTTGTAGCAGCACGACAGACACACTTCCTTTCTCACATTTTCTTAATATCAATAGCGTTAAAAGTATAGCAGCAAAACGAACTCTCACCGAGTTTCCGGCGTTGTTTAAGTCTTGAGAAAAAGATTTCGCACGTGCGATAACTCTAATTGATGTCTCATAAAAAAATATTTACGTGTTATTAGAAACATAAATCAAAAACCGATTATAGAATAAAACTAGATTAGATTTAATATTACGGTTAAATACAGGACATCACTATTTTAAAATTTTGACAATTACAACAAATACGACTTTGTCATGTTTTCTTTTCTTTAGAATAATTTTGTTTTTCAAATACAATATCAACCAGTGACGTAAAGTAAACAAAACTATTTCGACACGAATTTAATTGGAAACTCAAAATAAAGGTTTGATATGTTAAATATCGTTCTTGGAGAACATTTAATACTTACATCATAAAATGTTATTACTCACCAATTCTCTGGACCTTAGAAATAGCACGAACCATCCGTCACGGACACTCACATCTATAAATAACCATTTTGCAAACACATAGCACAGCAAGCTCGCTCCGCTTGCCGTGCCGCGTACTACATTTCGCGATAAGGTACCTACTTGTGCGTATTTTAAATACGTCAACAGTTCATTGAACCCCGCGCGGTTTCGCATCGTACGTTGCTGAATTTATTGTGTCTGTAGATTTGTGGGTCACTGTACTAGCTGACGTCAAATTGGGGGCCCAGACGACGATGACGTCACCTTATCAAATTAAACTAGCTGGTGATTCTAGTTCTATTTTATAATAACGTGTTCACCAAACGTGTACTATGAATTATAATGCCCGCCCTAATCTGACCTGACTCAGTTTGAATAATAGTGTAAGTATTCGTGTCTATCATGTGTGCCGAGGTCATTGCTATTTGTTTATTTTTTTGTTATTTCAAGGGCGTCTTCGCGGCACGAGTAATCATCGACGCGTCGCGTCGCAAATAATATTTATTATGTTTTAATACGCTGCACCTACCTTGTTCAACTAATCTCTCAAATTGGTTATAATGTTTATACATTTAAAATTAACACACCTATTAAGAGCTGCAAAGCGCAATTAAATCGTGGAAGAATCTTGTCCATTGTCGCGGAGGTTTTCGACCTTTGCAAAGTGCGCGGCGCGTCGCATATTCAATAGACCACAAATTGTTTTTTTTTTTACTATAGACACGTCTGGCCCTGGTGTCACAGATGTGCCTATTATACAATCGTGTGTATGGCGATGTATAGCGCGCATTTCAAATTTGCAATACATACATTCGCTATTGGTCATGAGACCAATACGTCCTATTATTTTTGTATACATGTTTTAGTTAACAAATTTGTGTGTTTGCGTATTACTAATATGAACGTTGTTAATATATTGATTTTTATGATGGACACTTTGATTATTGGTGAATAAGGTCATATTGAATGTTGTTGATTAAAATTCGCGCGCATTAAGAATAAAATCTATAATTATGTAATATAGTTCAGTGCACCAGCAACATGCTGCCAAGTTCACATTACTATCACAGATTTCATAATAGCTATACTACTTACGTAATTCCAATAAAGCGGTAACACGCACACATTATCGTGAATCAATATACAGTTCCTCATTTCTAATTCTACGTTTACACTGTTGCGTCGTAGTTCGTCGTAGTCTTGAAAATGTATATGGTACAGAGAGACGTTAGTCAGTTGTATGGCAATTAGACGTAATGATGACGTATATAGCGAGCCCACTATGCTTAGATAGTAGCGTGCGAAATTCCTTACACCTATTCGCTTGGAGCAGTTGGTAATGTTTACACACACATTACTCTAAATATGTTTTGCTAAGCACGACATTTATACAAGGATATTTTTTGGTAATAAGTATCTAGTTTTATGATAATAGAAACGCTTTCACATATTATTGATAGTATTAGTAAACTGAATAAACGCTGAATACGCAGATGTTAATCACACTCTTTTATAAGTATCACGTTAATCCGGTACGTATTGCAGAAAACTATAATAATAATATTAGAGATATTTGTAACCACTAGGTATTTTCTTAAACTTTGATGTTTCTATAGATTCAAAGGGTATATTAATTTATCTATTATATTATATACCTCCTTACACTATTTATTGTCGATAATATAGGTACACAGTTCACCTAAAATTGTACAGAATTACCTAATGGACAAAATTGATTAGATTAGGGATTTATAAAATGATTCACAAGGTCTCCTTTCAAAAAGGAACGAATGAAAGCGACCTCTTTTTTGAAGTTGGTTAATAATAGGTGGGTGTATTAGTGGGTGCTATGGCGCTCATTAGGGGAGGGCTATGTCCAGCAGTGGACTATTATAGCCCGATGATGATGATGATGATGATGATGTATTATTATCATAGTGATAAACTTGCTGCATATTTTTATTAACTTTGCCGTACAAACCCTACGCGATAAAGATAATATATAAATGCAATCAAATAACTTTATAATATTACAAAATTTCAATCAAAACAGTTAAATTTCTAAGTAATAATTTTATATTGCCTTTGTATCGATAATGTTTTTCATTTAACCTTAGTTATATAAAAACGAATGATTTTAATGAAATTAATACAACGTCCAACGTTATAATAAATATTAAACTCTAGAATTAAATATTTTATAAGATTTATTATGTCAATTAACTGTACATTAATATGATATCGTGTTGAAATCGTTTATGAATGTAGGTACTTTTACAGAATATATATATTTTTTAAATATTAGCTCTGACACTCATCAAGGCGGACAGAGCAATTTGATAAAACTTCACATCAACAGGTGCAGAATTGTCGGTGCAATTTGTGAATTCTTTGGCGAAATTACACGAGCATTCTCTTGTGACATGACCAGGATTTATGTTCGCTATATCTTTGTTTCGATCACGAAAAAGTATAAGCATGCGTGCAGAATCAGTATGATTTTCCCGCGCAAACATAGATAATGGTATAGGTAATTCTTTGTTCCGTTCGTTGGATGAACTAATCAGTAATTTCATATATTGAGTCCATTATCTACAGTTACTATGCCTACTTGCTAAATTTATTCATATTCCTGGGGCTGATAGAGATAATTCTAAATATCAATAAGAATCTATGACTTCATTACTCATACATTTTTGTGAGCTTCATGATAGGTATAATTAATTTAAAACGCGCATAATTGTGTCCTCAAATAACAGAAAAATACAGTTGCCTTTTTAATTAATCTTTTAAAGTATTTCAGGTCCAAAAATGATTAAATTAAATTTACACTAGTTAATTATTTTACCCACGTGTAATAAAGCATTTTCTCAACTAAAAACGTTTGCTATCAACCAACTTTTTATTGTAATAAAAATAAAAATAGTATTCTTAGAAGACTTTAATAAGTTCATATTGTTCAATGTAAATCAAATATTTTTATTCTCTTCGTGAATAACTTGGAACCAATTTACACCCTTACTAATTTGTCACTTTTACTGGGCGATACAATCTTTAACAGAAACTTAGGTGTGAATATGAGCAAGTGATTACTCGAAACATAATTTGCAATTCAAAATCGAGCAAAGATCGTACTCCGGCTGACCCTATTTAACCTCAACAATTGGGGTTTCTTAGCGGAAAATAAAAGAACAAGAATTGACGCTGGTCCCAAAAGATTACTCTCACCTATCACAATTTCTCCCCCATTGTTCGGACATCCATTAATTTTTATTTCTTTATGCCGTGGCAACGGGTTTGTCTGCTTTGAACAAAAGTAGAATGGAAGAAAAGACGGCACGGTTAAATTATACAATTCACAAGACGGGTCTGGACGGATGTATGGAAAGTTCGAAAGGAACCTAGCCAGATTGCACGGCGAAAGGGACGAAAGGTCTAAAATCATTGTGACATTTGACCTCACCTATTTGTCTATTATGTGACTAGTTCCCCTTTCTCGATTGTACTAAAGTTCAGCTTTACTTTTAATAAAAGAAATACTACAATCTATTCTTAAAGAAATTATATTCCTCCTTTTCTCAATACTTGTTTTTACGACAAGTCTCTCACAAAGTGAGTTAATTGTAATTTAAAATCGCGTTAGACAAAGAGGTGAGGTAGTTGTACCTATCAACAGATCGGTTCCAATTATTGTTTGATCTTAAAACTCAAGTGTCGCCACTTGTGTTAGTACGCCATTCATCAATTTGCGCGATGCCCGATAGCGACCGCAACGAAGCTCCCATGAAAGCTAGTCTTAGAAATAAAAGCTAATAAGTCCAAACACACGTTTGAAAGGCCTATTCAGTTCTATAAGCGTAGTACCACCCTACCATTAAGAAAAATCCAGTTGGTCCGCAACTTAGCATGGGAATGCTCAGGGGGTCAACGCCATTCGTTTCGCGTACTTGTCCTGGGTAAGCAGTGCGTATTATTATTTCGATAGATGTTTTTATTTTAGGGTCTGAGATCCGGTCTGAGCGCCCCCTCGCCGCCTTGCGGCCGGCTGACGGTGTCGGCCGTCGCGGCTCTGCCTTCGTTTGATACACCGTCTGCGTCTCGCATGAGACATCTTGTTCAATATTTTGCAATGTAATAAATGTCTGACGAATATTTTATTTTAAGAACAGCACAGTGCATATACAACGTTGAACAAGATTAGTAACATGTTCAAGGTGAAGATGTTTCTGTTGTCAAGCAATTTTAATGCATCTCGCATTATCAGTTCCTGCGCTAAATTATATTTTAGCACACAATAAAACTATGTTAAGTATTTTGCTTAAACATAAATCTAGGTCACTGAGATGGAGTGAGAGTAAGGACCGATAACGTAACATAGAAATAAGTTTTTTATTAGTAGAAATATATTTCAAGATCATCTGTTGTTGGTTGAAATAAAATGATTCCCAAATAATATGTGGCCGAACGTGCAACAGACCTCGGCGCGACCGGTTTCCCTCGATCAATCTCAACCATTGAAATCGCGAAAGCTACGGCCGGTGCGAATTTCACACCAGTCTAGTCTAGACTTCAATAATGTCGCAATAGGCAGCCTAGGTCTCCTTCAATGCCTAGAACTGTGAGAACAAATAACGGGAGCGCCGCGCATGATTGAACTCGCTCGTTTTGTTATAATCTAGTTTCTGCAATGTTGATATGAGAATTATTTCTTTGTATCGGGCTATAAAATACGTGTAGTGCTTCTTTTTTTTTTAGTATTTTTTATCTATAATATTATTTATGGCTTTATTTCGTCTGTTCAAGTTTGCTACCAATGTTTGATGTGATTATTCGATGTTAATGATATGAATATATTGTAATTCTACCATACATTATTGTATCCATAAAATGTATTGGATAATTTAGTTTCTTTTTAGACTAAATTTGTTATATTTGTCGGTAACGATATCAGAACAATGATAAACGGGCTAATCAGCATCATTTTTTGCAGAGTAATACATTGCATAAAATTGGAAATGTATGTATATACTAGTATAACTTGAAAGATACCGAAGTATACACCTGTATAATACTTACAAGATATTAAATTTAAGATATTATAATCTATACTACCTATATAATAAAGATGAAAGAAAAACGGTTTTCACGGTACACTGAACCGATTTCGTTGAATTGTTATCTGATACCAAAATATCAAGATAGCTTGAACATTGAGAAAGGACCGCTTAATAAAAGATGTACATTAGCTGCTAGTAAATAATATTTATTCGACGTTACCTCGCCTGCGATCTAATAATCTATACTAATTTAGTAAAGCTGTAGAGTTAGTTTGTTTTAGTATATTAAAAGGTTTTTGCATTTGATAGGCCAATTCTCGACAAATGCCTATATAACATTGCTACGAGCCACGGAAGCGGCGCAGTAACCATAAACGTAGATCAAACCGCGGGGGGACTGCTAGCAATAATGTATATAGTTTAACAGTCCGTCCAGAGAATGATTCTGCCGGTTATTTGTCCGATAACTGTACCATTGGGATCACTACGGGTATGCTACCCCGGACTGCTCTAGCTGCTGCTGTCACATTGCTCACTACACAACAGTATCCTATCTCCTTCCCTACTGTCCTACCCCGTTTCTGCCTCCCACCACCTTTAGCAGATGCATCTCGCTGAGATCAACTGGCAATCCTGGTCAGTTACTAAGCCTAAACCATACTAAAAACTTAGGCTTGCATCAGAGGCGTTTCTGATGCCTAGGGACGTTCCTATCTCTCGCCGACCGTAGCGATACAGAGAGTTAGGGGTAAGAGTGCACCTGTGTTCGTGCGCACACTGTCGTTTTAACGTTTCGTGCATTATAATATCTCCTGCGCAATTGACTTGGCTCTGACAAGGGATTCCGATTCAAACAATAGTCCTGCGGCGATGGACAGAGGTAGAGAGGTCTAGTTATGACGCCAGCTAGGCTTTGTCTGATGTCTGCACGCAGGCGGATCAGGGAAGATGGTCGCTTTGCACTGCACTGGATTAACAGTGTAATTCGGCAGCTCTATTCAGAGAGGCCCTGTTTCCCTCAATCCGGGGAGAGGACTAGAAAAGGTATCCTAAAAAAGGCTTAACCCATAATATTTGGAGGTAGTAACCACGGTTGTCTCTGCATCATCTATAACGTGGTCGAAAGCACAGAAATAAATTACATAACCACAAAATAAAATCTCGGATTGTGACATTTGCAACGTGGAATGTAAGCACCCACCCTCCTTGATCGTGAAACCAACCTGGCTCCTCCTCGAAAAACCGCCCTCGTTTTCCGGGAGCTCCGACGCTATGGTGTGGATATCGCTGCTCTCAGTGAGACACACCTGGCTGACGAAGGGGAGAGGGTGGAGCGCAAGGGCGCATATACTTTCTTTTGGAAAGATCTTACGAGCCCAGGCGGTCCGGTATCGGTTTCGCCGTCAAAAACTATGTGCACATCTAGACCGCGTCACCACGTTGCGCCTACACCTTGACAATGACAATTACCTCAGTATCATCAACGTATATGCATATTACACAAACCGTCTGGTTTATTTCAAATCCTTACTAATATTATAAATGCGAATGTGAGTATGTTTGTCTGTCTTGACCGATAATCAAATTTCGCATACACGTTGTCAGGGGAACAGAAAAGGACAGTGGGTAACTTTCATCCAGAAAATAGTACTGTTCTTAATCTAACCTAACCTATATTTACGCAAACGAAACGCTGGTTCACCAACGATGGACAAGGATGACGAAATTACGGACAAGTTTTATGAGGAGGTCACGCAAACCCTCTCCAGTATTCGTCCCCGGGAGCAAATACTATTGATGGGTGACTTTAACGCTAGAGTCGGGTATGACGCTTGACCTAAGGTCTTGGGAAGACATGGTGTTGGAAACATAAATACTAATGGACAACTACTACTGTTCTTATGTGCCCAGTTTGAGTTGGCTATCACCAACATTATGTTCAGATTCCCGGAAAAACCACATGCATGCATGCTTCCAAGGTCAAAACACTGACACCTGATAGACTATGTAATTGTCAGGCAAGCAAATATTTCCCAAGTACGGATCACATGCGTTATGCGCGATGCCAATACCATCTGCTCCTCGGATCACCAGCTTGTCATCACAAAACTAAGCCTCCGCCTGCATCCTCCTCGTAGATCACAAGGAGTGAAGCCCGAACATTTAGACATAGGCAAACTACAAAGTCTAGATATACGTAACACCTACGCCCAGGCAGTTAGTGATGCAGTCCAAAAGATAGACGTTGAGAATGGTGATACTGTGGCTAACTGGCAAACGTTCTCGTCCAAACTAGTCACCGCCGCTTTGCAGACACTGGGTGTCAAATTCAGTAGATGCGCGGATTGGTTCGATGACAATGATGAAATTTTGACCAAAGCCATCTAGAAGCATCGTTCTTTCTTGCGTCAGCATAGTGGCGATCACCAGGCGGAGCAAGTCAAGCGTAGTGGTGTCTAGCTACGGAAATACGTACGGGAAATAAAGGACAAGTGGTTGCGAGACAAAACTGAGCGCATACAGTGGATTGCTGATACCAAACAGCTGCGCAAACTTGTTGGTACTGCAACTCGCACTAGAGTGCCCCTGAGATCCCTCGATGGCATACAATTGCTTACCAGCAAGAAAGATGTACTCGACAGATGGGGAGAGCATTTTAACACCTTGCTTAATGTTGACCGAGCTGCGGACATCACCTACATTAGCTCGATGGCAACACTCCTCACAATCAATAAGCTGGATGACCCACTGACTTTGCGCGAGGTCACTGTTGTCGTCCAACAACAGCAGAATCAAAAAGCGGTCGTCATTGACAATATACCTGGAGAATTACTCAAGTATGGGGACAAGGAATTGCATGAAACCATCTGGAAGCTGTTCCTCCAAATGTGGGATGAGGAGTGAGTGCCTGATGACTTTCGAGTCTCTCGTATTAGTACCCTGTACAAGAACAAAGGCGACCGATCGGATTGCAATGCCTATAGGGGTATCTCCCTTCTCCAGGAACTTCTCCGGGGAAAGTCTTTGCTCATATACTACTGAACCGCTTAACCCTTGTCTGAAGATATACTGCCTGAAACCCAATTTGGCTTCCGACCGAATCAAGGCACTTGTGAGGCTATCTTCTCTATTCGTCAACTACAAGAGAAAAGTCAAGAACAGGTTCAACATCTGTATCTATGTTTTGTTGACCTGGAAAAAGCTTTCGACAGCGTGCCTCGCGAAGCTCTATGGGTGGTTCTGAAGAAACTTGGATACACGGATAAATTTGTAAGAATAATCCGACTCCTGCATGATGACATGCGATGTTGTGCCAGTGTGTAGGGTGAAGATTCAGAGTTCTTCTCAGTGAGTTGCGACGTAAAGCAAGGCTGCGTGCTCGCTCCAACTCTTTTCGCTCTGTACTTTGCAATTGTAGTAAAGGAGGCCTTGCAAGATTAGTCTGACGGCATTCGTATTCGATATAGGATCGATGGCTGTGTGATGGCTGTAACCTATCTAGACTTAAAGCTCACACCAAAGTATCTTACGCAACCATTACCGAGATGATGTATGCAGACGACTTATGTATTGTGGCGGAATACCCAGAGGGTCTACAAAGGCTTATGATGAGTCTTGGTGAGTCATGTCGTAAATTTGGTCTTAAAATCAGTGTGAAAAAGACCGAAGTGATGGTCCAAGATACACTGGATAGTACCTCAGTAGACATTATACTCGGGGATATCTCACTTAAGCAGGTAGATAAATTTAAATATCTGGGCAGCACTTTAACATCAAAGTGCCTCTTTGATGACGAAGTCAACAGCAGAATTGGAGCAGCAGCTGCAGCCTTCGGCAAACTTCGTTTCGAGGTGTTCCGTTCACATGACATAAAGCTTCCCACGAAAATAGCTGTGTACGTGGCAATCGTCTTGCCAAATCTTCTATACGGCTCCGAAACGTGGTGCCCATAACGCAAACATATCCGCGAATTAGATAGATTCCACCTTAAATGCCTACGCGACATTATGCATATCCACTGGTCGGCGCGTACGAAACACAGAAGTTCTACGACAAGTAAATGTCGACGGAATAGAAGCATATCTAATACAGCGGTGGCTGCAGTGGAGCGGCCATGTCTCTGAGCGGATGTCTGACGACAGAGTGGCTAAGCTCATCTTTTATTCAGAGCTTCTGGATGGCAAGCGAAAACAAGGCGGCCAATTCCTGCGCTACAAAGATAATTATGCTCAAGCGTCACATGAAGCGCTGCGACATTGTCGCAGTGGGAGGCAGTGGCGGTGGCAGGCCACTGTAGAGGGGTACTGTGCGCACTAAGGTGTTTGAGTTCGAAATGCGACGGAAGGAAGGTCTCGATGCCAAACGAGATGAGCTCAAGGCCCAACTACCTGCGGCCATACATTATAATTATGTCGGAAATGGCTGACTAGCAGTGATTGTGAGCGCACCTTCACGGCAAAAATCGGTTATGTCAGTCACCTGAGAGCACACCAGCGATCAGTTTCAGATCAGCATCAGTTTCAAGTCGCCGTGGCCGAATACGGTCTGGACAGTATTATTATATTATATAGTTTAAATAGTCTTTTTTCTGCGAATAAATCTCTGACTACCCTTTTGGGAAGTACAAGCATAAGTTAGTGTATACAAGAAGTTTATTTTTATTGTCATTAGTGATAAATTAGCTAGCAGTGCCCGACGGTAAGTGTAAACTGCCGCTCTTGCACTTCGGCAATGTCAAGGACATTCACAGCCAATCCACTGCCAACTATGATAGTAATGCCCTCTTGAAACTTCGCTTAAAGAAGAATAAGTCATAGCGTTCGGGTCAGGAAACGCCAACGCAGGTAGTTCATGCCAGAATCTATATGTAAGTTTCACCTTAAAAAGCGGCTATTTACCTATTAAATGGCCTCTAGGCCTTATTTATACGATAGATGTTAAACAAGCATATGGCATGCCTAATGATAAGTGGTTACTGTTGCCTAAAGATGCTTGTAACACCAGGAATAATATAATATTCTATCACATACACACAACACGATCTAGCCCAAACTAAGCAAAGCTTGTACTATGGGTACTAGACAATGGATAAACATACATATATCCTTTTTTTTTGTAAATATATGCATATTATACATAGAAACACCCAGACCAAGACAAACATTCATGTTCATGCACACAAATGGTTGACTTGTGCGGGAATCGAACCCGCTACCTCAGGCGTGGCAGTCGGTTACACTAACCACTACGCCATCGAGGTCGTAACAATCATGCGTAGCTGATTCTTCATAGAATACTATACTGCGGATAAATCAAAAACTACAGTTACAGAGCAGCGGTTCCTTAAAGACCCTGAGAGTCTTACTCATCGCAAGAATTTGTATGCTTGCGGTGAATAGGGTTTTACCTTGTGTTGTATGTTAGCGACATAAGTAGCCAAACAATGAATCAATATACAACACCATTTTTTTAATAACTTTTTAAAGGTATACATTATGCATGATCGCGTTAATACTCGTTACACATTATATACATATATACCATTTATTTAATTAAAATATTCCAAAAGCTATATATTCTGTATTCATACATTGACATGAAATGAACCATCCTCTTTATATAATTGCTATAAAATCAGATATGACCTGGGTTCTATATCAAGAAAGGAACTGTTTTACCCACGGACAGTTAATTTTCGACACATATTCTATGAAAAATGTCAAAATAAAACTTTCTCGATATAGGAACGAGGCTTATATCTACTTATTACTACGAATAATAGAATCATTCAAAATCTCGCAAATGTTAGGCGGCTAACGTCGCTGACTGAACAAGGTTCGTGTTCAAGGGTCTTTTTCCAGCCGGGCATGACCTTCTTTATACTTCAAAGACACGATCTCGCTGTACTCTTGTGAGATCCCGAGTTCAATTCTTGACATTTTCTAATATACATAAATAGATATTCACAGAGTCTAGAAATGTGCCATTAAATGGCACCTTATACACTTATTATAATTCATAGGAACCAAAGACTAGGTGGCGAAACTTGAGGATACGTTTCTGCTTATCTTCTAGCAGCTACTTGTAATGTAAAATATGTTAAAATATAGTCATTTAAAAACTACTAGCTAAAATAACATAATGCGTTTTGTTATTATAGCTAGTCATAAATAATTTAAAATAGCCCGACTTATTGTAGTATCATAATGTTTTTTGTGTCACAATATTATATGCACTGGCAGTTATGTTGACCACTGAGCCACTGCGTCATGCGTATCGTTAATATTGTCATCAAATGCAAACCTCTAGAGTCTAGAGGTATCTCTTAGAAATTATAATTTTATAGGGTTAGTTAATACATGCAGTATTGGCTATAACCCTCTAAAATTCTTTTAACATTGTAATCTTAAAAGAAAGTAACATATTTTCTAAGCTTGAACTAAATCACAGGTGTGATTAGATGGGATTCCATTGAGCTATGTCTATCTTTTAAATAATCCTTTGCTAAACATCAAACGAACATTCGTCCCATCAGTCGCCAATATGTCTGCGAGCTCGGATTAGTGACATACCGAGCAAGATGTCGGCCTAATCTAATGTTTGGATCCGCGCCTGAATAGTGTAAGTTAAAAATAAACATGACAATGCAGTTTGTTGTGGGTAGGCAGAGTTCTACAAGAACAATGTGGAGAAATAATGCAATCTATGTAAAGCTGCACTGATGGCATAAATTCATTTATAATGTTCTCTTTTTACAAAAGTAAAGCTCCTACTGGTTATGAGTCCTGTGTCGAGAGGGACTTTACAAATATTCAAACAACGGACTCAAATAACACGCAGACTCGGAACAACTATTTTTGAATGATATAAATATTTGTCTCCTGTGGAGATCGAATCCACAATACTTGTTGAAGTAGCAGTGGCATGGCGGCTACGTATACCACATCACCGTCATCACCGTCATTCGTGCAGTCATCAACTGATAATAATCGTTATGTTGACTTATAATTAAATAAAGCAATGGTCATTCCATTAGTCCAACGGTGTACTACATGTCCAATCCACCTGACAGCTATGTCCCATGTATTGGAATGATAAGCTATTGCCCTCTTCTTGCAATAGATAGCGAATAAGTATAGTTAGCCAAACTGATTCACGAAATTTCTCAAAATATACCTAGAGTACTAAATTCGTAATGGCAATCGAACAGCGATTGATATTTAACTACGTGTTCGGAGCAGCGATAGCTCAGTGGGGAGACCAACAGACTGCAATGCAGAGGGTCTCGGGTTCGAACCCACGTCGCACACCTCTGACTTTCGGAAATTATATAACTTTTCGAAATTATGTGCGTATTGATTGACAATTATCGCCTGCTTCGTGCCTCGGTGAGCACGTTAAGTCGTCGGTCCCGGCTGCCATGAACATCTATGGCAGTCGTTATTGGGAGAATGTCGACACAAAAGATCCCGCTGGGTCGAAGTGTCGCCGGTCTGCACTGACTGGCCCCCACATAAGATAAGATAACTACGTGTTCACCTTTACAACGTCATCTGTCGTGTGGAGAAACAAGAAGCTTAATACTAATTGACTATCAACTTTTGAAAAACATGTAGAGCAGGCTACTTCACGCTGACTTGGTATGCTGAGTGTGGGCTTAAGACCACGTCTTATTTTTATTGCTGCGGTGGCAGAAGGACATGCGTCCTGATAGTAAGTTTTACTCGCTACTATTCATGTACTTTGGCAAAGCCAGTGTTATATATATATTGTAAAAGGTGAATAGTCAGGGTGGCGGCGACAATGAACACACAAGTTGTACAGAAAAGCACTAATGCACGTTTCTACGGTTAGAATATGAATGTCCCCAAAATATTCTAACCGCCGGTATTTATACAAACATTTGACCTAATTTAATACTAAATTCACAAACTCAATAGATAATATTAAACCTTGTTTATCTTAATTATTCTGATGATTATTTACATACAATTATTATTTAATAATACAGGATTATGTAACATTAAGGATTTATTACACCGGAAGCAGAGGCGCCGGTGTGACAAAATTATGCCTAACCAAATAATTTAAATAAATTCAGTAAGAATTTAATAGCTTTATCATTATATTATACATAGTAAAACAAAATGATTATAGGATTGATTATTCGACATAGTGCAAAAAAAGTACAGAGATCAGTACCTAACAATACGTACTATTTATTAATCGCGCCGGAAGCTGATAAGCGAAAGGCGCCAAGCTAATAAATATAATTAAGTATAAAAAAATATGAAATAACTATTTAAATTATTGATTATAAAATGATCAATTAAATTATAAAACGATAATAGGTTTTAATGTACATATAGTGGTTAAGATGTAACCGAACTAGCAGTATATGTGAGGCCGGAAGTGTTACTTTATAACAATATGTATACAGTCGCTGCTTACCGTAATAACGATGATATCTTTACACATGTTTAAAAAAGGACAAATCATAGCGCTCCAGTAACACCACAGTAGATATATACACACGTGTAAGAATAGTTAAATACGTATTTGAGAATCATGTTGTGGACGGGACGGGAACGTTTTCTGGTGGTAAGTGTGAACTCTGCTGTATTAAGTTATCCATTAGCTAAGATGTTAGAACCGAGGTTTCTCTGTTCTGTGGATAGAAGAGACTTGATACAGGCTTATACTGGGAAGGCTTTCTCTATCAACCTATATGTCTACGAGGCTTAATTGTTTACCAAAAAAGTGACCCAAATCAAAAAAGAAGACCAATACGCATGCCTCGAGATTTATAAGCAAATTATTTCATCTAGTATTATGTCAGATGAACAGTTAGTTTACGCAGTCTCCTCTCTATAATGGACTAAAGCTTTCTATAATGGACTTCTAATCGTCAATTTCATTGTGTCGCCTATCACTGTTGCAAATATCGATCCGATTCTATATCGGGTGACCGCTATATAATAAACATCGATCTAATTTCCTTTTAAAACAGAATGTATATTCAATTTGATTATTGATTGATTTTATATTGATTATCGATATGGAATTGAATCGATACCAAATTTACTAACAAAATACTTCTGTATTTTAAATTTTTATACAAATCCAGCACTATGTGTTAATTTGTTTACTTGTGTTGCGGAGCACTACCTTACAAACATTGAAAAACAGATATGAAGAACTAGATTTGGCCATATAATTTCTGGATCACATATAATGTTTTTATTGCGAATGGAGAATTAAACGTACAACAAAGTCGTAGCCAGGCGATTACTTAAATCATTGCGCCTTTCCTTCAAATAAAGTTCTTAAAACAGATGCATCGATGTACAATTTTGGATAGGCAACTTAAAACCCGTTTTCCTATAACTGTAATGGAACAGGACGTCTTTGCATGAGCATAATTTATTTGCAAATAGTATGTGTAACTGTAATTTAAACTCCCTACAATAAGGTTGCGTATCGACAAAAATGTTACGAAATAAACAAAACCATTTAAATCTAAATCTTTCAATAACTGTACTAACGTGCAGAATACCGCATCAATCGACAGTTTATCGAGACTCGAATACGTCTCAACCCTTTCTACTCTCACTGTTTTACAAAACACATTGTGTACATTCTAAAGATGTCTCGATATGTTTTATTCTACGAGCTGCCGGGCGGATATGAGTGCCGCATAACCGGACTAGTCCAACAATCTGTTTGAACACTGGTCCTCTATAACGCAGCTGTTGTTTCCCGTCACGTTGTTCAGCTCCGTCAATTCATTCCTAGATATTTTAATGTCTGCATGTGTATAACGTGGGTCTAGCGAATTCGTTTATATTGTGTTTCGTTTTGAAGTTCACCTTATCACAGCATTTTGTGGTTAACTAGACTGAGTATAGCAAATCAAATCAAATAATCTTTATTCATTTAGGTTACAAAGTAACAATTATGAACGTCAAGTCTATTAAAACTATTATATTAATTTATATTTACATTAACCTGTTACTAACCTCATACTCGGACAAATATTTTAGTTTTTTGGCCAACTCGTGAGACCGAGATACAACGCTTTTTCATTGTGTTTAGACGCTATCTAATTGATTAGTTAACTTAGGATAAATGCAGTATTAACTGATTGATATTTGCTGAATAGAATATAAGCAGAATACACAATGAAAAGCTAGCTAGAAGATAGATAGCTGCACCGCCTTGCACAGGTCTTGAATTCAATCCCTAGGCACGCACTAACTTTCCAAAGTTATCAGCATATTATATAATTAATTTTATCGATCGCTTCAACGGCGAAGGACAACATCGTAAAGAAACCTGCATGCATGTTAGTTCTCTATAATGTTTTGAAAATTGTATGAATATATCTAATATTGTATGCCAACTCATTCATATTTTATTATTCATAACTTGACTTATGTATAATTATGCTGTAGGTAAGAAAACATTATAACAATGGATGCCATAAGAGACATGTATGTATTAGCAATAACATGTAGATAAATAACATATCTAACACTAAAAGAGAAACGGCCATATTCATAAAATTACAAGTAGGTTGTATAGTCATTATAAGCAAAAATCTGAAAAGTATTGTTCACAATAATGCATGTAAGAATGCTACCTAGTCAAACTTTGCGGAAGTTAAGGCGAGTTTTTAAAAAGACGCGATTAATATGTTTGATACATTTATTTCAAGTATACAACTGTTCAGTTCGCAAACTAACTTAAGACTAACTCTATGTCTAAATACATAAGCTTTTATACAATAAGCTTTTGTTGGGTGTGCCTGGTAAATAAATTAATATTAATATAATTATGATAAGTTAATGAGGTGGCCAGTACAGAGAAACAGTTAAAATAATGGTTGCCTGTGAGGTCTGCTGTGGAAATCGTCACACTTAACTAGCTTGCCTAATAACGATAAAGGTTTACAGAAAATTATGAATAAAGTATTTTTACAATGCATTTATTAGACGTACTACGTATTTTAACTACCCATCATATTAAGCCTTTAGAATGACGTTTTTTTAAAGGATTGTACGTTAATTTATAAACATACAGGCACATAGAACGAGCAAACATTAAAACTACCTTAGGTGATATTGGTCGCATGCCTGCCCGTTAGAATCAATAGTATCATGTTATTAGTGCCTACTACTTTAAGCGCCATTTACGTAACTAATGATCAACAATATTTGCTTTTATTTAACCGACTTAAAACACGGAGGAGGTACTAAATTTCAATGTATGTTTATTTTGTATGTTTGTTACGCGATTACTCCACCAAATATATATATTTTTCTATGTTATACGCGGCAAACGAGCTGATAGATCGCCTGATGGTAAGCGATTACTACCGCCCATGGACACCCGCAACACTAGAGGAGTCGCAAGTGCGTTGCCAGCCTTTTAAATTTCTCCCTCCTCCCCAGAGGTAGAAGTGGGAGTTGGGCCTCCGGTTTTCTGTGAGGCCGTGGTAATTGACTTTGATGATTTTTTAGTTTTGATAGGTCTTCAGAGGACCTATAAATTTTATCGAAATTGATTTAGCACTTTCAGGAAAAATCATCAGGACCAAAAATATATATATTCTTTGATGTCGTTTTGGTTTTTTGTGATTCCCTTCAGCAAAAGCTTTGTATTTTCTACTTTTTAGTTTAAGTTTGTACATGTAGGTATAGTCTGGAAGTCGGGTTTTGGATTTATCCTAAAAAATAATTTTGTTGACTGCTTTATTGATCTCGTAACAAAAGTTTAAGCTTATATTAAGTTAGGACCAGCGTCGTAAGAATGTGTATGTTTTGTGATCCCGGGTTCAATGCCGTCGGAAAATGTCCATGTTAATAGACTTAAACTCGAGTGATCGAATATAAATATTACTATGTACTTGTTATGTTATCATTAATTTAAGTTTCCCTTAATTTTAAGTGAACTACGTAATGTTCTTTTTTGAGAAATGTACTCTTTAAACCGAAATGTGTTATAGGATTTTTCCTTTAAGAAATTCTGATAGGCATCCGATTTCCAATAAGAACATAAAATTTATACTAATAAAGTTTTATTACACTAATTATGTTTTTATTAGTGATTGAAGATAGCAGATGGTAAAGGTCGCGGGCAGCGGTTTGATGCGGGTGGCCCAAGACCAGTCTGCTTTGAAAACCTTGGGGGAGGCCTATGTCCAGCAGTGGACATCTTTCGGCTGAGATGATGATGATGATGATGATGAAGATAGCAACAGCGGAAAAGCTAGCCCTGTGTACAGTGGATGGCAATAAGCTCGCCTATTGTCACGTATTACCTAAGCTCATCTTCCGAAATGTAAAAGTAATGCTGCTATACCTATCTCCAGGGATGCTCCAAGCATGGCTATCCTAACTAATAGGTATTGTAAATGCGAATTTAAGTTTTTTTTTTATTACGCTTTCTGCCTTAATTATTTGACAGATCATTCAGAAATTTCGCATACACGTTGTCAAGGGTACTGAAAAAGACATACGTACCATTCATCTAGAAAAAAAGGACTGTTCGCAAGCAAAGCTGCGGGCAAAAGCTAGTCCTAACTTAATATTTCAAATGTGAGATTTTTGTTTGTTCATTTGTTACACTTTCACGTCTTAACTATTCGTCCGATGCAGTGGCGTAGCGAGGGTGACAGTCAACCAGGATGGCAGAAAATTGTGCTGCCCTCTTAATTAAGTTTTTCAATTTAAAAGATTGTATGTAATATACAGAAACTCTAAAGAACTTTTCAGCAAGAACAGTCATCATTATTGTGTATTGTACATTTGCCGATTCCTCTTGTTCGTCATGAAATGATTTAGATATTTACAAGATATTATAATTATGATTTATTGTGAAATTTTGCCGTTACCTAAAAGTGCCGCCCGAGGCCGCCCCTGCCGCCCTCACTACGCTGCGCCACTGGTCCGATGGTCATGAAATTTCGCATACACGTCGTCAGGGTTACAGAAAAGTACTGCGCCCATGTCCCTGGCAAAAGCGAATATACTATATGATGTAAAAGTTACTGGCTCTGGCCTCTGGCTAACAACTAATATCAAGGCATATGACAAATGTTTATGAACGCATACTTTGTAAGCGGTTAGTAACTATACAGCGGCTAGCAACACGCGTTTAGCAGATATGGAACAATTAACAACTAGACCATAATGTGCTACTTTTATTTAAACTAAATATAACATAGTATCTCACCTGTACATTGAGAATACATCCTCTAAACCAGGGGTTTATGCATAAGTGTACAATTTATTACAAGTATGTCGCATTCAAGCATAAGTACTTAATATTCAAATTCACTAAAATATAAATTTGCTAGCTTTTGCTTAAAAATAGGTTAGGTTATGGTAGTAACAGTACTTTTCTTTAAGTAAAATATTGCCTATGTTACTCGGCGATACTATAGGTTCCTAATGGTAAGTTAAATCGGTTGAACAGTTTTTGAGTTAACTCTTTACAAACAAACAAACTTAAAAATCTAATCTTTCCACTATGTAATATCAGTATATATATAGATAAAGGCTTTCACATATATGCCTCTAACGTACAGACACACACATACACCTAAACTACGATAACTCAGTGGGGAGACCAACAGACTACAATGCAGAGAGTCTTGGGTTCGAACCCACGTCGCGCACCTTTGACTTTCGGAAGTTATATGACTTTATCGAAATTATGTGCGTATTGATTGACAATTATGGATATATGCCTCGGAGAGCACGCTAAGCCGTCGTTCCCGGCTGCCATGAACATCTATGGCAGTCGTTGTTAGGAGAGTGACGACACAAAAGATCCCACTGGGACGAAGTGTCGCCGGTCTGCACTGACTGGCCCCCACATAAGATACATACACACATACACCTAAACTGTTTAACATTCATAGATTGATTTACATACATACCTTGTACAGTCAGCAACATAAGTCGACACTCACTTGCAAGATTTCAATTGTCTCTGTCTTTCAAATCAATAACAAAGGTTATTTTTATAGCAGTAATATTAATTTATTGTATTTGATTAATAATAATAATAATTTTTATTAGCCAAAACAGTAGGTATATAGCGTATAACATTATAATGTGGTTACATACTAGTTTAAATACATACTAATGTGAATAGTGACCCCGATGCTGGGAAAATCCTGTGTTTGAAACATAGTTAAAAAATACACTATAATAATTAGGATTTTATATTCATGGAATACTTTTATAAATTTGTCGATAGTAGATAGATCTTATAAGAAAGAAAGAAATAATTAATTATTTGTAAGAATATAGTTACAATAACGGTGTAATTAGAATATTCATAATACGTCTCTTATATTCTACCATGTCTGGTGTACAAATATTTAACCTACAACTACTTACAGCTAGTTACCATTTTACTATATTATATTGTCTTCTATTTACGCGAATATTATTCATTGAAATTAAACTGCTATATACGGATTTTATCGCGTTGTTTATTTGACACTTTATTACAAAATTTTGAAATTTTTTTACATTACTACTACTATTAAACTTTACTAATTTTTAAGCTAATTCAATTATTATTAAACTATTTAATTTATTTTTACACTTTCCCCGACGTTTCGGTTGCTTTCCAGCAGCCATGGTCACGGGGAGACTAAGATGGCAGTTGTCTCAATGTTCCAGTGTAGTTATTTTAAAGTACCCGAACATAATTTAATCATTGGTGTTTCTATTTACGCAGAATGAGCTCAAAGTATCATGAAGTCTAGCTGTGGTTTGCTTCTTCTTGGGTTTGACTATTTTTATTACTGGATCCCAAGCTGGTGGTACATTTCAACCATCTTCTCTATTAAAATTAGGATGTTTTTTGATTTCAATAGCCTCGCGAAGCATCCTTGGTAGGAATTGGTGTTCTTTAGCGAGAATCTGTGGTTTGTCAAATCTCAGGTAGTGGTTGGTCCCCTGTTGCACATGTTCACACACAGCACACAGTTTTACTATATTATTAACAGTATTCTAGCAGCGATAGCTCAGTGGGGAGACCAACAGACTGCAATGCAGAGGGTCTCAGGTTCGAACCCACGTCGCGCACCTCTGACTTTCGTAAGTTATATGACTTTTCGAAATTATGTGCGTATTGATTGACAATTATCGCCTGCTCCGTGCCTCAGAGAGCACGTTAAGCCGTTGGTCCCGGCTACCATGAACATCTATGGCAGTCGTTATTGGGAAAGTCAGTACCCTCTAATATCCTGACACTGGTCTAGCCTTAGGGTATCGTTAGCCTTCGGGTTGCGGAGGTCAGGTGGCAGCCGCTCCGTGTAAAAATTGATATCCAGTCAAATCCGGTTAGACCAGAAAAGCCAACCTCAAGTGACTTGAGAATAATAAAGGCTAAGAGAGAAGGATTAACAGTATTCTAAGATATAAAACAGAACAAAAAGAAACATGAAAATAAACTTATATAAATCAACCAGAAGAAATATCTCAATATGGTAGCAGTGACAGGTCGTGGCACGCCGTCGCCTCCTTATGTAAGAAAGTGATTTCCATCAAGGAGGCGATGGAACGGGTGAGGGAACGGTAAACCCTCTCCCCAACCGCAGAGCCGGGAGCCGGAGGGCGCAAGACGACCTCCAGCCACCCTGAGGTTTGACCTGGGGGTGGTGGGCTTCGTGGGCCTGCCCGCCACCCGATCAGCACCAGGTCCAAGAGGCGGCGTGCGTGTTCCCACGCGCGCCTCTGAGTCGTGTTTTTGTCTCCCTACAAGGGGACAGTAGAGGGTCTATTATGTAGTGGCCTGCCGTTTCACACGGCGGGCCGAAACCTCGGCGGGGTCGCGATTGCATGTGAAAGCGATTTGCGCGGCTCCGCCGTCTGTGGTTATGTCGAGGAACACCGTGGTAGGTTTAGTCGGTATTACCGGGGTATCTCTCCCCGGTGAGCCCGACATAACCTCTCCGTCGCCCCGCGGAGAGGTATGCGTCAAAGCATTCCCCCACAAAAAAAAAAAAAAGTGTACCATCATTAATATAATCTTTAATAGAATAATAACATTTATACAATAACAACTTAAATAAAAAGTAAATAAATAAAAAATAAAAAAAAATATACCTATATTGCAGTCCTTGTATTCATTAGGTACTTTATTATATATTTTAATAGCCATACAAAATTAATGTTTATTATATACTGCTGTGCGTTGGCTTGGAACATGTAATTTATTGCGATACCGGCTATTTCTATTGGTGACCATACTATTTTTAAAAAGGCTAGGATGTTTGTGAACAAGAAGGCAGATTTCGTATATGTAAAGACTGGATAAATACGATTTTTTTAAAAAGATGAACACAGCTATCTACATATTCTGCTCCACTAATTGCTCTGATACATTTTTTTTGCGCTCTGAACGCTCTTATCAAATCTACAGAATTGCCCCATATGACTATACCGTATCGTAAAATAGAGGTTATGTAACCATGGTACGCACATAGGGTAGCTTCAGCCGTTGCTACTTGTCTTAATTTATTTAGTGTGTATGTATAGCTATCTAATTTGGAACATATTTTATTGATATGTTATTTCCAATTACAGTACTTATTAATAATAATGCCTAGAAATGTAGTTGATTCAACTTTATCCACTGTTTTGTTATTTTGTGATATGTTTAAAGATATGGGATTACTATTATAAGTTTGAAATTGGATAAGTTTGGTTTTATTTATGTTTATATTTAAATTATTATTATTTAGCCATTGAGTTACGTTGCCTATAGTTTGATTTATCCTAATTTGAATAGAGAAGATGGTTGGAATGTACCACCAGCTTGGGATCCAGTAATAAAAATAGTCAAACCCAAGAAGAAGTAAACCACAGCTAGACTTCATGATACTTTGAGCTCATTCTGCGTAAATAGAAACACCAATGATTAAATTATGTTTGGGTACTTTGAAATAACTACACTGGAACATTGAGACAACTGCCATCTTAGTCTCCCCGTGACCATGGCTGCTGAAAAGCAACCGAAACGTCGGGGAAAGTGTAAAATTAAATTAAATCTAAATAGTTTTAATAGTTTTAATAATAATTCAATTAGCTTAAAAATTAGTAAAGTTTAATAGTAGTAGTAGTGTAACAGGTTTTCAAAATTATGTAATAAAATGTCAAATAAACAACGCGATAAAATCCGTATATAGTAGTTTAATTTCAATACATAATTATATTGATAATCATATCTAATCTAATCATAGTTACGAAGAATAGTACCTACTATATCAGCCAAATAATTCCGAAATATTACGAACGTGATTCGAATGCATGTGTGTGTGTGTGCGTGTAGTATTTTTCATTAATTTAATGTATTTCTAATGCATATTTTATATAAATATTAGGAATCACCACTCCTCCATATAAACTTTAACTGTGCCAAATTTCATACTCCTCCGTCCGCGCAATTTTCGTAAAAAGGGGTACAAAGTTTTTGCTTCACGTATTAATATATAAATGATTAGTCATTTTACTCTGACTGCTTCGGTGGTGCAGCGGTAGTAAATACGTCTACTATGCATAAGGCATCAAGTTCAATTTATAGGCCAGGCAAATGGAGCTGTGCCCGGTAAACTGCAATAGGGTCGCCCACTATTACTTTGGACATATAACCATATCTAGCGATATGTGGGCGTAATACATATCTAGTTACAATATCGGGGATAATGTAGTAAAACAATATGAGTTTGTGAGGATGGATGGATGGATGTTTGTTACTCTTTCAGGCAAACATTACTGAACCGATTGCGATGAAACTTGGTGTGTAGATAGCTGGAGACCTGGTGATTAACATAAAAGTTTTTGATCTCGATATTCCATCGGCATTGGGATTTACGCGGGTAAAACTGGGGCGCATCTAGTGTATAACAATTATATTATCTACTAGCTGTTCTGACCCGCGATTTCGTCCACGTAGAATTTAACAAAAAAGATCTAACATAATAGTAGCCTAAGTTACTCCTTATAACAAAGTCCCGTCAAAATCGGTCCAGCCGTTTCAGAGATTAGCCGGCACAAACAGACAGACGGTCAAAAATTTTAAAAATTGATTTTTCGTTTTTTATCGTGTTATTATACTTTCATATGTATTTAGTAAAAAGCTGTTATTTTTGTCATTACAAGCTGACACTTCAATTTTTTTTATTTGTATATATTATTAATTTAGTAGGTATAATATATTTTGTACCATTTCTTTTTATTATGTTTCACTTATTCGTTAGGTTTGTTAATTACTACTAGTCTGTATTATGTACATATAATAAAAATAACCGCAGCTTTGTATATAAAACTAGCTGACTTCGTCTGCTTCACATAAGAGAATTTTTCCCGCTTATGCAACATTTTTAATTGCTGCTCTGCTCTTATTGGTCGTAGCGTGATGTTATATAGCCTTTTTTATATAGTCTTCCTCGATAAATGGGCTATCCAACACTAAAAGAATTTTTCAATTAGGACCAGTAGTTCCTGAGATTATCGCGTTCAAAAAAACAAATGAACAAACTCTTCAGCTTTATAATATTAGTATAGATGTTCCACTGTCGGGCATGGGCCTATTCTCAATAAGAGAAGTGTTAGGCCATGGTCTTTATAGATGTGGAAGGAAAAAGATACACATTCATCCAATTTTGTTTTCTTTTACCTGTTTCATTTTAAGAGAGTCCCACTATCACCGTCAAACTATGCACTCCACTATAATTACCAGTGTAAATACCAACTTACTATAAACGGTTTCATAGAACTCATTCCGATGCGGCCAACCTGCAGTGTGTCACCGAGATACGGATGCTGATATCATCTGGCCTGTCTACCGTTGAGATGTAGCGATGTTCTGCTAATTAAAACGGTCTGTGTGTATGAAAAGTCGTGCTGTTTTTACGTGCTAGGTGAACTGTACGCGGTATATATCGGTACTGTTACGGCGAGGTGCAATGCAGTTATTACGTAATGGCTTTGCATCGTTCGTGCGCTGTATCTACACGTTTTAAGTGAATGTTTGAATGTTACCATCTTTGAGGTTTGCGAATCGAGTTAGGGCTTATTTCCGACTTTAATGTATCCTTCTTTGATTAGACTTGAAACTGACAAAGCGCCAATTTTAAACAAGTGAGAATCGGCAAAGATGTCGTTAATCTTTGAGTTCGAAAAAATATATTAAAAATCGTTAATATGCAAAGGTCACGTGATACCACGTGACCACGTGGTCAAAGGACACAGGTCATAGTCATTTCGGTGTATATCGACTATACTGAGTCGAATGGCGTTGACCGCGAGTCTCTAGCTCTTACGGTTCTTGAGTTGAAAGTTGTATAACAGACAGACGGACGGACAGACAAAGCTGTTGTATAAGAGTTGCTTCGAATTCTAAAAGGGAGATTATGAAAAAGCAATTGACGTTTGGAGTTGCAGCGGCACACCGGCGGCCAGACACAATAGACTTTTAGTTATGTCCGATATTCTACACCGTGATAGATTAAGACAGAGGTTTCTAAACTTTTAAGATAACGGAACACTCACTAAATACTTTTTTGTAATGGAACCCCAAAGACACTGAAATTTATTAAATAATACCAACAACTGTATTTCTCATCACATACTTTGCGCTATTTCAAAATAATATTCATATAGCAGCCAGAAATAAAAAAAATCGCGGTGTTTTTGTGACTTTTCTATGGAACCCCTAGGTTCTGCGGAACCCACTTTAAAAATCGCTGGATTAAGAGATGGTCAAACGCATATCAACAGCTATGATTGACTGGTTGGATTAGCAACTGACAATCAAATAACTTGACATAAGTTTGATTTTGACTGATTGTACTATAAATGACGTAGCGTTGAATACGACTACTATGCATAAAATCGCAAGATAGTCTCGACACGCAAATTCTGTCAAAAAATTCTCAGAACCAGCCCGTGGTCTGGGATTGTGCCTCGCAGACGGCAGTATGCTCGCTATTAAGTGGTCCTAAAAGTACAACGAGCAAAATGTTGACGTAATACACCACTGCCTTTTCCTTCATAGATATAGGCGCATGTTACTCGCATCAGTATCTTGCGTTGTAACCAATGTGAGTAGCTTGCGCATGTAATCTGCTCCAGCTACTTGCATCGCGTACAGCCACCATTACGATCGGCTGTGACTTAGCCACGGAAGACTATAAAAAATAACATTAGTTTACGCTTAGGTATATTAGCGGCCGAAGTTTAAGTTCGTGTCTTCTTTGTGTCTGTCGAGTGAGTATTTGTAAAGTCTATCTCCAGTATTTATAAAGTCCTATAATTCCTGCGTTGCACAGGTATTATTACTTGAGAGGAAATTGATTCATGATACTTTGAGCTCATTCTGCGTAAATAGAAACACCAATGATTAAATTATGTTCGGGTACTTTGAAATAACTACACTGGAACATTGAGATAACTACCATCTTAGTCTCTCCGTGACCATGGCTGCTGAAAAGCAACCGAAACGTTGGGGAAAGTGTAAAATTAAATTAAATCTAAATAGTTTTAATAGTTTTAATAATAATTTTATTAGCTTAAAATTTGAAAATTTTAATATTAGTAGTAGTGTAACAGTTTTCAAAATTATGTAATAAAGTGTCAAATAAACAACGCGATACAATCCGTATATAGTAGTTTAATTTCAATGAATAATATTCGCGTAAGCAGAAGACAATATTATGTAAATTGCATTAAAACAAAAAGAAAAAGAATAAAAGTAAAGGTCTTGTAGAAATTGCTAATAGGTAAAATTCAGCAACAATACGGCTAGCAAATGTATAGTCGGTTCGCTTAGATGAGTCCAGTCCCAGCCGTAATCGACTAGAGACTCGCTGCCTATAACTAAGCACTTAAAACAGCTGACGATATATGCCTGTGATGTAGATCCTTTTGCGTATGCATCTTCATCTCAGCGTATCACACTTCTCAGCCTATATTTAAAATAGATGTTCCCGCGGTTTCACCCGCGTTTATCGTTATTGCGCCGCCCCCGTGGGTCGTAGCGTGATGTTATATAACCTATAGCCTTCCTCGATAAATAGGCTATCCAACACTAAAATAATTATTCAAATCGAACCAGTAGTTCCTGAGATTAGCGCGTTCAAACAAACAAACTCTTCAGCTTTATAATATTAGTACAGATGATAGAAAGGCGTGATATTATTCAATACATAATTACGCGACCATGTTTCTAACTAAATGTAAAAACATATACATATCGTGCAGTAAACCAGCCCAGTAATTTGCAATCCCAACTAGGTCGAAAATCGATCGCGCATGCTATGCATTCCATTCCTTCGTAATGTTAGCAACTATAACTATATATGTACATACGTACGAATATAATTATTTACACTGACTTCTGACGTTTCGTGTCGATTTCTGACACTGATACGTTACGTGAGGACTATGAAAAATACATACACGCTAAATATCCAAAACAGGGTAGGCAGAGATATAGGTATTACACTAAAATTCAAATTCAAAATAAATTTATTCAAGTTAGGTTACAAGGTAACACTTATGAATGTAAAAGTTACACAAAAAAAAATTCTGTGTATTTACATTTACTGCTGCGTTCACCAAAGCAAGGGTGTAGTGCTCATGAGAAGAACGGGCAAGAAACTCATGGCCACTCTTTTTACTAGCCAAGTTTTTCGTTTACTTATGTTTACCCTGCTATGTTTTAATTTGCGTAAAGGCGTAAGGAACATTGCCGGCTACCGTACACGATTTTAAAATCTGCTGCTGTGAGCTTCCTGAAATAAATACTTATTCAATACGAGTAGCGTTTTGTCCTGAGCCAAGAAAGTAATCGGCAAAAGACAGTCAGTTAGAAAGTTAAGCAAAATGAAAACGGCTCGGGTGTCTAGCTATGTATTGTAGCGAGTATGCAGATTGTTGTTTGTATGCTCGAACATGTTATTACAAATTTCAGTAAATTTAATCATTTTTGTGTAGTAGAGCCTCGCTGATTTCAGCATGAATGGGCCGGCTCGATCGGGGAAGTACTACCCTCTCACAGAATATCGACGTGAAATAGCAGTATTCCTACTGTTGTGTTTCGTTTGGTGAGTGAGAGTGCCGGAGGCCCAATCACCCTCTTTCCCCCTTACCGCTCCTTCTCCTTCCCACTTCCTTTTTTCCTAAAGGGTCGGCAACGCGCAAGTGATGCCTCTAGTGTTGCAGGCGTCCATAGGCTACGGTGACCACTTACCATCAGGTGGGCCGTATGTCTGTTTGCCAAAACGAGTGTAAAAGAAAGTGGTATAAAAAAAAGATATATTCACGTAAGGCTTTGGATCACAGTTGAATAGTACCTATTAATTATGAATAAAAACATTAATTCTTTAATTGTGGTAGTGGCACAGCAGTATTAAGTACGATCGCTATCCACGAGGTGTTAGGTTTAATTCCAAGGTCGGGTAAAGAGTTGTTGCAAGTTTTACTGTCATAAAAGAGTGGTCAAGCCATACCTTTGCCTAGCTTTTCGAGGATAGAAGCGTGACACTCACTATGTATAGATTTACGTCCATATTACATATCTAGTTTTATTAAAATGATCTCTGGCTTTGGTATCTCCGTTTAAAAGCACCTACTGTAATCTTATTTTTATTTTTTGATACCTGTTTCTCCAAGGCCTACCTTAAAAAATAACTTGACACATCAATAATCGTCCGCGACACAGTTTATAAAATTATTCGTAGTTAAAAGAGGTGAACTAAAATGATTGTGCGAGAATTGCGTTTTAAATGTTGATATAAGATTTAATCGGACGGTGTTTAAATCTACGCTACTTGCTAAGTAAAATTGCCGCAGATGGATATTAATTATGAATAAAAACACACACACAAAAAGATTCAGAGAATTAAAGAGAAACTTACAAGTGATTGATGAAATCTATCTGCTTAAATAGAAACACAAATGATTAAATTATGTTCGGGTACTTTGAAATAACTACACTGGAACATTGAGACAACTGCCATCTTAGTCTCCCCTTGACCATGGCTGCTGAAAAGCAACCGAAACGTCGGAGAAAGTGTAAATATAAATAGTTTTAATAGTTTTAATAATTTAATTAGCTTAAAAATTTGTAAAGTTTAATAGTATCTAGTAGCAGTGTAACAGTTTCTAAATTATGTAATAAAGTGTAAAATAAATAACGCGATAAAATCCGTATATAGTAGTTTAATTTCAATGAATAACATTCGCGTAAACAGAAGATAATATTATCTTTCTGATTGACTGGTAGACGAAATCTATGGTGGAGCGTGGGTTGAGAGCTTTGACTAACAATGGGGTAGGAAACGTTAAAAACATATTTATAAGAACATACTTACTAAACTCCTCAATGAGTAGGCAAGGTTACTGGTACGCTTGGCAGCAGCTACAGTTTTACTCCTCATGTAATAGCGACATTTTACCCTTTACTGGGCATAGTTGTAGACATGGTGTCTACTTCTACTGAAAATTATTGACAGAACTACTCAATAATACTTTTCCTGACCACATCCACAGCAGTCGCATTCGCTACCGCTGCTACCCAGGCAGTCAATTCCCTACATAAATATATAAGACAAGCTTTTGCACGCGGCTTTGCACGATACGGAACAGTACTATTTTTCTGTATGAAAGGTACCCTAAGTTCTTTTCTGTATCCGTGACAACGTGTATGTGAAATTTCATGTTGATCAGTAGAGTAGTTTAGGCGTGAAAGCGTAACAAACAAACACATATTCGTATTTATAATATTAGTTATACAACGGTTATTGTAAAGGAGACTGTTCCACTGATCCACTGGTATAAGAATGAATGGTTATATAACTGCCCGCCGTGAGGTCCGGTTCCGGCTCGACCAGAGTTACTGGTTTTTTATTAAGTTAAATTCCTAGTAAGGTGTGTGTAACTAGCGATCCTGTGGTTCCGGGTTCGGGTCTCGAGTCGGACACACTATGCTATACTTCACCACAGTCATAGATATTTGGTGCGCTTGTATACTCTGCCGAATCTGAGGGTCTACTGAGGATAATAAGGAGTTATCTTCTAGCTTTTCAAAGGCTCAACCCAAGTAGTAAACTCAGTAACTAGAAGACTGGCGTCCATAAGTGTTACTTTGTGACCTAAATAAATAAATGATGTTTGTCTACAAGTTACGACTTACTACGGCTACTGCCTTGCTTGCCTGAAGTAATCCTGCCTTCAGACTGGGAGCAGGAATACTCAGGTCAAGGAACATATGTACAGAATATCCACGAATAGAAGCAGTGTACATACTTTGTTCAGAGTGAGAACAATGTCCACGATTTCCGATAATCATCAGATGGGCCGCTAGCTTCTCTGCCACGAACAAGCCATAGGCGTATCTAGTGTTATTAACCAGGTAACAAAAGTAGAACGGCCTTAAACAGCAATTTCCCACATATTCTCCGCCTGATATACACCGATGCCAACAGGATTAAAAAAATATAAATGTCATTCATTTTTGAAAAGCAGGACAGGCAAGTTGTCGCTGTTTGAGAGACCGTCTCATCACTGTCACTGCGCCGAGTGTCGCGGATTCCATCTCCAGATGATAAAGAAATGATAATAAAACATGTAGTGATCCGCAAATAGGTTTTCCAAGTCTGGTTTCCTGTTTCCGTTATTTGTTAAGTCTACACAGGCATTACGATTAATGTCTTTTTTTAAAGAACAATAAAAGCTTTATAGTATTTCATATGAAACTAAGATGACATTGTCAGAATATTAGTATGCAGAAACTTTCCGGCAACCTAACGTATTAAAATGCGTCAACAGCTATAAAACATACGATAGACCTTCTGGACGTCTATGACAATTATTGACATGAGGAGTCATTGACCTCAATAAAAAAGTAGCTATAGTTATATTCCATATGAGTGAGGTCTCCTCGAGGCAGTCTTTTTTTTAGTGACAAACGATCCATTTGCTAGACAGTAAATACCGGCTATGGACATGCCTATATTTACTTGGTAGGGCGGAAGCAATACCAAGAAAACGCAACCTACGGCTAGGTTGCGTTTTCTTGGTATAGTTTACTTATAAAAACAGGAACAACAAATATATAATATAATATAATATAATATTCTACCACATACACACAACACCATCTAGCCCAAACTAAGCAGAGCTTGTACTATGGGTTCTAGACAATGGATAAACATACATATATACTTTTTTTTTTGTAAATATATACATATTATACATAGAAACACCCAGACCAAGACAAACATCCATGTTTATGCACACAAATGTTTGACTCGTGCGGGAATCGAACCCGCGACCTGCTATCCTGCTATTACTTATTCAGTAGGAACTTAAATCTGATTGTCGAGCAGAGTATTGTATTTAGGGTTACAGAGGCTGACGGAACACCACAAAAAAGTGGTGTCCAAAGGGAATTTTACTAAAATTACTGTAAGAGTTGGATAATTTAGAGTCCGATTCAAAAATTTATCAGGGCCTTCTTTGTCCAGTGCCTTCTAGCCTTTAATAGGCTCTATTGGCGAATGTAATGAACGGAATGATGGCTCATCTCTTTCGGAAACAGCTTAGAAAACCCCTTTTATGACGACTGCTATGGTCTACTACTGTGACCGAAATACCGAATAACTTACAAAATAGACATTATTAATTTATCTATAATATTATTTACTTTCCTTCTGCGAACTTTATACTTTGCTTCTTATTCAAAAAGTTGGCAACACTAACTTTGTATTAAAATCTCCTCCCTCTCTCCCTGGCTTAAAATAAAATTAGGATTGTTTTAAAAGAATAATACTATCACCATAAAAATATAATTAGGATTGTTTTAAAAATAATAATACTACCGCCATAAATTGTTACTGCCGGGATATCTTTCTAGTTAATCATTTTGTAGCTTGTTACATTTTCTTTCGCCCAGTTGGCAGGCAGTGAGTGATATCCACAAACCATATTATTAAAGTTGTCCAATTATACACCGCTTTAAACACGCACACAACTAATAAAATGTTTTCCCTTTCCATTCTTAATTTGAAGCTTATTTTAATTGCTGACAACGTTTTCAAAGCGTTTTATGAAGCTTTGTTTGAGACTGATAGTCTGTTTTTAAGGTTAAAATTTCCGTGTGTTGATTGCCTACATGTACGATGACGAGTCAATACATAAAACAAATTGCATAGCAACTACTTATCCTTTTTATGATATACGATGAGTGCCATTGTATTGTATTCCGCAAATATGATAATTTATTACGCACATGTCTATGGTTTACAAAAGTGTATAATATTATAATTCTTTTTTAAAACACGTGTTTCTGCCAGCAGCTTTGACTGTGTTAATCCTACGAAAAATACATATTGAGTAAAAAGGTAGCCTATGTCTTTCCTGCCTTCGGTTTTTAGTCGTGAAGGCGTTACAGAGACACAGAGTTATTGAAATTAAACTGCTATATACGGATTTTATCGCGTATATAGCAGTTTAATTTCAATGAATAATATTCGCGTAAATAGAAGACAATATTATGTAACACAGAGTTATTCTCGTATTCATTATATTAAATTTTGCGGTCACTCATTATATTTTAATAATGTCATTAAGTCCTCAGTTCGAGTACCGAGTCGAGCAAAGCATTCATGGCTTTTTCTGTGTGGAATGGGTACATTACCGGTAGTCAATGGGTCAGTCAGTCAGTCAGTCAGTCAAAAATGTAGTAACGGTATTCAATAAAATTGCCCCTCTATAATATAGGACCTAATAAATATATAGGATCACTACGTACACAGCGCCTGTGTGAGAGTACGTCTATTGAATTAAGCAGGGCATCTGTATTTATATGTTCTGTGGCTTTAGATTCTACGAGGTACTTAACGTTATTTTTGTATCAAACCATAATTTAAGTTTCTTTTCTTTTCCTGCACTGGTATAATTAGTACTGATTTAATTTGATAGTTATCTGACCTAATAATTAATTAATACATTGAGAATCGGCAATGCTTTGAGAATGAGTCATAGATACAGCTTATATCCATTGTCATTAGTAACGTTAATCTATTCAATCACATTTCAACACACTGATTAAATAATATCGTAACAAAGAGTACCTATGGTCTATCCCAATGAATTGGAGAAAAAGGTAAACAACTTTTAGTGACTTTTATCATAAAATATTTTTCTGTAAAATATAATGGCTATTTATCAAAAAAAAGGACTTTCATACGGCTTATTGTATTCATTAACTACTTTTCAAAGAGAGATTGAATTTTCTAAATGAATTTATATTTAATTTGGCATGAAACGATTGTTTACATAAAATATTAATTCTATTGGGAACTTACAAGGTTTTCGGATACGATTTTGTATTGTTATTTTATTGTATGTTGGTTGTATTTACAGTAACTACTAACCAACTACTACTAAGTTATGCTTACTACGTTGTATTTCTGGGCGTTTATTCTAGATATTTGAAAGTGGAATCCAATATGGGTAACTATCATTGTACCTAGGCAGTTGCAACCGCCGTCCACTGTAAGACCATCATCTACAATACAAACAATAAATTTTTGATATCGGATGCCCTAATATTTGGTATAAAGAATTTTTCAGACTTCGTTGGATGATCTTGGAAGTACAAAAGAATCGTACTTTTAATATTGGATGACTGCTGCGGTTTTGCTATACGAATTAATATATTATTGATAATTCGAAAAGCATTCAAATACCCTGTATAAATAAGTACCTGATACCATTATTTGACACTCTTAAATATGTTACTGTTACATTGCCTCAATTTTGGCTCCATTTTTCTGTTTACGGATTGTGTCTCTTAGGTGCGATTCTCCAGCTTTACGGCTAGGAAATCTCCAAGTAGACGGCTCTAGAGTAATATAAAATTGCCTTCTATTACTTGAAAATTAAAACAGCTAGCGAAATTTAAGGCTGATATACCTCATTTTACTTCTTCAATGACATAGGTAATCCGTTCTTTCATCCGAATCATTATAAGTATACGTCAAAAAACAACAAAACTGAAGATTTTCAAACCTAACTTTATTATTAGAAACTCCAAATAAGTATATTTTCTACAATTTAACAGTAACCGTCTAATACAGTCCGAGTACGTAAGCAATATTTCTACAGCACAAATTTATTATATCAATAGTGGACTGCCTGCAGGCGGACAGTTGTCTACAAAATAGAAGCCTTAAAAGTATGTACCGTCGTCGTGCGTCGGTGCAACACATGCGATGCGCTAATGCATGTGGGACGACGCCATATGTCTGTGGTCTGTGTGAGTTGAGCCGCCATTCTTGTACGTTATAACAATATAACCACAGATATAAATGTCTTCCAAATTTAAATAAGTACTTGTTTTGAAATGATCGTCACGTCAAATTTGAATTTTTGGATTCAGATTTAGCATTCCAATCAAATTCTAATGAATCGATTAATTAATTTATTAGGATAGTTGACTGTTATGTGATCTCTGCATTATAATGCTTAGTGTTGGACGTTCAATGTAGACTCGAGACAAACATTTGATTAAACCAAAATAGTTATTTCGGGTCTGGGTGTTCTTTGTTTGTCAAACCTATACAATCACAAGTATAAACTCTCTCAACTCAACACAAGAACATACTGATAACAAGTGAGAATCGTCAATGAATTGCCGTAAATCTTAGAGTTAGAAAAAATGATTCAAGTAATATGCAAAGGTCACGTGATAAGTACCACGTGACCTTGAGATCAAAGGTCATAGTTATTTCGGGGGTATACCTATCGACTATGCTGAGTCTAATGGCGTTGACCGCGAGTATCTAGCTCTTAAGGTTCTTGAGTTAAAAGTTGTATAACAGACAGACGGACGGACGGACAAAGCTGTCGTATAACAGTTTTTTCATACTTAAACAAATTCAACACAAGAACATACTCATGCCCCATTTCAAAATATTAATTACCACATTACTTTGCAACCTATTTTAATATTTTTATATAAAGGTTCTTAGTTAATGCTATTTGTTGTTACTTATAAAATAACGTGCAGAATCAAACAGGCAACTATTAAAGATGTTACCTACGCTCGCGTTTTTAAAGAAGCCTTTAAATATCGCAGCGTTAAAACTATCGATCGACTGACGCGAAAGTACTAAACTTGACCGACCTGAACGATCTACCTTTAGACCTAATTGGCAATACTATTGAATGCTTAAATCAGATTTCCATCTTTAGGACAAACTTGTATCACATAACCAAATAGATAGCAATCTTATAAAATGACAAAAAATAGAGGTATAATTATTGATCAGTTCTCTTTAGGTAATATGTATGTATGTATCTTATGTGGGGGCCAGTCAGTACAGACTGGCGACACTTCAACCCAGTGGGATCTTTTGTATCGACACTCTCCCAATAACGACAGCCGGGACTGACGGCTTAACGTGCTCTCCGAGGCACGGAGCAGGCGATAATTGTCAATCAATACGCACATAATTTCGAAAAGTCATATATCTTCCGAAAGTCAGAGGTGCGCGACGTGTGTTCGAACCCGAGACCCTCTGCATTGCAGTCTGTTGGTCTCCCCACTAAGCTATCGCTGCTCTCTTTAGGTAATAACTAGATATTGCCTGCGACTTCGGTCTCTATAATTTTGTCAATTGGTTTCTATCCTTGGGAAACAGTATCTTTTTTCTGGATAAAGGTATACCTATGTCCTTTTTAGTATACCTGACAACGTGTAAGCAAAATTGCATAGTGACCAGTCGAGTAGGTAAGTTGTGAAAGCGTAACAAACAAATTCGCATTTATAATATTAGTTGGGATATATAATAAAACTGTAACTGGCCGATATCAGTACATAGGAGATATTTCAGAAAGAAATAACATGAGGGTTTTTATAAGAACAATAGAAGCCAAAACAATTATTTCAGAATTTTTGTTATGTTTGTACGCACATTACGCAAGAACTACTGCACGAAATTGAATGCGGTTTTCACAGTTGTATTGCTGGAGGAATAATTTTATATCTGGTGCATGTTTCATCTCGATACGCCGCCTAAATGTCGAGTATTATGTATGTAGATCAGCTACTTCTTACATGAAAAAATACATGTCTTGAAAAATATAGATAGGTACCTATTCCCAAGCTCCAGGCATACGAATTTGAAAAATCTAGTTTATAATGTAGTCGGATTAAAGATAGTTAATAAAAAGTTCGCGTATTGAATTGTATCATACATTTGTTCCATAGTAACCCCTCAGACTTGCGTTCACTTTTTAAATAATTTCTTTTTGAAACAAGTTTACATTATACGCTGTCTTGTGAACTTACTCTGTAATTGAACTCTGCGCTTTGTTGTCCATCAGTTTTAAATCTTTATAACGTACAGATGGTTTTTATATTTTGTAAATAACAATATTAGCTAATTTAAATAACAAATACGTATAATATTGCGTATTTTGTCACGTCTCGTCACTACACACATTCACCGCAACATTTCTATTGCTTTTTTAGAATTATTTTTAAATGCTAGTCTCTACTTTAAGGTTATCCCCTTGCCAAAATTTATTAAAATAGGTGCTGTATTTTAGTCATACAACATAACAAACGGACAGAGTTAGGAATAATATCTGTCTAGACTACCTCGTTTCCCGTGCTTTAATTTTACATTTATATTCAATCAAGGCTTGAATTCCCGGTTCGAGGTACTGTTAAAGGGTTAACTGTTAGCAATTTCTTAATAGCAGGTCTGGTAATGGCCGCTAGTCGTTAATTATGTGACCCAAAAACATAGTTGGTGAAATGTGGGTAAGTAATGCACATCTGCCTATCCATTTGTATGTACATAGGTACATGTGTTAGTAAACAGATGCAACAGCTAGCAAGTTATACCCGTCGCGAATCAACTAAAATTCGCAAGTTTATGGTATAGTGGTTAGTGTAACCGACTGCCACGCCTGAGGTCGCGGGTTCGATTCCCGCACAAGTCAAACATTTGTGTGCGTGAACATGGATGTTTGTCTTGGTCTGGGTGTTTCTATGTATAACATGTAAGTATTTTTAAAAATAAGTATATACAGTGGTGGACATATAATTAGAAACACTTGCGACGTATTTCACGTTATACAAGGCACATTGCCGTAAAACTTTTGTTTTTGGAAATAAAACAATAAAATGCATAGAATACGTTCAACAACTTATAATTCATTAAAAAACAATTAAATATCCGAGTTTACAACTACCATTTATATATTTAGTTACGTACAAACAACTAAACGACATTTGCAGTACCATCGGTCATGGACAAGTAATTAGAAACAATAAAGAAATGAGATAAAATCAAAGTTATTAACGTGTTAACGTCATCAATTTCAAATTATTTATGTAAAATTTAGTTTGGTTTACTAAATTTCTTAAAAAAATAATATTTAGTTGCATAGCCTTTGTTATTAATGACGGCTCTGCAACGACGTGACATTGATTCAAGTAATTTCATACATTTATCGAGTGGGATCGAGTTCCATGCTTCAACAAAGGCTTCGTAAAGTTCATTTTGACTGGAATAAAGTTTAACGGAGACTTTTTTTAACGACGTACCACAAATTTTCAATAGGATTTAAATCGGGACTATTTGCAGGCCAGTCTAACATAGTAACACGTTGCTCACTAAGAAAGGATTTAACATTGCGGGCCGTGTGTTTTGGGTCGTTATTGTGCTGAAAGATCCAGGTCACAGGCAAATGGTTGTCGGTGTAGGGAATCATTGTCTCTTCTAAGATGTTTTTGTATTGAAATTGTTCCTTTATACCTTCAATCATACGGACGGGTCCAACTCCGCAACCAGAAAAACATCGCCATACTTTAATGTTACCACCGCCGTGTTTGACTATGCTCCTTGTGTATTTATAATCAAAAGCATGGTTTATTGGACGTCTAACGTAGCGTTTGCCATCTGAATTCACCATATTTATTTTTATTTCATCCGAGAATAACACTTTTTCCCATTCTCGTACGGTCCAGTTAAGATATTTCTTTGCAAATAATAATCGCTTCTCTCGGTGTTGCTTGGTAAGAAGCGGTATCTTTTGAGAAACCCTCCCGAAGAATTTAGCTTCCACTAATCTGCGGCGTACCAGTTTCGAGTAAATGTTCCTTGGGTCATCAAGTGAAAAACTTCATTTCTAATCTCGTTGGAGCCTTTAAACGGGTTTTGTTTAGCTACACGTATTACTTGCAAATCTTCCCAGGGAGACGTTTTCCTTGGACGAGCCTTTCTAACAACACTTTTAGTAGTTCCGTTTCTTTTATAATGAGCAATAGCGATGAAAACTGTCTTCACAGAACATTCTAGATGATTAGCGATTCTTCTATAAGTCAACTTTCGATCAAATGTAATTTAACAATTAATTGCCTCGTTGACTCGTCACAACTCTTATTTTTACCCATTTTTAACAAAACTTATTATTCACGTAATTCCAAATAGACGTTTAATTGCCGCCGAAACTACAGAAAATGCGTAGGTAAAGAGGATTTTAATAAATTTCAAAAATAGAACGGGCCATGGCTCCTTTTTTTAATTAGTTGTCCAAGCGGCCAGTAATAGAAATTCAACTATCATTCATATTTAAACTCTTTTAATAATTAAAGATAGAACAGATTTCGTATTTTTTATATTTTATTAGTTTTTAACTCATTGGCTATATTCTGGCATAGTTAATAGTGATTTAATCTATATATTTTTTAATCAGAACGATAGTTCATTCTGTGTTTAACTAAATTTTATGTACTGTTTCTAATTATATGTCTTCTACTGTATATGTATGTTTATCCATCGTCTAGTACCCATAGTACATGCTCTGCTTAGTTTGGGCTAGACGGTGTTGGGTGTATGTGAAAGAATAAAAAAAAATTAAAAAAGTAGTGTTATGCTCGGTTTCTATACTAAGAAAAGAGTCGTTTTCCTAAGGATAGTTAATTTTTTATACATATTCTATGAGAGATATGTCAAAAATTAACTATCCGTAGCTAAAACAGTTCGTTTCTCGAAATATGAACCGAGCCTTAGTCTTTGCAAAGCCTACGTCACAATATAAAAAGTTTGCTTTATTTAATCTAGTACTAATATGACTTCAGTATGCTTTAGTGAGATCATCCACGACACCCACGTGATTAATATTGATTTCACTTTATTTACTTATATGTAAATCGTACATCGAGAAGACGTCGACAAAAATCATAATTATTCTTCGAATCGAAATTATCGAAGCATTGATAATAATAAAAATGTCCTCCAGACCGAATTTCAGACACGGCGGCCAGTCTTAACGGAGACTGGCCATCTGCGCAAGAGATATTATAGAACACTAGTGTCTGCGCTAACACAAGTGCACTCTCTGTTCTTTAACTCTTATGATCCGATGGGACGGTAATCCGAAACGACCGGAGAGAGATCAGGTGCAGGACCAACGGCTTCACGTGCTGTCCGAGGCACGGGGGTGTCTAACACCGCCAACTTCCTAACTCCGGGCTGCTATTGAGATTTCTTAACAGAAAAACGCAATAACTTTTTGTTGGCCCGACTTGGGATTCCAACCCGAGACCTTATGCACAGCAGTCACATTCACTACCGTTGCGACACGGAGGCAGTTGATTGAATAAGAATAATAAAAAGAAGCATTGATAATAATTATACGAATGCTTCGATTGTAGACGTTGTTTGATTATTTGTTAACATTTTAGCTATAAGCAAGCAAATACGAATGTAGAAACAACCAGATTGTACACACGGTCGACGGTTACAAGAATAAATTATAGGTACCCCCTAGATTTATTTATAAAGAATTGCTTTATTCTGAAACCCTAGGCACCCCACTGTGTTCAGATTTCTACAATTATATTAAGTGGCGACATGCAACATTAAATAATGTTACTAATATACAATCCCGTTTAGAACGACGTGTTACTTAACTTAAAAGTTCTTAAAAGATCGCGCGTGACGTGCAATCTCCATGAAGGTTTACACATTTAAACAATGTTTATCTATATCTTTCGGCAATCTCGTAGCGTAAGCGGGTGGCACCACAGATTATTAATATGTATTGGTGGCACATTTGAACATGGCGTTTGTGGCGCAGGGCTGACACTTGTATTAATTAATCTTAAAAATGTACATATTTACCTACATGTAAAATATTGAATGTGAAAGAGAAGGTCAGAGGTCAAAGGTCATAGTCATTTCAGGGTATATCGACTATGCTGAGTCGAATGGCGTTAACCGCGAGTCTCTAGCTCTTACGGTTCTTGAGTTGAAAGTTGTATAACAGACGGACGGACGGACGGAAGGACAAAGCTGTTGTATAAGAATTTTACCGAACTCTAAAATTATTTACAGAAAAGTAGTTTATTTTGAACAGTTTATATGATACTGTGACTATCGTTAATAGCACAAATGGTATATTTTTAAATTAAAATAAATATCAAATGCATATCTATACAAATAAATAAAATTGAAGTTTCTGTTTGTAATGTCAAAATAAAAGCTTTTTACTAACTGCATATGGAAGTATGTATATACGGTACCTACTAAAATAAAAAAATCAGTTTTAATATTTTTGTCTGTTTCGGCTAATCTCTGAAGCGGCTGGACCGATTTTGAAGGGAATTTCACTGGCTAAGATAGCTGATATTAGAAGAAGTAACTTAAGCTACTTTTATTTTAGATTCTTTTTTGTTAAATTCCAATTAGAATATATTGTAATTTTATTTTTAACAGATTTAATTATCAGCATTGGTCTTCAGATGTGAGTTCGATCAGCTTGCATATGCAGATGTGTAGGTAGGTGTTCTTTATTGAATCTGTTCTAGCTGAACTAATATTAGGTACTAACTTATCTCAAACTGCACTAGAGCGCCCTCTGCTGGTAATAGCTCTACGTTCGGTGACCTGCGATTGTCTTCAATACGAATCTAATTATAGTCTCTTGTTTACAACATGTCACTATAATGTGTCCTAGTTAAATATTAATATTTGATAACTAACTGACCCGCGCAACTTCTACAACTAGAGAATATTTCCCGTTTTTGCAACATTTTTCATTAATGCTGCGCCCCTTTTGGTCTTAGCGTGATGTTATTTAGCTTATAGCCTTCCTCGATAAATGGGCTATCCAACACTAAAAGAATTATTCAATTCGAACCAGTAGTTTCTGAGATTAGCGCGTTCAACCAAACAGACAAACTCTTTACCTTTTATAATATTAGTATATAGACTAGCTGTGCCCGCGGTTTCACCCGCATTTCTGGTTACTGCGCTACCGTCGTGGGTCGTAGCGTAATGTTATATAGCCTTCCTCGATAAATGGGCTAGCCAACACTAAAAGGATTATTCAATTCGAACCAGTAGTTTCTGACGTCTTCTCAACCAAACAAACAAACTCTTCACCTTTATAATATTAGTATAGATAGGCTGTGGTGTCAAAGATTTATACATATAATAAATCTTATCTTATCCATAGATGTTCATGGCAGCCGGGACCGACGGCTTAACGTGCTCTCCGAGGCACGGAGCAGGCGATAATTGTCAATCAATACGCACATAATTTCGAAAAGTCATATAACTTCCGAAAGTCAGAGGTGCGCGACGTGGGTTCGAACCCGAGACCCTCTACATTGCAGTCTGTTGGTCTTCCCACTGAGCTATCGCTGCTCGATAGTATATATTTATATGTATAGTATTTAGCAACATCCGGCTACACGGACAGAGATCATAGACAATTCACACAGTGTAATACTATTGCCTGTATAGCTAGCTTTTGCCCACATCTTCGCTGGCGTAAAAGTAGATTAGGTTAGATAACAGTACTTTTTTAAAAATAAATTATAGCCTATGCTACTCAGTGATAATAAAGCTTTCTAATGGTGAAAGAATTTTTAAAATTAGTTGAGTAGTTTTTGAGTTAAATCCTTACAAACAAACAAACGAAAAATCAAATAATAATGATATTCTATCACATACACACAATACCATCTAGCCCAAACTAAGCAGAGCTTGTACTATGGGTACTAGACAATGGATAAACATACATATATTTTTTTTTTGTGAATACTTACATATAATAATAATAATATAATAATATTCTACCACATACACACAACACCATCTAGCCCAAACTAAGCAGAGCTTGTACTATGTGTACTAGACAATGGATAAACATACTTATATACTTTTTTTTTTTGTAAATACATACGTACTATACATAGAAACACCCAGACCAAGACAAACATCCATGTTCATGCACACAAATGTTTGACTTGTACGGGAATCGAACCCGCGACCTCAGGCGTGGCAGTCCATTACACTAACCACTACACCATTGAGGTCGTCGTCGTATGATTCATATAAATTAATATTATACAAATATTTCCTCTTTATAATCTACTAGCTGACCCGCGCAACATTGTCTGCTTCACATAGCTGAAGAGTTCGTTTGCTTGTTTGAACGCGCTAATCTCAAGAACTACTGGTTCGATTTGAATAATTATTTTAGTGTTGGATAGCCTATTTATCGAGGAAGGCTATAGACTATTTAACATTACGCTACGACCAATAGGAGCGGAGCATCAATGAACAATGTTGCAAAAACGGGGAAAATTCTCTTATATGAAGCAGACGAAGTTGCGCGGGTCAGCTAGTATTAGTGTATATAGGTATGCTTAGTGTTAGGTAATGGTGTATCACACCTGCATTACACGAGCCATGGTTCAGTTTCACGTTCGAGGGGAAAAGTAGCAATTGAATTGCCTAACAGAAATACTAAATAAGATTTTTTAAAGAGCTTAGTTATCGCAGTTATGGCATTTTACAGTAATAACTAGCTCATAGGCAGTTGCACTCACTGATCAGTAAACGATTAGCGAGGTTAAGCAACATTGGGTACGGTCAGTCGATAGACGGGTGACCGCTTAGTGGTATTTTATCTGAGCGTCTCCGTGCTTCGCAGGACACGTAAAAAGTTGGTCCCGGTTGTCAAATTGACAGCAGTCGTTAAGCCATGTCAGAGGCCTACGGGCGGTTTGAACAACTCTTGACAACAGGTTGGCCACTAACCACACGAAAAAGAAGAAGAAACAGTAATATGAAACTACAACTAAGTAATGGCAGAAAATATGTATCAGACTCATCTAATTGCACTACCGACGTGAACCCACTCATAATACAAGCATTCTTGCATATGGGGGTCCATTTGTGTTGCGGCCGATTGCCGCGCGGCCAAAGTCAGATGCCCTACTTCGGGGCTTGCGATTTCAGTCACCTGCGACCTAGCCGAATTGCCATTTAGACAGTCTATTTTCGCTGCGCGGCAAAAATCGTACGGCTATAGTTACTCGTGTAAACCCTTAGCTGGAAGAATTAGCAAAAATACTAGTAATTTGAAACGCAAATTGCATGTGATATTGAAAGAAATGCATCAATAAAATTGAATTATATTGACTTACTAGCTGCCAAAATGCTAAATGTTTCCGAAAAGGCACGTTTGGCTGTTCATAGAGGACTATTAGTGCCCACACTTATGTATGGAAGTGAAAGTTGGGTATGGCAAAAGTAGCATGAGAGCAGAATAAATGCTGTAGAAATGAGAGCGCTGAGAAATATATGTGGTGTGACTCTGAAAGATAAAATAAGGAATAGTGTGATTAGAGAGAGATGCGGCATGAAAGTGGATATAGTGACAAGAATAGAAAAGGGTATGTTAAGCTGGTTTGGGCATGTAGAAAGAATGGACGAGGAAAGACTGACTAAGAAAGTGTATAAGGCTAGTGTGAATGGAACAGTCGCAAGAGGAAGACCTAGGCGAACGTTTCTTGATCAGATCGGAGGCGTTGTGGACAAAGGCCAGGTTAAGAGCACCTTGAACCGACGGGCGTGTATGAGGAATGTGATGAAAGTGAATGAAGCCAGAGAAGTGTGTCAGGATCGTAGCAAATGGAAATCCGTAGTCTCTGCCTACCCCTCTGGGAAACAGGCGTGAATCTATGTATGTATGTATGTATGTACTAGCTGCCCGGACAGACTTCGTTCTGTCAAAAGTGATTTTTCTTTTTTTTATGTTTACTTTATCACTAAGGGGTATGAAAAATAGATAGTAGCCGATTCTCAGATCTACTAAATATGAATATAAAATTTTATAAAAATCGGTCAAGCCGTTTCGGAGGAGTATGGTAACTAACATTGTGACACGAGAATTTTATAAATAAGGTTAATACCTGATCAAAATTGGATCGCAAGGCTTATTATTATTTGCACCATATGCTGATATAAAGGATATTTTTCAATGTTACATTGTAAATTGTTCCATTCAATTCTTTGCAATTGTTATTTTGTTATTTTCTTTTTTTAAGTAGCTTTTTAAGTATGGTAGTTAATAATCTGTAACTACTATGCCAAGGAAGTTTCTTTTTCTTTGTAATGTTTGTTGTACCAAGCTGTCATCTGACCAATTATTATGAATGCGTTTTCTTTAGACATGTAGCATTATGATCATGATATTTGAACTTAAAAAGAAAGCTTGGTATAAGAACATATGTAAAGACCGGGTATTCATAGTTTAAATGATATATTACAAAATTACAATTTATAAAATTACTTTGTCTTTGTACGTTTGTGAATATACATTAGATTAATTAGTGTTATAACTAATAATATATTGAAATCTTATTAATCAAAGATTAGTAAGAAAGAAAGAAATCATTCTTTGTGTCATGTGCGATGTAGTTGCATCGTTCTATAGTTCTCGTTTTAAAAAAAGTTTGATAAACTAATTGTAGACTCAACAACTAACTAGTATTATTTTTGGTTTAATGTATAATACTGCCGTCCTTTAACTAAAATGCCGTTAACCCACAAGCGCGCGATTATAATTTTGCGACATTTTAATGAAAAGTAATATAGTTTTGAATTCTATACTAGAATGTAGATATAGATAGATAATTATATAGATAAATAGTTTTAAATTCTAGTAAAATTATAGATAGACAATTCAAAACTATTGTACTATCCATTAAAAAGTCATATTCGCGCGCTTGTGGGTTAACGGCATTTTAGTTAAAGGATAGCAGAATATACCTACTTATTAAATATAATATTAGACAACGGGTATTACTGGCGATTAAGTATTTAAAGGTCATAAATACCTACCTATGATTTCCCGACGTTTCGACCGACCTGCATCGATCGTGGTACGGTTTGACTCAATCTTATATAATATTGAGTAAGTGTACCAATCGCAAAAGTATAAAAACAAATATCTATTTGTAAACGTTTTTAGACTTTCGCGATGGAATACTAAGCTTTGCCATGATATCTATACTTCTATACTAATATTTTAAAGAAGAAAGCTTTAATTTTTGTTCTTTCTTCACAGCAAAATATGCTTACCAAAAATACTAATTGCACAGCAAAATATATTTAAAGAGATCAAACTAAGTCGACGAAGCTACTATTTTTGTGTGGGTTTAAGAAGGAACCTAACACAACCTAACGCTTTCGAGACGGAACGCAGTGATTTGACGCGTATAGGTGCTCGTTATGCTGTGCAATATTTGCTGTGCAATTAGTAATTTTGATGGTCATTATATTTAATCCCTATTATCAAATTAGGCTATATATATTTTTTAAAGTACTCTCACTTACATAACCTACTTTTTTGCGAGCGAAGCCGTATGGAAAAGCTAGTCGATAATAAACTATGCACCCAGCAATAACATACCCTGTGTCTGACAAACCAAATTTCACGACACGAAAATCGCGTGCATAGATATTTTATTCAAATCATATACCTCGTCGCACGGGTAGGCGTTTATGGCGCGTAGACAAGCTTCACAGGGGTGCTCATACCAAGTGCACAGCCCACTGAAGGGGACCGTCCAGTACAATAATTATAGGACAAGCTAAACAGCTTCAAATAAATACCAAACGTCGATATGAAAATCAAATTTATGTACATACACATGAACATTGACTTATATAAGTCATATATACATAATATCAGCACAATAAATAAAAACGGTTTGGAGAGTTTCAAATCCTTATCCTAACTAATATTATAATTGCGAATGTGAGTTTGTTTGTTTGATACGCTATCACGCCTTAACTATTTGACCGATTATTATAAATTTTCGCATTCACGTTGTCAGGGCGAACAGAAAAGTACCCTTTTCTTAGGGTAACGTTTATCAAAAAAAATGTGCTATTTACCTAACCTAATCTTCATTTACGCAAGCAAAGCCGCAGGCAAAATCAAGTTGATTTAGATTACAAGATCAGTGATATATGTGGGCGATAGCTCAGTAGGGAGACCAACAGACTGCAATGCAGAGGGTCTCAGGTTCGAACTCATATCGCGCACCTCTGACTTTCGGAAGTCATATGGCTTTTCGAAATTATGTGCGTATTGATTGACAATTATCGCCTGCTCCGTGCCTCGGAGAGCACGTTAAGCCGTTGGTCCCGGCTGCCATGAACATCTATGGCAGTCGTTATTGGGAAGTCAGTGCCCTATAATATCCTGATACTGGTCTAGCCTTAGGGTATCGTTAGCCTTGGGTTGCGGAGGTCAGGTGGCAGCCGCTTCGTGTAAAAACTGATACCAGTCAAATCTGGTTAGACCAGAAAAGCCGACCCCAAGTGATTTGGGAATAATAAAGGCTAAGAGAGAAGAACTGATATATGTGGGCACGCCACGATTGTCCCGTGTTTGAGGAGTAGCTAAAGAGGCGGCATGGCTCCCTCACCTTCCGGCTGACACAGGTAATGGCTGGCTATGGTTGTTTTGGCCAGTTCCTGTGTCGCATAGGCCGGCAAGAGACGCCCGGTTATCACCACTGCGGCGACTGCCGCGACGTTTTTGTGGACACTGCGTTGCACACTTTGACGGATGGCCCCGCCTAGGCATCGCAGTGCCGTGAGTTGATCGCGGCAGTCGGATTGGTTGCCCTCTCGCTCCCGCCCGTAGTTCAGTCTATGGTCCGAAGTGAGAGGTCGTGGAACGCCGTCGCCTCCTTATGTAAGAAAGTGATTTTTCATCAAGGAGGCGATGGAACGGGAGAGGGAATGGTAAACCCTCTCCCCAACCGCAGAGCCGGGAGCCGGAGGGCGCAAGACGACCTCCAGCCACCCTGAGGTTTGACCTGGGTGTGGTGGGCTTCGTGGGCCTGACCGCCACCCGATCAGTACCAGGTCCGAGAGGCGGCGTGCGTGTTCCCACGCGCGCCTCTGTATCGTGTGTCCGTCCCCCCTCAGGTGGACAGTAGCGATCAAATTAGTGGTGCCCAAAGGGCAGGTCTATTTGTGTTGAGGCCTGCCGTTTCATACGATGCGGCGGGCCGAAACCTCGGCACGGTCGCGATTGCATGTGAAAGCGATTCGCACGGCCCCGCCGATTACGGTTATGTCGAGGAACACCGTTTAGTCGGTATTACCGGGATGTCGCTCACTATATTTTTCCCGCTGAGTCCGACATGACCTCTCTATCGCCCCGCGGAGAGGTTTGCGTCAAAGCATTCCCACAGGTAAAAAAAAGTGATATATGTACATAATGTCAACACAATAAATAAAATCAAAATACCACCGGCTACGTTTACCAGCTTTAAAAAAATAGTAAATAGTTTACAGGTACGTACCGTACGCTTTTAGAATATAGCTCTAAGCGACACTTTAAACCAAAGTTTTAATAATTACGGAAATTAAAGTAGAATTATGTTTTTAAGGATATTACTCGGTCACAAATAAAATAAAAGAAAAAAAGAAGACACACAGATAAAAAGAAGATAAAATGCTTGGGATTGAACTGCTCTCACCCACAGGCTGTTTCTAAACATATTATTGAAGTTAAATATTATAATGATAATTGGCGATTGAACGAGTGGCCATGAGTTTCTTGCCAGCTTCTTCTCATAAGAGCTCCACTCCTCGAACGGATTTTTTTAAATACTAATGCGTTATTTCCGTTTTATTTTATTACTAGCTGAGGTCGCGCAACTTCGTCTGCTTCACATAAGAGAATATTCCCCGTGTTTAAAACATTTTTCATTGCTGCTCCACTCCTATTGGTTGTAGCGTGATGTTATATAGCCTTCATCGATAAATGGGCGATCAGCACTAAAATAATTTTTCAATTCGGACCAGTAGTTTCTGAGATTAGCGCGTTCAAATAAACAAACAAATAAACAAACAAACTCTTCAGCATTATAATATTAGTATAGATAAATAAGAGCAGCGATAGCTCAGTGGGGAGACCAACAGACTGCAATGCAGAGGGTCTCGGGTTCGAACTCATATCGCGCACCTCTGACTTTCGGAAGTTATATGACTTTTCGAAATTATGTGCGTATTGATTGACAATTATCGCCTGCTCCGTGCCTCGGAGAGCACGTTAAGCCGTCGGTCCCGGCTGCCATGAACTTCTATGGCAGTCGTTATTGGGAGAGTGTCGACACAAAAAGATCCGACTGGGTCGAAGTGTCGCCGGTCTGTACTGACTGGCCCCCACATAAGATACATAAATACATACATAGATAAATAATATTTTAGATAGTGTAGTGACTAAGGAATGTTAAATCATTTATATGGAAATAAAGATTTTTGACATTAACTTTGACAGTACACCATATTATTATGCTCCACAAATTTTAGTTGTAAAGTTATGCCACTTCCGCCACTTTAGAGATTTACAGCATGTTTCTATACCACACAAAGGTGGCAAACATACAATCAGCCGACCAGATGATGAGATGAGATTAACATTCATTTATGTACCTTCTCACGCTAATAGTGTGTACATAATTTTAAATTATATATATATCTATGTATACATCGTTATACTTATTGGCTTCCGTACGTCACAATAACAGGCTCCAGTGGAAGACCAGTGCCTGGTTTTGAAGACCAGGCAAATGCTGAACTGGAGTCCTAATTGCTGCAGCTGTGGGATGCAAGGTAGGATGTTTATTGAGTATCTTATGTTATTGTGTTTTCATTTTATCCTTTTTTTATTCTTTTTGTTATTTCATTATATCTTTATACACATTGTGCCCAGCTGTATAACAATAAAGATTTATTTCTTTCTTTCAGATGGCAGCCGTGTAGCGTAGCCGATGATTACCTGTATACCAGAGCTATTACATACATACATATATCGATCTTAGGGGAAAGGAATTAAATTCTAACTAATATTATAAATGCGAGTGTGATTTTGTTTGTTTGGTACGCTTTCACGTCTTAACTACTTAACCGATCATTATGAAATTTCGTATACACGTTGTCAGGGGAACAGAAAAGAACATAAGGTAACTTTGATCCAGATAAAAATAATGTTACTAATCTAGCCTAATGTCACATACATTTACGCGAGTGAAGCCGCAGGCAAAATGTACTATCGAATAAAAGGAAAGGAATGCGAAATGTTCGGGGATTATATAATAAACGCACATCCTGAAAGTAGTTTGTTCGAAATCGGCTACTGAATCAATTCCAGCAATTTTTAATATAGGTAGGTAATTTTTATCCCTAAAATAATTAGAACGAATTAAATTATAGTCACCCATTTATTCTTCTTCTTCTTTTCGTGTGGTTAGTGGCCAACCTGTTGTCAAGAGTTGTTCAAGCCGCCCGTATGCCTCTGACATGGCTAAACGACTGCTGTCAGTTTGACAACAACCGGCACTGACTTTTTACGTGCCCTCCGAAGCACGGAGACGCTCAGATGAAATATTACTAAGCGGTCACTCATCTATTGACTGACCGCACCCAACGTTGCTTAACCTCGCTAATCGTTTACCGATCAGTGAGTGCAACTGGCTATGAGCGCCACCCATTTATTAAATAGCTGAAATAAACGAAAATGTTTCATAATACAAGGCAATAAGGTTTTTGATGCAATAAAGGCAATAATGTTAGATATATGTAATATACCCATACTATCCGCACACAATAAGGAGAACTAATTCGTTAAATTAAAATATTGAAGTATATAAAAGTAACATTTTGATGATTATATTATTATTACGATTTAATAATCTTTTTTTTATGTTATAGTTGGCAAGCGAGCAGACGGATCGCCTGCTGGTAAGCGATTACTGCACCCTGTATATAATATCAGTCGTTACAGCGAAAGTCTAAGTTCGGGTTACCACAGGGTAGTGTTATGGGACCACTGCTATTCATTATTTATATAAATGACTTGCACAAATTGACAAAGCATCCAATTTCACTTTTTGCTGATGATATCACAGTCACTGTGGCATGTAAAGACAAAAATCTATTCGAATCGAACATAAATAATGCCCTTAACTCAATCATTCAATGGCTAGAAACCAATAACCTTAAAATTAATATAAGTAAAACAAAAATAATGTATTTCTCTCAAAGACCTAATATTTTACCTACCATTAAAACTTTTAATCAAAATAATATAATCACTGAAACTACAATAGCAACATTTCTAGGATTAACAATTGATCAAAGGCTTAAGACTGCGCCGAGCGTAAGGCAGATAATGACAGAGCTCGTACGGCGCATATTCAAATCGGCGCGCGGTCGCCATAGTAAATTTGTATGGAGAATTCGAAGTGCTTTTTTGATAAAGATGTATCTTTATTGTCAACCAATAACCTTAATATTTGGGACGGACAAATTGTAATATAACTATTTATGTTTCGTTTAAGCTGTAAAATAGAATAGATTTCTACTGTTATAATCTAAAAATCACGTAACACGAGCTTACGATTTTGCATTTTTCGTCCAAATTCACGTAATTTTGTAGGCGAAAATATTAATTATTTTAATTTTTTACACGGTGTAATTGTAAACACACTCATTGTTATGGTAAATATATATTTTATATTTTTATTAAACAAAAAGTGTTGATTTTATTCACTTAACTGTGACCGCCTGTTTTGGCACATTTCGCTCGGCGCAGTCTTAATTGGAATATGCATATAACTAAAAAGATCAGTAGCTCTGCGTATGCACTTCATAAGCTGTCTTTTATTCTCAATGTTGAATCACTTTCGACGGCATCGTATGAAGATACGGCATCATATTTTGGGCTAACTCGCCTGACTTTGAACAGGCTTTTAAGGCGCAGAAAAGATGTCCCAGATCTATGTTTAAAGTTTATACAACAGATAGCTGTAAACCTTATTTCTCACAATATAAAATTCTAACACTTCCGTCAATATATACTTTAGAACTCGCACTATTTGTGAGAAACAACCCTCAGCTATTTCCAAGACTAGCAGATACTGTAGTTAGGAATCGCCGAGATAACACTAAGTAAAGGATGCACCCGGCTAAAACAACACTTATGAGAAAAAGTATTCTCTGCATGGGACCTACAATGTTTTTTTTTTTTACTTGAGCGAATGCTTTGACGCATACCCCTCCGCGGGGGCGGGCGGACCTACTGTATAATAAAATACCAAATAATTAAAAAAAAAAGTTTTGACATAACTTCTTTTATGAAAAAGATTTATTAGCTTCTAAGTGTTATTATAATTTTAAAAGTTTTTTTTTCTAACTGACTCATTGTAAACATTTTGTGAAAAATAATATTACTATATGCGTAGGTACCTTTCTTTTTAACAATACTTGGCATTAATTATTTGTACTTAATGATATTTATTTTAATTTTGATAATATTTTAATTTGATTTTTATTTTAATTTGAATTTTACTTACATTATACGATTTTGCAATTTATATTTAATTCATTACCATCATTTGAATAGTATTCTAATTATTATTGTATTTTTCTATGTAACTACTACACTCATTTGTACACCTATTCAGATAGAACATGCTGGTCTTTCAAATTGTGTATAACATCAATGCTGCAATGTATCACACATGTGTAATGCAAATAAATATTTTCATTGCATTTCATTTCACAGTGACACATCAACACAGACTGTTAGGACTTTGAACTATTAGAAGTTGAACGCTGCGAACCGTGCGAGAGAGTGCGTTATATTATTGTTATTTTGTCTCACTCACGCTGAACGGGACGCGACGCTCTATCCTCACCATTACATCGACACCACTATGTACTGTCCCTTTCCGACAATTCTCTATTTTGTATGTAGCGTGTCTAACTTAATGTGTAGCCGTGTGTACCTATTAAATAATTAAATATCTTTCTCTTTAACGCTGATGGAAAACATCGTGAGAAAACCTACATGTCTAAGAGATCTTCATAATGTTCTCGACGACGTGTGAAGTCGGCCAACCTACAGTGGGCCAGCGTAGTAGACGATGGGCTTATCCTTCTCACACTAAGAAGACTAAGACCAGCAATGGCTGGGCACGATCTTCTTCTTAGTGTGAGAAGGAGGTTTGTCCCATTGGACAGTGTACATACAGGGCAAATATCTATAATATTAATACGTGAAGCAAAAACTTTGTACCCCTTTTTACGAAAATTGCGCGGACGGAGGAGTATGAAATTGAAATGATTATGCAATTTGGCACAGTTAAAGTTTATATGGAGAAAGAGGGGCGAATCCTAATCTTTATATATATAATTCTACTGTACATGTGTGAATGCAAATACAAAATAATGTATATGTCTAATACATATTTTAGAAATACATTAACTTAATAAAAAAACACTACACGCACACTAACATGTATTTGACACATGCAGTCGATGCGCGTAACTATGGTTACATACATCAATATAATTATAATAACATATATCAGCAATATCTTACAGGCAAATTTTGGTCGAATTTCGAGCACTCAGCGACCGCTAGTTAGATATTATTATATGTAGTGTGATGAGAGCACTTTATTGAGTTATTTCCTTTTCTTTCTCTTTTAAAAGACATCTCTCGCACTAGAATTAATCCCTGTGTCACGGGGAGCTTTACAAACAACAATAGTTATAAGAACACCCAGACTCGGAACAACTATGTGTGGAACATACAAATTTTTGTCTAGTGTGAGTAATCAAACTCACAACACTCAATATTGTTAAATTATCAATTAAATAAAATTAGTCAATATACATTCAGTTCTTCATCAATCAGCAGCGATCCCTAGTGAGAGATCGTTGGACTGCCACGCAAAGATCGAGAGTTCGATCCCAAGGCGCGCATCTCTGACTGTTCGAAATTATGTGCGCATTGAATAGCTAATTATCGTTCGCTTGAACGATGAAGAAAAATATCGTGAGGAAACCTGCATGTCTGAGAGTTCTCCTTAATGTTCTCGAAGATATGTGAAGAAGAGACCCGTAGCCAATGTGGACAGTTAAATATAGGACTGATATTATTATTCAGTTCTTCAAAATTTAACGATTTAACGATTTTGAGCATTTACGTCGGCTTTAAATGCCCAAAATACCGAACCTATAATCAAATGGTTGCGGTGCTGATTCGCACCCAGTTATTATAAACGTATAATTACCTTTATTTTGCTTTACTGAAGGGCTTAATAAGATTACAAGTTATGATAACACGATAATTATCGCTCGCTTTACCGGCGAAGGACAACATCGTAAGGAAGCCTGCGTGTCTGAGAGTTCTGCTTATTGTTCTCGAAGATATGTGAAGTATGCCACTGGGCTAATTTGGTGGACAATGGCCTATACTTTCTCACATAAACAAGAATGCTTAGCAGTTAGACAGTTTATGTAGAAGACTGGAATTATATTCTAATTAGATGTGAGGTTAGTAACTGTTTCTGGACGGACGATGTATGTCATTTTCAGTTCCCAATGTAAATGCTAAATTTCATAATGATCCGTCGAATAGTTGAGGCGTGAAAGCGTCACAAAAAAACTTACATTTGCATTTTGCAATATTAGTACGAATTTTTTTAAGCCAGCTCACTCACTACATATACTTAATTCCTGTGTCGCGGGGGACTTAACAAACATTCAAACAACGGACACAAAGAATACCCAGACTCGCAACAGCTATTTGTGGATCACACAAAGTTTTGTCCCGTGTGGGATTCGAACCCACAACACTCGGCGCAATGGCAGTGGCGAGGCGACCACTTAAACCACTACGCTCCCTTTTAATAAATACATATCAATCATTATTTTGTCTAATGTAATAATGGAATCCGCAAAATTTGACGCATTACTAGCAGTGTGGTCACTATTTAAGCTCTGCGTTGACGTATTCGTACATGAAATACATATTGAATTTTAAATTGACCACGTCTATACGCCTTTGGTTGTTTATAACGAACCATCAGCACCAATAGTTATTGAAATACTTAAAAGTTTATTTAAAAATAGTCTCATGAGTCCATAACGTTGCGCTTATGTGTCCAGGCGATCATAAGGTCTCAGGCATGGCTGCCAGATCCGAGCAAAGTGAATTTCTGTTAGACAGCAATAGGTTCGCATATATTACAGGGATCCTAAAATATAAAGCTGGCGAAATGTGGATGTAATAATACTGAGCTAATTCTCAGCTAATAAGTGGATATAGTGACAAGAATAGAAAAGGATGATGAACGAATAGATGGACGAGAAAAGACTGACTAAGAAAGTTTATAAGGCAAGTGTGAATGGAAAATTCGCAAGAGGAAGACCTAGGCGAACCTTTCTCGATCAGGTCGAAGGCGTTCTGGACAAAGGCCAGGTTAAGAGCTCCTTAAACCGGCGAGCGTATATGAGGAATGTGATGAAAGTGAATGAAGCCACAGAAGTGTGTCGGGATCGTAGCAAATGGAAATCCGTAGTCTCTGCCTACCCCTCTGGGAAACAGGCGTGAATCTATATATGTATGTAATTCTCAGCTCTGGGCAACAACAGTAACAAATATTCCTAAGGGAAAAAAGGAAGTGTCATGACAATAGCCAATCTCGATTTATCAATCTTTCGCTGCACTTAGACGATATATTTACTGCGCAGGTACAGGCGTGTGAAATATAAACTTGGTACCACCGTAAATAGGAATGTCATCAGCATCAAGAAATGTTAATGGATGTGCATTATAAATGATTACTTCTCACGACATTCTTGAGAAAACTAATTAACTAATTATGGCTGTATACATAATATATGTGGGATCTATATAAGCAAATGCCTAACCTACTGACTGCATAGATAGCGAGATGTTTTAAGTGTGCCTCTCGAATATGCCAAAGCACCGCACACTAGGTATTACTTAAATTCTTCACACAGAAAATGACTTTGAGAACCAATTAATTAATAACCAAGGTACCTATATTATTACACATTAGATCAATTATATTTAAACTAAGAATGTTATTTTCGTAGTAACGGATACTAATAACCTTAAATTATCTTATTATTAATAAGAGAGTTGACAACTTGAACTGATAAATAGTTCAATAAATATAGAAAGAGATAATTGGAAAGAACTGCATTCGAATTTTAAAAAATATGTGTTTTTGTTTTAAGTCCAATAGAAAAACGTCCTAGTTGGGACATTTTTGAGAATTATTTCTGTATATAATATCATCGTATCCGATATAGTAAGAGTTACATATTATAAATTATATTAAGTTGTATTTAGTTTTCAGATATCCTGTAAAGGTGTAAATAAATAAATAAATAAAATCTAATATTATCTACATGAATTACTACTATTATAATTTTTTGTTGAATGCTCTGATATAAGTGAAAACAATTAAAAATTTTTTTAAATTGCATTTTGTTCAGGAAGGTTAGGCTGTACAACATCACGCCTTACCCAAAGATTATAAGTACATAGAATTTGTAATATAAAAGTTAATAACGGGGTTGAAACCGCGCTGATGTTTTTATCATACTAATTTATTTATGTTACAATTTGTGAAAATGTGTTACTTAATCACGCGCAAAACCGCTTAAGAGATTTTAATGAACTTGGTATACAAATAGATAATATCCTGAATTAACATAATACACTTTATATCGGTTGTCATGGATTGAGGCGGCAAAATCTATTCTATACTTATATTATAAAGAGATAAAGTTTATAAGTTTAGATGTAGGCGCTAATCTCCCAAACTGCTTACCTGTATGAAATAATAATTTAACCGATATTAAGAATAGTCTTATGTTTTATCCGATTATAAACAAAGCTGTATTAGTAAAGACCAGTATTATAAGTTACTAGTAGTTTTCCTGCGGTTTCACCCGCGTAAGTCCCGATCCCGTGTGAATATTGGGATTCTCCCCTTTCACCCCCTTCAGGGTAGAATTTCCAAAAATCCTCTCTTAGTGCTCCCCTACACTCTCCAAGGAACACATGCCAAATTTCAGCCTCTTGCGTTCAGTAGTTTCGGCTGTGCGTTGTCTGTCAGTCACTCAGTAACGGAAGAGTTTTATATAATTATATAGATATAGAAAACGTACGATAATGACGTTTGGTAGAGCTTCTTGACGTTAGTAGAGCAGCATGGTTCAATTCAGATACAGTCAACAATATATCAAGCTGAACATTAAACAAATTTCTTAGAATATTTTATGAAATAAATATCCTAATTGTTATTATCTATGTATTAACTGCCTCCGTGACGCAGCGGTAGTGAATGCGACTGCTGTGCATTAGGTCTCGGGTTCGAATCCCGGGTCGGGCCAAGAAAAAGTTATTGGATTTTTCTGTTAAGAAATCTCAATAGCAGCCTGGAGTTAGGAAGTTGGCGGTGTTAGTCAAAAGCACGTAAAATAATAATAATAATAATAATAATTCTTTATTTAAGACAACATTGATCCATTGTGTTAGTAACATTTTCTTAAATAACTATGTTAGTTTTATTCTAATGTTTAATTAAGTAAAGCCGTTGGTCCTGCGCCTGATCTCTCTCCGGTCGTGTCGGATCACCGTCCCATCGGATCATGAGAATTAAGGAACAGAGAGTGCACTTGTGTTTGCGCACACACTTGTTACTTGTGCACTATAATATCTCCTGCGTAGTTGGCCAGTCTCCGTTAAGACTGGCCGCCGTGTATCGTAGCCTAAATTCGGTCTGGAGGACATTATTATTATTATGTATTATTGAACTGTGATTAAATAGCGATCGGTTACCATATCTACACATATATTATAAATAGTTAAGATAAACATTTTTGTTTGTAATGAATAAACTCAATAACTACTGGAACGAATTCAATTATTTTACCATAAAAATAGCTATTTTATCCATAAGTAACATACGTTACATTACAATCAGCTGCCAGTCACAGAAGCGGAGCAGTACCTTAATAATAATAATAATAATATTCTACCACATACACACAACACCGTCTAGCCCAAACTAAGCAGAGCTTGTACTATGGGTTCTAGACAATGGATAAACATACTTATATACTTTTTTTTTGTAAATACATACATATTATACATAGAAACACCCAGACCAAGACAAACATCCATGTTCATGCACACAAATGTTTGACTTGTGCGGGAATCGAACCCGCGACCACAGGCGTGGCAGTCGGTTACACTAACCACTACGCCATCGAGGCCGACCTTATCATAAATGTGGGGAAAACTGCAAGGAATAGCTAGGCTTCTGTAAAATCACGCATGTATTGTCTACTTATGTTGCGAATTATAATGCCTGCAGGATAGACCTTTGGGCACAAGAGTTAGAACTAGGGTTAAAGCTGTTTCATACATTGTATCTGGACGCAAATAAACGCAGAGAAATCGCTTCTAATAAAGACAGGCAGACATTGACGTGTTTTATTAGTTGTTTCCGTTAAGCACAGTTTAGGTGCAGTTCACTAAATATACCGCTGGTCAAGCGACCCGTGTGGCATCCGTGATAAAGTACATGCGTATAATATTCCATTAGATAGAGAGAGGAATCTGAAATAAGTTGGTATAAACAGTACAGACTAATTGAATAACCCTCTGACAATTTAAAACGGGTTCTTGTTTTCTACATACGTACCTATGTACCAAAAATGCTATAGAATACGCAGGCGATTCAGGACTCCTTCGGTGGCTCAGAGATAGTGTATGCGACCGCTGTGCTTGAGGTTCCGTTCAATTCTCCGGTTGAGCGAAAGGTTATAGAGCTTTTTGTTCACGAAATTCTCAGAAGCAACACGGAGTTTAAAACTCGGCCTGGCAGATGGCAATAGGCCTCTATGACATATAAAGTGGGACCTAGAACTTTAGCTGGCGAAATGTGATACATCTCTGCCTACCCAATCGGAAATTAAGGCTTGGGGCTATGTATGGCTTAATTCTATTATTCCTCCAAATCAAGCATGATTACACGTCATGCTAATTAAGACTGTGCCGAGCTAAAGACAGATAATGACAGAGCTCGTGCGGCGTATATTCAAATCGGCGCGCGGCCGCCATAGTAAAATTGTATGGAGGATTTGAAGTGCTTTTTTGATAAATATGTATTTTTATTGTCAACCAATAACTTAAATATTTGGGACGGACAAATTGTAATATAACTATTTATGTTTCGTTTAAGCTGTAAAATAGGATAGATTTCTACTGTTATTATCTAAAAATCACGTACACGAGCTTACGTTTTTGCATTTTTGTGCAAATTTATTAATTATAGGCAAAAATATTAATTATTTTATGTTTTTTACACGGAGTTATTGTAAACACATTCATTGTTATGGTAAATGTACATATATTTTATATTTGTATTAGACAAAAAGTGTTGATTTTATTCACTTAACTGTGACCGCCTGTTTTGGCACATTTCGCTCGGCGCAGTCTTAAACGGCGGACGGAAGAATTAAATATACGTCTATGTCCATAGATTTACGTCTATATGTATCTCACCGAAGTGCTATGCTTTAAGTGTTAAGGAATAGAAGATGAATGTATTGCCGTCAGCTAAAGGTTACAATGATATGGGTAAGTAAGTATCTCTACAATATAATAACTCAGGGTCAGATCAACGTCATTTTAGCAAAGCAAAATAATTTTGGCATAAATATGGAATTTAAAGGTAAACAACGTACGACAGCTGTCACAATAGTTGTAATAAAATATCAGGCTTGTTTAAAAACTGAATCATTGGCCTTCATGGTATAAGAAGGGTAAGGCCGTAGTCCACCACGCTGGCCACTAGTTAGTAGGTACAATGTGGCATGGCCGCATGGCGGTCTTAACACATCTACGAGAACCTTATGCGCAATTGTCAGATACGCAGTTTCCATCTACCATTAAAATAAGCGATAATTAACTATTTAATACGCTCGCAACTTTGAAAATATTGTAGTGCCTGCCCTGGGATCGAATTTGAAACTGCGTCGCAGTACAATGGTCTCCCACTAAGCTATCGCTGCTCTCTACCTGCTAATAATTTCTACGGACATTTCCGGACAAGTCTGGACGCTCCATCGATTACTTACGGTTAGTTTATGTCAGGTATTTTTAAGAGATATTAGTAGTAGAGACTCGCTGATTTTAGCATGAATGGGCCGGCTCGACCGGAAAAGTACTACCCTCTCACAGAATATCGACGTGAAATAGCAGTATTCCTACTGTTGTGTTTCGTTCGGTGAGTGAGAGTGCCGGAGGCCCTATCACTCTCTTTCCCCCTTCCCGTTCCTTCTCCTTCACACTTCTTTTTTTTCCTAAAGGGTCGGCAACGCGGAAGTGATGCCTCTGGTGTCGCAAGCGTTTATAGGCTACGGTGACTACTTTCCATCAGGTGGGCCGTAACTTAATAGTAAAAAAAAAAAATTGTCCGCAGAATGACATAATGTATTCACAATTCGGAAAATCTTTGATGAAAATAATCTCTTATTTAGTGATGTGATTTCAAGGATTACTCATTATCCTTATTCATGAAGTCTACGGCCCTTCAATACGACCAGAACTGCCTGTTATACGTAATATAAAATAAATATCCTAGGTAGATATTCTTAACCACAGTTACTGACGTAAAACAAAATGGTCACTATAGTTAGTTAAATACTATCTATCATTCATGACTTCATGTGACTATTGCTTATCTCGTAAAAAATCTTTACCGTATTATTATTACAAACACAAATTTACAATTTACCAGACATTTTTATTTGACTGCCTTGTTGCTGCACCTATGGTGAATGCGACTGCTGTGCAAGAAGTCTCGGGTTTTATTACCGTGTTAGGCACAGTGTTGTTAAGTGTTTTTGGTAATAAATTCTTAGTAGGTATTAAATCTATGGACTACCTCGTTAGTTTCACGGGATAAATTTGGACTTATCTCTGTTACAGTGACGGCTAAGTGTAATGGGTTCTGCTACGATATTCTCGGCAATGGCACACCAAATTTGGTAATGAATGACACACCGTGTTACGTAGGACCTAATAGATAACTGACGAAAGTAGATATAGTTCACTTCTATCTATCATCCTTATTAGGGACTAGATGTGCCCGCGGTTTCACCCGCGTTTATAACTAACTATAAACGCGCCGCCACCGTGGGTCTTAGCGTGATGTTATATAGCTTATAGCCTTTCTAGATAAATAAGCTACACAACACAAAAAATAATTTCGAACCAGTTGTTCCTGAGTTTAGCTCGTTCAACCAAACAAACAAACAAAGTCTTCAGCTTTATAATATTAGTATATAGATATATCAAGGCGTCATTCAATGTATAGTAATAATAAATTACTTGCCTTAAGTATTTGGTAAACAAACAACTGGTTATAAAATCATACTGTTACAGGTTTCAGGCTATATTCTCTCTCTAATAAACAGAGATGAAGAATAAAAGAAAGATATACATAGAGATTAGCTTGAGACAGTAAGTACATAAGATCTCTTTGCACTATCTCTAGCTATCAGTAGGTATCTACGCCTTATTTTTTAACTAAGAAAAATGTAATAGGTAGGTAAATATATCTAGTAAGTACACACGTGACATTTCTACTAAAGAAATAAAAGTAAAATTATAAGACACAGAATTCTATCATCATCATGAGTATTTGTGACCGATGTTTCACGACTACGCTGGTAAGTACCTAACGGGAAAACCCAATGACACTGTAAAATCGAAACAAGAAACCTAAACTTGTATCGTTGGATCTATATTAGCAGCCATAATAATTGTATGCCTAGATAGCGTTCTGATATAATTAAGTACCTACTTACCAATAATAATCGCAGGTAAAATTAATGTGCATTGATTGTTTGACTGCTTATCTGCCTACAAACGAAGCGGACCAATGTCTCAGTGGGGAGACCAACAGACTGCAATGCAGAGGGTCTCGGGTTTGAACCCACGTCGCGCACTTCTGACTTTCGGAAGATAAATAACTTTTCGAAATTATGTGCGTATTAATTGACAATTATCGCCTGCTCCGTGCCTCGGAGAGCACGTTAAGCCGTCGGTCCCGGCTGCCATGAACATCTATGGCAGTCGTTATTGGGAGAGTGTCGACACAAAAGATCCCATTGGGTCGAAGTGTCGCCGGTCTGCACTGACTGGCCCCCACATAAGATAAGATAAGATAGGTACATAATAAAACTGTTAAAGGTACTTATATGTATTAAATTAGTGACATTACAATACCAAATAGCTATCTACGCAACGCAACGCTTACGGTTGCATGCAAAAGTCATATATTAGACGGACATAACGCCAACAAATATTTATAAAGCCCCATACTTTCCAAGCCTTTATCCATTTTTATAGTTATTCTATTACAAAAACTGCATACCTATGTAAATGTTACGAGAGTTAAACTGCCTAAGTTTTACTTAACTAATCACGAGCCTATAGGTACTAAAATGAAAGCACTATAAGTGCATAGCGCAAATGCAAAAATAAACCCAAGCGCTTGCAAAAAACATCTTATAATTCATATAATTATCGAGTTCATAATTCTATAGATGCACTCATCGTAGCCCTGCGGCAAGTGCACCTGGAATACTTATGCACGCAAGCAACGGTGAAAGCTGCCCAGTCTAGCGTCTAGCGAGGCAACCCTTGATGCTTTGATTATGACTTGCCTCATTAAGCGACTTTGTATAACTATTCATGCTAGCTAACCATATTATCGCAAATTAATATTTCATTACTTTCTACCTATTTATTTGGACAATATTTTATGATTTTATCTTATGTAGGTTATTTTAAGTTACATGCATTAGTATATTATTACATACTTAAAATTATAAAGTTTGTTGCACCTATTTGAGTGGTCAGCTAAGTAAATGGATTGTAAAATGTAGTAGGTACAATTCAATATTTTAGTTGTAAGTTCTATGAAAAAGTAATGACGACCAAACTATTAATTAGTTAAGTAAAGTGTGACAGCAATAGAAGCTTAATTATTTTTAATTATATTATTATTATAAAAAATACTTTTTATGATTGTATAATGATAAACCATAAACGTACTATTTCTGCATATAAAGAAATGTAATATCGCAATAATGTTGCTAGCCTTAAAAAATATAAATATTCCTACTACTTTACATACCTGGCAATTACGGTAAAATCTTGATTATTTATCTATATCTTTCTCAATATTCTTTATACATAGTCTTTCGCAATCGTTGCTTTTTGAGAATTCTTGACTTAATATTCTTACGAAAGCAAGTTATTATGAAAAAACCGTTCTAATAAGTTCCAAGTTCTTCATTATTATGGCCATGAGCGGCGCTAATTTCACGCAGAACTGCACTCATACGACGATTACCTACATGTCTAATTTATTGCATTTAAGTCTCATTAGATAAATTTCGTTCATAAATTACAGTTGGTACAACATACTTATTATAATTTATTATAGAATTAGATTACACATTTGTATTATTATTTTATGGTAGCACTAAATATTGACAACATCACTTGTTTATTACAGTATAGCAACACTAAGTTTTTCAGTCACTCAGAAATGGGGGTGCTGTCAAATAGTGTAAAACCCAATTTTTTGGGTTTATTAAAATGTTTAAACAGTATAAATTGGTTCATTGTATTCTTTAGTTTAATCAATTTATCAGTATGTATTTACGAGGACCAGATAGGCAAATTCGACTGGTAAGTTTATATTATAGGTTATATTGCTTATATGTCATTGTAGGCACTGAGTTGACTGAATTTTTAATGAAATTATAATTTTCAGGCGTCAAACATATGTGGGCAGGATCAAATTTTCCCAATTCGACACAGTGTCTACCGCTAAGAAGATAATAGTAGCTACAGAGGAGAATGTCTTAGCTGCACTAAATTTGAAGACTGGTAAATTGATTTTATTGTCTATATCCGTTTTTAATTGAGGTAACCGGCGTTACTTATATATTTTCACACGTTTGGGTATTAGTTGAATAAGCTAATTACCTCTTTGAATACAACGTCACATAATGCCAACTTGCTACTTACAATAAAATTTCAATGAAGCAATTCATGATCAGATATTGAAATGAATAGAAATAGATAAACGTAACTAGAAATACAAACATAAGAATACTATCTAGGCGAAAGTTAAAATAGTAATATGTACAATTACACAAATAAGAACAAAATATGTATATTATTCATGTTTTGTTTCTTTTGAAAGTGAATTTCATACTAACTGCTCATAAATTATAACTAAGATTATTAACTCTGCAATAAGCAAGTGTAACTAAGGTTACAAGACTTCCAACACAAAGCAAACACACATACTTGAGTGTGAACAATAGTGTCATTATTATTGTTTATCATTGTGATGTTGATTTCATTGATATGTGAAACATGAGATGAACTTACATATCATCTGTTAGCACAAGTCCTGACTGAATGTAAATACTTTGAGACTATGGAAAGGGCTATGTTATATAGTATCTCTATTTTATGAGTAAATACATTTGTTATTCAGTCTCCATAGTTCTAAAGAAAATAAGGATAATTTAAGTCCAGGTCTATATCACAGTAATTATGTTTTTGTTCGGGGTTAAAAGTAACCTATAAATTACATCTATGCCAAAAATGGTACCGTTACAGATGAAAGTAAATAGGAAGGTAACAGTGTGTGAAGTTTAGGATTGACCCCCATAGGTGATAATAGATTCATCCAAGTATATGGGTCTTTAAGACACAGCTAGCAATGTATAGGTGGATTTAATCTCTGCCAACCTCTTCTAGTACATATATATATACGAGCATGTATATTAGTAGTAGGAAGTTACCAACTATCTGCAGTATTATAATTACACATTTTCCTTGTACATGCTTAATGTTAGATAATAGCTTTTATTTGTGTGATTTACTTATTATTTGTATATAGTCGGAGACCCACATTCCAGGTTGACCAAAGTATTATATCAGTACCACATACTGGGAGGCTGGTTAGGTAAATAGATCTTGGAGAACTCTTAGGTAAATGTTAGTTGTGAAAATTGAGATCTGCACATTGTGCGAAAGCACATAAAGCCATTGTACTTGCGACTGATCTCTTGTGTGTTGAGATTATTTATGTTGTTGCCGTCCCATCAGATCATGATAGTTAGGGAACAGAGAGTGCACTTGTGTTTGCGCACACAATATCTCTTGTGCTGATGGTCGGTTATGATTTGTCATGGTGACCGAAATTTGGTCTGAAGGATATTAAATATAGAAAAAGAGATATTAGGACTGATTTTGATGTGTTAAACATATAAGATATCTGCAATCATGTCAACTGTTAGTTTAAAGATTGATTTAAATTCATTGTAATGTTTACCAGGTCAAGTAGTATGGCGTCACGTATTCGAGAGTGCCTCAACGGGCAACATTCAGCTACTGCATGTCACAGAGAAAGTTGTTACAGTGTCTGGATCAAACCCTTACCTAGTGCGAGGATGGGACTCCGCTACAGGTAATGTTTTGTAATAATGTTTATTAAACATATATGTAGCTGTCAATTAAAAAAACACTTTAGAACGCAAGCATAAATATTAGATATCTTTTGCACTCTTTGATTTTGGTATGCATACCAAGTGCAACGAAAATTAGGTCAGGAAAAACAGTACAAAATTATTTACACCAATTTATAGTAACTTTAACTACTGAAATCATTAACATTGAGTTTAAGTGCAGAAAATTGTCTATCTTATATGCATATGAATATACAATACTAATGATTTGAAATGCAATATTTTTAATATCATTATATGCATAATAATGTTGTACTATTTTTGTCTAATTGAAACTCACACCACTAACTGTGTCTTGGCCTTCATAATATAAGGTTGTTAAAGGTTTGTATTGTTACACTTTTATGTATATTTGAATATTTTTAATATGGAGAAATGATAGATAAAAATTCCACTTTTGTATCCTAATTATCAAAATAAATACAATAATGTGAAGAATGAAAAAACAGGACAAGCAAGGCAGTCTACTTGGGTAATTGTTAAGTAAGAAGATTCTATCACTTAATCTGTTTGTAGGTGTCCTTATATGGGAATGGTCACTAACCCTACAGAACGAAGACCATGTAGACTTCTCGGAGTGGTGGGTTCAGAACAACATGCTGGTGCATATGGTACCGGTCTTCGCTTCCCACATCGAAGTGACTGTGTACAACTTGGTCACTGGACAGAACAAAGGTGCTTCGGCTAAGTTGCCTGCTCCATGGACACATGATGGGTGAGAGATCAATATCATCAAATGTCAATTTCAGAGAGCTCAGATAAAATATTAATATTTAAATATTGCATTAATAAAATATTTTGGCTGTCATAAGTATGGTAAGTACATACTTAATACCAATCTGTATTGTGTCAATGGTGTGTGCTGTGCATTGTAACTGTAATTTGCAGGCCCGGAAATCAAATCGGAGGCATCACGATCGACATTAGTCACAAGCGAAAACTGATGCCACAGTACTACTAAGGCAGTCAGACAAGGAAAAATTACTCTACATGTAACACCTGTTATTTGACTATGTCAATATTACTTAACCTTGCTTGATCGATTTGTGCAGTCGCCGTATATTCTCAGGCCAGCCAATGAGGCAGTACTACCAACTATTTCATTTATTTCCACCAGACCATGAAATCAGGTTTCTTGATGTAATGTAGTGAAACAATGATATTGTACAGTGACTGGCAAGTCTTCGTATATTTATTTATAACCAAATTTTGCCCGCGGCTTCGCTTGCTTAAATGTAGGTTAGGTTAGTCACAGAACTTTTTCTGGATGAAAAGTACACTATGTCCTTTTCTGTTTCTCTGACCACGTGTATGCGAAATTTCATGATGATCGGTCGAGTAGTAGGCATGAAAGCGTAACTAACAAACTTACATTCGCATATATAATATTAGTTAGGATTAACATAGACTTATTTATAAATCTTCTGGGCTCTTACACCATTGCACAAGGCACTTGAATGCTTGAGCAACTGTCGTTTGTGGGCTTGGGATTATTAAATCTTTGAATCATATCATAGTTCTCTTGTATTGTGTGTCATTGAATCATTGTCACATAAATAAATAGAATACGATACCCTCGTATGTTGGGGCGTGAATGTCGATGATATTGATAAACCATGTTCCTGTTTAATAAGTTTTTTCTTTAGTTTAATAACAATGCATTTTGTTTTACCTCGTTTACTGGTAACAAGATAAAGAACGTAGCATTTTAAACCAATGCGTAAAAAAGGAATATCCATTTAATGTTAACCATTGACTGTAGTTGCTTCCCTGGCATATGAAATGGTTAACACATTGAATGCCATGCCGATCATAAATTACCGCGAACAATACATTTTTTATTGTGGTTGTTACATGCATTAAATGTGCTAAGTTTGTCTGCGATCGTGAGTTCCTGGGTCGAGGTAAAAGTTATTGGGCAATCTTATCAAAATCTAATTTTAGCAGCAGACCTCACTCTTGAATTAAGCATAGTAGATGTATGTATGTACAGGGGAAACATCCCATATACATATGTGACCTAATAACATGGCTACCGAACTATGCGTTTAAGACTGCGCCGAGCGTAAGACAGATAAAGACAGAGCGTGTGCGGCGCATATTTAAATCGGCGCGCGGCCGCCATAGTAAAATTGTATGGAGGATTTCAAGTGCTTTTTTGATAAATATGTATCTTTATTGTCAACCAATAACTTAAATATTTGGGACAGACAAATTGTAATATAACTATTTATGTTTCGTTTAAGCTGTAAAATAGGATAGATTTCTACTGTTATAATCTAAAAATCACGTAACACGAGCTTACGTTTTTGAATTTTTCGTACAAATTTACGTAATTATGTAGGCTAAAATATGAATTATTTTAAGTTTTTTATACGGAGTAATTGTAAACACATTCATTGTTATGGTAAATGTATATATTTGTATTAAACAAAAAATGTTGATTTTATTCACTTAATTGTGACCGCCTGTTTTGGCACATTTCGCTCGGCGCAGTCTTAATATCCGTTGAATGGTTAAGGTGTAATTAAGGAATAAACATTAAATGGTATAATAGGATGCCTATGATTAATTCTATCTACGTTTCGATAAGTTCTCTACAATTATATGACACAAAACTATTCTCCTTATTACAGAAGATGTATTCTAACTGCTCCATACTACACGTGCGTCTCTGGAGAGAGAAGCAGCCAACTCCTCCTATCACTCGACGTCACATCTGACGCTGTACAGCTTATAAGCCGACCGTTATCAGAATACGTCACATTGTCAACAAGCATTGGCAGTATAACACCTCTCGACGGCAACAGTATTATACCGGGTTTTGTTATAGATGACAAGAAGATTATATTATTAAGGAACAATCAGTTTGAGCTGATGAAGTTCAATGTAGCTGAGCCGTCGGCCAGTGTTACTGTGATAGAGAGTGTGAGCGGACCACTGGTGTTACAGGCTTGGAATGATAATGTAAGTATTGAGTTTTATATTTTACTATTGATAAATATTGTAGATAGATCGCGTAGTGGTCTATCTGAACGCCTCGCCAAGGCCAGTAAAAGTAATGATCCACTAAGAAGTGTTGCAGGTTTTCAAATTCCTTATGGGGGGAAAATTATGTGGGCCTACAGATAGTATTCCGTGTCACAAAGAAGACCTTTCTTTTTGATACGGAAAATATTTATAATCAAATTATATTTTGGGATGAGGCTTAATGATGGACCTTTCCGTAACCCAAAATCTTTTTTAATTTTGTCTGTAACTAAAACATAATATTTAATAAAATTTTGAATATATTTTGTATCATTACGATCCAAGTAAACTGTTCTTCAGGGATCAAGTTAAATCTAAAGACTTATATGTCATATTACTACACTTATTATGTTTGACATTTGACCTACAACTAACAAATTACACCCTGATCGATTTACAGTTGTTCCAAGTAATTGTGGTTGATGGTATTGTTACTATCCATAGCGATTTTACACTATACCTACACATTTATTTTTATTTAATATATTATAATAATAATAATATAATATTCTATCACATACACACAACACCATCTAGCCCAAACTAAGCAGAGCTTGTACTATTGGGACTAGACAATGAATAAACATACACATATACTTTTTTTTTGTAGATATATATGAATGAAGATAACGTAATTTTTTAATCTATAATAGGGGAAACTGCAGTTAGGTTGATTATAGGAAACTGCCATAATAAATCAATTGGGATTCAGTTTGTTATGGAGTCTAATGGTTTCATTACAAAAAGGAAACAGTTTATTAACCCCCCGTTTCTTTTCATTTTTACTAACCGTTTCTCGAGTAATCTACTTCTTGATCAAAGGTACCCTATATCCTTTTCTGTACCCTTGACAATGTGTATGCAAAATTTCATGATGATCGGTCGAGTAGCTAAGGCGTAAAAGCGTTACAAATAAACAAACTCACTTTATGATATTAATTAGAATAAAATATCTTCAAATTAAATCTAAAATTTATATTTAGCTAACAGTTTTAATATCTCCACTTCTGTTTGTATTCCAGGGTTTGTCAGTAGTAGCTCACAATGTAGCCACCGGTGAAGAGGTTAAGGAGTTGCGGTGGACGGAGAACGAGCTCAAACTGCCGGAGCCGGAGCTATCCGCGGCCGTCTGCTCCAAGTCTGCGAGGGAACAGTTAGTCTGCAGGATTCTTGTCACCGCCGCTGATGATTCCTCACATCTACTGCAGCAAGAAGGTAACGAACATGTCGATATTAAGATGGAGTCGTGCCATTATACTTTCATATAAGCTCAAAAATGGCTTGCCTTACTAATATAATTTTGTAAATTAGCTTGCCTTCAGTGTGCCTTTTTAATGTGCTGATTTAATATACTGTGTAAGTGCATGAATACTGTTTAAAAAAAATTACTGCGTCTCAATGTGAAACTAGTCACACAATTGGTATTATCCTATTTCCTACTTATATTTAAAATGTGAATCTGTCACCGTCAAACGGCTTTCGATAAAACTTCACCGTGTACTGAATTTAGAAACTTTTTAGCCCGTTTTTGTTGTATTGTTGCACACACAATCGCGCCAGATTTTAATGTGTAAAGTTTTATACTAATTTCGACATTACAAAAATTTCGCCTCTGATATCTCTCGGCCTCCGCTGTTTGTGAGTGGCGGGCTTTTATCTCGGTATGCGTCCCCAGGTAATTCACGCAGGTTGAATCTATTATTTTAGTATAATATGTTGTCTGGTCATCTTCTGTATTTAATTATGTTGTTTAGGTCGTGTGCTGTGGTCCCGTGAGGAGGCCCTCGCGAACGTTGTAGCCGTCGAGTTTGTGGAGCTGCCAGTGTCCGACCTGGACGCCGCTATAGAGTCGGAGTTCGACCAGAAAGAAGGTAAGTTATTATTAATCTAATTAGTACATTTGTTCAAACACTATAATTATGTGTTTTATAATCGATAGAGTATGGGGAATCTGAATTAGATTTTTATTTTTAATTGTCATTATTTCAGACACATCAGAATTTTAAATATTTTCTTATCTAATTCAAACTACGCCAAGTATGATTTTACGGTATTCATATAACGAAAGAAAAATAGAATTAGTTATTCTATTTTCATACAACATTTCATATTTATTAAAATAAATTAGATTCTTTGTTTACTTTATATTAAGAAACTGTATAAAATGTATTAGTTAGATTGCTGTTGAGTTTTTAAAAGCAACCTAGCCAATACTCAACAGCACACTTTATACATACATCTTCTTTATATATGTACTTATATAATTCTATTCTACGCGTGTATGTCACTGAACTCCTAAAAGGCTGGACCGATTTTGATAAAAAAATTGTGTTTGTTCATGTGGATTCGAGGATGGTTTAGATTTGGGTTTTTTTTCTTCTTGTGTACAGGCCATCGTCTGTCGGGACAGCTAGTATTATATATAAATATAATAAATAAACATAAAAATCTGTTTTTTTTTTTAAATTTTGAATACGTATATTCCGTGTGCGTTTTCTTTTCTCATATCAAACTAACATATCGCAAGAAAGGACATTGAATTAGTTTATATTTTATCAATTAATAAAATACGTTTCTGATAAATATCAAAAAATAGACATAAATTATAAACCTTAATTTGAACAAAATTTATAATTTATTTATTGGATTATTTCTTGTTTTCTAGCTGCCAAGATGTATAGTAAGTATCGGATAGATTTGGTTGTGTGCTGTGCTACATGAATGTGCCCTCTTTTTTATGCCCCAATCGAATCGAGTGTGCATAAAGCCTATTTGAATTTAGTGAAATGCTAAAACAATTGTGATTCGCTATGCTGCTATTTATATTAAAAATATACTGGAAATATCGAACTAATTATCAAACAGTCTAACGATGTGTATAATTGTATTCAAATATTATTCGAATACTATACCTACCTACTTTGCATGGTCCAAGACTCAGAGCACGTACAGTCCATTTTTCTTTCTTGACTTATTTAGTAAATACATGGCGTAATGGTAGATAAAGACAATGCATAGAGACCCATCTATATGTATTGTCTTTCTTTTTTAGACATCTCTATTTACGATTAGGCAGTCTGTGACAACTTCTTAAAATGCCCCCTTCTGGATATGACTAGTTCTGTATTTGATCTATTTCGATTAGGCGTCTGTGACAACTTTTTAAAATGCCCCCTTTCGGATATGACTAGTTCTGTATTTGATCTATTTCGATTAGGCGTCTGTGACAACTTCTTAAAATGTCCTCTTCTGGATATGACTAGTTCTGTTTTTGATCTATTTCGATTAGGCGTCTGTGACAACTTCTTAAAATGCCCCCTTCTGGATATGACTTATCATGTAATTAGACAACAAATATATGTAGTTTGAAAGCAAAAACTCGATGATTTTACAATGAGATCTTTGTTTACCAAATAAGACAAGTATGAAATAATGGGGCGTACTTATGTATAGCGTCGTTAATACATTCGAATATTATTCGAATACATGTGTGCACATTGCTAGACTGTCGATGTTCTTGTGTATAAAAGATTAAGTCACAGTCAAATGTATTTAAATACTTTAAAATACTAAATGAAATAGTTTACGTTAGTGCACACCGTAAATAGAATAGTAATGACTAATATTAACATTATAGATTATATGTTTATATTTTAGCTAATAGATAAAGCGGCATTTTATTTAAGAACTTCATAGCGAATCACAGGCCAGGATATAATAGAACCATGGTCATAAAATATATATATAATCGGTATAATATATAGGTGTACTGTATATGTACATCCTTCATGAAAAAGTAAAGAGCGACGGTAACTAAATGGATGAATGAATGATGTATATCCATTCATAAATGACTACCGACGTAAAACCAACCCCTAATTGCTTGTATTAGGGGTTGGTTTTACGTCGGTAGTAACAAAATGTTTATTAACTAAGCTGTATATATTTGTAACAGTTTTATGACAATTTATGGCAAAGGGTTCTATTCTATTCTGAGTTCTGACCTTATGTAAATAACGGATACCATCATTTAAATTGAAATTATTATTCATTTCATTGCAACACATACATCACGTGATTAAAACAAATCAACTACTTACATCCATAACCTAATTAAGACTGCGCCGAGCGAAATGTGCCAAAACAGGCGGTCACAGTTAAGTTGATAAAAGCAACACTTTTTGTTTAATACAAATATAAAATATACATTTACCATAAAAAATACATTTACCATAAAAATGAATATGTTTACAATTACTCCGTGTAAAAACTTAAAATAGTTATTATTTTCGCCTACAAAATTACGTAAATTTGCACGCAAAATGCAAAAACGTAAGCTCTTGTTACGTGATTTTTAGATTATAGCAGTAGAACTCTATCTTACTTTACAGCTTAAACGAAACATAAATAGTTATATTACAATTTTTCCATACCAAATATATAAGTTATTGGTTGACAATAAAGATACATATTTATCAAAAAAGTACTTCAAATCCTCCATACAATTTGACTATGGCGGCCGCGCGCCGAATATCGAGCTCTGTCATTCAGTCCAACCGCGTCTTACGCTCGGCGCAGTCTTAATACTAAGTCATACTACTAGTTTTACCTACTACTGACTGTTAACAATCGTCGACAGGTATTTTAAAGGTCTTCTATTGCACTGGGAATAGTAATGTTCCCAGACCGAATTACGGTCACGGCGGCCAATCTTAACGGAGACTGGCCATGTGCGCAGGCGATATTATATTACACAATAGTGTGCGCAAACACAAGTGCACTCTTCTATATTTAATGTCCTCTAGACCGAATTTCAATCTCTCTGTTTCCTAACTCTCATGATGCGATGCGACGGTAATCCGACACGACCGGAGAGAGATCGGCGCAGGACCAACGGCTTTACGTGCTTTCCGAGGCACGGGGGTGTATAACTCCGCCAACTTCCAAACTCCGGGCTACTATTAAGATTTCTCAACAGAAAAACCGAATTCCGTTTTTGTTGACCCGACCCGAGATTCGAACCTGAGACCTCATGCGCTGTGCATTTGGAAATAGTACCTGTACCGCGATCAAACAAACATCGGACAGATGAAATATAGGTCACATAAATGTTTATCACAGGTACCTCCGCGAGTGGGGATCGAACCGACAACTCTCGGAGCACTGTCAATGGTGAGGTAGCCACAGCGCTATCAAGTCAGTGAATTATGTATATCGGCTAATCAATCGATTGACCCCGCAACCACTTGCATGATTGTATTAGTGCGATTGTACCTGACTGTATTGTTTAGTTTAGCTAAACTGTGTCTATGTCATGCAACAAGTCTATTTGAATCATTTTATCTGTCTTCAGAAAAGTATATCAACTGTATATATTTCTTCTTTATGTGTTAGTTCCCTATTGCTCCTACTTTCTAAAACTTTGACCTATTTTGGATGTTTATGAGTTGTGCATATATTTCATTTATTCATTTATTTTACTCATTGTGGATTTTCATCGAATTACAATGTAAGGTGATATATTGGTGAATATAAAATGATATTGTAATTTCATTTTTTTATTTATTCACTACATAAATAATATAAGTTACAATTTAAATTGTGTGATGCAAACACAAACTCGTTCGAGTTTTACCGTGCATCATATCATCGACGGCAACATAACTATAATACGTCAATTCATGCATAGTAAAATACCTTAAATACAATGAACAAACATTTGATACACTGCGTAATATTTAATTTTTCTTTTACATATTGAAGGTAGATTCAGAACACGAACGTTGAACCAAGCATCGCTCACGTCGCCGCATTGGCTGTCTTTTGTATGAAGTCAATGTTCATATTACGTACATATATACAGTATGTTCCCTAGTGAACGTGTTAAATTTTACTTGAAAAAGAATATATACAGTAATGTTATTATTTTATTTATTTGTATATATATATATAGTCGCTGTAGTCTCTCAACAATAATGTTTCTTAAGAGTACATTAAAATTCAAGACTTAAAGAATAAGCATTCCATGGCCTGTGATATCAATTATTTAAGCGAAGATGTCTATTAGTAAATTGTTTCTTTTTTATAATAAGATTTCACATAAAAATAATTTAAAAAAATGCATCTTACAGGAGTGATGGTTAAGATGTCTCTTCACTGCCGCACATTGAAAATATGTAAACATATTGTGCCAGTATACTATAGCATTGATTGTAACGTTATTTCAAAACCAAAGTATTTCACCTTACAATCTAATCCAAATGACAGTCATTTTCTATCATTAATGTAAGAAAATATATGTGTGTAATCAACCAATAGTATTTCCTTCCTTGCATGCCAACAAACCTCCTTCACACACAATCTTAAACACCATATTCCGTCCAGGTTCAATCTGGGCAGCGTTCTCTCGCCGCCTACAGACCCAGTTCCAACAGCTGCAGACTCTGATACAGACTATTCAGAGAGGGGAGGGATCGGAAGAGGATGCCACGTCCCCTCTAGTGAGGGACTACTTTGGACTGCATAAGATTATCGTACTCGTTACTGATGTTGGCAAGGTATATGTTATGATATTTAGTCTTATTTAAAATTTGAATAACGGATTCAATTAGAGAAAAACGTTAAACGTCGTTTAGGTTAGTTCGATAGTAGATTGTGCAAAACTGACCTATGTTCCGTACTCTGTTACTAGTACAGAAAGATAGTAAAATAAAAGATTTACATAATATTAAAACATAATAATTGTTATATAATAACATAATAATAGTCATTAATTAACAATAAAACCAAAAATACACATGCGCTAGAAATCATTCCTGTAACACATGTAGCTTTTTAATTGGTTTTAAGAAACGTGAATCTATATTGAAATCGGTTAAAATTACTATCATTATCAATAGACTTTAAATAACAATTGCTTTAACAATTTTTATCAACAAATACTTATGAGAAGAAAAATGTAATAAGTAGAGATTGAGCCGTGAGGATATTCCCATAGTAAGACATCTATTTGACAGATATTCGGTATGGACAACCTGTCGGGTGCCATTTTGTGGAAGTACTACGAATCTAACTTGGACACCGAGGGCGTCGTCGTGTTCACCCGACGAACAGCGAGGCATCCGCCGCACGACGCCTATCTTACTATTGTGGGCAAACATGAGGTAAGATGAAAATGTGTTTAATTAGCTCATACAGTTACTAGTTCCAACAGTACTGTCGTTACTGAAACACCGTTATACAGGTCAGGTTCAGCAGCGGTAATATTTCACTTTGCAGTAAAAACTACTTGTAGACTTCATGAGGTACCAGTCTCTATAAGTATTCTCTAGTCGGACTGTTGTAATTGCGTTTTTCTTTTACGAAATTCTCTGTCGTAGAACAGAGTCAGAAAATGTACTTAATATAGGTTGCATTACGTTGGATACCCATTTCATTAGACCTAAACGTAGTTGGTTAAACGGAGGTGTTGTGTAACTCTTATAAACTCTTCGGGGATATCTGTGATGATATTAATATAACAACGTTTTATGTGTCGGACCCCATAATCAGTGCCAGGTCAAAGCACGTTTTGGGATGGAGCGAAATACAATTATGGCGCCACCTCCCCCTGGCTTGCTTTTTAACCTATTGAGTGGCACACCGGTAGCCAGACGCAATAGGTTCTTAATTATAAATCTTGACAGGTTTATTCATTTTTGTTAATAATGAAGCAGCGCAAGTGGCCCGTGGGACTTGGTGCCTAGAGCGGCTACTGTTTGTTCTATGTTAAAGCCGGCTGTGCCCATAAGGGTGTACGGATGGCGAGTTTATTTATTGGGTGCGAGAGTAAATGATACAACGAATGATGAATAACTACTGCGTTTATTTAATAATAACATCGTTTTATATAGCTTCTGGGTACGTGAGGGCACATGGGAACGTAACCATACCATGTGACACATATAGAACAAATTTTTCCCTCCTCCCCCGGACCAGCGACCAAGGCTGTTATTTGAAGATCCCTCACCCAGAACGGGTCTCGTAGTATTGGGTACGTTCCATAATACATGCGTATTAACTAGTATTAGCATGTATTATGGAGAATTCAAATATACCTACAACTGTATATTGATAAATAATTATATTTACTTTTCAGGAAACAGGCAACGGATTAATTATCAGTTTGAACCCGATAACTGGGACTTTGATAGGGGAACGACTGATGCAGTTAGACGGGCCGCTACTACAGGTGGCGCTGTTACATAAACCTGACAATGAGAAGTTGCATGCGCTTATATTATTAGACAGGGATGAGAATGTACAGGTAATATTAGTGTTGTGTTTCTTTTAGCTTTTTAAAGATTATTTCGTCCCTAGGCTGCTACTACCCTGTAGTTTTCCATGTATTGGTAAAGATAAAACCGTTCAGTACATACCTCTCCTCTGTCTATCAACCAAAAAAGAAATGACTATGGTTGAATTTCGGCCACTGGGCGAAGACTAGGTATAAAAATTCTCCAACTTTGGCATTCATAATATTTTATTGTGTCTAAAAGACTATATTTTTAAATTTTGTGTGATGTTTTCTTTTAGATCTTACCTCTTTCGGCGGCGCCGCTAGTTGAGAACATGTTCATATATGTAGCTGAGAGGAGCACTGCTACAGTGCAGGGATATGCCATACTATATGATGGCAAGGTAAGTTTTAAATCATAATATTAATCTGAACAACATTTTATTTAGGAAAGAAAGAATGTCGACCGTTTAATACTGTTTTGTAAGACTAGAAAATATAATACTTTGTCATATTTTATTGAAAATGAAATATGACTATAGTCTGTTTCAAATACAAAGTCCCATTTGACAGATGATCTTTGAACAGCAATAGTGAAGAGACGGTTTCAATCGACACAGCACGAAATCGATTACCTACCGATTACCTTTACAAACAAACTGTAATGTGGGTTTAGAATCGAACCAGAAACAGATAGAAAAACAAAAACAAAAAAGATGTCGAGCCAAGTTTGACAAATCGAAATAATAGTTTCATCATGTTATTTATACAATTTGTTTATTTGTAAAAAGGAACAGTAGCTTATCCTTGATCAATTCCAAGTATGACATACTTACTTCATACTAAGTATAAGGGTGAAATAAATGTGGTATAATAGATATTTAGCAAGGCGGCTACTCTTTATAAACTATGGGATATTTAAACCTTAAGTCCTATCGCATCTTCAAATCCATTTTTGATAAAGGAAATAATATATGGGGTTGCAGAATGGAATTTAAGGTACCTTCCAACCTAATAATAATTAATACTAAACACAAAAATACACAAGTTTTTCGGACAATATTGTTAGCTCGATTTAGTTTGATGTTTCCGATTCATATTGTCGCGTCACTACAAATGAAAGTAAAAAATAATACCATAGTGCGTAATCATACCATTGCAGTAAAATAAGATTAGGCGCATAATGCCACGTTCGCAAAACGACATAATGGAATTTCGCAACATGTCATGTTCTCAAATTGTCACATTCTGAAAACGCCATATCGCAAAATGTCACATTAGCAAAATGCCATTTTCGCATAATGTTAAATTCTCGAAATGTCATTGTCACTCACAAATAGCCATTTTCTAGGTTAAAGCATACTTTATATATACTACTATTATATTACAATTAAAATTACAATCAGTTGTCCCCTGGGCATCTAAAACGTTACTAAATCCTTAAAACTTTTGATTGTATGTAGATACTAATTTTGAAAAAAAATTAATTGGTTTTATTTTTATTTATAAATCAGCGGCCTACTGCAAGAAGTCACTAAATGACTAATAATCTTGTCATTTTGCTAGTGTGGCATTTTGCTAGTGTGACATTTTGCTAGTGTGGTATTTTGCTAGTGTGGCATTTTGCAAGTGTGACATTTTGCTAGTGTGGTATTTTGCTAGTGTGACATTTTGCTAGTGTGGCATTTTGCTAGTGTGGTATTCTGCTAGTGTGACATTTTGCTAGTGTGGCATTTTGCTAGTGTGGCATTCTGCTAGTGTGGCATTTTGCTAGTGTGGCGTTTTGCTAGTGTGGCATTTTGCTAGTGTGGCATTTTGCAAGTGTGACATTTTGCTAGTGTGGTATTTTGCTAGTGTGACATTTTGCTAGTGTGGCATTCTGCTAGTGTGACATTTTGCTAGAGTGGCATTTTGCTAGTGTGGCATTTAGCTAGTGTGGCATTTTGAGAAAAGACATTTAGCGAATGTGGCATTGTGCGCCTAATCCAAATAAATATATCATGTTTTGTATAGGTTTAATGATTTTCAAATAGTCTTTAGTGCCATAAGTAATCATTGTTTATTTTAGCAATTTATTAGTTATGTACTATTAAGTGTAAAAAGGACTTCGTATTTGAAACAAACTATAGTTGTGTGGTTTCATAAATCCGGCAATACATGTTGGCCAAACGTTGCCGAGTAACAACCAATACCAACGTATAGAAGGTGTATTTGAAAGAAAGAAAGAAAAGTAATTTATTAGACACCAATAAATTATTTGTTTTATCTTGTCAATGTTTGGTATCACTCGCCTAACTGGCCGAGTGAAGGCAAGCGCATACGTGTATAGAGCTTAATTGGCGTAGCTTATAACAAGTTGCGGTCGCTCGCGATCACTCGTCTCACTTTGGAGCGGTGTTGATTTTTCTGCACAAATCAAAGGCGTTGGTCTGCGCTCGGCAAATAGCGTCCACATGTTGGTCCGTCTACCATTACGCGTTTGACATCCATCGCCGTTACACGTACAAAATGTATTTTTTTTGTACAAGTCTATTACGGTATACACTGATATAATAATTATAAGCGCTCATTAATCATGACAAGTCGTTGGAGTGCCATAATTAAATAAATAGCAGCAGCTACAATAAGTTTTACGACGCGCGACGTCGATATTGTTTCAATGCTCAATAAAGACTGGCAGCGCCCAACGTATGGACAGCTCCACATAGCTCGCGTGCATTGACCGTTTGCATTGGTTTTTTGCAAACTTGTAACGTTCTAACGTCTAGACAGTAGTACTTGCCTTGTATGTATCAATTTGCCTTCGCTCGCGGTGGCCTACGCTTGACCAACATGTATTGCTGGCTTTAAAGAGAGCTGGTGTGGTAAATGCGTACGCTGCGTTAACGACGTGAAAATTGCCTGTCTCGTTTTTTTTTTATAGTAGCATATGCCAATTGAAATTAAACTACTATATACGGATTTTATCGCGTTGTTTATTTTACACTTTATTACATAATTTAGAAACTGTTACACTACTACTAGATACTATTGAACTTTACTAATTTTTAAGCTAATTAAATTATTAAAACTATTTATATTTAAGTTTACACTTTCCCCGACGTTTCCGTTGCTTTTCAGCAGACATGGTCACGGGGAGACTAAGATGGTAGTTGTCTCAATGTTCCAGTGTAGTTATTTCAAAGTACCCGAACATAATTTAATCATTAGTGTTTCTATTTACGCAGAATGCTTTTAAGTGGATATAAATTTTAATGCCCAGAAAAAATTCATAGTTTAAAAACAGCAAAGTTAACAGAAAGAATGAAGACAATAATTGTTCGAACGCATAAGAAGACACATGCCACCTGCTTTCAGATTGATGCGAACAAATTCATGTCAAATGAACAGGCTCTAATTCTATTACATATTATGCTTTATTGTGCAGTCAGTAATAGCGCAAAGGACGTGGCTGACGCACCTGGGTGGCGGGCGGGACGCGGGGCACCGCATCGTGGCGGCCGTGCGCAAGGCACCGGGTGAGCGCGTGCACTCGCCCGGCCGCGTACTGCCCGACCGCAGCGTGCTCTACAAGTACATCAACCCCAACCTCGTGCTGTTCCTCACCGAGGGGCCCGACGCGCTGCACAAAGGTATACACAACACTACGATACACTGTACTATTGTACATACATACATACATATATACTCGAGCGCCTGCGCAAGCGCCGGGCGAGCGCGCCTATTGTATATAAAGCAACTCGCTGTGTATACTTCGCTTGCGCGATTCAGCATTGTATGGCGAAGTGTGTAATAGCTTACAGCGTCATCTCTTGTCATATGTCGTAGCGTCCTCAGATGCGTATGTTTAGTGAGTGTGCGTTACGTTGTTCGCGCCCGTGCCGCAGCGCTGGTGCTGGCCACGTGCGTGGACGGCGCGTCGGGCGGCGTGCTGGCGGCGCAGGCGCACCGCCGCGCGCGCGCGCTGCCGCTCGCCGTGCACGCGGACCACTACGTCGCCTACCTCTACTACAACGACAAGCATCGCCGCACTGAGATCGGTGAGTAGCTCAAATTATTTTTATTTTATTTCATTTATTTGGGACATCAAAAACAGTTATACATAACAGTCTTTACGTTTAATTTAGCATTTAAATAAGTATGTAAGTAATAAGTAAAATCCACAGTATTGTCCACGAAACCACTAGTTGAAGTAGAAAGGACGAGTGTTATGCAAAAAAATTAAAGTTCTATTGTAACAAGATGATTGTGTCCCAGCTGTGGGACAGTTTAATACAGGGTTGATATTATTATACCTAAGACTTGATAAATAAATTAATGTTAAAACTTTAAATGTGTTTTCTAATACAGGGCTGATATTATTATACCTAAGACTTGATAAATAAATTAATGTTAAAACTTATTTATGTGTTTTCCAGCGACAATGGAATTGTATGAAGGTAAACAGCGTTGGTTGACTGCCGGCGCCGCGTTCAGTTCGCTGGAGTCGTCCCGCGCCCCGGGCGTGTCGCGGCACGCATACGTGCTGCCCGCCTCGCCCACCGCCGCCGCTACTACCACCACCGAGCGCTCGCTCACGGACAAACATGTGCTATGTGAGTATAACTGACTTAACCGATTCGTTGTGAATGACACGGCAGACGTGCCATTACTTTCTTTTCCCATATGGCGGGTGACACGAGTGTCGTGTCATTTTTAAATTCCTTATAACTCGCTCAAATTGAGATTTTAAGAGGTGCTTCTTGAACTAAGCATTTAATGTTTTGAATTTAGATCATGCCTATAGTGTTCGTTTCTGGATATAATGCGAATCAGACAATTTCAGGAGTTAACAACCCTAACAACTAAATACCTACCGTATGCTAGTGTGTGATATGGTTTATTTTTGCGTGAAATACGATGGACTCATAAAAAACGTGCCGGCACATCTATTGTTTGCCGGCCGGCTAGTAAACAATAATCACCGGCGCATCTTGTAATTGTTTTAAAACTTTTTTTGCTATTCGAAGTAATTAGACGTGACGTCATATGAACTGTTTACAAACTTTTTACAGCATCTGAATAAAAAAGTCACTTACCAGCCATTTTCAGTAAAACACGTAGTTAGTCACTGTAAAACCACTTTACACAACGTAACCTACTGTTCACATCCGATGTTTGATGTCAACTAAACTTAATTAATACTAAACAATGAAAAAAAAAACATAAAAAGAGCATTTTGTTTAGTACATGGCTGATGGCACAATAGCTATGTCATCAACTTATATGGCGCTTGACACGACAGCCGTGTCACGAAATATTTGTTCGTCACCACAGAAGTGTTCGAAATGGGCGCCGCAACGAATCGGTTAAGGAAATAAATGTTGACGATCAAAAGTCTAAAAGTATGAAAGTTCACAGTACCCTTCATGACTTAGTGTTCCTACACCTGAGCGTGCCCTGTGGTCTGGTTAGTTCTTATAATAAGTGGTTGAGTACATTCTTTAGCCTGTTCCTACGTTTGACATTTTCCGCGCATTCGTGTCATTAAGCCCAAAGTCAACGCGCACGCCGTATACGTGTTGCATTTTACGTGCGTAACGTTACGTGTACGCTACAACATGGCGTGCACTTCGCGATTGTGTCGCTTCCAATGGTCAATCTAAGTCACGGCTGCGTTGCGAACACGATTGTATCCAACGACACGGAACGTACGCTCGGAACTTGCGTCTCATGTTATTCCGACTGCAACTTCACGTCTGAAAAATGCGCATGGCAAATGTGTGTGGGTTATATTCCTGATACATTTCTTAAGATTGCGCTGAGCGTAAGACAGATAATGACAGAGTTCGTGCGGCGTATATTCAAATCGGCGCGCGGCCGCCATAGTAAAATTGTATGGACGATTTAAAGTGCTTTTTTGATAAATACGTATCTTTATTGTCAACCAATAACTTAAATATTTGGGACGGACAAATTGTAATATAACTATTTATGATTCGTTTAAGCTGTAAAATAAGATAGATTTCTACTGTTATAATCTAAAAATCACTTAACACGATCTTACGTTTTTGCTTTTTTCGTGCAAATTTACGTAATTTTGTAGGCGAAAATATTAATTATTTTAGTTTTTGCACGGAGTAATTGTTAACACATTCATTGTTATGGTAAATGTATATTTTATATTTGTATTAAACAAAAATTGTTGATTTTATTCACTTAACTGTGACCGCCTGTTTTGGCACATTTCGCTCGGCGCAGTCTTAAACATCTTGTTGTCCACAGTGGCGTTAACATCAGGCGCTATAGTAGAGGTCCCGTGGATCTACCTGGAGGGGCGGCGCGGGGGTGGCGGCGGCGAGGAGGGCATGATGAGCCCCCCCGCCGCGCCCGACGTGCCCCTCCCCCCGGAGGCGCGCCTCAACTACAACCGCACGGTGGCGCGCCCCGCGCGCATACACACGGCGCCCGCCGGCCTAGAGTCTACTAGCCTCGTGCTCGTTACTGGATTAGGTGAGCTATTACAATTTAAGCATTGTTTTTGAAGATCTTATAACTCGACTGACCTGCACTACCCCGTGTGACTAAACTTTTCTTATTTTGGGAGTGACCCTGAACAATACGATAATTACGATTCGTAAACAGAGTATTATTTATTTCTTCTTAAAGGTGTCAATAGAAATTTTACGTTTAAAACATAAAGAATTGAAGCCTGTTCCTCTAATCCTTCTAGTATGAATACTGTGTCCAGGTGTCCAGAAAATAGCAGAAAATGCTACGTAGAACATTTTTTTACATACTCTAAAATTTTGACCTTTAGTGACATTAATAAAGGTAAACATAAAAAATACATTAATTATGCTTCTCGTAAGAATAATTGACGTGCTTTTTTTTATGGACAGTGTTGAGGTGGTATGAGTAATCGATCATAATCAACCAAAATGAGAATGATTGAATACTCATATACAATAGCCTGATTACGATGCCAAGAGCAACAAACATTTGCTCATCTGAGTCATAAGGATCTTAACCACTGTTATGCGTTAGTTTTTTATTTATTTTATTTATTTACATGCATACTTCTATCATTACAGTAATAAAAATACCAATGCGATAGAGAAGTTACACAGTTACACACTTAATATACTAAAACTAAAGATTATTATGTTGATCACAACTAGCTATCCAGTAAGTGGCCTTTGTGAATTCGTTTAGTGAACACGAAAACAAGTCAATGCGCTCAGCTACGTAGTTAAGTGCGCGCAATGCTCGCGTCAGTGGCGCTTGTTGCAGTAAGTTTGTACGCGCTGTCGGTACCGCCAGCAGCCGTCCCACGTAGTCATCCGGAACGGTATACCTAAGCTCACCCAGTACTGTCGGATGGTGAATTTTCCCTCGCTACACTTTGAAGAGACACGTAGCAATGGCCACCTCCCGTCTCACTTCCAGCTTGTAATACCCTACCATGCCAAGCAAAAACAATGTTGGATAGATTAATGGAAATCCTGGGTAAACTCCATATATCTTGAGGTAAAGAAATCTAGCAAATTTATTCTGAATTCTCTCCAACATTGCTTTGTCACAAATATATCACTCAGGATATTAAAACTATGTCCAAAAGATAAAAACATCGCCTGCATCAAATATTACCGTTACCATACTCGTTGCCGAACAGTTGAATAATTGACAGTTGATACACAGATGACATTTTACCCTCCAACAGCTAATTAAAAACCGCAAAGTATTTACCGCAATTTTTATTCCACAGATCTATTCTACACGCGAGTAGCGCCATCGAAGACGTTCGATCTACTGAAGGACGACTTCGATTACTACCTGATCACGATAGTACTAGCCGCCTTAGTGCTCGCCACATACAGCACCAAATACTTCGCGTCCAGGAAGATGCTCAAGCTCGCGTGGAAGTGATGCTAATAAGCAAAGTAGTTGCAAGGGAGTTTAGACTGTGTCGGCTTAGTAATAAGGTGCAGTTTTACCCTCTACTGATAACTATAGAGAAAACTTATACACAGATTACTTAGATATAGATTGCCGCTTCAGTACGACTTGCAAATTTATACCGTATAATGTTGAAAGTTTTCCCAGTAGAGAGGTTTATATGATAGCTGATGTGATTTAAAGTAATTATTCTGGTTTCAGTATGTGTATAGAATAATCAGTTATTAAGTTTTCTATTACAGTATGTCTACCAGGTTTTAAAATTGTCAAGATATAAATAATTATCATGATAAATATCAAAGGTATTTTTGTTTGCGATTTGCACAATCGTTTTCGAAAGACATTCGAATATATTGATAACATGCATCGCATCATGCACAAGTGTCATTATGAGATTCTTTGCTAACTTATATTTTGGGTAACGGATAGTGAAAGTAAGGGAGATATACAGGGTCTGTCGTTAATAATTGATAATCCGTTAGCTAGAGGTTAACCAGTTATCAGACAGTAAGAAAATAATATTTTTATGTGTGATGTTGCCAACAGCGTGAAAATGGAATACATTTTTGTGTTTTTTGTTAAAATTCACTTCTTTACCCTTTCAATTGGTTGCCATTTCAACAAAAATTGTTTTTTTTTGTTACTCTTTTGCCATCGTACTTGGGAATACTTGTATTATTTAATTTAACTACATTTTTAGGCGCTATTAACGTAAAACAGTATCGAAATTAACATTTTAATCAATTTCTTAAAATTAATCTTTCCTTACGTTAGTTTACGTTACGTTAGTTTGACCCATGGATTGTGAAAAAAAAGTATGGCAGCCCTGACATAAATATATTATTTTCTTACTGCCTGATAACTGGTTAACCTCCAGCTAACGGGTTATCCATTATTAACGACAGACCCTGTATACTGCCTCGGGGGCGAAGCGGTAGTGTATGCGACTGCTACGCTTGAGGTCTTGGGTTCATTATTAGGACTTTATTACCAAAAATTCTCAGCCGTGTATGAAACTGCGGTTAACGGTAATAGACTCACGAGTCGACAACGTGACAACGTAGCACTCGATACATATAAAGAAAAATAATAGCTAGCGAAAGTGGGCGTAATTCCCTGTTTATTTCTGTGGTGATGAGACTATGTGTCTATATAAATATTATGACAATTATCACGAATGTTATTAATTTTAAAGCCTGGTTGACTGGTATATTTCACCGCAATTCATATCAAACCGTCTGCAATTGTCTAAATACGTGCCATGATGTCAAATCTGTATATACATAACCTACAATGCTTTTATTTCAAACTTTTTGAAGTATTACATCTCTATATTCGAATAAGATAATAATACCACTGCCATATTCACCAACGCAGTGTAAACTCTCTAATTTTAATGGACTTTTAAATAAATAAAATTATAAATAGTTTCGTGATCGTGCATAGTGAGTGTTCACAATAAATAAATGACTACATACATACCTACACAGTTAATATACGTAAAGTTATATATAGTACGATCAGTTGTGAAATGAAATCCAAACAGCATAACACTGGCCTAAATTTAATCATAATAAACTATAAGTGGTATAAAGATTTAAATCATAGATGCGCCCATGACGTTTAAGTATGGTTCCCTTTCTGGACGTTACTTCTGACACACAATCCCAACATGACATCTGAATTAATAGTACAGTACAGATAAAACAGCAAAAGCGAAAGGGTTGATGAAATTCACCTGCGTTCACTTGATATGTACCCGGCATAATGAGCCAGACTTCTGTGATTATTATTTTAAGCGACGGTAGCACAATGGGTAAGGCAGAGGACATACCATCGAGAGGTTGCCGGTTCGAATCCCACTTATTGCACTACTGGCATGAACCCACTCCTAACACAAGCATTCTAGCTTAACTGGAAGGGTTAGTAAGAATACAAGTAACTTCCAACCGAAAATGGTAGCAAGCTTAAAAAGAAACATTTTGGTGACTTAGTTGCAGTTCAGCTGCCTCTTCTACATTTCTCTAAGCATACGGATAGGAAAAATTAACTAATAATTATATAGGTGCGTAATTTCACAACTGAACGTACAACAGCATCGATTATATAGTATATTTGGCGTCTCTGGATCAATTCAGTGATCAAATTTGTTCAAAGAGATATGTAGACTGTGCAGTTTAATGTGAGCCTCCGGACGAGGGCCGAAATATGTATCACACGTGATCGTGTATATAAATATTAAAATGGATTAACATTTTATAATTGTAAGAGGATGCTTGATTTTAATCATTACAGCATGTGGTCGCGTCATCACTAGCAGTTAACCGAGTCTTGTGAGGAGCCCCACATGGACCAAAACTTTCTGTGACACTCGAAATTCAACAAATGGTTGTCCTGGGTCTCGAGGTAGTCTGTGTCCATTGTTTGAATATTTTTATTCTCCTCGCGGCATACCTTATACGGATAACGATTCTTTTGAAAATGAAGACTATAAGAAACTACTTGTGATAGTTTTGCAAATTGTGGAGTGCGCATTAACTCAAAATGAAATTTCAATACAAAGAAGAGCATTCTTTTGAAAAGAGAAAGACTGAGGGCGAGAAAATTCGCAGGAAGTATCCTGATCGCGTTCCGGTAATTGTTGAGAAAGCACCGAAGGCTAGACTTGGAGACCTCGACAAAAAGAAGTATTTGGTACCATCGGATTTAACAGTGGGACAATTCTACTTCCTGATTAGAAAACGCATTCACCTGAGACCCGAAGATGCGCTGTTCTTTTTCGTTAACAATGTGATTCCTCCTACATCTGCCACAATGGGTTCTCTGTACCAAGAGCATCATGACGAAGACTTCTTTCTGTATATAGCATTTTCTGATGAAAATGTTTATGGATTTAATTTCTAAATATTATAAAATATCTTCATTATTTTAATAATTATACTATGATACTGTGTTGAAATATCTGACCATATGGTGAAACTTAATTTTAAGGCTTAGCTTGTAATGATGATGTATTATGTTATATTGGTGATTATTATGATTATTGGCACTTTCACATTGTGTTAAGATAATACTATCACTTAAATATGAAGCAAATATTGCAATGTTTCTAATTCTTTGTTTGGTTTAGGCATGTAATTATTCCTGTATCAAAACAATAAGAAAATGTGTCTGTAGCAAGTTTCATTTATTTTTACTGCAGCAGTAACAGCCGTTTTATAGAAGAAACGTCAATATATTGCATATGGCTCTTCAAAAAATTATCTTTGGAATGGTCAGTGCATTCAATTGTTTTTAAGCGACCATAGTTGACATGATACATTTTTAATATTAGTAGGCTTATGATGACCAATGAATTTGGCTCTGTGACATGAGTAAATGTTTATAGACATACAATAGATCTCGGGTCGTATTACACTTTAAAAATCAAGTATCCTCATGAGACAAGCAGAATGAACAGTAACGATTAAAGAAAGTCCCACATTAAACTGCACAGACAATTTTATTGTAAAATGTAGCTAGTGCAATTTAGGTGTATTCTTTATTTAAGGGTGGTTTGTATTATACAATTCATTTTAATTATATGACAACCATTCCACAACTTCACCTTATTTATCAAGGCGTTATTGTAAATTTAAAATGTCATTGTTTTCTAATAAATTGTATCTATTTGACGGATGAAGTGACTAAAATCAATTATTATTTACATAGCATTTAATATATTTGTTCTGAAACACAATTTATACATTTGTTTCTATAGTTTTCTGCAATTGTCACCTAAACTGTTAAGAGAGGTTAAGACCCTTGGCAAATATTTGTTAGAAAATTATTTTGATTAGTTTTTTTTACTATCTAAACTCTTGTATTAAAATCTTCAGCCACAAAAGTTAACTTAGATATGTACTATTTAAATGTAATATTCCTATACACAAATAACTAAAGTTATTTATTTATAATATATAATTTTCGCAAACCAATATTCTGGCAACACTATCTGTTTGTTGTCAGGCCAAAATATATAAAATTATTTAATTCTGACAACACTTGATTGGTGTGTTGCTAGACTGAAATACATAAAATATTTCAATTTTGGTAAGAGTGTTGCCAGGCATACCTATTAATATTTTAATGTAAGCGAGGATTTTTTTTGTTCTTAAAGTATTTGCTCACACAAAGAGTTGTTAATTAGCAGTTAAGGTTAATGTTTTACCGTATCATTTATTTGTTTATGGAGGTTACTTTGTTATAATGTTGCAATGGTGGTTTATATACAGTGACATAGGGTTCAGACATTGCAACCACACTCCTTAAATACAGAATCATACAGAGATATACATATATCTGATTGAACGCATGTGTGTATGTATATACAATATGTAACTAATTATGTTTTATAATGTTTTCTCCACTACAAATGTATGTAAAGGCTAATTAGCTTAAAACCTGATAGTAATTTCGTTCCAAAATCATAAACTACATAAAACCTTAAAATTATTGTCGTTATTAAAATCATTCTCATACACAACTGCCGATTGTTAGGTACTAGGATATAGATGCCGGCTTAGAAAAATGATGGATTGTTTCTGCCATAAAGAAAATAGGTACAATATTGTGTTAAAGGTTCCCGAGTTGACAATAAAAAGCTGATCCTCTATATCATAGGACCTAAACATAGCTTTCATAATGTGGGTGTAATGCACTCCTTCAAGATGTGATGAATTGTAATGTTTAACATTGATTTGAAATCGTTAATCATTTAATTCATAATTTTTATTTAGTCCTATTATTTCCTATTTTAATCGGAATGTTACCATTTCAATATTTAATTATAGCGGTGTGGAGTAATGTAAGGATTTAGCTAACTATTCATTTTCGTATCTCATCACCATATTATATTTTTAGCACCGTTAGTCTCGTTTGCATTGATAGCTGGGCATGCCAATATGTTTAAGGCAGTACCCACAAACCCAAAAGCAAGGTTTGTCTTACTAAAATAACTTACATAATTCAGCATTACCATGCCTTTATTGTGCTCTGTTGTGTTCATCTATGTCAAAAAAAGTGTAATAGAAAACTGAATTGGAAACTTTAGAAATATCAATTCATTTTAATAACGTCATTATTCGTCGAACTTGCTATTTAATGAAAGCGTTGGTGATGCCTCGCCAGGGAGGGATTTTTGAGTCGGGTTAAGTGTTCTAAGTGCCTAGAAATGTAGTCGACAAACTGAGACTTTTTTTGCTGGGACTGAACGAATTGTGGCTATTATACACGTCTGCCTACGTCTTCGGGGTTATACGCCATGATTAATTTATATTCATTTACACGCTGTATATCTGTATATCCGCCGTGCCTCCGAGAACACGTTAAGCTGTCGGTCCCGGCTGCCATGAACATCTATGGCAGTCGTTATTAGGAAAGTCGGTACCCTCTAATATCCTGACATTAGACTAGCCTTAGGGTATCGTTAGCCTTCGGGTTGCGGAGGTCAGGTGGCAGCTGCTCCGTGTAAAAACTGATATCCAGTCAAATCCGGTTAGACTAGAAAAGCCGACTCCAAGTGACTTGGGAATAATAAAGGCTCGGGAGAAGACACACGCTGTATCGTGCGTACACGCAGAAAGTTAATTGCGCACTTGATTCTATATTCACGTGGGCTGCCTCGCATGTTATATATCCCGCTTTCATTGCGAATGAGACGTTTTATTACAAAGCAGACTAATTACATAAACATAAAATTGCTTTGCAAATTAGCTGCCACGTTTATAGGGCTAACGCATTTGCCTACGTAGTGAAACGCAACTTTAACTATTGACCAAATCAAATTATAAACGTTTTGCAGTGCTAAAATGGCGCGCTGCTATTGGTTGATAGATTTGGTGTGCGATACAGATGGTCGATCAACACGACTCGAACAAACATGCGTTTAGTTTTCGGATGAAGTCAGTTGTATGTCAATTGCTAGATTTGGCTTACTTGATCCGAATTACGCATCCGGCTTTCCGTAGTAACGTGTTTTATGCTGATATGCAGCAAATAAACATAAGTGATACGCGTAAGAAAAATAAATAGCGCTTTAATCAATTTTGCACCAATGCTAGTAGAAGAAATTAATCATAAATTATTTATGCGTTTGAGTATTATCGATAATGTAAGTTAGTTTTTGCGCGAACGAAGTGTGAGAGCACACCATATAAACATGGCAAACCCCTACTAAGCACGAGTTAATTTATTTTTCTAGCTTTTATATATAAGATAGAGCGAGAATAAAATAACTTGAAAGAAGGAAAGGCGACGTTTGTTTTGCATTTTTTTTGATGATAGCTTATAAACTACAAAGCATTGTGAAATGTCTCCAGTTCTAATTGCATTTTAGTCGATCATTGTATTATGTATACTTATACTGAAGTAAAACATATAGTATTATACAATGAGATTTCTTCTCATTGTATAATACTATATGAATATAAATATAAATTGATGATTAGAAGCGTCACTTGCAAGTTAGTATGTCTTACTAAGACTCGAAACTTGTATGCGTGCGTGACCAAACTCTGCTCTATAGTATAAGAAAAGTTAACAACATTATCTCTCATGATTAGTTTCTATTATTTCATCGTAATGGTACAATAGCCAGATAGCGACGAGGTAATTTACGGTATATTGAAATCTTGAGATATGCTTTGTCAATGTATGTCTGCTATGAAAATGTCTACCTGAAACTTTGAACGAAACGAAGTATTAAGAATTATTATCGATTTCTTTCCTTCAAAGTGACGTTGTTTCATTTATCAGGACCACTTCATGGTAGAGTTTATGACAATCAAAACGTACCTTATTTCATGCGTTCCGTGGCACGAATAATCGGGCCGAAGCATCTGCATTTATGTTTCATGGTATTCACTGGCTGTTTTTGGTAAAGAGACAGTAATGTTTGCTCTGTCAGAGAAACGGCTTTTTTTAAATGCCCAGTTTGTTCTAGGCATCCATAAGCTTCGGTAATCGCATACCACTCATCTGCCAGTCTAATGATTGAAAATATCTTAAGATTTCAATAATTCAGTACTTTATAAAATCATTCTATTAAACAGTGACTTATTTAGACGGAGTTTAAGAGGCGAGAGTGGTTGCAATACATTTGTATAATTATATATATGAACTGTAATAAAATATGGGTATTTGTTTTCTGTGACCAATGTGTTTTGTAAAAAATAAAGTTGAAGTAATTACTGCCACTGGTTTCTTTTATTTATAAGTTCCACGTACCCATGTCAATCCTTTCTAAACTTCTGGAACATTGAGATGCTCGCTTTAATCTAGTTATCTGCTATGAACAGCCTGGCTAGGGTAAGTACATTTACCTTCACCTTATTGTAACGAAACAGCCTTGCCTTGCTGCAATAAGTTAATCATTGAGGCAAGCCATCAATTAACTGCTCTAATGTAAGTGCCACGCTAGTAACAGGGCATGGCGGGGTAAGACATAAATGAGTAATTAAAAATAATAACAGCAAAATTGATTAGCGTAATCTGTCAAGTCTTAGAATACCAGACAATTAAAAATCTATTGTCTGGCCGCCGGTGTGCCGCTGCGACTTAATAGGTTAAATACATGTATGTACCTATTTATTTTCTAATTGTCAGCGGTTTCTGATTTGTTTGTAGGTATTGCATGTTGAGTTTGCTTATTATTCAATTTCCATTGTGTATTGGATTGCATCTATTTTAGTTCATAAGTTTAATATAGTCTATTTAGAGACCTAAAGGGCCATCCATAAATTATGTCACACGTTAAGGGGGAGAGACGGGGTTGACAAAGTTTTATAAGGGGTAGGAAGGGTCCTAAATTTCGTGACGTCACATTTCAATATCGAATATGTCTAAGTACAGTGATACGCCGCTTTACGCGAGGGATAAAATTCGTGTGATGTAATTTATGGATGGCCCCTAATCATAATTAAACAATAATGGCTATATTAAATTACGCTAGGATACATAGTTCTATAATTATGTTCGACCGTTCGTTACTTTTTCAGTTGCATACCTACGTCAATAATTTGTTATTCGTCAGGAAACGCGGTAGCGTGCTGCATAGACTAATGGAAATCACATGTACCTACTATTTATATCCGACACTAATAAAATAACTTGAGATGCAAAACACGTAGATATCCTCACTAATATTATTAATTCAAATGTGAGTTTGTTACGTTTTCTCGCCTTAACTGCTCGACTCGTATTATCATGAGATTTTGCACACACGTAGGTACAGTCGGGTTCAAAAGTCGAGCAGCAATTTTAAAAAGCGATGGATTCACAACCAGTTTTATTTACGACCTTTTTCAATAAAATCATTGCACACATACACATAAACCCGCCTCACTTATACTGTCACCTGTTCTAATTATGATTTGGAGTATTCATTTCAAATTAACAACTAAGTCGGCCTCGGTGGCGTAGTGGTTAGTGTAACCGACTGTCACGCCGGAGGTCGCGGGTTCGATTCCCGCACAAGTCAAACATTTGTGTGCATGAACATGGATGTTTGTCTTGGTCTGGGTGTTTCTATGTATAATATGTATGTATTTACAAAAAAAAAGTATATATGTATGTTTATCCAATGTCTAGTACCCATAGTACAAGCTCTGCTTAGTTTGGGCTAGGTGGTGTTGTGTGTATGTGGTAGAATATTATTATTATTATTATTCATGTTGTAGCTACGTTGGTGATAGTGCGATCTAAAATGTAACGCTTGTTGGTTCGATCCCCAGAAAGCGGTAATCCTTTTGTATATTTTTCTCACTTTAAGACTTACTTAAACCTAAAATATGATGGTGGATAAAAAAATGTAATAATTTCTCACTTGAATAGAATTATGTGATGTTGTTGGTTGGTGATCTTTGTTACAAGCGTTTGTGTCATTATTATTGCAATCATTTTTTTAATATTTTGATTGAAAGTTTACATTTATCTTTATTATTACAAAATTTCAATATTAAAAAAACAAAAAGTGGAATTAGAGGCCCCCAGGATTTGAACCACCGTAATTATATTTTAGTAATAAAAGTGAGAAGACTTGTTGACCGCTCCGCTATCGCAACTTGTGATACATTAGGCAAATTTAAACATTAATTGTAAATGCGGACTAACGAGACACTGTTGTTGATTATAAGGGATAACAGTTATTATAGTTATATAGGTATACAAGAACTCCTTTTTGTGTCGCCTTGCACACATGCACATGACGAACTTCACCTACTATCATTACATTGAATAATGTTTCACTGTTTCCGTTAAAACATCACACACACAAATATATTCGCTCGGCTCAGTATGTGAATGTGTACCTTACAATGCTACTCGACTTTTGTCTTTGACCGGACATACATAACTTATCTTACATCCAGTATTGTTCCCGAGTGAGCAAAGAGGCGAGCAAAAAGCTTCCTATGTCTGGAAATATATTATACGCATCCTGTACGTCTCGATAGGGACAAAGAAAATAAAATTTCAATCTTCTTCAAGGTCTATAGCTCACTATGTACCTACCTCGAAATGCTTCGTCTACGGCGTGATTTCATTCATTATTGCAAAACGCTTACAGCCGTAGTAATAAAAATGAACTATTAAAATTGTACGGCAAACATTGCAAAGACTAACCGCGTGAACTCTCTTCATACACAACTAACCAATATAAGTTGTAATAGTAGGTATAGCAGTAATATAGTAATCTTACTATATCTTGTTAGTTTACTTAACAATTCTGCCGTCAAAAGGAAAAAGAGGTTGCTAACAATTTTTTTTTCGAAATTGCATTATATTAAATTTTTTATTTATTGCAATTTCGTAATATAATATAATAATTTATTAATTGAAATAAAAAAAAAACTCAACAGCCAGTATTTTTTTAATAAATATAAAAATACCGGTAAGTCCTTCTTTTTGCCTTATGACGCGATGACGGCAGAATTACTTAGTTTAACTTCGTAGTAATATCCTTCATTGTAGATATGTACGCCAACAAAATAAATTGCGTCCGCTATGATTGATAGGCATTTTCTTAGCTATGATAATTATACGTAGGTATGTATTAAATTCATTGTATTTGGCGGTAGTGCCCTTTAATTTTACATTATTAGCTACACGAACATCCTTTAGTTTTCCTTTATCTTTAATTCTATTAATATTTGCGAATTCGAATAAGTAGATATATTATTCTATTTGAAAATAAGTACCTAATCGCTTTTATAGAATATTTATAGTAGCAACCCAGTGTATAATGAAATCAAATACCTAAGTAAATATGATAAGCTTAGATCTACATAAAGGTGCAGGGTACGACGGTTTACCCTCGATGTTTGTAGTGAAATGTGCCAATGAGCTGTCTCTCCCTCTAAGCATAATTTATAACAAATCTTTAGCTACAGGTATCTTTCCCACAATATGGAAAGAAGCGCTAATAGTTCCGATTCATAAATCCGGAGATATCACTCTGACTAATAATTACAGACCCATATCCATACTGCCCGTTTTTGGTAAAGTGTTTGAGTCACTCATATTATCTCCTATCATAACTTCTCTCATTACACAGAACCTTACGCCTTTTCAACATGGTTTTGTCAAGGCGCGCTCCACTACCACAAACCTTTTATGTTTTGTATCTGATTTGATAGAATTAACCGACGCTCGGGTGCCTGCTGACGTCATTTATACTGATTTCAGCAAGGCATTTGATCTCGTGGATCACCAAATCCTAAAACAAAAACTGTACCGCAATGGCATCGCTGGAAATTTACTGAATTGGTGTCCCTCGTACCTAGATAATCGAATTTCACGAGTCGTGTGTGAGGGTCACATTTCAATGCCTTTTAACATTCCTTCAGGAGTTCCGCAGGGCTCCCATCTAGGTCCAATCTTTTTTAACATATTCCTTAATGACATAGTGTCGTGTTTCAAATATTTTAAAGTCTATATGTATGCTGACGACCTTAAAATTCTTAGGGCTAATAAAACGAATAGCGACTGTTCGTTGCTGCAAGACGATATAAACAGGCTGGCATTGTGCGTGCTAAACAAAATGTCGTTAAACATAGAAAAATGTAATTACATCCGATTCACAAGAAATGTTTAATTGACATCAGCCAGCTATACAATTAATGATACTCGTTTAAAGGAGGTACAAGAGATTCGTGATCTTGGCATTGTTATAGATAACCAATTGCGCTTTAACACACATATAAATAAATTAGCCACCAAAAGTTTCAAGCTATTAGGATTTATTTTGCGTAATTGTAAAAATTTTAAAAATGTTTTAACAAAAATTACGCTGTTTAATACCTTTTTCAGGCCCGGGCTTGAATATTGTAGTCAGGTGTGGTCACCTCATATGAAGTGCATGTCAAAAGACTTGAGAGGGTCCAGAAGAGATTTATGTATCATTTATCACATCACTGTAATAAGACCAAGGTGCTCAAAACCTACGAAGACCGCCTGACATTTTTCAAACTATCTAGTCTTAAAGTTCGCAGACACCTCCTTGACCAAGTGTTTTTATTTAGGCTTGTGAACGGCGTCCTAAATTGCCCTCAACTCTTAGAACGGATTACATTTAACACACCGCTGAAATTGCCCCGAGGATCTAGGTACTCCGTCTTTGTACCTAAAAAAGCTAGAAGCAATCTGGGTCACTATTCACCAATAAATAGGTTTCAGTCTCAGTATAACACTTTTACTAAATCTAATAATTGTATTGATATTTTTGGACAAAATATAAATAAATTTAAGGCCGCAATTCTAAATACAGCTTACAGTATTGTTAAGAAATGATAAATTGTATTCTCTAAAATAATTATTTAAAGATCTGCATAACTATTTTCTGTGTTTAGCTTATTATATTGTTAAGTTTTGCTATATTTGAGCATCTTCTAACTATATAATATGCATGCCGTGGCAACCTTTAAGTAAGGTAGCACTAAACACTAGCTATAAGTACTAGCCATAAGAACATGTTACAGTGTATACCTTGTTGGTTGTCCGAATTAAATAAATAAATATCTATGGTGTAGGTACTTCGTAGTACCTACTCAGTCAGTCAGGGACCACGTTTAGCACCTTAGGTAAGGACAGGCAAAATACACGTGTCGACAAGTCTCCGCTTTAGTGATATTTGAAGGTTACCTTTGAAAAGCTCTTTCATCAATCAGAAGCTCTTCATGGCACTGTGATATTTAAAGTATGTATTTTACACATGATGGTATTAGGAAAATGTCCAATATCAATAGAATGATAAAATACTTACCTGCAAATTATTTAATCTTGATACTGTCTTTAATTTTAAATCTTGATAATTCAACTATGTAGATTTTGCCCCTATATGTAGGTATGTATGTTATGTCAATTTTCTGTGCCCCAGCGACAGTAATAAGGTACACATGTCCTTTTCTGTACACTTGACAACGCGTATGCGAAATTTCTTGATGATCGGTCGAGTAGTTAAGGCGCGAAAGTGTAACAAACAAACTCACATTTGCATTTATAATATTAGTTAGGAAAATAATATTCGTTAGAATACATAACCTAAGGTTCGTCGCTGCTGCCAATTTATAACCGACTTCAAAAAAAGAAGGAGGTTCTTAATCCGATTGTATGTTCTTTTTTCTATGTTTGTTACCTCATATCTCTTTTCTAGGTGAACCGATTTCGATGATTCTTTTTTTATTGGCAAGCTGGTGCTTTCCGATTGGTCCTATTTAAATTTGATTAAGATCGGACCATTCGTTTTCGAGTTATCCTTAATAATGCGTAGTTGGCTACATTGATGATGTTCTAATTTTTGACAAGAACAAAGTAAACAACTGTGTAGGATGGTTTGGAAGACCTTCATAGTGTTTCGAGGTAGCCCCATTCTAATTTGGTGATGTTCTGATGAAGATCATCGGTTTTATACAACGGAATTCTTTGATAAATGACAGCAAATCTGCCGTGATTGCTACAATCACATACATATATGTATATGTATTGATTACACAATTCCAAATTGGTTATTGATAGTATTAGTATGTAGTTACGTGCAACTGTTAAACTCAGCAAGGTATACACAAAAAAGCAAAATTATTCCTATAATACAACTTTTAATATGACGCTGAAGCCATTAGGCACCGGAACCCCGGAATAAAACATATCATCCCAACCGTATTTGGAATTATCATGAGATGCACTATGGCCAAAAATGATTTAAACGGTATACCGTTTAAAACATTTTTCATGTAAGCCCGCATGTTCGAAAGCCTATTTTTGCGCTCTTCACAAGCATCTTTTGATACGCCCTAGAGGTAGATTTCCTATTTTGAGAGAGGCGTTTCATCCTTTTTTCGTTTGTCTCATTTAAACGGCGCTTGTCTCATATTATTATGAGCAGTGCGTTTAGTAGGTGTACCCATATTCAGACAAATAAAATCAGTTATCGAACTTCAGATTCACTAAAAACCGAGAAATAAACAAAATTTTAACAAAAAAGACCGAACCGCCTTCAGTTAAAATATTCTAAAACGAAAATGCACTGAAAAGTTAAAAATAATTGTGTGTTTTCGTGAATAATTAAATTATTGTTATTTTTGGAGTTGGTGTCAGACGCCTGCGCCGCGTGCTGCGTCTATGTGTGTAATTGTGCATGCCATGTTATGATTATAGTAAGACATCTCATGTTTAAGTAGTTACAAATCTACATTACCAATTACTAATAGGTCCAACTTTAAGAGAGCAGGAACGAATACTATTTATTAATATAATAGTTTCTGCTATAACTACCTACATATTACTAGACTTGAATACAGCTCACAATCAAGCATTCTTAATATTCGTGTCCGTAGAGGTTAACTTTTTAGTCTTTATTTTCCCCCGCTAGCGAGATAAATGGAATTATTTTTCAACTCCTCTTATATACTTTTGATTGGGCTCAGCGACTATTTACCTTTCCCGAGGCTCCACGAATTTATACACGTATGTAGGTACCTATTAGATATTAAATCATTCCTGAACCTGGCTACACAACTCTTACAGTGGTGGGAAATCGAGTGGGATAAGTCCCAAAAACAAATCTGTAATAGACTTAGATATACGTACAATAGACAGAATAGAGAGGATGGATGAATGGACGGACAGACGTAGACGCACCATACTGTGAAGGAACGTGATATATCCTTCCAACACAAAAGGAGGATCCTCCGACCAGGCTGGGTAATCGTGCCTGGCGGGCCGCGGTCCGACAGTTGTCGGGTTGTCGGTTGTCGCTTATATATATATATATATATATATATATACTTAGTCACTGTGTAAATGTTACTTGTGCGATTTAAGATTGTATGACGTCATTCGAGCTCTTATTGTATATAGCGCCATCTGTTAGATGTAGGCGGAACTTCTTCGACTGTGCGGAGTCATCACAATACCATAAGGGTTTACCAGTTTTCAGCATTTTGTTACGGCGCTTAACCGGTCGTATACCGCCGGCTCGCATACCAGCCGGCAGATTTATACCCGTCGTAGGCCAGTGGCTCGCATGCGAGCCACCAAATTGGTTTTACGTTAGCTTAAGCTAACGCGAAGGCGGCGCGCGGCGTTTTGGCGCCAATTTGGTGGCTCGCATGCGAGCCACCGGCCTACGACGGGTACAAATCTGCCGGCTGGTATGCGAGCCGGCGGTATACGACCGGTTAAAAGAAGTACTGTTTCAGTACCTACCTATTACAGTGTTCACTCAAATACCGACTTTTTATGCTACTCACGATTGATATAACATAATATGTACGTCAATGTAATGAATTAGTTTCTAGTTACATATCTGGATGTTTATTGCAGCTGTCGGTATTATTAAATATTTAATTGGCATTAACTGCGCGTTTCCTTTCATGTTCAAAAGAACATCAACAACAATCAACACTTTATATGTGAAGACATATAAAGTGTTGATTTCTCGAGATATAATCATTGTAAGTCGTAAAAGATGAGGGGCGCTGTGATCTACATCGTTCTGTGTGCCGTTTTGAATCAAGTGACGAGCTATAAACACTATAATGAGACGGTACCGGACCCAGCAGCCCTGCAACTACCCGAATTTAGATACCTTCACCCTGTAAGTTTGAATTACTATATCTTCCTAGGCTGTACTTTGAAACGAAGTTCAGCGCGTAACGGTGTAGTTATTATAGTGGTAGGCAGTATTTAACTAATCTGAAATACGAGCATGAGTAGGGGAACTGAATGCCAAATGGACCATGCAGTCAAAACTGAACCATTATATTACTTAAAAATTACTTGGGCTATGTATTGAGGAGTAGCGCAACTAATGACGCCCGTCCTCCCCGCTTTGGGTCAGTGTCGAACTGAACCATCCACGTGTGACAGAGAATTTTTATCGCGGTAAGTCATTCTTTTTTTGTATTTTGATGTGAAAATCGTCAATTTTGATCAGCCTGCTCTTTTGCTGTATTCAGTATTGTCAATTTAATAATTAGCGTATGCATTTGCATTATGAAATCTATATTATGGTATCGCAAGAATGAAAACTGATTGAATACCTACTTAACCTCTAAATTTCACATTGATTCAAAAGTATCTAAAATGCAAAACGGCTCCTGGCAAAATGGACTAATGGAATCTTAACCTGGAAACCTTTAACCTTTACTGAAAAAAAGACGTATGTAGGAAAAAAGACGGAAAAAGCTATACTAAAGAAGAAATAAAGAAACATGAGGGATTAAACATCTAATCTCTTTGCCGAATCAAATGAAAGTAGATTGCAATGCCCGATTTGTCTCCTCTGGGCACATTTTAGTTGTGCTGGCTTTGAAGACGACGACGAGAACACAAGATTTGTATGTGTGTGTGGTGATCCCCAGTTTAGATTTCCCCAATCTAATCATTGGGTCCATTTTGCCCTATGCAGTAGGTAGTCCATTCTACCTTCACGAGCGGGCAAAATGGGCTGCAAGGAAAATTTTGGAAATCATCCAATATTTTCAAATTTTGTAATTTCATTACGATGTTATTAATAAGAATTGTAGAATACTAAGCATATTCTATAAAAAGTTTTCAAAATAAAGTTATATTTTGTTGATTATTACTAGTTTTCTCTTAAAAATACTATTTTGCCTTCATCTCCCTTACTTGTGAGTCTGTTTGGTTTCTCCTAAGCATGGAACATTTCACTTTTAACAGTGAAAAATCATATGAAATGATTTTTCATCAGTCAAATTTGCTACTTCGCTTCATTAGGCCTGCTAAAAATCACTCACGATATGAAATCACAGAATGCCAAAGTGGTTACCTATACTTGAGGAATACAGTTGCATCGAGTAAGCGCGATGCCTAGCGAACGATTACAGTGCATGGTAGAAAGAGACAAACATTATTTTGTTAATTCGTATCTATTACCGGCTCATGGCATCGCCTCGCGTGGTGACGTATTGATGCACTATGACCTTGATTAGGTCGAGAGTACATACAAATATAGTCCTTACTCTCATAAGATTATAAGGCTCGCTTTTCTCTGCAGTAAAAAGTAGCAGGTCGCAATTTCGCAGTGCTTGTTTACATTATGATTCTATAAGAAATTAAATTTCACAGTACGTGTTGTACGTTGTACTTGAACACGACGTTCGTTAGGTTTTCTAATTGAAGTTAGAATTAGTGTTAGTTACTCGTACGTAAAAGAGATTATTATTAGTGTAAATAAATCTTCATGTTAGTTTAAAATTGTATTAAGTGTATATAAGTTAGGTAGTAATTATTATTCTTTAAATATTATTTAAATTAGAAATACGAGAAGAATGAGTGCATTGATTTGGAACTACTACTTAAGAGAATCGAGCATTGCACTGTAAGGTAGGTATGAAAGTAAAACAAGCTTTCATTATATTTAATTCATTAGGTAGTCTTATGCTATAATTCATATTTCATACTGCAGAAAATTATAACAAATGCGAAGTTACTGCGACTCAGAATGAAAAATCATTGACTGTGAAATTTCACCTTTGAAATCACTGTGTAAAGATTCGTCATTTCATTGAATGAAAATGAATGAAATGTAGCAATCATTTCCATGCCTAGTTTCTCCACATAATTAATTTTAAGCGTTCTTTGCGAGGATCTGATAATTGTAAATGCATTATTGATTTGAAATTGACTGCACGGATGCGATAGTGGTTTAAGTGGTCGCCTCGACACTGCCGTTGGGCCGAGTTTTGAGGGTTTCAACCCCACCCGGGACAATAAATATACTTGGTATCCGTTGTTTGTAAACATTTAAACATAAATATACATTGTCTTAGAAGTTCTATTTGAGAATTCGAAATTCCCAAATAGAAACCATAAATATATGGGCACTTATTTAAGTTAAAATAAACGTACCCGTTAATAATTATTTATTGAAAATAAACATTTACAGAGGCCGATTGGAGTGCTCACAAAATTAAGCGGAGAACCTTTAGATATAAGAGACACCATCACGCTGAACTCGGACGTGTTTATGAGTAGAAACCATTTCAGGCTCACAGCTCATAATGTCAGAGAGAGAATACCGGAGCGAGTCGTGCACGCGAAAGGTGTCGCCGCTTATGGATACTTCAAGGTGACGCACGACGTGTCCAAATACATCAAATCTGATGTATTCAATGGAATTGGGAAGAGAACACCCGTCCTTGCGCGGTTTTCTACAGCGATCCAAAACCTCGGCGGGACAGACCTTTCGAGGGAAACTAAAGCAATGACTCTTAAGATGTATACCAAAGAAGGCAATCTAGACTTAATATGTTTACACTTACCTATATTTTTGTACAAAGACCCAATTATATTTCAGAAGTTCTTACATACGTTTAAGAGAAATCCTCGTACTAATTTGATAGATCAAACTGCTAGATGGGATTTTACAAATTTACATACGGACACTCTGCATACTTTATTATGGCTCGCTTCTGATTTTGGACTACCCGACGGATATAGAAAAATGGACGCATTTGCTGAACATGTATATGAAGTATACAACAAACACGGCGAACAGTTTTATGTGAAATTTAACTTCAGGACAGAAATTGGTTTGGTTAACTTGACGGATGCTCAAGCTCAAGCGATAGGGACACAAGATACTGATTATTTTAACAGGGATTTATACAATGCTATTGCTGAGAGAAATTATCCGTCTTGGAGACTAGAAATGGATATTTTAACGAAGGAAGATTTAATGAAAGTTGACTACGATCCGTTCGATATGGTACGATTGTGGAAACGAGGAACGTACCGCACGGTAACTGTTGGCAGACTAGTATTTAACCGTCGTGTCGATAATCACTTTAAAGACGCTGAGCTAAGCGCATTCAGTGCAGATAATTTGGTTCCCGGTATCAAGGGACCGCATGATGCTGTATTTAGAGGTCGTAAGGTTTTCTACCCGGATGCACAAAACTATCGCTTGGGAGTCAATCATGATTATATAAATGTAAACGCTCCTCTGTACAGGAAAGTATATGATCGTGATGGCAGAGCACCCGTGTTAGACAATATGAAAGACGCGCCTAATTACTTCCCAAACTCGTTTAACGGACCAATGCCTTTTGTGGATGAAGCTCGATCAAGTGAAAATATACAAATTTACCATAGGAATGCAGTTGATTTACAACCAATGGCAGAATTTTATAACGAAATCGTTGACAGTGACGCGCACAGGCAGAGAATCGCAGTTTTTTTTGCCACATCACTTGTTCCTGTTCCCTTGGACGTGGAAATGAATTCTATACGAATTTTGACACTGATAGACAAAGATTTAGGGAGGCGTGTTCGTGCAACGTTAGCCGTCCTCAGGGCTCAGGATGTAGAAGAAAGGCGTAATCGGATTGCGCAGTGTATAGCTGATGTAAACCGAATTACTCCTAACGATCATAGCCACTATTCTAAAAGTTATTTAGACATGATCACTTATTGAAATTCGGCGATAGCGTAGAGTATAATAAAACGCAGAAATAAAATGTTTCAGAATAATTTATTTGACTTTAATCTAATTTATAGTCAACAAAAATAATAGATTAACTAATAAAAATTTATGGGCGTGAAACTACTTACACTAGTGAACTGCACACGCTATAAAATAATATTTACGATAGAAATGTAGCCAATAGGAACCCTTACAACTTGTCCTTTTCACGTCAGCATGTTTGTGGTGGATACAAAATGTCAATTTTATTTTAGGTATACACTTAATTGGTGCACCATTTTAATTTTTGTAACTGCTTTTGGACATTGAATTGGTAGGTGAAATAAGAATTAGTATTTGTAGGTTGCTTATCTGTTTATTCTCATACAAGTCCTGTTCTTGGTTTTGGCAATGATTATTTTTCAAGCTTATCTAAGCTGAAAAGTATATGTTTTTCCCTTCAATTTTATTTTACTTATTTGTGACGTTCAGCTTGAACAAAATGCTGTCCCTTTGAAATATAATTAATATTCTATTTACCTTATTTGTAATTATATCCTGTAGAATGCTCACCGTAAAATTTGAAATTGATGTCAATACTTTCATGCGTGTTACGTAGTATCATAAAGTAATTCGTGTAAGTAAATTATTGTGTACAAATATTTTTATGTGTGGTATCATAGGCAATAATATGAATAAAGTAAATTAATCTTTACGCTTCTTATTTTATTGCAGGTAAGTAGAAAACTAACATTAAAAATACACTTATACCTTCCATAAGAACAAGAAAGCCTCGGTAGCATAATGGTGCTCAATATGACTGGTGTGTGTTCGATACTCGAGTTGGACTTTGTCTTTTGTCATGAAATTGTCTATAGCAGCACGGAATCTGGAGCTGTGCTCGGTAGACGACAATAGGCCCGTACTCTCTTACGTGGGTAATAAATCATAGCTAGCGAAATCTGGATGTATTACACGTCTCCCATTAGGTAGGGGGAAGGGGGAAGGAGGAATTGCCTTCGGAGACAAGGTCGACTATGTCGAAAACCAAAGCATCACACATTATTTAACTATAAATATAAGTATAATTCGATGGATATATGGTCACCTACATTTAGAATTGCTAGTTATATAGACGTATAACGGACTTCATACCATGAACTTATTTGTAAATAATGAAAACTATGAGTGATGCACATAATTATAGGTAATCGATATTTAGGTACCGATTTGTAGGTACGGTTGAAACGAACATCACAATTTTTAGATTTTATAAATGAATACTAGCCTTTGTCCGCGGCTTCGCTCGCGTAAAAGTAGGTTAGGTTAAGTTATGTTATGTTATGTTCGGGCACGCCACGATAGTCTTCTGTGAGGAAGTGATTTCCATCAAGAAGGTGGCGGAACGGGATAGGATGCGCTTGAATCCTCTGCCCTACCGCAGAACCGGGCGCTGGAGGGCGCTACGTAAACTCCAACCACCATAAGGTGTACCTTCGTAGGCTTCGTAGGCCTGCCTACCACCCGATTAGTTACAGGTCAGTTGCAGGTCCGAGAGGCGGCGTGCATGTTCCCACGCCCGCATCTCAGTTGTGTAGTCTTGCTTGCTATAAAGCAAGCCGTAGGATTGAAATTTTATCTCCTAATAAGGAAAGGTAGTATTGTATAGTAGCCTGACGTTTTATACTGCAGGCCGAAGTCGCGATGGCATGTGAAAGTGATTCGCCCGGCTCCGCCGTCTCTGGTTATGTTGAGGAAGAACGTGGTAGGTTTAGTCCATTAGTTCCCAAAGTGGTCCAGGGGTCCACGGGAGATTCGACGGTGGTCTACGCTGGCGTGACAAAAAAATGGGGATCCTCAATTCGTAAGCCTCCTAAGGGTGTCCACGAAAATTTATTTGATTTCGATAATGAAGAACTAAAATGTTGGCTTGACTTCAACTATCAATGTAAGCAGATAACAATAAAAAAATAGTTCAGCCCGCCTACCGCCGTTGGTTCAGTCCCGAGAATAAAAAAAAATCTCATGCCGTAGATATATGATAAAAATTTTTGAAATGTAGCTGCAGAAAGTCGATCGGAAACCGCAAAATTTTAAAAGTGGTCCGTGAGAAAAATTGTGGGAACATCTGGTTTAGTCGGTATGACCGGGATGTCACCATCTTTCTCCGGGAGAGTCCGAAATAACCTCTCCGTCGTCCCGCGGAGAGGTATGCGTCAATGCATTCCATCTGCCAATAACGCCATAACCCCCAAATAAAATAATTATACTCAGATGCGAATATAACTTTGCTCAAAGGTAATAAAATATAGAAGATCTAAAGCGCTTGAATCATATACACTACTTTAAATATGAACATTGAAACCTATGTATATATTATTAAGATTATAAGCATTGCCATTTAACGTGACAATGCTGCCAGTTTTCTAGGCACTGCACCAGTTGACTTTAACTGCGGAGGAACGCTATATCGCCTCATAAAGGATTGACTTTTGTATTCTAGTATGTATGTATGTGGGAGCCAGTCAGTGCAGACCGGCGACACTTCGACCCAGTGGGATCTTTTGTGTCGACACTCTCTCAATAACGACTGCCATAGATGTTCATGGCAGCCGGGACCGATGGTTTAACGTGCTCTCCGAGGCACGGAGCACGCGATAATTGTCAATCAATACGCACATAATTTCGAAAAGTCATATAACTTCCGAAAGTCAGAGGTGCGCAACGTGGGCTCGAACCCGAGACCCTCTGCATTGCAGTATGTTGGTCTCCCCACTGAGCTATCACTGCTCAGTATTATTATTATTAGTACTTTTGGATTCTAGTAAGTAGGTTAGGTTGGGTTATGTTAGTAACAGTACTTCTTTTTAAATAGTACATATTCTATGTAACTCGGTTATAAATAATACAGCTTTCTAATGGGAAAAGATGTTTTTAAATAAATATAAAAGTTTGTCGTCGCTCGGCTTACATTTCTGCATGAACGATTCTTCTCACCTGCGACTGTTCTGGAGTTTCTACCACTCTAAAGACTGCCTGCCGTGGGGCTTGTTTTTCAAAATAGAACTGTGTTTGAAGGGGGGTCTCATTAGCTCTCAAGGCTCTCTGATGTTCGGCTTGTTCCACCAAGCACAATTGTTGTTTAAAGGGCGTCTCATCCGCTCTCATAGAAGCCTGGCGGGTGGTTTGGTCCTCCAGTCTTCCCTGGCTTTGAGAAATTGTCTCATCAGCTCTCAAAGCAGCTTATCGTTGCTTCCTTAATTCGGCATGAACAGATGTTTCTTGGGATCGAGCTATTCTTGCTGCCCGCGCCCGTGATAAGCTCCTAGATAAGTTAGAATTACGTTTGCGAGTCATGCCGAAAAAAGTAAATAAACTCTTAACGAAAAGAATACATTAGAAACAAAAAACAGTAATAAATGTTAGGTAGTAACCTAAAAATTAAAACTAAGAATAGAAAAAGTTAGTTTTTTTTATATTAAACTGAAAAACAAAACAAAACTCAAATATTAAACCGAAAATAAGAATTTTGAAAAATAGAATTAGAAGTAAGATAATTAATCTAAAAATAATAAAGGATAAACTATCGCTGAAAGGAAAAAGAACAATATAAACTGCAAACGTAAAAAAATTACAATATTGTAAGGAACCATAAGTGAAACAGCCCAAAAAAATAAATAACGAACGTACTTTTATTGTTAAATAAAATCATTCAATTTTGTAGGATGGTTATTGTAACCGTTAATAAAAGAAATACATTAACAAATATAGTTAAACATAATAATTGATATCACCCAACAACTATTACACAGCATGTCCGTTTCGTCCGCAGCTCGATGTCAAAATGACTCGTTGGGCGTTGAACACGCTTTTATAACCCACTCAGTCGGATGATTCGTGACGTCACTTGATTACGACGCCTTTCATAACCAACAATATTATTAGAATAATAATAATTGATAAATAACCGGTTACAAATCAATATTTATAAACAAATGAATCGAAATCATGTATTGCTATTTTCCATCAATACGGTCCCGCAACTTTCTTTCTCCAAGCTGCACTGTGTTTAACGCCATCTATCGGATTTTGGAGTATTTAATTTTAGTTAGCACATTCAAAATCATAAATCGATATTGCGTTTCTACGCTATAATAATAACTCGATAGATGGCGTTAAAGGCACTTTCTGTACCCCTGACAACGTGTGTGCGTGATGATGATTGGTTCAGAAGTTAAGGCGTGAAAGCTTAACAAACAAACAAACTCACTTTCGCTTTTATAATATTCGTTAAGAAGTTAGGATTCAGAGTGTCATGCCAACATTTGTTAGCCAGTAAAAGTGACGTTTTATGTAACAGCAAGCTGTATACCTATCGTCTTCTAAGCATATATAATCCTAACTAATATTATAAATGCGAATGTGAATTTGTTTGTTACCCTTAACGCCTTAACTACTCGACCGATCATGAAACGCACACACTTTGACAGGGGTAGAGAAAACGATATAGGGTATCTTTCATCGGAAAAATAACTATTTACTACTAAACATATTCACGGGCAAAAGCTAGTACTAACAATAAATAGTAACCGGTTGTTGGGTTTATGCAAAAACCCAACAACCGGTGAAATCGTGATATACGATTGTTACAAATTATTTTTAGCATAGTACCTAATTGGTATTGGCAGTAGACAATTAACGTTTTCTGATGTCTATGCATAGGTTCTTTATAAAATAAATGTCAGTCTGTGTGTCACTTATAGACTCGAATATCATCTGATTGATCGACCGAATTTAAAAAGAAATTAGTGTATGGCCTCTTTATATTAATAATTAATTTGTTTAGGGCCACTCCAGGTGTATAAATTAAAATTCGTTTAATCTCTAAAAATACGTGTAATCCGAGTACATAAGACTACAAGAATGACAATTACAATTTAAAAGTCTAACGGTAGCACGCAATGGGTTGACAAGTAGGTTGTTGCCATATGATTGTCGTAGACGCGCGAAGATGCCCCCGAGCGTTGAAAGATATCCTTTCAACCATCTTCGGCTATAGGCAGCGGATAAAGTTTGCCGAATGACCTCCGTACAACTCCTGTCGAAGTCTTGATGTCTGCGTAGCGAGCAACTTGGTCTGAACCAGGGTAAACTGCGACAATCCGACCCAGTCTCCATTTGAGAGGTGGCAAGTTGTCTTACTTCAGCAAAACAAGTGCATCAACTTTCAGTGGATGATTGGAAGTTCGCCATTTCGTCCGTTGTTGGAGCTCCGATACATACTCCTTACTCCACCTCGTCAAAAATGAAAAAGATTTAATAAAATATACTACGTACATGAATGTTGAAAAATGAAATGTTATAATAATATATTATTTAATATAATATAATACATAAATTTAAATTAAACTACTTTATACGGCTTTTACCGCGTTGTTTATTTGACACTTTATTAAAATTAAGGTACCAAATAAACAACGCGGTAAAAATCGTATAAAGTAGTTTAATAATTAAATTAAACTTAAATTTCCATGAATAACATTCGTGTAAACGAAAGACAATGTTAAATGTTATCAATTAGAAAATGACAGTATGAGCAATTTTCTATTTGGGTGATGCAATTTTTTTTTGTATAACAAGTAATATCGTTGTATTTCTTTGTTTATTTGAAAGAACAATTCCCATGCTATGTAATAACAATTCATGTATCGCTGCTGTAGAAATCTTGACTAATTTAAGAATAACTAACTCTAAATTAAAATATTACTAATGAGAAAACATTAATCCTAATTAATTTAAACAATCTATATAATTATTATTTTTAAAGGCAACTTTGCTTTAGAGATAGGAATTTTTAACCGACTTCAAAAAAGGAAGAGGTTCTCAATTCGACTGTATGTTTTTTTTATGTGTGTTACCTCATCTGTATTGAGGTCTTCACAGATATTAAACCAACGGATACAGAACACCCAGACTTAAAACAATTATTTAAAACTAACAATTATGAAGAAAGTAGTAAATCGCTAATATATTAAGTATATAAAGATATCTTCGTTAATTATTTTTACATAAATCCGAACGAGGTCGCGGAATATAACGGGTATAAATAATTATAACATTTTATTATTAGATAATTATTTTACAATATTGTTATTTCTACAATCGTACCTTAGTGTTGTAGGTATTTCCTCAATTATATTGTCCGCCTTACAAAGTTGATTGATTCTAACTAATTGTGGGCAATTTTCTCTTGTGCTGGTTTCACTTAACTACGCCTTAACCTATTGAGTCGCGAAACACCGGCAGCCAGACACAATATATACTAATTAAGTCTTGTATTCTAAGACAGACTAAGAGCGTTTACGCCTTGTGTGAGAAGGGCCCTTGTTCCAGATCCATACTCCTTGTATGCATCTGGAACAAGGGCCCATTTATTTTATCCTTGCGATACGAAATAAGACTTATAGGGAAATTAGTAAAACATAGTCCCCATAATAACCTTTTATTTAATATACAGAATTTTGAATTATGAAATTTGAATATAGCCATATTTTATTTTTAATCATGTCAGACAATTTATACTTTGGTCAAGTTTTATATGTTCGAAATAAACCGTCTTTTCTTTTCTTGTACGCAATTAATGGAGTAGGTATTTTTTTATTTTACTCTGACCACTTCGCATCCTTAATAAAACAGAGACTTATCTCAGTATTTTGGATTAAACAAATTTGAACTCTATTGCAATGATTTAACACAAACATAATGTTAGAAATTAGCATATACAATTAGAGTCCAAATTGCCTTACTTTCAAATTTCGAGTTAAGTCGCTGTTTTATTAAGAGTGCGACTTGATTTAATGTTTTCATCATCGGAAACAGTAAGTAATAGTTGGAGTCAAAGTTAGTGAACTGCGACTTGCATCTGATATATCAAAGTTAGTGAACCGCGACTTGCATCTGATATATCAAAGTTAGTGAACTGCGACTTGCATCTGATATAGCAGAAGTACCATCTGCCGATACATCGTCTGGTGTTTGATCTTGTTTTTCTTCGACATTATAAATCGCTGATATTTTACAATGTTTTTTAAATGACATATAGGTACAAAGTTATTGATGTAATTTTATCACCTAGTTTTTCAACCATGAGTATGAAGATCATCATTATATTTAACATTAGCTTTATAAAACATGAAAATATACAATGTCAAAAGTATAGTTTACATTTTGCCGCTTAATCACTATTGGTCTATGTTTAGAATAAAGACCAATTCAGACCAATTCTATGGAATAACTTAACAAGTCATTAATATTTTTCATCGTTATAGATCTATAAACAACTACTCTAATGGGTATTTCTTGAAATCGCGAGTTCCATACTCCCATTATACAAATCGAATAAGTACCTACAGATTAAATAATTCTGCCGGCCTAGAACGGCTATTTTTTGATTATCACTTTGATAAAGTTATAACGCCAACATTTGCTTTGTTTGACATTTTGTAGTTTTACTGTCGATAATTAATTAAGTTTATAGATATAATAAAATATGCTTAAATTAAAACCCAGTAATCAGCAATTCACAATAACGATGAATTAGTAACAATATTAACATAGGAAAAATACACGACATTTTATTCTTCAAATGAAAATAGGCAGTATTGATGTGATCTAGGTACTTACTTCGATATCACAAAACGGAAACACTGATAATATTTACTGCATTATAAAATAACTGCACCATACAAAACACGATCGCTTCCGACAGTTTGAGCAACAAATATTAGGCGACATACTGATCAGTCCAAAAGGTAACAAAAACATATCTACCCTACAAAATGTTCTCCTATAAACAATGAAAATCATTTTCTCTTAAAGTATGGCATTTAAAAGATATGTGACAATTAATTAAAAAAATTAAAAATCTTATTCTAATTTGAGTTAATCTATGAGGTTGAATCTAATCAATAAAACCAAAAATATCGGGCTCTCAGTTCAGAAGTTTTATTTAATTCGACTTTCATTTACTTTTAAAAAATTAAGTTTTGTGTCATTATTTCTTTTTAACTAATTCACAGAGGTATCTAAGTTAAATTTATTACAGGCGTATTAATGTATTTCTTTAGATTTATTCATGTTTTGCAGATTCCTCAGTAAGGCATTAATAAATTGAGAGACCTAAATATACAGCCAATATGTGTATAGATGTAATGGCACATTCAACAGATTTTGGAATTTCTTAAATTATTTAAGAAAGTCGTATCTAAATACTTTTTTTTTTTACCCAGAATCAGACTTTCTTTAATTTAGACAATGGCACTTTATGCACGCGTCTGCATTAAGGGCACAAGTTATTTAATTACAACAGTATTAAAATTACGTTTTCACGTTAAATTCAAAGCTTCAAAGGACTTTACTTAAGTTTTTACAATTTTTAATAATTTCCTATAAGTCTTATTTCGATCCGTAAGGATTTAAAAAATAGGATTGGTCCAGATGCACACGGGTAAGGCACATATTTTAAATTTTTGTACTATTTTTTTTCCATTTACTAGTACCACGCTGGTCCATTGCGGTTTGGCAGACTTCAGATATTTTCGAGAACATAATAGAGAACTACTAGACATGCAGGTTTCCTTTACCATTAAAGCGAATTAATTATTTAATACGCACATAAATTCGAAAAGTTATAAATGCGCGCCTTGGGTTCGTACTCGAAACCTCTGCGTGGCATTCCAACGGTCTCTCTCTCTACGCTTTCACGTCTAATAACTCAATCGATCATTATAACATTTCGCAAACGCGTTGCCAAATTTATTTTATCCAGAAAAAGTACTATTCTCGAAGGATAGCTAGTATAAACTAAAATAAACGAGATGGGTGTAAAAACCCAGGATTCAACCTCTTCCGTCTTCATGTGACTTTTTTTATCAGCTCTTCGTAATGTCCCACTGCTGGGCAAAAGCCCCTCCCTTGGACTTCCAAATCACTCTGTTGGTGGATATCCCCTGACCTTATGACCTTGTGACCCCTACATCTTGGGGGTCTTTTAGCCTACAGGGCCCATATTTAAACTCGACCGAGGTATGACCCCAAGTTGTCTGCACACTAAGTTACATGTCAATATTTTTTCATTTAAAATATGTGACCTCTATATCTCAGGGGTATTTTGACCCACAGGGCCCATATTCAAACTCGACCGAGGGATGACCCCAAAGTTACAAGTCAATCGGTCCAGTGGTTCCGGAGCTATGCTTGTCACTAACATCAATCTGTCACTAACACACAGGCCGAAGAAGACTCAGAGGTTAATACATGCAAACACGATACACAGATACATGGCTGTACAAATAACCTTCTTCTCTCTTCTCTCTTAGCCTTTATTATTCCCAAGCCACTTGGGGTCGGCTTTTCTGGTCTAACCGGATTTGACTGGATATCAGTTTTTACACGGAGCGGCTGCCACCTGACCTCCGCAATCCGAAGGCTAACGATACCCTAAGGCTAGACCAGTGTCAGGCTATTAGAGGGTACTGACTTGCCCAATAACGACTGCCATAGATGTTCATGGCAGCCGGGACCAACGGCTTAACGTGCTCTCCGAAGCACGGAGCAGGCGATAATTGTCAATCAATACGCATATAATTTCGATAAGTCATATAACTTCCGAAAGTCAGAGGTGCGCGACGTGGGTTCAAACCCGAGACCCTCTGCATTGCAGTCTGTTGGTCTCCCCACTGAGCTATCGCTGCTCTATCGCTGTACAAATAACCAATAAAACAAAACATATATTATAAAAGAGATCTTTATTACGATACCATATAGTTAAATATTGATTTGACATTATTCTCGTACTCTGCGTCAGTGGGTAGATAGGGTGTGCCTACGATATGTTCTAAATGCACGAACTGTGTGTCAGGCGGGGCCAACATCTGGTCGTTGTGGCACAGCTCACGGAGATGGTACCACGCCGCCCCGTAGTCATAGTCCAAGATTCTTTTGAAAAATTCCACTGCTGATGACTGTAATTATAAACGATGATGATGTAAATGACTAAGCTAGCTAACATAAAATTTTATCTATACTAATATTATCAATGTGAAAGTCTGTGTGTTCGATTAGGATACAAACGAATCTTAATAAAATTTGGCATTCTGACAATTTTATTAGCTTTTTATAGACATCTGTAAAAAAGCAAAATACCAACTCTTGCAATACTTTAAAACATAATTCCACGAGGGACTTTGCAAACGTTGAAATACTATAAAGAATACAACAGACGTGAACATCTCGGACAGCGCCGCGGTACTACAAGTTCTTAAGAGCGACTGCTTTAATAGTGGACTCATCCTGGAGTGTCACCGTGAGCTGCAAAGTATTGCAACAAAAAATCGGGTAAAGTTGCAGTGGATACGCGGCCACAGCAACTCTTCTGGCAATGATGCTGCAGATCAACTGGAAAAGAGAGGATCGAACACCAAAATGGTAGGACTCTAACCAATTGTCCCGATACCCTTCTGCCAAATCAAAACATGGTTACGCGATAGAACCACGACAATAGTGGATAGAAACAAAGGAATGTAGACAGAGGAAGGAAGCCCTTCCATCCTTAGACAAACATTTGTCACGCAAATTGCTACGTTCCACAAGGCAAAACTTACGCCACCTAGTGGGTATAATAACAGGCCACTGCTCATTCAATAAAGAACTATTCAACATCGGCATCACTGACAGTCCCTTATGAAGGGGCTCTGCATGGAGACCGAGGAGACACCGGCTCACGTGCTCCTACATTGTAAAAGCATGAGCAACCAACGGGCGAAACTTCTAAACAGTCCAGAAACGATGAAGGAGGTACTGCGCAACATCGGTCCCCCCTATTATCTTTCTGGACAGAGCTGAGGTGGTATGAGTAACCGAACAATATTTCGCATCGGTTACTTACGCACAATGGCCTAATTGTGGGGCTAAGTGCGAATAACACACGTCCAACTAACTAACTAATCCCAGACGTGGAATAACCATTTATGTACTATACATTTTTTATACATAATACTAATATTAGACAATAGGACTTAAATAGTTATTTATAGCTTTAGCGTGCTACTATATATGTAGACTTATTAAACAATGACGCTGTTATCAAATACCTACAACATTATCAAATTGTTCTAAATTTCTACAAAAAGTGATTGTATGTGTCGCTTGTATCTATAAAACGTTTAGTCTATGGATAATTAGAAGTATGAATAATAAGATCATAATATCAGCCCTGTTAATAAATAGTCAGTGCGGATTGGCAGACTTCACATATCTTCGAGAATATTATGAAGATCTATCAGATATAAATAAGCTATTTATATCTGATAGCTACTTCACATTATATTTGTATAACCAACCTGTAAAGGTCTAGGCTGTTTATTGGACAGATAAGCATCGACACTCCTCATGGCGTCTTCGAGAGCTTCATCGTCTAGCGCGAGTGTGGCGGCGAGGCGCGCGAGCCCGGCCAGCGCCGTGACCTGCAGGCTGTAGGCGCCCGACGTGCGGTAGTGCGAGCCCACGTCCTTCAGGTAGCTCTCCTTAGACGACTTGTGGAGGAACTTGTATATGTGGGGTAACACTTCTCTGTGGAATAACAACATATCATTTAAATCAATATCAATATATAATTGAATAAGCCGGCTGCAGAAGAAGAGGGAGAGCTTGTTTTATCATTTATATACCACTAGATTCTGCCCACTTTTTTGCTCGCCTAAATGTAGGTTAGGTTAAATTCGATTACATTAGTAACAGTATTTTTTCTGGATGAACAATACGCTATGTCCTTTTCTGTACCCCTGACAACGAATATGTGAAATTTCATGATAATCAATCGAGTAGTTAAGACGTGAAAGCGTAACAAACAAACAAACTCACATTTACATTTATAATATTAGTTAGGATTTAAGAATAACTGCTCTGGTATTTAAATTCTGTTTTATACTTATAGCAGTCTGTTGAAAACATTGTCCATATTTTTTAAACAGCATATATAATAATATATTGTCGGCCTCGATGGCGCTTTGGTTAGTGTAACTGACTGCCACGCCTGAGGTCGCGGGTTCGGTTCCCGCACAAGTCAAATATTTGTGTGCATGAACATGGATGTTTGTCTTGGTCTGGGTGTTTCTATGTATAATATGTACGGATATACAAAAAAAAAAGTATGTATGTATGTTTATCCATTGTCTAGTACCCATAGTACAAGCTCTGCTCAGTTTGGGCTAGATGGTGTTGTGGTATGTGGTAGAATATTATTATTATTATTGTATCACTTTACACTGACTATACCATAATTATGTTATCCACCCATGTTGGCATTCTGTCATCATTACGAAAGCATTCTATACTAACCACTGACTATATATATTTTTGAAGCAGATATTATTTTACTGAATGCCTGAGATATATAACTAAAATGCCTCACAATCAGATTTAAAAAAAATCTCTGTATGCCTAAAAATTACAGGAGACAAACAAACTTACTTGACCGCTCGACTCCTAATAAAATCCCTGGAGAGATCTGCCATGGTCACTAACAGATCAAACGCTCGCCTCACGATGGCTGGCTCGGCATCGAACTTGTTGACCAGCGGAGCCCACGTCAGGTGTACGAGCGGCAGTAACACATCCTCGTACTCCCGCAGTATGGGGAGCCCCGTGTTCAACACTTGGAGCGAGAGTATGCAGTTGTCCCGCTGGGATGATACCACGTAGTTCAGACATCGCTTTAGTATCGTCGCTGTGACCGTCACGTGTTGTGGTGGTGGAGGCTTTTCTTCTGCGAATAGAGATTGTATTTGCTGTTATGGGGATAATTAATCTATAGAGTCGCAGCGGCACACCGGCGGCTAGACACAATAAGCCTTTAATGATGTCTGGCATTACAATAATTAACTAGTTTAATCGTTAAGTATATAAAGTATATATGTATATTAAAAATAAGTCTTAATATGCGTAAATAATACAAATATAGCGTTATAGTTATAATTATGCAAATAAGATGGGATTTTGAATAATTAGATATCTATTTTAAGATTTTTGTTTACTGGGTAGTGAATGACTAGTATTCCAGCTAAGTTATATACGGTAGTATTAGAAGTTTCACGTCTATAAGGACTGCAATGGGTGGGAATTAACCCCTTAACCTCTTAATCACAGTCCATATAACAAAACCCCTTAACCATTGCACAACCAATCAAATTTTATAAATAACGATCTTGATAAATATTTTTTATTGTGCCTTTTTGAAACGAATATTTGAAATATTTATTATTATTTTCACCTAAATTCTAGTATATCATATGTACAAAAATCCAAATTTAAAAAAAATAAACATATCATCAAACTTATCTATGTCCAAAATAGTATGCAGAACGTATAAAAAAATAATTTACAAAAATGACAACTAACCTGTAACTGCGTCATCATAATCTAACTCATCCTCTTCCCTCCTCTTAACATCTTCTCTGTACATCTCCTCAACACTCTCACCAGTCTCTTTCTCAAACTCCTCACCACTCAGCAGTCGTTCTGCCACTTCTTCATTATCTACATACTCTCTAGTATCTTTCAGCACGTCTATGAGTTCGTCTTCTTGAGACATGTTGGGTACTCGCTGTGCTATCATATACCATTTTCGTATACACTCGACGAATGTAAGGAACACTTGTAAATACGCGTACAAATCCTTCTCGTAGTATTTATCACAACTCTGGACTAGAACCTGGAAGATAAATTATAGGTATTAGAAAAGTTTGCAGAACAGGCAACTATATTATATACAAATAATATGTATGTATAATAATAGTAAAATAATTCAAATTTTAAATTTTATACGTAATGTCATTGAAACTATAGAAAGGCCAACGAAACAAGAGAAATTTTGTATATATTCAGCCCTGTATTATGGTACGTTATCTATCCTTTTGTCTCACATGCAATGATATGAGAAAAACAACAAAAGTGGCTGTCGTCATGTAATCCTAAACATCGCCATCCGATTAGTCCACGAGATGTCAACATTTATATCATGTTGTATCATATTTTGATAAATAAATCATAGTAATTAAAATAAAAATTTGTTTACGGCTATAAATTTATCGTTCGTGTTCAACTTAGATTAAATATGAACAAACATTATTATTTTATTAAAGGGTCGCATGTATAAGGTGGTTATAAGGCCTGTCGTACTGTATGGAGCTGAGTGTTGGGCTACTAAGAAGATGGATGAGAAACGATTGCATGTAGCAGAGATGAGAATGTTACGATGGATGTGTGGAGTGACGAGAATGGACAGAATTAGGAATGAATACGTAAGAGGTAGTCTGAAAGTGGTGCCCATAGACGAGAAGGTGAAAGGAAATCGTTTGGCTTGGTATGGACAAGTTATGCGAAGAGATGATACGTATGTAGGTAAGCAAGTGATGGATATGAGGGTAGAGGGACGAAAAGGGTGAGGAAGGCCAAGGAAAAGATGGATGGACTGTGTGAGCATGGATATGAAAGGAAAAGGGGTAAATGATCAGATGACGGGTGACAGAGAAGTATGGAAGCGAAGGACATACTGCGCCGACCCCAAATAAATTGGGACCAGGGCAAGAGGATGATAAAACATTTTTATTTTCTAAATATCTACATACATACAAACCGCCCTTTGTTTTCTTCTTTTTCTCTCGACTCATTGGCCTTATATAAGAATGTATTATTATTTTTTTTATTTTAATATCATACACATTAAAATATAGAATAACAATATAATTTTTTTTGTATATATCTCCATTATGACTAGATTTTTTTGATCTACTTACACTTACTTAGAACCTATACAGCGTGTACTGTGGTACACAACTACTGTGGTTCTCAAGAAAATAAATATTATAAATGTAATTAAATCTCAAATGAGCCTGGAATAACCGTATTCTGGATGCTTATCTACGATTTCAACCAAGATACCTTTTGCTATATAGACAAATAAGGATAAAACGTAAACAGCAGACAGCTTATTATCATAATTATGGGTCACATACGTTCTCACTAGCTTAGTTACTCTTATTAATAGTATTACAACATCTACAACCCGAAAGGGTAATGTTCTTCTAATTCAGCGTATCAACTGTTCATAACAGCCCAGCTGTTACAAGTGTGTACAAATTTTCAATGCATGATACGATACTTTACAGGTATTGTAAATAACCATCCATCTCAGCCTCAGCCTAGGTGAACTTAATCAATGGATCTGCGAAGGCATCATTACGTTGCTACACTGGGCCCATGCTTTTTCATTCTCTTAGATATTAATACATATGAATTGTTTACATTGCGTAGTATACTTACATCTTGTACAATTCCATAAAGATAATTCAATATATTGGAATCACTATATTCCATCACTACTGACAAGATTTGTAACGCCGACTGACAGTTCCAAGCCTGCAATAAAAAGTATAATAATGAAATACATAGATTCACGACTTTTAATTACGTAGATAGCCGATAGGCCGAGACAACGGATTTCGTTTTAGGACTTTATGTAAGAGTTAATGGTACCCTGGCTTTAAAGATAAAGATCAGTTTATTTGTAAGAAACATGAGTACATTTACATATAATGCATGGTGTTATATTAGATACAGGTTCATCATGTTTTACCCATAGGGTATACAAATATTCAAATCATATTGCTAAAGCCATTTATTTGACGCACATGAAAATTTTAAAACAAATGTTTTAAAAGAAGAAATCAATTTTTAATTATGTTCATAATACATAATTATATACATACAAGATAAATAAAAAAGGATCAATTATCCAATATTATGTATAAAATATGCATGTCAAAATAAATTAAAACTAAAAAGATAAAATGTCAAATAAAATATCTTTAAGTCTTTAATTTAGTATATGAAAACAAACTTAGGATCACAGTTCTTGTAATTAAACTTTAAGCTTAAGTATTTCTCGGATGGTATGCATCTAAAATGATAAAATTTACTACACTACAATTTACATACATAGATTCACGCGTGAATATCACCGAATGGGTAGGCAGATGTGTGATAAACTACATTTCGGCAGATATTTTTTTAGGATTCACGTAATAGGCAGCGAGCCTATTGTCGTCATCAGGCACTTTTGCGGAATCTGACTATCTTTAAAACCTAACAACCATTTGTTTGCCCGGCAATCATATCAACAACCTTACGATCGTCGGCAGAGTGCAGTCTTATGCCACGGGACCCTAAATATATGATTGCAAAGAATACCTTTTTAAGTCTCACAGTAACTTGGTTGGTGAAGTAGTCGGCATTACACCTGATCAGTTCAGCGACCGACGTATGTCCGCACGCATGCGCGATCGCGTGGATGGCCTTCAGACCAGACAGGTGGAGCATTTCGTACTTACTACCTACAATATATAAAATTAAAGTATATTATAATATTGTTGTTTTACATTTACGCAAATATTAATAATTTATTTACCAAAAAATGTACCATTTACATTTACAAATAATATTGGTGAAACAATAATATTTTATAAACAACAAACAAAGTGGTTTTTGTTGAACTCTGGTTCCCAATCTTAGATCTAATGTACATTAAAATTTAACTACTTTATACGGATTTAAATTATGTAGTGTTTTAAAATAAACAACGCGATAAAATACATATCAAATAATTTAATTTCAATAAAACTATAAATTGGATAAACAAATATAAATAGCTTTAAATCTATATAATAATAATAATAATAATAATATTCTACCACATACACACAACATCATCTAGCCCAAACAAAGCAGAGCTTGTACTATGGGTACTAGACAATGGATAAACATACATATATAATTATTTTATTGTAAATACCTAATACAATGTGTTAAATAACATATTTTTAGATTTAATTTCCCAAAATAATTGACTAAATCTTACGATAAGTCGTAAATAATAACAAAAAGAGATTGCATCGGCCGGGAATCGAACCCGGGCCGCCCGCGTGGCAGGCGAGCATTCTACCACTGAACCACCGATGCTACGAAACAGTAAACAAAATACATGTTCTTTTGAGAAATAATGTCAATATAACAAAAAATAATAACATTGTAAAATATTGCTACATTTGAAGATTAACTCTCAGATTGTATTAAATTGGACCGACGTTTCAGTCTAGGTTAGGTGAAAGTGATGTTTGTTTCTTTGATTTTTCACAATACGCAATAAAAATGTATATTTATATGTGCACCACATCTATATTTATATGGTGATCAGACTATCTATATAGCCATCTATCAGACTATCTTGAAAATAAATTAATTGCTTTAATTTACCCAGTTACTTCGCAAATTTGTTAAATGTTACATTCTGTAGTTTATCGTGTTACTAGTTTGCTAACCCGCTATTACCTAATCCTTTTATACTGACAAGAGACCCGTGCACAGCATTGGAACATTATACGAACAGATCCTAACTAATACTGTAAATGTTAATGTGAGTTTGTTTGTTACGCTTTTTACGTTTTCACTATTCGACCAACAATCTAATAATGAAATTTCGCATATAAGTTAACAAGGGTATCGAAAAGGACAAAGGGTATTCATTTTTATTTGAGCTATCTATAAGCTATTCAAATATGTAAATAACAATTAAATAGCACTAATTAATAGTCTCCACTATCAGTAACGAATTAACAAGTACTATTCAAAAGCAATTATTTTTTCCAGACAACTCCTTTACTAGTTATAATTCTCGTATAGCGGGCGACTTTACAAACATTCAACCAATGGACACAAAGAACAATCATTTGCGGATCACACAAAGTTTTGTCCTGTGTGGGATTCAAACCCACGTCACTCGGTGTCAGTGGCGAGGCGATCACATAAATCTCTGCCATCTGTGTATATGTGTATTAGCTGTCCCGCGCAACTTCGTCTGCGTCACATGAGATAATTTTACCGTTTTTGTAACATTTTTCATTGATGCTCCGCTCCTCTTGGTCGTAGCGTAATGTTGTATAGCTTATAGCCTTCCTCGGTAAATGGGCTATCCAACACTAAAATAATTTTTCAATTCTAACCAATAGTTTCCGAGATTAGCGCGTTCAACCAAACAAACTTTTCAACTTTATAATAGTAGTATAGATATGAACTTACCGACTCTTTCCAGCACTAAACACAGAGTCTTCAGTAGATACGGCTGGTACTGGTCCTTAAGCCTGTGCGCCATGACGCCCAGCCCCTCGCTGAGCAGGCAGCACAGCAGCGCGTGGCGCCGCGCGGCGCCGGCACTCGCGCACGCGGCAGCGGCGCCGGCGCCGGCACTTCGGGCGCGGGGCGCGGCGTAGCTGATGTCGGTGTAGCGCGTCTCTACGGCTCCCTCATATAAGTCTGGCAAATACAATGTAATATTTCACTTCAACATTTAACTAGACTATTAGTAGGCAAAGGCAGATGTGTGCTGATGAGTTAGAACTAGGGAGTTCGTAGGACTGGTACATCATTTCTGACATTTCAGTAGTTTAAAAACCTGTGTAATAAAGGACACATATTTCCTAGCAAACTATCCCAATAATAATAATCGTTTATTTCGGGCATTAAACATACTTGCTAACATAATCAAATTAAAAATAAATTATAATATAGAAAAATTACAAAAATCAAACATATGTATCTATATTTAAAGCAGCTAGGAACTATTGTTGTAGAAGTTATTAAGTTAGGCTAAATAGTAGAGTATATGTTTAAAGTTAAAATGAATTTAATAACTGGACCAAAGGTTAAACGATATAAAGGAGCGAGAGAGCACGCGCGATGACCGCTAATTGAGTACTAAATATAAATGAATATTAATTAGCAACGTTAGGTAAAACTGCTGATACGTTAGTATTGTAGGTGGTGTATGGTTTCACCGTACAATTGTATTTATTATTAAATTTACTAGTTTCTATGAAATGTTATTAAAATATTATTTCAAAATTTTGGATTTGATCCAAATACATGGACTGTCCAAAAAATTGCAGCTACAATGTCGTTATTACTATTGCTTACACATATATGAAATGATATTCTAATTTTATTTATGAGCTTATAGAAATCTGTGACCCTACTGTCAGCAAACATGCTAGTCGCACAACATCGCCACGGAAGGTTGAGTATAGCTCAGAACGCGTTGTTGTATTATAGACGATGCGCGTTATACGCATTCTTCGTGTACTTGTGCCAGAGTTGACTGGTGTAAAACGACTGTCAGTAAGCCTAAAACAGTGGAATCTTCACCTGCTCGGAACAGTGTGCAAATGTTCTTGCTAACATATTACTTTTACATGTAATACTACGTCTTTGTCGTTCTAAGTCTTAATGGTCCACTAAAGTGTCATTTATTATGTGACCGAGGCCATCATAGCCAATGGCAGACACTGATCAGTAAACGATTAGCGAGGTTAAGCAACGTTGGGTGCTGTCAGTCTATAGATGGGGGACCACTGAGTGGTATTTCATCTGAGCGTCTCCATGCTTCGGAGGGCACGTAAAAAGTCGGTCCCGGTTGTTGTCAAATTGACAGCAGTCGTTAAGCCATGTTAGAGGCCTAACGACGACTAACCACACGAAAAAGAAAAAGAAGAAGACCGAGGTTTTTAAAATTATTAACAATTGTAAGGGTCGTGCCATATAACTTAGCTGGTAATATACAACTAGGATAGTTCCGCGACCTTAATATCATTACTTCCGATTTTTTTACATTATAAGTTAACTGGTAAACATCAGCATACTTTTCACAAATCTCAATGAATTTTCATATTCCATTGGCCGAGGGGCTGAGCAGCACCATATCGTCCGCATAACTTAAATTGTTAAGACATTCGCCATCAACAAAGCAGCCAGCTCTGGTGCTGCTCAGCTCCTTAATAAGCTCGTTAATATATAAGTTGAACAGAATCGGCGACGTTAACCATCTCTGTCTTACAATATTTATAGGGCTGTGAAACACTATTATTCCATTTAATTTGGTTAACCTGATTATTATACCAGTATTCAAATATGTCAGTGATTCTGGATGGTATTTTTGTTTGTCTTAATTTATTCTATAAAATATTATAATTGATAGTATCAAATGCCCTACTTAAATCGAGAAAACATGCATAGACTGAGGTATTGCTTTTAGTATATTTGTATATAGTGATTTTTAATGCAAATATTGATAAATCTGTGGATAAGCCCTTGGGGAATCCAAACTGCACATTCCTGAGCGGGATATTCTATTCATTTAGATGTCTTATTATTAAACGTTCGAGCACTTTGGAATGGATGGTTGCTAAGGGCGATAATTTGACAGGCAGGAAACATCACCGGTTCTATTCTTAACTATAGGTATGACCCGTGGTTCTCATGAAATCCGAAGGTAAGTAGCTGTGATCAATACAATCATTAACAGTTCAGCGAGTTTTTGGTATACTATGAAGGGTGCAAACATAAGATGCTCGATACTGAGTCCATCGTGGCCCGGGGACTTGTCGCGTTTCATATTTTTAACACAGTCTAATATATTATCCGCAGTCACATGTAGTGCGTTTAGGTCTTCAACTAGCTGCGGCGCCGGCGCCGGTCGGTCCAAGTGTGGCGCATTCCCCGCCCCACTACGCGACCCGGTCGCGTCGTTCATAGCTTGCTGTGTATGCGGTAACGAAACTGATGGATTGAACTTATTTACGAACATATTTGCAATGACGCCAGGGTCTTGACCTAATATAATACTTCGACTAATTCTGAAATCTAAACTAAGATCGATCACATATACATATAAACGCAAACTCATACCACGAGTCTCTCGAAATTATATTGAAATGGAATACATTCCTTAAAGAATAGTAGTAGATATGACAATTAAAAAAACGGCTAACCCAAAAATTTGTAAAATTTTAGTATTTTCACTAATACCAAATTTAATTTCGACGACAACTATGCGCACGCACGATCTATATATCAATATTTTTTAATACAATGCAGGGATAGAATTCGCAGCACTGAACGTTGTACCATTCGCTCGTCGCACAATACCATTGCGGTATAACAGCAAACTGACTAAATTCTTAAAAACTACTTCCTCATTAGGTTTAATCCTAGTGTAGTGGAAAATTTTGAAAGCAAAACTAAAGAACAACAATATACAGAGTGTCAGAATGTGTTGGATTCGGAACGCAACACTTGGCGAGCAAGTGCAGAACACTGTAAGGATTGATAAATAGCAAAATGACCTCACAAATTATGTTTATTACCTTTTTATAAATAATTATTATTTATCTTTATTTTCACACATATGTAAATATTTGAGGTCAATTAATGTATCATTAATTTATCATTCACAATGTATATAATATATACTTAAACAAATACTCTAGTTTATAGTTACTGTGAAGCAAATCTTACCTGGCACGCTATCCTTGTACCACTGCCGCGGGTTGTACACGCTGACGTCCAGAGTCGCGTCACGTGTGGGCGGCGGCTCCACACTGCGTACTTCTAGCGGCGCGTACCACACGTCCTCCTCGATGTACGTGTTCAGAATACGTCTTATTAAGCTCTCGGATGAGTTCGGCGCTGTAACATATATGATGAAATTGTTAGGTTACTGAGTGTAGTAAAGCTAGTTGTTGCTATGCGTGAAGTTGAGTTAGGTCCGGTTCCTATAGACCAGAGGATCCCAGACTTTTTTTCTCATAGACCCCTTTCAATATTTAGCACGTTTCGGTGGACCCCCTGTAGCACAACAACCTGTAACATTCCTACCATATTCCCTGACATTCGTATTTATATTTGATCAAATCTCTACGGGTGACCTTTTTTTTTTAGACGGGCTGACCCTTTTTTTTTTTGGCCTCTGGTACTAAATATGGAATATGCAAGTTTTAACAAGTAACAGTCGCTGAGCTTCTTAAAATATTATCTGCCTACAGTGATAGGTGAAGTCAAGCCAACATTTTAGTTCTTCACTATCGAAAGCAAATAAATTTTCGTGGACCCCGCTTACGAGTTGTGGACCCCAATTTTTGGCCCACGCCGACGTAGACTTCTGTCGAGTCTCCCGTGGACCTCGGGGGGCCACCTGGACCACTTTGGGAACTAATGCTATAGGGCGTCGTCCAGGAGTCGTCGCCCGCAGACACAACATCTCTGCGTTGGGCACTGCTGGGTGGGTCGTAAGGTGCTCCTTATGCACCCCTTCGCCACAAGGGGAGGCGAGAGGGTTATGTCGGGCTCTCCCGAAACTTTGGGCCTACCGACTAAAACCACAAGGTGTGCCAGAGCTCGCTGTTTTTCATGTTGGGTGGGTCGCTGAAACTACATCAGCGACCCACCCAGCAGTGCCCAACGCAGAGATGTTGTGTCTGCGGGCGACGACTCCTGGACGACGCCCTATAGCATTATATCATTATAGCATCTCAACACGCAAAAATAAAAAAAGCCCGGATCCTATATCAAGAAATGAGTCGTTTTACTTGCGGCTAGTTAATATTTGGTATATATTCTACAAAAACATATTATGCCAAAAGTCAACTGTTCGTGGCTAAAACAACTGGTTTCTTGATATAGTTTTCGGGCCTTAGAAGTTACAAACTTATGGCTAATATGATATATAGATACATGGTGTCAAGGATAAGGTTATTGCCATCTATCGAGTACACTGCCAGGTGCCGTATTACACGGATCCATGCCACCCGTCTGTACTGCGAAATTCATAATAGGAAACTTATACAACAATGTTGGCCAGATCTGAAAATCACACACAAATCACATTCATGAAGTCCGCCTGTATGAAGCATCGAATGATATTCGATATCAATCGAATGCGATATGCAATACTAATAAAACAAACAATTTGTATGTTACTACAGTAGTACTGTTTACTTTTACTTTAAACTGCTATAAATCTGTTGTGTGTATAGTCAGTATCACATGAATATTTTAGTATTTTTAGTTGCCCGTCTTGCCAATGACATGAAACTGCCATACCACTTACACATTAATTCTGTAGTTGAGAGGTAAACAATAGTAAAAATCGTCCCTGATTAAGGCTCCTAAATGAACACATACACATTCAACCCAAAAGTGAGTTTTAGAAAAAGGTTAACAATTTTTAATTTTTTCATTTGTTATTTTTTTAGGTCCTATCTACAGATTTATACTTTTATAAAATACCAACCTGTACACATCCAGTTCATGATATAGACGAGTTCCGCGTCCCTGGATTGGTGGAACAGTTCGAGTAGCCTGTCCAGCACTAGGTCGGCGCACTCCGCATCACCTAACAGTCGACAGATGTCCTGGAAGCGACGCTCGCACGCCTCGTTGTCTAAGTGACGAAGCTTGCACCACGGCGAGTTTGTAGGCGGCGTTGAGGTTATATCTGTTAATATAACATAAATGTTCAAAAACAATCCATCGTTGTTTATATATTTTATGACTACTTTAAAACAGATAGACAAACGCTTCAAAAAGGGCTATACTATAGGAAAAAATTGCAAAGCAAACTTTTCACTGTTCCGTAAAACATCGCGATGCGTACACGTAGACAGCGCCACATCGCTTCCGCACCGTCGCTGTCTGTATGTGGTGGGCTTTAAAGTTGAAGTTACTGCACGTGCTCCAGCGCGCTCAGCGCCAGCGTCAGTTGGTGTATAGTATACGATAGATAGATTGCACTTGACCGTACCTCTGGCGGCATGCTGCGTGAGCACGGCGAGGTGCGGCTGCGCGGCGGCGGCGTGCGCCAGCGCCGTGCACGCGCACTGCACGTGCTCCAGCGCGCTCAGCGCCAGAGTCAGTTAGTGTATAGTATACGATAGATAGATTGCACTTGACCGTACCTCTGGCGGCATGCTGCGTGAGCACGGCGAGGTGCGGCTGCGCGGCGGCGGCGTGCGCCAGCGCCGTGCACGCGCACTGCACGTGCTCCAGCGCGCTCAGCGCCAGAGTCAGTTAGTGTATAGTATACGATAGATAGATTGCACTTGACCGTACCTCTGGCGGCATGCTGCGTGAGCACGGCGAGGTGCGGCTGCGCGGCGGCGGCGTGCGCCAGCGCCGTGCACGCGCACTGCACGTGCTCCAGCGCGCTCAGCGCCAGAGTCAGTTAGTGTATAGTATACGATAGATAGATTGCACTTGACCGTACCTCTGGCGGCATGCTGCGTGAGCACGGCGAGGTGCGGCTGCGCGGCGGCGGCGTGCGCCAGCGCCGTGCACGCGCACTGCACGTGCTCCAGCGCGCTCAGCGCCAGAGTCAGTTAGTGTATAGTATACGATAGATAGATTGCACTTGACCGTACCTCTGGCGGCATGCTGCGTGAGCACGGCGAGGTGCGGCTGCGCGGCGGCGGCGTGCGCCAGCGCCGTGCACGCGCACTGCACGTGCTCCAGCGCGCTCAGCGCCAGAGTCAGTTAGTGTATAGTATACGATAGATAGATTGCACTTGACCGTACCTCTGGCGGCATGCTGCGTGAGCACGGCGAGGTGCGGCTGCGCGGCGGCGGCGTGCGCCAGCGCCGTGCACGCGCACTGCACGTGCTCCAGCGCGCTCAGCGCCAGAGTCAGTTAGTGTATAGTATACGATAGATAGATTGCACTTGACCGTACCTCTGGCGGCATGCTGCGTGAGCACGGCGAGGTGCGGCTGCGCGGCGGCGGCGTGCGCCAGCGCCGTGCACGCGCACTGCACGTGCTCCAGCGCGCTCAGCGCCAGAGTCAGTTAGTGTATAGTATACGATAGATAGATTGCACTTGACCGTACCTCTGGCGGCATGCTGCGTGAGCACGGCGAGGTGCGGCTGCGCGGCGGCGGCGTGCGCCAGCGCCGTGCACGCGCACTGCACGTGCTCCAGCGCGCTCAGCGCCAGAGTCAGTTAGTGTATAGTATACGATAGATAGATTGCACTTGACCGTACCTCTGGCGGCATGCTGCGTGAGCACGGCGAGGTGCGGCTGCGCGGCGGCGGCGTGCGCCAGCGCCGTGCACGCGCACTGCACGTGCTCCAGCGCGCTCAGCGCCAGAGTCAGTTAGTGTATAGTATACGATAGATAGATTGCACTTGACCGTACCTCTGGCGGCATGCTGCGTGAGCACGGCGAGGTGCGGCTGCGCGGCGGCGGCGTGCGCCAGCGCCGTGCACGCGCACTGCACGTGCTCCAGCGCGCTCAGCGCCAGAGTCAGTTAGTGTATAGTATACGATAGATAGATTGCACTTGACCGTACCTCTGGCGGCATGCTGCGTGAGCACGGCGAGGTGCGGCTGCGCGGCGGCGGCGTGCGCCAGCGCCGTGCACGCGCACTGCACGTGCTCCAGCGCGCTCAGCGCCAGAGTCAGTTAGTGTATAGTATACGATAGATAGATTGCACTTGACCGTACCTCTGGCGGCATGCTGCGTGAGCACGGCGAGGTGCGGCTGCGCGGCGGCGGCGTGCGCCAGCGCCGTGCACGCGCACTGCACGTGCTCCAGCGCGCTCAGCGCCAGAGTCAGTTAGTGTATAGTATACGATAGATAGATTGCACTTGACCGTACCTCTGGCGGCATGCTGCGTGAGCACGGCGAGGTGCGGCTGCGCGGCGGCGGCGTGCGCCAGCGCCGTGCACGCGCACTGCACGTGCTCCAGCGCGCTCAGCGCCAGAGTCAGTTAGTGTATAGTATACGATAGATAGATTGCACTTGACCGTACCTCTGGCGGCATGCTGCGTGAGCACGGCGAGGTGCGGCTGCGCGGCGGCGGCGTGCGCCAGCGCCGTGCACGCGCACTGCACGTGCTCCAGCGCGCTCAGCGCCAGAGTCAGTTAGTGTATAGTATACGATAGATAGATTGCACTTGACCGTACCTCTGGCGGCATGCTGCGTGAGCACGGCGAGGTGCGGCTGCGCGGCGGCGGCGTGCGCCAGCGCCGTGCACGCGCACTGCACGTGCTCCAGCGCGCTCAGCGCCAGAGTCAGTTAGTGTATAGTATACGATAGATAGATTGCACTTGACCGTACCTCTGGCGGCATGCTGCGTGAGCACGGCGAGGTGCGGCTGCGCGGCGGCGGCGTGCGCCAGCGCCGTGCACGCGCACTGCACGTGCTCCAGCGCACTCAGCGCCAGCGTCAAGCGCTGCGGCCGTCGCGTACCAGTCAACACGACAATGTAGCCGTGCACTAAGTTCAGAGTAGATAACTTGCGTCCCGAATCTACAAAAACGTTCTTGGTTATACGTGACGGCATAAATTGACTTAATAAATTGACTATATCGCGGAGACATCGTTACCAACGATTTACGACCTTACTTTTATGACCACAGTAGAATTTGTACAGTCATTTGTTCCGAAATAATGGTGTTACCTGGAAAGTTTTCCGGGAGTTTTGAACATTGGTAGTATTATAGATTTCTATGTGCTCTTTCCGAATTTCCACTTTGCCACCTCGTATATCTGCCGCTAGCATCGCCATATTGGAAAAAAGACGCCTGATAGCAGTTTTTTGAGCAAAGGTAAAGCCATATTGGAAAGAGCATATCGAAATCTATAATACTACCAATTTTCAAAACTCTCTGAAAACTTTCCAGGTAAAACTACCAAATGACTGTACTAATTTTACTAGACAAGAATTATTTACTCTGTTAAACAATTCAAGACCCTGACTAGTGAAGCATTAGTTTAGAATAAGAATAATCGTTTTGCAAAGTTGCTGATGATATAGGACTATTAATAAAAAGTATTAAAAGAAGGGAGCCCAGAATAAAGCCCTGTGGTATGCCTATTGCGTCTTGTAATGAAGAAAGCTTATTTACCTTATACCAAGTTGTTATAGTCTATCGCTGAGAAAGTGAGCAATTTTTATTGATTGTAGTAACCCTGACATCATAGCGGCTGAATTTTTGCACAAGCAACTTGTCTTTGATGCAGTCAAATGCTTTAGATAGATCACAAAAATAGTATCTTCTGATTATTTTCTATTTGTAGTCTATAGTGGGGCAATCATATGCGATAAGAGTCCTATATTTCTGCATTAAGATAGGCATCTTAATGCTTAAACATAGAGAAAATACAGTCATACATAAACTTACCAATATTATTCATGACTCTCGGTAAACTAGTGAGTGTCGCAAAGAAGTTCTCACATAGCGCGTCTAAGGTTTTCGTTCTGTTATCATCGGAGGCATTCGCGAAGAATGTGTTGATGGCATTTGTGCAGTACTCCGACACCTCAGGGTACTCATCTTTGGCAAGAGATATTAGTGCATCTAGCGCTAAGGGTACTGACGTTTGCATAGCTCTATAAAAAAAAGTTTATTCGTTTATAGATATAACTTTAATATTAATACTTCCTTTTATTTTCATTTCTTTATTGAATATAGATGCGGACAGGTTATCTCAAATGTCTGTGATGGTTTGTTCTAGATTGTCTCCTCTTTTAATTATTTTAAAACAAATATATTTTTATTTTGCTTCTTAAGAGAAGCAGTTTAAATTAGCTATTTGAAGTATCTAGTACTGTTTTTGTTTCATGTTACGATAAAAATTACCATTCTAAGCATTAAGCCAATAGTTCTAAGTAAGTCCTCTGAACTGCGTAAACTAAAGGTATAACAATATTTTAGTCCTAGAATGTATATCAAAATATTTGAGGATAACAACTTCGCATATTAACAGTACATAGTTCTTATCGGTCGAACTGCCAGCTATACGAGGAACGGAGCGCATGCTGACCTAATGTTGCACATCGATACGTAAACAATTACGTATAGATAAGCATTATTGAGTAAATTACTGGTTAAGAGGTATTTTGCACATATTGAAATACATAAATATGTTGATTACAATTGCACTCACATACTTACATATTGCACTCGAACAGTAGCCTTGAACAGTACACCGCTAATTCTTTCCTCACTTTGAAGTGTTCATGTGTCCTCAGAGAAACCAAACTTTTGGTAATCAGCAATAGTTTCACACCGGCCACTGAGAACCATTCTGGACTTCTAACTGGCAATGTTTTAGGGTCAACAGGTTCTGAAAACATAGACCATCATTAATAAAATATTCACTCAAATTAATTTAGCATGTAAAACATGTAAAATAAATATAAAAAGAGAAATAGAGAATATTAAGTTTTAGTTTGAATTTATTTTCATAGTCTAACTTCACCTCATGCAAACTTAAAATAGTGTTTAGTCGATTTTACTAATTATATTCTCTAAAATTACTAATTACCCTTACTGCTTACTTCTTTGTTTTCCTTCTCTTTGACCATTTTGGCAAAGTCTTCAACGGTCAGCTCACTGTTTGTGGTCATGAATTTATTGTTCATTGCCAGACACAATATTCTATGCATTGCGTCTATGGCGGACTAAAATAAAAGTAAATAGGTTATAACTCATGTTGACTGTGATCATTCGCATTTAACTCAATTGAGTGGCATTAATAATCTTAACTCTAACTTGGAATGATAAATGGAATCTCTGGTTTGTATTTGATTGACGATATGTAAAGTATTTGATCGCTGATTGAGAACTTTTCTTCTAAAAGTGATCATTTTGTACCAAAAAGGTGTAATTTGGTAATTTGGACCATATCACATATATAGCCAACCAGACCAGATTAACTACTTGTGGTACTATGTCTCTCTTTCTCTTCCTAGCTAGGGATACATATATCCCACATGGTGGTGGGGTCAGCTTTCCTTATTTTTCTTCTCCACTTCGCTGTCTTCGACATCATCATCAGTAACATCACATTCCCTCTTGTCCTTTAGCTGGTACCATGACTTTAAAATTTATTATAAAGGCTGCGTTTATTTCTGTTTTATTTGATCTCTGGATTTCTTAGTTAGGCTTTGTTGCTTTTTTACGTTATAAAGTTTTAAATTTAGTTTGAATTACTTTAAATTTAAGAATATTAAAATTTCTATATTGGCTACCAAGTTACATGCTTGCCTAGTTTGGTGTCAGGGGAAGATATTATTATGTGAAGTCGGCCAACATGCACTGGGCTAACATGGTACACTATCGCCCAACCCTTCTCAGACTGAGAAGAGGTCCATGTACAGTTGAATACAGGGCTGATATTATAATAAATAATTAAGCTGGCGTTCGACTTACTACAACGAGTATATGTCCAGGGTTATCGCAGCATGTTGCGACGTCCTGCAACGCACCAAGCACGCCAGGCAAAATCAGCGACAACATCTCCACGACTGACTTCTCCAGTGTCGGGCTAGTTATATGATAGTCGGTGGTCAGTTGCGGGTGAGTTGCTGTGTGCGCTGTTACGCAGTTTATAGCCGCTAGTCTGCAAATTACTTAGAAGTTAATAGGGACCAATGCTGCTTCAGTATGTTTTCATGTGTCAAGATTTTACACATGAATATATAACAATTTTAATGCACATAAATCAATATCATTAAAATATTCTGATGACTGGTTACTATAAGCTAGTTCTTTTTGATATAAAAAAGGGATTGTTTTCTAATTTGGCCCACATATAAATTAAGTTATAGTTCTGAATATTAGCAAGACAAGACTGTCAACAATTTCAGGAGTTCGACACTGTACCACCAATTATAAGAGGTATTTTTTTCGAGGCCGGCACGCAGTTTAAATAACCTTGGTATAGGTCGGGCACATGCCCGACCTATACCATTATTAACAATTATAATGATTGCTTCCTTGAGTGGTATTCATTTTAAGGATCCTCTTCATGTCTCTAGTTAAGCCGAAAATAATGAAGCAATTAAAATCATATAATTATATTACACAAATCACATTCCTACCTTAAAGACCTGAGTTTCTCAAATTTAGCAATATGTACAGAGACGTAAACAGCCTTGCCCAACAACGGCACGTGCGCCTTTAGCATCGCTTCTCTATATTTTGGGTCTACGTTCAACAACAGGACGGTCAGACACTTCATCACACTTAGTTTTAGCTCCTCTGAAATATCTGCAACTGCAAGCAAATAAATGACTGATATAACTGATAATTGATATATATATTGGCCTTTGCGTCTATTTCAGACGATTTATGGCGTTATATCTGAGAGACATCGTCTCTGGTGGCTAAATAAACCGATGCGAGAACGACATTCTCTACCACAGGTCTGGCATGAGAAGTTTGTGGTGGTTGGTGCCGAGCGACCTTGATGGCGTTTCTGTCTTTTGTCAGCAAGAGCTCCGAACCAGACCTCATCGCAAAATTTGCGACCCTCCAAAACACGTTTTCGCCAATCCGTCCGCTTTTCAGCGAGCTTCTCCCAATCGCGGTGGTCAATTTTAAAAGCGGCCATGTCTCGCTTGGCGCAGTCCTTAAAGCGAAGCAACGGTCTCCCAACGTCTCTTTTTGCATTCGCTACTGCACCGAGCATAACACGTCGTGGTAGTCGGGAGGGTTCCATCCTGTGCACGTGCCCTAACCAACGCAGTCGCCTCTGTTTGAGAAGCGCGGTCAAGCTAGGCAGCTGTGCGATTTCTAGGACCCTCTCGTTGGTGACCCTGTCTTGCCATGATATATCTAAAATCTTGCGGAGGCAACGCATATAGAAGGAATTGATACGACGTTCTTGTTTTGCATACGACGTCCAGGTCTCAGCTCCGTACAAGAGTATACTTAAGATGGAAGCCTGAAAGACGATCATCTTGGTCTTTCTTGTCAATTTATTATTATACCATACTCTTGCACTAAGCTTCCCGAACATGGTCGCCGCTCTGCCGATACGAACGTCGATCTCTGCGTTAAGCGAGAGATTATTCGACACGGTCGACCCTAGGTAGCAAAACCTGTCAACTACCTCCAACAGCGTGCCATTTAGAGTTATTGATGGAGCCACAGTTGTGCCTTGTGCCAGCACAACTGTCTTTTTTGTATTAATAGACATGGCAAACAGAGAACATGCCTGAGAAAATTTGTCCACCATTGATTGAAGCTCTATTGCGGAATTAGCTACAAAGGCTGCGTCATCGGCAAAAAGGAGACTGTCGACGAAAAGGTCCTCTCGGTTTCTCTTAGATTTGAGGAGGGAGATGTTGAATAACTTTCCGTCTGTCCTCGTATATAAGTGAATACCCTGTTTGGCGTTACCAAAAGCTGTGCGCAGTATAAGAGAGAAGAATATTCCAAACAGGGTAGGAGCCAAAACGCAACCTTGGCGTACTCCTCTGCAAACGTCAAACGGCTCAGATGTGCTACCGTTGTACACTACCGCACCTTTCATATCCTCGTGAAATGATTTGACGAGGCTCAGGACTTTAGGAGGGCATCCAATGCTCTCCAGTGCCGAGTACAGACCCTCCCTGCTGATCGTGTCGAAGGCTTTGTTAAGGTCAACAAACGCCACAAGCAGAGGAGTCTTTTGCTCTCTACACTTCTCTTGTAACTGACGAAGCGTAAAAACATATCCACTGTGGACCGCTGGGAACGGAATCCACACTGTGCCTCAGGATATACGCGATCTGCAAGTTTTTGGAGTCTAGACAGAACGACTCGGCCGAAAAGCTTGCCAACTATACTCAAAAGAGAAATGCCACGGTAACAGTTACAATCGCCGCGATCTCCTTTCCCTTTGTATAATGTGACGATGTTAGCATCACGCATGTCCTGTGGCACTTCTCCCGCTTCCCAGCACTTACAAAGTAGATTATGCAGTATCGGTCTCATGCACTGGAGCTTTATTATTTCGGCTTGGGTGCCATCACCGCCGGGACTCTTGCCGCGTTTAAGCTGTTTAACAGCCTTGATGAATTCCTCTACAGACGGTGGGTCATCTAGCTCACTCAATACATCCAGTTTGGGCGTGCATTGAGCAGCCTCTGGTTGTAGGTATATAGGACGTGAGTAGAGACCTGTGTAGTGCTCGACCCAACGATCGAGCTGTTTTTGGCTATCTGTGATGATAGCACCGTTTGCGTCCTTTAGAGGGGCCGTCTTCTTAATAACAGGTCCTAGAGCCCGTTTGATACCCTCGTAAACACCACTAATGTCTCCTCTGTCTGCACACATTTGAATTGCATTACCGAGACTCGACCAGTATAAGTTCGCAAAATATCGGGCACTTCGTTGTAGAGCTGCTTTGCTCGCTCGAAGAGCCTTGTCGGTCTCTAGACAGGGAGAGATGCGGTGCCTTAGAGCAGCATTACGCTTTGAGTCCAGCAAGGGTTGTAGGTGTTCAGCATTTTCTGCGAACCAGTCCTGTGACTTTGTTTTCAGTTGACCGAAAACATCACTGGCGCAATCAGTCAGTAGTTTTTTGACGTTGTTCCATTCGACGCTTATAGATGTATTAGCGTCCCAGGCATCAAGTTCTGCGGTAGCCATACGCTCAAATTTTCGGACTTTCTCGTCGTTCCTGATATTAGAAAGGTTTATCTTTCTTCTACCTGGCATTTTGGACGAATAAATCTTCTCGTGAGTGATAGCCACGCGCGCTGCCACAAGAGAGTGGTCGGTGTCGCAATCGGCGCTATGGAAGGTACGTGTATGGAGAATTTCACGGAGATCCTTAGTTCTGGAAAGTACTACATCTAGCTGATGCCAATGGCCGGATCGCGGGTGTTTCCAGGAAACTTTACGGGTCATTTTGCCCTTGAAATATGTATTGGTTACACATAACCCGTGCTCCGAGCAAAACTCTAGTAAGCGTTGGCCGTTGTCGTTCATGTTGCCAACTCCATGGTAACCAATACAACTTGGCCAAGCGGAATGATCCCGACCGACACGAGCGTTGAAGTCACCTAAAATATAGAGGTGATCGCCACTGCTGACATTTTTAACTGTCTCGGCTAGTTGAATGTAAAAACGATCTTTAGACTCGTCCGAAGATGTTAGAGTCGGAGCGTAGGCAGAGATAAGGGTAACAAACCCACAACTGCTATTGAGCCTTAAGACCATTATGCGCTCCGAAATCCCGCGAGGGCTCTCAATGGCGGATAAAATGTCGTTTCGGACCGCAAAACCAACTCCATGCTCGCGAACATCAGTAGAGTCTTTTCCTTTCCAGAAAAATGTGTATAGGGACTCGCGCAGTGAACCTTCGTCGGGTAGTCTGGTTTCTTGCAAGGCACAAACCGAGATGTTTAATTTATTTAATTCTACACCGATTACAGCAGTTTTGCGCAGGTCTTGCGTGCTGCATACTTGTGAGCCTCCACAGGTATTCGGGAGGCCTGTCCTCATAGTACGGACATTCCATGTTGCAATGCGCATGGATTGGAGGCGCGAAGTTTTGCACTGCTTTCTTTTATCAGTAGGTGTTATAAATAACGGTACCAGCCACCTAGCCAAAAGCTAGTGCTCCCTACACCCTAAAGGAGCAGACCAGCGCCGGGACGGAACGATACCTTACTGACCGGGGGCTGCCCGGCTTGAAGCGGGCGGTAACCGAACATTGGACCTTCGATGGGCCCTCCCACTGTCGAAAGTGACCCCTAGCGTCCACACTTACGCCCATATGTGTAGACTTATAACTGGTAACTGCCACTTTCCGTGTTGTTGACCACGCAGCAGAACTTACATGGGTGGAGTGACCTCTCCACAGACATAACACCGCCTGGGACGGGGTTAAGGAAACGCAGTGTTGCCCAGGACCTGCATTACCCTCTCGGCCTTGCTGGCTGATCCCACAGGAAAGGCAAGCCAATACATGTGGAGCCAGGTTGGCTGCAGGGGTCTGCCGCTAATTTCGAGTTGAACTCTACTTGCGCCTATCGGAGACTCCATTCCGGGTTGAATTTCGGAGTTTTCCTTCTCCTAGATGGGTTGCAAACCGATGCTTAGAGGCCCATCTCCCCTGTAAGAGCGTAAGGTCGAAAATTTACGCCCATGGACTTCAGTCGACTCTTACGACACCTCTGTCCTTTGGTAGGGGGTGGTGCTATTCTAACGCCGGACACCACACGGCACGATAATTGATAACTAACATAATAAATGCGAATGTGAGTTTGTTTGTTACGTATTTACGCTTATGATTATGGTTCTGAATTTGGATGCTATTTATATGTATGTTGCCTAAATGTTTCTGATATTGATATTGATATTTCAAATGAAACAAAAATATAATAAAATATGTACATTCCAAACAAATGTGGAATCCTCTAAATTATGCCAGACATAATTAGAAACCTATTGTGACTAGCCGCCGCCGCGCCGGTGCACTGCTGAAACTCTATATGTTGAACTTGCAGCAATCATGTCTATAAACAGATTAATTTTAATTTATTTACAGGGTAAGAGGATGATGACAGTGATGTCACGAGCGGCGACAGAAAAAGGCCCTGGTTCGGTCGTGAATGCGCTGATGCTGTTGAACGCAGACAGGCAGCGTACCGCGCTTGGACTAGGGTTCGCGCTCTCCACGACCCTAACGTGGATCACCTGAAGGCAGCGTTTAACCAAGCCACAAAGGTCTGCAAGATATTTTAGAGTGGATGCCCAGCGAGTCGCACGGTTCGGCCAGGAACTCATGGCGCATCCTACAGGCAGCCGTAGCTATTGGCACCTGGCCAAAGCCGTGCCGTTTAACTTCCGCCAGACCTCACAGCCTCTTCTAAGATATCCGAATGGATCACTGGCTCATCACCCGCAGGACAAAGCAGATCTGCTTACAAATCTCTTCGCGGCCGAATGGATGAATGCGGTTCGCAGCCGCCTACCATTGCCAACTGCGGCTACACTATGCCTGATATCAGGTAACGTGAAGTTCATGCGATACTGCAGTCCCACGATGTTCGGAAAGCCAGTGGACTTGACGGCATTTCAGCTGTGGTCCTCAAAAGATGTGCAGCGGAGTTGTCTCCTTCACCTACGCGCCGATACCAGACGTCTTACGCCGCAGGAATTGTGCCTAAGGCTTGGAAAGAGGCGAACGTTCAACCGATTTCCAAAAAGGAGAACCGTTCCGAACCAGGCAACTATCGACCTATAGCTATTACCTCGGTGCTCTATAAGACGTTTGAGCGGACTATAAACACCCAAATCGTCCGCTAGCTGGAGGATCACACGTTGATCAATGATCATCAATACGGCTTCCAGGCTATACGATCAACGGGTGATCTTCTAGCGTTCGTCACGCACCTCTAGGGTGAGGCTATGGACAAGCACAGCGAGTTTTTGGCTATCAGCCTTGACATAGCCAAAGCTTTCGATAGAGTCTGGCACCGGTCTCTTCTTTCCATGATTCCGGCCTATGGCTTGCCCCCTCAACTATGCACCTGGGTTGCAAGTTTCCTGCAGAAGCATCGTATGCGGTTCCTTTGCGACGGTCGCGCTTCCAAATTTATGCAGGTATCCCCTACGCGCTTTCTTCTGTATATTAATGATATATTGAATCTCGGCAACATACATTGTTGAGGATGACAGTACCGTGCATGAGCGATATCTCGGACAACCTAGTGCCAAAAAGGCTGAGATGAGGGAAAAAGGCAGGATCTTGTCGTTGAACTTGACAAGACCTTGGACCGCATTTCTGAATGGGGTGCCAACAAATTGATCCCGTTCAACGCCAAGAAAACCCAGGCATGCGCGTTCTCAACAAAAAAGTCTCCGTTTCTTCCCCTCCTTTCTCTGAAGAACACTCCACTAGGAGATGGATCTTTGCCGCACCCTTAATCCGAAAACCTACATCGAGAGTGTCATTAAGCACGCTTCGTGAAAACTCGGGAGTTCTGAAAAAGGTGAGGCGGTTCTTCGCGCCTCGCCAGCTGTGCCTATTGTATATGGCGCAAGTGCGCCCTTGCGTTGAGTACTGTTCTCATCTTTCACCTGTCGAGAGCGTCCAGCAAGTACGGCGCGCAGCCACGCGCTACATCGGCGGGCTGTCCGTATCATCGGAGATCCAGAGGTCACGAGTGCACTGGAAGCTATGCAACGCCGTAAGGACATTGCCTCATTGGCATGTTTCTACAAAATATACCACGGGGAGTGCTCTGAAGAGTTATTCCACCTTATCCCGTCCTCCCCTTTCCTATCCAGAACAACGCGTGTTGGGCTCCTTACACAGTAGAGTCGATTAGAGCGCGCGCCACCAAATTTGGGTACTCATACCTCTGCCGAACGATCAAGGCATGGAATTCTCTACCAAGGCACGTGTTTCCTTCTTCCTTCAATCCTGGGTCCTTTAAGCGGGGCGTGAAAAAGCACCTTCTCAGGCCGTCAAAGTAGAGGCCTCAACATTGCCTCAGCAGCTATGAGGACGGTGTGGAGGCCACTGCTCTTAGACCACATGACTGCTTACCATCAGGCAGAGTGTAGTCATTTAGAGGAGCAACAAAAAAATTTTAGTTCCATGTGGGTTTCGAACCCACAACCTTCGGCGCAGTGGCAGCGGTGAGGCGTCCACTTAAAGCATTACGCCATCCGTGAAGATTATCTACTATATGTATAGGTATATTATCTTAATGCCTTGAACTGAAGTAGCTCACTGGTGACCAGAAACAATTGTTTTTCTATTATGTCTGGCATTCTGGCAACTGATAGATTAATTAATATAAACCTTTGTTATTAAGTGAATGAAACTATGTAATCATTGTTAGTCATTGTTAGTAATGGTACTTAAGCACAAGTTGCTATCAATAACTAAACAAATCTATTGACCTTAGCTGACTTTTAGACATTGCCTAGATAGATAAATAATATAAGGGAAGTTATACAATGTATGCACTACATTGTATAATTTTCATTAGATACTCTGGATTAATTCAAAAAGGGTATTAAGACCAGTATAACATGCAATTACAAGCAAAAAATATTGGATTTCTCAAAATAATTCATCATCTGTATTCAGATGTTGATTTACGCATTCTATTAAGATTTCAAATATATTGATTCACTTGAGTATCCAAATTACTGAGCAAACTTTGAAAATAAAAATCTTGTTAAGTTCTAAAATAGTCCTATAACATCTTGGTAAGTTATATAGTCTTTAACCTGTGTGTGACAATAACAATCAAATTAACCATTCTAATAACTTGCTCATAAACTCCATATATTAAAAAACTTTAACAATTTTTTGCATGTAGCCAAGCATATAAGTTTAATAATAGGCTTACATTTATTGCCTATTATTAAAGTTAGTAAAGTCACACATTCATATTTGTAGATCCCTATTCATGAAGGGGAAGGCAGAGGTCCATTCCCCATCCCCCTAAATCTAATAATACTTTCACTAATCTGGTAGTCACCTGAAACCTCATGCACAGCCGTCATATTCAGTATTGCTGTGGCACCGAGGCAGTCTTGTTCATGATATATTTTAAAACCACCTGTGTGTAAGTCAATAATATCTAACGCCTTCACATAACTGTATTATAAGGTCAGGTAATTATGCTAAACAGATAAGAGAAGGACACTTTATAACCTTTGGTGCTTTTTATACCTTAAAATCTAGTAAGCAATCAGCCAACAGCCTTAATATTTTTTATATCATATATTAAAATATTTAATTAATGATAATACATAGAAAATTATTTTCAATATAGCAAATTGGCTGTTGAATACAGTAGCAGTGAAAACAAAAAGAGAGCCACAATTTACTGAGCAGACAATTCTGAGTGTCGTGGGCTAAAATTTGTGTGATCCACAAATAGTCGTACCAAGTCTGGTGTCCCTTGTGTCTATTGTATTATTTATAAAGCCTCCGCAACACAGGAATTATTTCTAGTGTATGAGCCATCATTTTCAAAAAGAAAAAGAAGAAAATAAAATATTCTAGTAATAAAAACTTACTCATCCCCGGTCTTGTGTGATCAAACACCAGCTGTAGCAAGCCAATCTCCATTTTCATGCACATCTCAAAGCTGTTCACCGTGACTTTCTCTAACACTAGCTCCATTGCGTCCACCAGTCTTCGTTGAAGCTCATTTTTCTGGCTAAAATATAATTTTTATAAAACACCTATTGCAAATATCAAACATAAATCTCAATTCTATACTGACTTGACAATATGCAGTACTAGTAAAATTTCATTAGTTATAATATCAGCCTTTGAACATTGCTAAACTGTCTCACTGTTGGGCATTGGCCTCTTCCGAGTGTGAGTTGGGTTAGGCCATAGTCCACCACTCCAGCAAAGTGTAGGTTGGCAGGGTATACATACCTTCAAGAATATTATGTACAACCCTCTGAATTTTTGTTTCCACATGATGTTTATAGCATTCAAGTGAGCGAAAATAACTATATCATACGCATATAACATGAAAAGGACAGAGAGGTCCAATGGTTTTTTCCTGGGATTATTATTAAGGTCACTAGTTACATTGAAATCAAAGATATACAGACATTGTTTAGCTAACGTGCACAATACAAATAAATAAACATTAACATAATTAACCAATAATGTTTCATAAAATATCATGAAACATTATTTTTTAGGAAAAATGGATTTAATTCTTCAACGTAATCAAATGTTGTGATGTTTCTGAATATAAAGAGTTCATTGGCTTCAAGTAATAACGTAAACCAAGCTGTTAACCAAATCTTACTCGGTTTCAGTCGACTTCAAATGTGTGATGAGCGGGAATAATAAGTATTGCTGAAGTTCTTGCACCACTTCTTTCTTCAGATCTGTTACACGACAGACAAATCCGCCAATACTTTCTGGCGACGGACATACCATAAGAACATCACAGATCGGTTTAATTCGCGAAAAAGCTTCTTTTAGATCGGCATTCATTTTTTCGCATTATTAGATTAAATATTATATATCACTTATTTACACTGTAATCTAAATGTGTATAAACATTACATTATTATTTAATTTATAATGTCTTATTATTATTGTTCTACTCATTAGATCAAGTTGCACGGTTTTCACTTATAAGTTCCATTTGACAATTTGACATGACTCGCCTCTTTGATTTTAATCAACAAGACACAGGTTTTAATTAACAAATTGTAAGGATATATAGATAATTATTTAATTAATGTTTAATAAATATGTATGTGTAATAATAATTATTATTAAATTTAATTTAATGGGTAACTAATCAACGACCATGTGAGTTAAATAGTATACTGGTCTGTAGTGTATTATCTATGGTTAAATATTCTAAATCACGTTTAAACATTTCTAAACTGATGACGGCTGAGAGCAGAGATACTGATGTCTGACGTGCTTAATCTATGGTAAGGCTGCAATGTAAACTGGAATGCTGGATAACATTACGTTTAAACTTCGTATGCACAATTTTATGTTATTAGAAAAAGTATATTTTATTCTTTCATTTTTAATTATGCATTGGTTTTAAATGCAAATCATTTATTTTTAATGAGCCTTTTTAAGTACTGCTTTATAAAGTGATGTTCAGCATTCTTCTTCTCTTTCTAGAACAGATAAGACAAAGATAATAAAAGTTCTGAATATAACAAAAAAATCTAAAGCGTAATATATAGAACCATTGCGAACCTTCTCCTTTATTTAAAATCAATTATGAATTAAAGGATTTAGGAAGCATTTTTCTAATAGGTATATTATTTTGAGCCAAAGCAAAGTATAATGTTAATTATTATTAGACGAGAAGAATTTGCCTCGTATTGTGATGATGTATATACAGACTACAAGTAATTTTAAAAGAAGAATTGTCAAATGTCAAAGTCAGGTGTTAATTACTTTCTGTCAAAGTGTCAAATCGAATGGAAACGAGAATGCGATTAAATAATTAAATTATCTTAGATTTAATAATGTTTTCATGATTGTATGAGTGTGAAAAATATTTCAAAATGTTCAGCTTACCAGGACAGCGGGTCTTACATAAGTGCCTCAAGATTTTGAGGTTAACTGTTGCAGATTTTAGCAGTTATCCTGATATAAAGAAGTTGAATCCGGTTAGGACCGTCGAAAAGACAATAGAAAACAACACCAGCATATTTATCGAAAGCCCTATTCATGTAAAAGTGATACCGATCGACGTGAACGATATAAAAGCTCACAACAAGCTGACTATGACATTGTATAGTCAAGGCACCCAGACTATCGATTTCCAAGTAAAGCAGACATCTAAGTTACTGGAGCTGTTTAACAAGAACACTGCGTCGGACAGAAACGACGTATGCGTGATACAGGTGCCGTATCAGCTGAATGTTCAAGTTACAACCACTGACAGTGCCTCAGTGAGTGTATCTAAGTTGGAAGCTCAGGAATTTGTAATTAAAACACAGAAGGGACCAGTGAACGTTGCTGATTTGAAAGCGCAACATATTAAGTTGGAGAGTGTGGAAGGAGAACTAAGAACTGAAGGCCGTCTGCAAGCTAGTAGTATTGAACTTAAAACGGGTAGTACATCTGGAATTTCCTGTCATAATATTATGGCGAATATTTTCAACGTAACTACACATGCGGGTCCTATTGTTGTTAAATCTTGTTACTCTGACAAATCGCATTTTACTACACTAATGGGAAACATAAACCTTGACCATCTTCACAGGTCTGTGTTAATTGATGTCATCCAGCATGGCAATCTTCACATAACAGGCTTTGATGGCAACTTACAGGCTTCATTAAAAAGTGGCGATGTATACATGCACGCATCAAAGCTTACGGACAAAACCAGCATATTTATTCATGAAAAAGGCAAAGTGGAATTATTAATGCCAGATATTCTGAAAAATTTGCCTCAGACCAATTTGATAGCAGACAAAATAACTGTTGATAGTAAAATACTTAAACTAGGAAGATTTATGGATGATGCACATCCGAAGAGGTTTAGATTCGAGAAAGAACCGCACCACGAGTTACACATAGTTTGTAAGAATGGCTCAATTGAGTTGAAAGAGACCGAATTACCGTTTATTGTGTAATCAACTCATCTCTCATTTTAAATACTTTAGGCGATAGTTGAGTTACTACTTTGCAGTTTAAATGTTATTACATTTTTTATAAAGAAAACATTATTTGTTTTATTAAATGTATTTTTTTACATTGTGATGTCTGATTATTTTTCTTATGCATTATCTAAGTAATTAATTTGTATATTTACTTGCATTTTTCCATAAGGAATAATTCTGTAAAGGTTGTTGTTGCAATTGATAACTCATTTGAACTAATCCAAGATGTGTTTGTATATCATATGCAATGTTTACTTTAGCACATTATGATTATTGTGTCTTCCATGAACCATAAATAAATTACTAATTAGAAGCATCATTAACTCCTAATCATGTTAATTGTAATTGTATCTGTTTTTAAATTATTATTATATTATATTATTATTTAGACTTAGGAAACACTACAACTGCCAAAGTAATATTAGTAAATACAATCAATAAATTTTTGAGTCTTAAGCATACATTTAATTCATGCATTTATTTTTAGTATGTCTAAAAAACTCATTGATTAAATATACTTTGCACAGTAAGATAGACAACACGACATGTATTTAAAAAAATATATTTTCGTAGTTTCTTCAAACCAGAGTGTATTTACGTTTGCTTCTACTGTCTTGATATTGCTAGTCCTTAACCATTTATTCTTAAATATTAACTTAAATATTCCTGTTTAGCATTTTAAAGTGTTTGTAGATAACTAATATTGTTATTTATTAAAGTAGTGAATTGTTGAAATTTTCATTAAAACACTATCCTATTTAATATCTAAGTATTATTTAATTCCGACCTTTTAACATTACTAAATGCGTTCCCAGAAATATAATAATCTAATCCCTGATTATCGTTTTACATCTAATGATGTAGGTACTTCTCAGTTTGTTTACTTTTTAACTAGGTAAGCGTTAATTGGGAACTAAGATGATGGGTAATGTGAAGCGGGGCGCCGGCGCAGTTCTGATAACGAGGCTGTTTATATGCGGCGAGCGAGCCCGCGCGCGCCAGTCACTTCGCCGCCGACACTCCGCCGCAACATGCCGGCCTGTGCGCCCGAGTACAGCCGCCTCGCGCGCTCTAACACAGAACTTGTATTCTCTCCTCGAGTTAAACGATGCGCGCATCAGGCACCGCCCTTTACGGCTCTACGTCGTTCCTTCTCCTCGACGTTCTCACTGATACCTGAGGAGCGAGCCGTCTCACCGGAACGCCCGCCACCACTGCCTCGGTTTATAAGAATCATTACGTGGGTTCCCCGGCTTATGTTTCGGCCGCTGTTTGCCCTACTGAGTTTAATCGCCCACCCAGCCTGGAAGCAAATTCTGGTCGTGCTTCCTACACTATGGATCGCCGCCTCACTATTCATATTTTGGAAGTGTGTACAGTGCCCTGTTGGAGTTATCAAGATGATCGGGCGTGCCATCAACTCCAAAAATCAGAAGAAACCTCGCACCGTACTCATAAGTGGAGGTAGTTCAGTACAAGCTTTACATTTGGCAAGAAACTTCCACTCGGCAGGCGCAAGAGTCGTAGCGTTTGAAATAGAGGGGCAATTTGCATTACTGAAGTATTCTGCAGCGGTGCACAGATTCTACACAGTACCGCGACCTAATCCGGCTGACCCCCTGGCTTATGCACGAGCATTGAGAGAAATTGTAGAAAGGGAGTCGGTGGTGTTCTACGTGCCGGTTAGTTCCACAACCCCGGCATATTACGACGCTCTGGCGAAGTCTCATTTAGAGGTAATCGGATGTCAGTGCTTTGTGCCGTGCGCTCGCGACGTTGTTACGCTTGACGACCCTATGGAATTGATGAGGGTATGTCGCGCTGCGGGCTTAGCAACACCACAGTTTTGGGTTGTTGCTAACGACGATGATGTTCGTACATGGTACGACAGTGGAGCTTCCAAGGAAGGGCGTCATTTCATTGCGAGCGCTGGCGCTCGTGGAGCAAGGGATCGATTGCGTTTCGTCATGCCTGAAGACAGAAACCAATTTAGATTCCCAAGAGAAATCAGCGTAGAGAAACCGTGGGTGATCGTTAGAGAGCCCAAAGGAGAGAGGATTGTGACATGCACTACATTGAAGGAATCTCGGGCGGTCAATAATGTTTCATGTCGTGTTGACTCTGCAAGGAAAGGACTGGTGCCCCAGAGAGATGAAGAAGCAGACGCTTGGGTGCAGCGTTTTGTATCATTTTTGGCACCAGCGAGGCCTATGACTGGCCATGTTTCATTCAGACTCGTTCGTGAGGAACATACGACGAATGGACATAATAATAAATTAGTGGCAATTGGAGCCCGAGTAGGCGTATCTCTGCCATACTTGTGTCAAGGAACGACACGTTGCGGTCATGCAGCAGCAGTGGGAAAGCTGCTGGACACAGTGCTGGACACTCGCGAGGCGTTATTCACATTCTGGGATCCTCTCCCTTATTGTGCTTACTATCAGTCTCGTACGCCTGACGACAGGAGGCCGCCGCCCCCGGAGCCGTGCAAGACGCCACCGAATGTTCCTCTTTGAAGTGTAGTAGTGACGACGTAGGAATTATTTATTAAAGACACTCAAGTACCTGAAGAGTGCGTGAGTGGGAGCTCTCTGTGCGGCGTGTGCCATAGTTAAGTCACGCTCTCTGTGTGTTGTTTGCTCGTCTCGCTTGTAAAGCAAGCGTGTGCTCGAGGGACGATACGATATATTGTAACTACTAAGTAGATACCTATTATAAGTTCTTTTATATGTACAAAATGTTATTGTTAAATATGCCTACATATTGTTAGGTTAAGAAATAAAACGAGGTCGACTATATTTAATCATTTTTATTTCCTAAATTCACTTACCCTTGTTTCAAGTACTTATCCAAATAAACAAGATGTGTTTACATTTCAAACTCGCCGAGGCCTCTTGAACTCAGCTCGTAAAATTAGGGAGGCTTTATCAGAAGCAGCCGATATAAATAGCTTAAGCTTATCGTTTTTGTTGTGACAAATAAACTTTTCAGATAAGTTCTCAACATAGTTACAATGCCTACCGCAATTGTAAACATTATGGCAAGCAGGCATGTTGATATGTTATTTTTCCACAAGAACGGTGGAGAAAAGCGTGATCAGTGGCTGGCCCCTGGTGACCCGGACGAGATAACCGCTATCACTTCAAGTGCACTACAATTTATAATAATATACTTCGTAGGTACTGTCACAATAAGTATGAATAAACACCAAGCGTGCGTAACGATGGGCAGAACTCTTAAAAATGAAGCAGGTGATTTACTCTTAGTACCTACCTAAGTATTTTAGTGGGGTGCTTGTTTTCAACTTGACCCATTGCTGAAACATTGAATTTAAGTCATGACCTATTTATACAGGGTGATTTTGAAATCGTGTAAGTCCTTTTAACCACGCATTCTACTGGTGGTATAGAATAACCCGGACCATATTTTTTAATTTGAATTATGTTTTTGGAAAATTAATGTACCGTTTTTTTCGTGAAATGGTTTCAGATAGTCATAATTATGTTAACCAGCCGAGGCAATTTTAATTTTAATTAATAAAAGAATATATATCAATAATTAATGTCGTAAATAATAACGGGCGGTCCTTTTATTGCCCCTTATTAGGTTACTTTTTTAAATTAGTAAAATATTAAGATTGTGTCGGGAGGTTAACATATGACTATCTGAAACCATTTCACGAAAGAAATTCGTACATTAATTTCTCCAAAAAGATAATTCTAACTAAAAGAAAGTATGGTCAGGTTATTCTATATCACTAGTAAAATGCGTGATTAAAAGGAATTACACAATTTCAAAATCATCCTCTATAAGGCATTCGATGTGGGGATCATTGCTGTTTGTGTCGAATCTCGAGCGACGACCTTTTCAAGTTTAAATGTATATTTATATCAACTAAGGACGATCGTTATAATTTTCACATACACGATAGTGACGTTAAATGTTATTACGAGAAAGAAAGAAACATTATTATCTACCAGTAAATTATGTATAAATTCAATATACAAGATTACGCCTCTGTCTGTCTCCGTATCATATGTAGGTACCTTTCGTTAGTTATAGTTGTTGCCCACAAAAGTGAGCGAGCTTATAATTGTCCTAGGCAAAGTTTTAGATACCGCCGTGCTACTATTTTGTGTCTAAATATCATTAGAGAGATTAGTGTAATAAAATTGAACCATCAGGGAACTACGGTGGGACCACACGTTTGAACTCGAGTAGTACTTATATAATGTAGAGCGACTCTAACAAAGCTTGCTAGCATGGGAGTACCTACAGCTTGCAGATTTCAGTGGCCATCTGGCTACTGCCTGTAAGTTAAGTGTTGTTGCATGTACACAAAAATATTTTCCACATACCCATAGTTGTGCCTCGTCTGGTTGCTTTTGTGTCCGTTGTTTCAAGGGTTGTAAAGTCCCTGAGCACAGATATTAGATATCCCTAGTCTCTTTTAAGAAAATACATGATGTATTATTAATTGCTTGTTTGTGTAAGGTACGCTATTACTTATGTACCTACCCTATGTTGCCACACAATTTAGGCTTACTTGCTACTATTTCATTTTATGGTACGTAAGTACATTAAAATAAATATAATATATTTACATTTTTCAAAATATATTTTTAGCTGATATATCATCAATTAACATATTTATTAGAACTTTGTATTTTGTTATTCACAAAATCAAACACATATTGCGACGAGAAATCACTGCATAGATTAGATGTTTGTTAAATTAACGCGAATGTCAATAGTTCACAATAATAAGACGAGTAGTTCCGTATTAGCAAACAACATTAAGAATTAATATATAAGTAGGATAGTTGATAATTATGCATAGTAATAGTTTGCACGAGTATACGTACCTATTGCAACGTGCAATCCCATTTCGTGGGATTTATCACCATATATGGGTGGATATAGCACAGTTCTGCCTTTCCTTTCGAGAGTATGGTGCCGTCAAATATCTCCCAATCTTAATTAATTGGTTGGCTAATGCATTACTTACAACATCCTGATAAGTCTCACTCTTGGTTCTATGAAGAGGTAACGTGCACATCGAATATAAAAGAATCCACTACTACTGCGGCACTGAGGCAGTCTGAAGAAGCTAATTAATATTTTTATTTTTCCGTTGCTGGCCTGTCTTCTATGGACTGCTGACTGCGCAGTGACTTTTTCGCAGGGTTGGTAGCACATAATTTTCTTATAGATGCGGTATTAAAAAGACTGCAACACGACAGTGGTACCTAACTACCTACCCTTTGTGTTCCAAGCCTCCATAAGCTACGCTGTAACTGCCAGGGCTGGATTTAAAGGCTTAGAGGATATATGGAACGATAATATAATCCATCTCTTGAAGTTGTTTTTGTAAAAGCTTCTGAGGAGATCCCTATAGTATAGGCCCGAAACCCACAATCCTGTTGCCCTCCCTAAATCCAGCCTTACCATAAGGTGGATTGTATTCTAGTCGCCTAAGTGGCGTAGAAAAAAAAAACTACGATGTTTTGATTACATTTGATAGCGTCAAGAAGTTCAAGAACCCAATGTTTCTATAAAATTAAATTTACCTACTCAAAGCGCAGTTATTTAGAATGTGATTTGTGTTTGGATACCTTACCTGAATCTTAACCTATTAAATCGCAGCCGCACACCGGTGGCCAGATACAATAGGATTTTAATTATGTATGGTATTCTATGACTTAATAGATTAAGCAATAAATAATTTGATATCTTATACAAATATCAATAATACATTTTTGGAGGTTAAGGATAGTGACGGGAATAATAACACGTTGACTCCAGATTTCAGAATATATATATTTCATCAGGGGTTCTTCTCGTAGACCCGTTCGGGGTCTCGGGGTAACCAGATCAGGCCGTGGGCCTGTCTTGGTGGTGGTCGTCGCCGCCTGCTAATACAGGACAGGTCACTGGGGTGGACCCGTCCGGGCCCGTTGGTCAGTCCGGGTCGTCAGAGCCGGTGGGTAGCGCAGCTAGCGAGGTCCAGCCCGCACGGGTGAGTCTCCGCGGGCGACCAGCGTGACATTCATTCATACATATGTAGATACACGCCTGCATATTCCCCAAAGGGGAAAGCAGAGGTGAATTAGCTAGCTACATACATACATACACTTTACTTGATAAAAGTCAAGCCTATTACCATGCTACTAGTACATTTTTTAATTCTCTTCATCTCATTTGCTCGACAATTGAATGAATCTGCCACACGTACCACGTAAAAGCTACTGAATGGACTTTGTTGCAATTGACACGGTTTGGTAAATTCATGTTAAATTTAAATCAAAGCTACGTTTCTTAATCTAATTCCATATAATGGAACAGAGTATACAGAGTGTCCCGAAACTCAACGATAACCTGGTACCGGGCGAGAAGCCAAGGTATACCAGTTATAAAAAATATATGAAAAAATGTCCATGTCACTTAGTCAAGCGATAATAGACATTTTTGGAAAAGTTGAAAATTTGACCCCTTTGGTCGCATTTTTAAGTACTGTGATCACTATTTTTACAATTTTACAGTGATTTTTTTAATAATGTTATCTCAAATAATAGTGCTATTAATCGCAACCATAAATCAAAGTAATAAACATTGTTAACTAAGTAAAATAAATTAAATTTTGACGAGTTATGGTTTACAAAGTTATTGTTAGTTAACTTTGACACTCCATGTTGGAAAAAAATGTACCACACTACCCTTGGCAAGTTATTTCAAAAGATGGCCCATTTAGTTTAGATTTCAAAATGGTGCAGCACTTGCCACTTTTCTTGTCAATGAAAGTACTACTTTGTATTTTTTGCGAAGGGACCACATGGAAATCTTAATCAAAATAAAACAATCAATTATCGTAACACTTTAATATCCTACTAAAACTGAAGTAGATGCTCAAATTGTTTCCCTCCGGCATGAATACAAGCTCTGCATCGCCTCAGAAATGACCTCTTCACCAGTCGTGCACATCTACTTGCATTTATTTCTTCTGATGCTGCATCAATTCTTTGGCGCAAAGTGCGATTTATAGCACTGTTATTAGAGATAACATTATTAAAAAAAACACTGTAAAATTGTGAAAATTGTGATCACAGTACATAAAAATGCGACTAAAGGTGTCAAATTTCAACTTTTTCGAAAAATGTCTATTATCGCTTGACTAAGTGACATGGTATTTTTTCTTATATTTTCATAACTGGTATACCTTGGCCTCTCACCCATTACCAGGTTATCGTTGAGTTTCGGGACATTCTGTATATATAGTGCAAAGTGGTCCACATAAATAACGGAGTGAATTTGTAGTTTACGCGGACGAAGACGCGAGTCAAAACTAAATGTAAAATAAAAACCATGTAAGAAATTCTTCCCCTGTCGTTTTTATTAGCGAGTTCGACTTGTTTTTTCAAACATCTTGAGGTAATGAGCAGTCAACGATCTGCCGCTGTGTATTTTTAGCGAAGGACGACGTTTCCTTTAGATCTTGTTTCGCTGACACGCAACCCTGGTTCGCCTTGTCGTGTAATAGCTTCTGCAGAAATAGGTTTACATATTTGTGTACTAAATTGTTTGCGTTATCGATAAATTAGGCTTCAAATATAATTAAACTAACTTTTGCCCGCGGCTTTGCGTTCTCGGGCACAGTAACTTAAGTAGGTAACTTTTTTTCTGGTAAAAATGTACCCTGACAACGTATATGCGAAATTGCATGATGATCGGTGGAGGAGTTAAGGCATGAAAGCTTCACAAACAAACTCACATTCGCGTTTATAATATTAGTAAGAATTACATAAACGGTTAACCTGGTACGCACTACAGAATTCCGGATCGGGCAAAAGGTTATTGGGTATTTCTTAATAACAACACTTGTCTATATCCGGTAGACAGGGATGGGCTCGCTTTTGGACCTTAAAACCATGGGTAATTAAAGTAGTGTTAATACCTACCTCTTTGACAATGCAGGCTTCTGAGGTTTCCATTTGCACTTGACCGGTATTTTTTTCCTGTATGGCACTAAAGTGCGTACGTGACATGCAGGAAAAAAAACATTAAACGTACTCGTCAGTTGTTTACAGTCCAGTAATCTTTAATTATAAAGAACATTGTTGTTGATAAGAATTTCTACAACATTTATAACTTTTTTATCTCTAAAAAGAAATGTTGATACCAGTGGGTAGGTGGTAGGTATGTTATTAAATTATAGATATTGTTTAAATAATTACTTGGCAAGCAAGTGAAAGGTGGATTATGTTTAATCTGTAGGTATGTGCGGAATTGTTTTGTTCCAAAGTTTTGTTCCGAGTATGGAGGGTAGAGGTAAAGAGAATCATCTGTGTGCATGAAAAAGTGTCCGTCAAAATGCATTAAATTAGGGTGGCGCCACATTAGCATCAGGGTAAATTTTAAAGGAAGCGCCAAATATCAATAAACGTACTATTCTCACGAAATAAAATCACTCTAGCTACACGTTTTCTCATAATCATTCTTTAAGGTTATATTTACTACATTATTTTGTACTACGCAAGTAGTTGAAATTTTCAATAAGTAACTACTTTAGTCGACAATAATATATTTATTTTAACTCGGCATACTTCAATTCGTTTACAATTGCTACATTCATACCATACCCTTTGTCTACACAAGCGCCATTCTGGAAGGTTTTTGAACTGTTATTTATAGCTTACAGCTGGACACTTTTTAAATTTTCTACCATATGAGATGACTCTCCTTACCTCTACTTTCCATAGTTCCAAAGTTTTGTTCCATAAGAGGCTTGATGATATTGATAACTAGACTATACCCTCAGGGTTGAAACCGCGGGCATAATCTGCATTTTTAAATATATGATTAAATATTTATTGAGTTATAAAAAAATGAAAGCCCTGACATAGGTATTTATCTGTATGCAAAGTCTTAGATACTACGATCGGATTATTGTCACAAATCCGGTTATTTGTCGTTTATCTACAAAATTAATGCAGATTGCAGACGCCTTAAATATACACAAAAGGAGAGCGGAGATATCCTGAAAACAATGTTTTCGATCATGCATCATATGCAACGGTTCGAAGAAAAACAAAATTAACATGTTCCATCGTAAATAATGACTAAGCCAATGTCCTACTTTCAGTAGCTATAAATAAGATTGTCGTATTTTTAAATTTGCGATGTTTTTGTTGCATTACATTGAACTGCACGGATAGTATAGTGAGCAAGCTGTCGACTCGCTGCTTCCGATGCTCTGAGTGCTGTGGGTTTCAATCCTACGCGGAATAATAATTTGTGTGAACCACAAATAATATGTAGTTCGTAACCTTAATTTTTTTCAAAGATTTGTTTTGCACAAACAGGTTCTCTTGTTAACCCATTCAGCTAAGCTAGAATGCTTGTGTTAGAAGTGGGTTCATGTCTGTAGTGCAATGGATGGGATTCGAACCTCGATTCGACCTCTCGATTGCAAGTTCAATGCCTTATCTACTGCTACTGCCGCTTCGCAATTGTACCTTGACAAAATCATAATGCGAGATCGGGATCGTATTAGCATTTAAATTGTGCCGTTGTGTTGTACTTTCATTATTATTGCGTGTGCGCGAACTAGACAAAGCTACCTATTCACCCTGTAACGAACTGTCTCGTTCACTTCTATGCAATAAAAATGTTTTATAAGATGGTCCAATCATCCTCTTTCCCCCTTCCCGCTCCTTCTCCTTCGCACTCCCTTTCCTAAAGGGTTGGCAACGCGCAAGTGATGCCTCTGGTGATGCAGGCGTCTATAGGCTACGGTGACCACTTACCATGAGGTGGGCCGTATGCCTGTTTGCCAGTATAGTTGTATAAAAAAAAACTAAAACCAATTTTATATGGTGATATGGCCCTACACTTTTGAAATAACGCAGATAATTGTGCCTGTATCACTTCATTACACCGATATATATCCAAAGGAGGAAAGAATAGGCAGTGGTTTATTACAAAACTATATAATATTATATGTACCTACTATAAAGCAGGCTGTATTAGGTTCCAACGTAAAAAGAAAGAACCTCCGTGTAAAACTCACTTTAGCCACCTAATATCTTGGTTCTAAGACGACTCGATGGCGTAGTGGTTAGTGTAACCGACTGCCACGCCTGAGGTCGTGGGTTCGATTCCCGCACAAGTCAAACATTTGTGTGCATGAACATGGATGTTTGTCTTGGTCTGGGTGTTTCTATGTATAATATGTATATATTTACAAAAAAAAGGTATATATGTATGTTTATACATTGTCTAGTACCCATAGTACAAGCTCTGCTTAGTTTGGGCTAGATGGTGTTGTGTGTATGTGATAGAATATTATATTATATTATTATATTATATTATAAGTTCATTCAATGCTCTAAGTGTATCATATACTATGAAGGGTGCTTGAAGTTTACACGTATATATAATAGATAATTATAGACTTTGCCCACGGCTTCACTTGCGTAAACGTAGGTTAGATTTGCGGCGGCGCGGCCCGCACTGAATTCAAACATAATATGGCGCTGTATGAGTACGTTTACAGAGAAGCGATTTTACGCGCGTTGTTTGAAATGGAGTGTTTTTTGCGGCGTTTCGCGTTTCGCGTCGCACGCGGCGTTTATCGCAGCGGCGTACACAGCGACGCACGCGGCGGCAATTCTCGATGAAGCGATGCTCGCGGCGGAACCTTTTGCCAGTGTTATTTGGAAATCGCATAACGCAGACGTAAGTCATTATGGCAGTGAAGTACGATATAATCAACTATTTTTAGAAATAAATTCTATGTTAAAAAGTGAACTATATAATATAATAAATGCGCCGCAGAGATGCCCGCCGCATAAGACGCAGCGATAGCCGCCGCGTGCTTCGCTACACGCTTGGCGACTCGCCGTGGACTCAGCAGCGGGCACCGCCACGCTGCCCGGCGCCCGCCCCACATCTCTATAAACAACATCGTATATTGCCCTATGTTTGTGTTTACGTGTGCGATGATGCGTGCCGCAGTAATAATTAAAAATTCTGTAGTTTTTTTGGAGTTTAATGGTATTCATTTGGACTGTATTAGACACTCATAATCACTATTGAGGTGTTGGTGAAAATCAGCGCTGTATCGCAAGCGGTGCAGCATTATGCTGAGCAACATCTCTTTTTAATAAACACTGCGACGCACATTAAACAGCAAGGGCTCCATGTATAAATTTGTATCCTATATTATATACATATACTATTATTTCATATATTATTATATAATAATATATGAAATAATAGTATAATTTATGTAATTAATTAACGTATTATACACACTAATTTTGTATTATAATAGTTTTGATTGTGTGTTGCAATGCTTCATAATAATAAAATATTTATTTCTTTCTTTCTTTCTTCTATTCGCATTTATGATATTAGCTAGAATAGATACATCTGTCAACGCATGTTACATGTACGTATTACATTGACAAACAGAACTTTAAACCTAACATGTAATCGCAACACAGTGGAAAATACAAAAGTTCTTAATAGACATATTATTATTAATGTATACCCGTTATCACTGGTTCCACGGAACACATTTTGATCTATAAACGTGATTCTAGATCCGCGTTTTAATTATTTATTCATTATTCTAGCATGATTTGTGTAAGTAGGCAATATTTAACAAACACATACAAGTGCATTTTGTTGTTATAGGGTTGTCAAACAGCTTAGTATTACTCGGATACTGGGTACAAACCAAGAGGGTGAAACCGCGGGCACATCTAGTAATAATAATATCAGCCGTTAATTAAACTGTCCCACTGCTGGACACGGGCCTCTTCTCAGTGTTAGGGTTAGGTTAGGTTATAGTCTACCACGCTGGCCCAATGCGGGTTGGCAGATTCACATATTATCTTCGAGAACATTATGGAGAACTGTCAGACGTGTAGGTTTCCTCACGATGTTTTCTCGTTAAAGCGAGCGATAATTAACTATTTAATACGCACATAATTTCGAAAAGTCAGAAAAGCGTGCCTTCAAGCTCAAGACATCTGTGTAGTAGTCCAATGGTCTACCACTAGGCTGTCGCTGCAAAAACTATAGTAACATTTAGCCAGCACATTGCCGATTCGAATAAGAGATGAGAGAATAAGCAATCAAGTTTACTACAGATGACGATAATGACGATGATCGATCTGACCGTTTTCGGCCATGGCGACTGCTTCGACTCCTAGTCGCCTTGACGACGCTGATGCGCCCAAAGATGACTAATATATCTGATTTTTGCGGCAAAGCCTCTGGAACAGTATGAGCACGACAGCATGCCGTGCATGATACATAATTATAATTTATGGCAACGGATGTACGGGCCTTTAATTCGTCGCCTTTACTTCAGATATTATATAAATGACGCATTCCTAGCTTCAAGTTTAGGTCCACCGTAAACATCGTCAACAAATCTTATAATGTTAGATATGTGGTATCATTCAATCTTCCATGGTGAACACGTGTGCTTACGAAGTAGTGACTCTATTTTTTGAAACCACAAAAGTGGTGAAGTGTTATAAAATCTGTCTGGATGGCGTTCACCGTAGCCCACAGAACAGATAATATATTGTGTTCTTACTGCATAAGATGCTTACAATGCAAGTAGTGTTGGTAATATTTCTTATTATCTTTAATAAATGTACAGTTTTAAAAGCATCATGCTGAGAGTAATGAGGTTGTGTCATAATCTGACCATTCTCAGGCCCATATTCTTTTGGACCACATTGTTTTTGAGGGAATATCTTTTATTTTGAATGAATAACTTTCTTGTTTTCTCGGTTTTTCTTTCTTGGAACACAATAACAAGTAAACAAAAAAATTAGTACAAGCTCTGCTTAGTTTGGGCTAGATGGTGTTGTGTGTATGTGGTAGAATATTATATTATTATTATTATATTATTATAAATATTATGGATCTGGCGTCGTAACTTACCTATTACCGTAAATCTAAATAAAGATAAAAAGTTAAATAATTGATAAATCCTTAAGGGATAGTGTCGAAGAGTAATGCGAGATATTATATAATATTAAAAGTTAACAAAATAATGCTTAGAAATAGTTTCTATTTTGAAAATCAAATTAGCGTTACAATGTCATTTACAAAAATTGGCATCCCTAGCTGTCAATATTGTCATTACAATAGATAATAAATACTACCTACGTGGTACGTCCCTCGCGTGATGTCAAACAATCACGTGAACATCATATGTTGAACGCTGAACGTTATTTTCAAAGTTCATGAGTTCCGTATCACATATCGATGTTCGTTATCTTATGGACTACGACTTTCGCATGATCAATACTTGATTTCATTCTAAGTATTGCATGCGTTTGTATCCTGTTATTCCTATGAAGTAACCTGGTTGATATACGTGGCCGCTTCTAAATAATTGTTCACGACGCAGGAATCGAACCTTGATATGCGCGATAGGTTCGGTACTTTATTATGAGCGGAAAAGCAAACTAAGATAGAAGGCACTAATTCATTTATTTATAAATATAGACAATAATATACAAGCGTTGCTGTGAGTAAGCGAAAGCAAATACAAAATGTGTATTACATATACGAGACACGGTATTTATAGGTAAAAATTATTAATAATAATTATGGTTCATGCTTGACACTTTTGCTAATGAGTTTGACGCCCACAATATGGTCGCCGACCGTAATACAATAGAATATCGGGCGGACATCTTGCTGCGCCCGCGCCGCCGGGCCGGCTCAGGAAAGCAGTAGCCATGTTGAAAGGGGTGGCGTCTACAGTCGGATCACAACATCACGCCATATGATGTAGGATGGCGTGATTTCTTAGTTGGGCCTCAGTTTATAAAAGCGGAAGCGGTTACGGTAGCAGATATTGCTCGCTACACCTATACGTTCATAGTAGAGTTTGCAAGACAGTATTTGTACAGGTGAATGTTATCAACTAGCACGCATTATTTATTGTGTTACCATTACAAAGACATTTACCCTGTCCTTTTTTAGGGTTCCGTACCTCAAAAAAAAACGGAACCCTTATAGGATCACTTTGTTGTCCGTCCGTCTGTCTGTCTGTCTGACAAGACCATTTATCTCGGGAACGCGTGGAGCTATCGAGTTGAAATTAAAACGATATACTCAGGTCTACAGTCTCTTAGAGCTGTAAAAAAATCAAACTTTTAAGTTAACGTAAAAAAAAGATACGGCCGTTTATGCCACAAAAAACGTAAATTTCGATACTCTCAAGGCAATCAAAATTTATAGGGTATTTTCCGTTGACCTAGAACTATGAAATTTGGCAAGTAATACCGTCTTATATTACAAATATAGGAAAAACTGAAAACTATACATGTGTAATTAAATAATAAAAAAACAGGGTCTTTATGCAAGGACAATATTTTTTAATAATATATATGTACCTACAAATTTGTACTGAATCCTCGGTGGGCGAGTCCGACTCGCACTTGTTGGGATTTTTTTCTGTTTTGAACAATAGAGAATGGGTCCTAATTGTTAAACTATAAGTACTTTATTTTTCGCAGTCTTAATACTTATGTCTACGCGACTAGGAACAGGTATCAATGTATGTTTTGTACATGTCACTAGGTGCTTAGTGTCAAAGCTCGTAAACAAATTATTTAAGTGATGTGTAACAAATAATTAGGCACAATGATGTGCTAATTCGTAGTAATTCTAATGGGAGCTGTCTATTTCTTTTGTAGCTAATTAATAATTATTGTCATTTATAACCCATAATTTTTTTTATACTAAGAATATAATAATTATAATATCAGCTCTGTATTAAATTATCCCACTGCTAGGCACGGGCCTCTTCTCAGTGTGAGAAGGATTCATATATGTTCGAGAACATAATAGAGAACTCTCAGATATGCAGGTTTCCTCACGACATTTTCCTTTACCGTTAAAGCGAGCGATAATTAAATATTTAATACGCACATGAGTTCGAAAAGTCAGAGATTCGGCTGAGCATTGTGCCCGCACCTTGGGGATCGAACTCGAGAACTCTGCGTGGCAGTCCAACGCTATCGCTGCTTGTTTTGCTAAGAATCTATATGTATAGCTATAAATATTTCGATTATTCCCTAAACTAGTTATTGTTATTTAATCTCCATAATGCAGTAAGTATCTACTAATATTTACGCTTTATTGATATGCTTAAATATTATAGGATTTTACAAACACGGAGATTTAAACAAAAAATGAGCTGTAAAACAAAACTGTAAAGTTAAATTAAAGTAATAGCTATGTGCTTATTCAATAAAACGATAGATAAAAACAATAAGTCCGCTTTACTGTAAGTAGTTGAAGGGTGTAATTTCAAAACCACCTAAAATAATTTCGTATAGGTACATTTTCACATTTTTGCACAAAAAGAAAGTTTATAAAATTTTCTTTACAGTTTATCATGTGTTTAACTTTCATAACCTCGTAGAATACACAATAAATTCAGCTTAAAAAGTAATGTTAGTTGCAAATGCCGCAAAAATATGAAATGCTGCAATCAAAATCCCCCAAAATGTAATTGATCACTGACAGCGTAACACTGAAAGCACGTGCGGCGAATGTCAGTGGCGATATCTACCGACCAATATTATGCTAATTGCAAAACTTGCAATAGGATGACAGATAATTTTCAAAATTCATTAAAATTACAGGTTTGGATGCAAATAATTGTACCAACGATAGATGACAATTCTCGTAAATATTAAAAGCTTATCACATTTTTTTGGACTACGATGAGGCAACAAACGTATTATTGTCAAATGTTACCTTTGGCATTCAATTAACCATAACACATTCAATAATATCGCTTTGTGTAAAACTTCCTTGGAATCGTTTAGTTTTGAAATTACACCCCTGAGAACATAATATTATATTAATATCCGCATGACCTAAATATAAATTATGCTTGGAATGAACAAGCACCTAAATGTACCTCAATACTTATTAATTTCCATTTAATTATGTAATTATAAATGAGTTAGTAGCATAAACAAATAAATACTTAATGTAGGTCCGTAATCATTAATAATTAATTCCAAAGCAAGCAGTCAATTTAGAGATGTCACTTTAAATCGCGTGTCTAAGCTAGACATTGAAATAGCAAGTCAACAAAGCTAGGTAGGTATATTTCTATCTCATTAACTAAAGCCTCAGGACTACCCAAGACTGAAGCACATATAGTTTGTCCCCTCGATGGCGTAGTGGTTGGTGTAACCGACTGCAACGCCTGAGGTCGAGGGTTCGATTCCCGCACAAGTCAAACATTAGTGTGCATGAACTTGGATGTTTGTCTTGGTCTGGGTGTTTCTATGTATAATATGTATGTATTTACAAAAAAAAGTATATATGTATGTTTATCCATTGTCTAGTACCCATAGTACAAGCTCTGCTTAGTTTGGACTAGATGGTGTTGTGTGTATGTGGTAGAATGTTATTATTATTATTATTATAGTATAATTTGCTTCTGTCGTTCAAATGTTTGTGTAGACCTCCGCAATACAGAAATTAAGAGCGGGCGACGTGTTGACAAAAAAGTAATATTCGCTATGTCTATGGTATCACAGTTGATAAAATGAGCGCAATGAGACAAATATATTCGAATATGACAAAAGTAATTAGACATAGATTAGTAAATAACGTCTTTAATCATAACATTACATTTTACCCACGACTTTATCCACCTTTAACTGGCGTGTACTTGGGAATTTGATAGTTTACTCAGTCGTTTGTGTGTTCTATGGCTATCTTAGCTCTGTTTGTTTTCCTATCTCGTATACTTTGTACCGCTCGGGCGCACGATGAAGGTATAATAATATGTATAGTGAAAAGCAGTGGTAGAAACTCGTATTACTTTTAATAAATGCGCTCTTTCTTCATATAAACTTTAATGTTACGAAATGTCACACTTCTCCAATCTCCATGCGCGCAAAATGCTTAAAAAGAGTTCACAGTCTTCTCTTCACGTATGAACGTACCATAGGTGTTGTTAAGATGTGGTGGCTATGACTAACAAGAGCTTTTAAGATGGAGACTAACGTTAATTACTGCATACATTGCCTCGGAAAGCATGTAAATCCGTTGGTCCTGCGCCTGATCTCTCTCCGGTCGTGTCGGATTACCATCCCATCGGATCACGAGAGTTAGTGAACAGAGAGTGCACTTGTGTTTGCGCACACACTTGTGCGCTATAATATCTCCTGCGCAGATGGCCAGTACCCGTTAAGACTGGCCGCCCGCGCCGTGACCGAAATTCGATCGGGCGGACATTAATTACATTGCATTGTAAGGGTTGGGTGTGAGTGTACCGCATATATTAGGTACCTACGCTTTCCCCCCTACACCCAGAATAAAAGGAATTTCAAACTAAATCATAGAAAACAGTAATAATAAAACATATATAAACATATTTTATAATTGCATCTAGTGGCAGACAAGCGTAGTTACGTTTACTCATAGGATTGAGTAGGTAATCATAGGATGCAGCTATGTCAGTCAATTTCAAATCTTTATTTATTTATTTGTGTAGGTCCGACAGCTTATCTTAGTTTGACAATATATATCTTTGATGTTAAATACCCGATCTACATTATTTAATGAGAGATACTGCTCGGACACTGTAGCCGATATAAATATATGTTTTTTTTTTACACCGTTGGGACCACCCAAGGTTGCCGTACGTTCCTGTGGTCACGTAAGCAGTTATCACACACAGACCATCAGGCGACAACGTGTTCAGTACAAAGTTTACAACGAACGTATAACGGTTCCACTAATTATGTTTATGTATATTTATTTATTTTTCTGTCTAGACGCTGATAACGTGAGTGATGTTTCTCAATCGTTTGTTGGTGGAAATATTATGGGTTTATTTACCAGGTAAATGAGTAATGTTTTTGTAAACTGTTTAGCTTTACGAACATTCAAACAGCTTACACAAAGAAAACCCAGACTCGGAATATAAGAGAGTCAGTGCCTTTGGGTTGGTCTGTTCGTGTAGTGGCCTGCCGTTTCATACGGCGGGCCGATACCTCGGCGGGGTCACGACCGCATGTGCAAGTGATTCGCGCGGCCCCGTCGATAATGGTTTTGTCGAGGAACACCGTGGTAGGTTTAGTCGGTATTCCGGGAGGTACATTATTCTTATTCCATCTTTCTTTTACCCCGGCGAGTCCAACATAACCCCTCCACTCACCCCCGCGGAGGGGTATGCGTCATGCATACCCCCAAGTAAAAAAAAAAAAGATTCGCCATATGGGTCATTGAAATTTTTGTCCCGTATTGGTTTGAACTCACAGTACTTGGCGCAAAGGCAAGGAGACAACTTAAGCCACTAGGCCATCCGGAAACCGAATATTGGTACAGATATCTAATTTAAAATCCTAGTATATACATTACTTAAATTTAAATATAGACTTACTTGTTCTTGTTTGTCTTTTTTAGTAAACAAGTATAGAACAATGCCAGAGACAATACCCATAGAGATCTATTTTTATGTATTGCCGTTTTTTTATCATCTCTTAATATTACAAAACAAATATAGCCTGAATGCAGAAACTGAATGATTTTTATGACAAGTTTGTTGTTTAATAAATTAGAAAAATTATTACATAAGATTAAACTTATATATATATATATATATAAGTATAATATAAACCTGAAACACTTCTGCTTTGCATTTCAGGGTGTTAGCGCGTGATACATATCAGGTGTGTTAAAATTCACTAATCGCAAATGATTAAAATGTGCTACTTCGATAATAAATGTCTGTACGATGTTATTAAAAGCATTATTATGTTATTGGCAGCATGTCTATCAAGATATTACCCAGTCATTATTTCTTTGAAATAGATTACACAGTATAACAGAAACATGTAGTCATATTGCAAATGTATCATCATCTCAGCCGAAAGACGTCCATTGCTGGACACAGGCCTCCCTCAAGTTTTCCACACAGTCCGGTCTTGGGCCACCTACATCTCACCGTGCCTATATACATATGTGTATGTTTAAGTAAGTCTAATTGAAAACTTAAGTCTAATAATATCATTAATAATATCTTATCTTATCTTATGTGGGAGCCAGTCAGTGCAGACCGGCGACACTTCGACCCAGTGGGATCTTTTGTGTCGCCACTCTTCCAATAACGACTATCATAGATGTTCATGGCAGCCGGGAACGACGGCTTAACGTGCTCTCCGAGGCACGGAGCAGGCGATAATTGTCAATCAATACGCACATAATTTCGAAAAGTCATATAACTTCCGAAAGTCAGAGGTGCGCGACGTGGGTTCGAACCTGAGACCCTCTGCATTGCAGTCTGTTGGTCTCCCCACTGAGCTAGCTGCTCATTAATATTAACATTACATAATACTAATCTAGATGTAACATTAGTAGCTTCAAGAAGCTTACTAACCACAAAACTTACATGTATATAAGTGTTTCCTTTTTTTGACCGAACTGAATGAAAGATTTTTGTATTTGACATTTAAACGACTAATAAACTGCCTGCAATTCAGTGAAAATGAACAAATACCTTTCTAGTCTTAACTAAGTTTCTAATTGAATCTAACTTATTTGCGTTTCAACAATCGACCTATTCTGCTGGTGCCTTTTGCATTTTGTCCTACTCTGACATTCTTTCGAGGTCGTATATCAGCCAGGCCGAGGACAATTCTATCAATACACAGCTGAGAAACTCCTTAAAAATGTGGAACTATTTTAAGAAAGTTTGAGAACCATTTGACATAAACGACGGAGTTCCCTCCCGATTCAGTTACGTCCGGTATTTGTATATGTCCTCAATGTATTCGCCTGGAAATGTTGAATTGTTTACATCAAATATTCCACGTAATTTAGACATGTATCGACGAGGAAATATCCGTGTGACATTATTGGTATTTGATTACTCACAGATTAATTATACACTAATTAAATTGTTCATTCGAATATTTTGGAAACAGTTCTCGAGTTTCAAGGAAAACTGGATACGTTTATCAGTTGTAATCGTTTAGTGCTAAGCGTTAATAAATGCATCATAGAGTATATTCATATAAGTTTTTGGAAGATCCTTAACTTTATAAGCATGATAATATCACGTGACTCGATAAAAGCAGTGTAATAATAATAATAATAATAATAATAATTTGATTGAAAATCTTGTTACATTTTCACAATAATTATACGATAATGACTACAGTAGTATAAACTGTGTCGTAGCCATTTACGCCCACATCCGAATATATTTTTAAATAACTAATAATAATATAATAATATTCTATAATAATATATTGTTTGTCGGTGAGTGTATGTGAAGTGTCTACGTGTGTATTGTGTATATGCAGATATGTGTGTATCGGTATGTGTAAGTGTGTGTATATGTGTATGAGCAGATCTCTTCACTAAAACTGTAATAAAATTTATGGTTTAAGATATTTATTTCTCAAAGGAATTTAATAAAATTTCCACTTAATATGGTGACATATTTATGAGAAGAAATTCCTAATGTAATATGATGAATGATGAGTAAAGCTACGGTTAGAGACCGAAAGCAGGTCGCTTTACATTACTGAAATACAGGAAAGTTATATTATACGCTAAGACATGGTCTGGCATAGAATAATTTGTAGATTCACCCAATAAACCAAAAAAACCCAATAAACCAAACCAAAACAAACCAAACAATACATACGAGACGGACCAAATAAGATATCTATTTGGAGCATTATTCGCTCACGCAATGATAACGAACGTGTTTTATCATTATTGTAACATTGCAACTGCAATCACCTGCTAAAGGTATTTACAAAAAAAAGTATGTATGTATGTTTATCCATTGTCTAGTAGCCATAGTACAAGCTCTGCTTAGTTTGGGCTAGATGGTGTTGTGTGTATGTGATAGAATATTATAAAAAAAGAAAAAAAAAGTTATATCTTCGACTTAGTGTGTAGAATAAAGATTTTATTTTTCAGCCAGACGTTTGAAGTTTGAATTCTTTGTTTTATCTTCTCGGAAACATTAATATTAATTATCCTTTTTATTTAAAAGGATGTACTTTCAGGGCGAGTTTTTATTTTTGGTCTTGTTTCTAGTTTTTAAGAGTTAGATGGAGGTATATTAAAGCAATTAAAAAAAATTGCCAGCTATGTTTGGGTCAATGGGTTACCCTATACATCCTTATATACCATATATAGAAAACATTTATTAGACTTTATACACTCTATGCGACTCTATGCTACACTCTATCAACTTTGTGGCACAAATACCAAAAAAGATCTCTGACCTGGGCGTACTACCCGAACACGAGTTCATTACTTGACTTAGCGTAGGTACGAGCCATTACTAATGCAGTACTATTTTAGTATATACATACGTTTAAATATCATAAATTATCTTCATTTAAAAATTTTCCACCAGGGTCGTTGCCAATTTATCAGCTCCACCGTAGACCTTCAACGTTCGTTCCACTCTACAGTTATTGTGCAAAATTGGTTTGCATAGATAAAAAAAATATTTTCCATGAATCTTATAGAGCGACAGACTAATAAAGTATTTGATATTTAAATATTAATCGCATTACAACAGTACAAATAAGACTAAAGAGGTCGTGCAATCGATATTGACATATACAATTATTGTTTTGTCAACTATTTTTCTATAACAGTGGCTGCACATTGGAACAAGGTGAGGTAAGGTTGAATTGCATACGACGACCAAGTGCTCAGGAAATAGTAATGTTAAGTCCTTGTCCACCATAAAGGAACCTGATCTAAGCTTTATTATACATATATAAGTGTTAGGTGTCCAATAAACACACTGTCTACGTTGTAGATGGAGTAGTTATTACTCTGTCTACGGTCCACCTGATGGTAAGCAGTTAACATAGCTATAGAGGTTTGTGACACCTAAAATATCAAACACGCTAACTTTCAAATATAAAGAGTCGTTGTTTTATTAGTGAAAGGGACAAACATATTATTGGTCTATACTGACACTGATCATCAGGCGGTCCACATGCATTTTTACTATTGAAATATAAGTAATAAACATCGGTCCAGCACAAGTTGAAGTCCCTCACCGAGGGTTATGTATCTTAGAAGAAAATATATAGACATACATACATAGTATCGCGCCTATATCCACAAAAGGGTGGGCAGAGGTGTAGTAAACCTTATTTAATTAGCTATGGTTTTAAGTACCATGTCTACTAGAACTTAGGCGAATAAAGCGAGCTTATTCCTGTCTACCGGGCATAGTACTAGACTCTGCGCTGCTAATGAATAACAAATTTTGTCCGAGCAAGATATCGAACCCGAGACAGTAGTATTTAACAAGCGTTTCAAAGAAAAATGAGACAGTTTAAAAACATTCATTAAGAATGAAATTTTCCTGCTTTCACAAAACGGTTAGTACATAAGACAAACAGAGATAAAAAATAAAAAGGCGTAGTGTCCAGTGTCCAAGGCTGCAACGCACATTGCGCAGACGCATGGCAGACACCGATTAGACGTTATCAATTCTTGTAAGTGTGTTATATTGTTATCTTTACTATGTAATTGTTGGAGGAAGTTTACGAGTAATACTGGTCACCGAATGCTACTGAAACATACAATTTCAACGTTGTTAGACTTTTACCACACAGTGTTCGAGAGAGACAACTGTAATTCTATCTAAGATCTAATTGCATTGGTAAGTTTAAAAGTATAACGTAACGTCGCCGTCGAGAAACAAAAGGAATTTATTTATTTAAATACTTACTAAGGCGATTAAGACCTCTTGTCTATAAACATCTAATTCAATTTCTCATTAACATACATGCAGATTCGATGGCATAGAGGTAGTGAAACGATAGTTAAGCATAAGGTTTTGTGCCTGGATCCAAGGATAAGTGTTAATGATTTCTTTCAAATTTTCGCGATTATCAGACAGACTTTTCTAAAGGAAAATCTTAAAAATGCTGCCCATTGGGTTTTGAGACGAAGAGTAAAAGATGGCCGCGAAAATAAGCAACAACTGACATTATAGCTTTATCTTACAAAGCCACAGAGAAAATTACGTGCTAGAATGCAACGTGAGCTATAAATAAACAAACAAAGTCACGCCCTCTATTGTGTTTTCTCATATATGTTCACTTATTTAAGGATCTGGGGCCTTATCACCATTACTTAACTCGTTCAGAGCCCAGAAATAGCCCTTGAGTCGGACAAAAAATCGTTTGTGTGGCCAGAACACGCATCCGAGTCGAGTGATGAGTGATTTTACACGGGTATTGGGTATGGCGACGAATCAACAAGAGCTACGTATGAAAGGTGTTACACGATTCGGATGCGAGCTCTGGGCACACGAACGTTTTTTATTCTCATTAGTTGGGCAGTGACAGCGATATCCTATTAGGAGATCATTGGACTGCCACGCAGAGGTTTCGAGTTCAATCCTAAGGCGCGCAACTCTTGACTTTTCGAAGTTATGTGCGTATTAAATAGTAAATTATAGCACGCTTTAATGGTGAAGGAACAACATCGTGAGAAAATCTGCATGTCCGAGATTTCTTCATAATGTTTTCGAAGATATGGGAAGTCTGCCAGCCCGTACTGGGCCAGCGTGGTGGACTATGACCTAACCTTTATCACACTGAGCCCAGTGTCCAGCAGTGGGACAGTTTAATACAGGGCTGATATTATTATTATAAGTAGGCTGGGTACTGAAAGGGTCATTGCATGCACTAGAATGAGACAAGGCTAATCACTAGTAACGTGTTGCCGATAAGCTGATAAGGATATTGCATCTTAAAAACATGGTGCATCTTTACAGGGAAGGTATACAAATCCGGCAACTGTGATTCACAAATAGCTGTCTCGAATAATCCTGTTCTGTTGAACATCAAAGCTGGATGAATGATTGAGTGATGTCGAGACAGCAATAAATGTTTATGTACACCAGTGCTCGTTCCCTTTGTCTTGAAGAAAGTAAGACAATATTTGTTTATGCGAGTAAATAAACCCATAAAAATACAATAAAACTCGTCTCTCAGATATTATGGAGATAAGTGTCTTTGTATTTCTTTATTTTCTGCTAAAGGGCCTTATTGCTTATTTGTTTATTATTATAACTAGCTATATAGGCATCAATTCTTTTATTCTAAATGCAATGGTACCCTATAACCTTTTCTGTTCCCCTGACACACACATGTCGTGTGCAAAATTTCATGATGATCGGTCGAGTAGTTAAGACTGCGCCGAGAACGTTGAGAGCTCGTGCGGCGCATATTCAAATCGGAGCGCGGCCGACATATTAAAATTGTATGGAGGATTTGAAATGCATTTTTGATAAATATGTATCGTTATTGTCAACCAATAACTTAAAGATTTAGAACAGTCAAATTGTAATATAACTATTTATGTTTCGTTTAAGCTGTAAAATAGGATAGATTTCTACTGTTATATTCTAAAATTCACGTAACACGAGCTTACGTTTTTGCAAATTTACGTAATTTTGCTGGCGAAAATATTAATTATTTTAAGTTTCTTACATGGAGTAATTGTAAACACATTGATTGTTATGGTAAATGTATATTTTATATTTGTATTAAACAAAAAGTGTTGATTTCATTCAATTAACTGTGACCGCCTGTTTTGGCACATTTCGCTCGGCGCAGTCTTAAGGCGCGAAAACATAACAAACAAACAAACTCACATTCGCATTTATAATATTATAGTTAGGATTAGGATTTATTTTAAGATTTTCCCTTATTTGGACTACATACTACTAATATCCTTGTTAAACTTTTCAGTTATGCTAGAATGCTTGCTTAAGATTGGGCTAACAATGGTATTCCAATCGGTTGGGATTCCAAGTTTTTGGTCGCAAGTCGCCTTATAAATTGGGCTTGAGTATTAAGAGGTATTTTACGAGTATGAAATAAATTGTTACGTGGTATAAAATGACTATCACTATAATATGACTCTTCTCAACGACTTATTTTCAGAAAGCGCTACAAACGAAAATGTTTGTGAGCGAATAAAAATGCATGGTAAGACACATTGTCCGTTATAATATTGTCTTCTATTTACGCGAATATTATTCATTGAAATTAAACTGCTATATACGGATTTTATCGCGTTGTTTATTTGACACTTTACTACAAAATTTTGAAAATTGTTTCACTACTACTACTATTAAACTTTACTAATTTTTAAGCTAATTAAATTATTATTAAACTATTTAGATTTAATTTATTTTTACTTTTACACTTTCCCCGACGTTTCGGTTGCTTTTCAGCAGCCATGGTCACGGGGAGACTAAGATGGCAGTTGTCTCAATGTTCCAGTGTAGTTATTTCAAAGTACCCGAACATAATTTAATCATTGGTGTTTCTATTTACGCAGAATGAGCTCAAAGTATCATGAAGTCTAGCTGTGGTTTGCTTCTTCTTGGGTTTGACTATTTTTATTACTGGATCCCAAGCTGGTGGTACATTCCAACCATCTTCTCTATTAAAATTAGGATGTTTTTTGATTTCAATAGCCTCGCGAAGCATCCTTGGTAGGAATCGGTGTTCTTTAGCGAGAATCTGTGGTTTGTCAAATCTCAGGTAGTGGTTGGTCCCCTGTTGCACATGTTCACACACAGCAGACTTCAACGAGCGTTGGTGTTTTACATCAGCTATATGTTCTTTTATGCGGGTGCCTATGTTTCTCTTGGTTTGACCAATGTATGAGAGTCCGCAGTCACAATCTATTTTATAGACCCCTGCATCTTGTAAAGGTAGTTGGCACTTGACGGATGGTAAAAATTGACTTATCTTCGTTGGCGGCTTGAAGTATGTGTTGATTGAAGCTCGCTTCAAGATGTAGCCAATCTTGTCAGTGACACCCCTTACATAAGGCAGTATAGCAGGCTGGCGCTCGACTGTGGCTGGCTTTTCTCGGGATCTGTGACAGCGGCGCGGCTGTTGGAGCTTGTTGTCTTGCAGTACTTGCTTGACATGTTGAAGCTCGGCGTCCAGGTGTTTCTTGTCACAGATCCCATGGGCTCCTGAAACAAAGACATTCCCACGGTAGCTAACTGTTTAGGATGGTGGTGAGATTCACCGTTTAAGTACCTATTTGTATGGGTCTTTTTCCTATATACAGTGTGGCTCAAAGTATGATCAGGATTCCTGATGACAAGTACATCTAAGAAAGCTAATGAATTATTTGCCTCTAATTCCATAGTAAATTGGATGTTATTATTAATGGAATTAAGATGTTCTAGGAATACACTTGCACTATCTGTTGGTAATATTGTAAAAGTATCATCTACAAACCTCTTATAAATCCTGGGTGTGATGGGGGCAGTATGTAAAGCTCGAGCCTCGAAGTCCTCCATATATATGTCAGCAACGACAGGCGATACTGGGGAGCCCATTGCGACACCATCGACTTGTATGTAGAATTTATTGTCCCACAACAGATAGCCAGTTGTTAAGCAATGCTTAAGTAGTTCAGCATATTCCTCAGGCATATTGTACTGTATTAGCTTCCTTTTAGTTATTTCAATACAGTCATGTGCAGGTAAGTATGTAAATAATGACTGTACATCAAAACTAACCATTGTTTCATTGTTAGTGAGACGTAGGTGTTTAATTTCATTCACAAAATGGTATGAATCCTTTACATGTGCTCTCGAGTTGCCTCTGAGTGGTGAGAGTATATTATGTTATGTTGTTGTTGTTATGTTGCAATTTCAGTTTAGCTCGAGATGTTAACCACACTACTAGTAATTTCATCTTATATTCTTTTAAAAGACAACTCCCATTCTAGGCATTATTCCTGTGTCATTTTACATATGTTCAAACAACGGATACAAATAACACCCAGACTCTGAACAATTTGTAGATGACAGAAATTTTTGTCTGTCATTATAATCCTCAACACTTCGGTGACCACTTAAACCAGTACCGTTATCCATATAGTTGTTGTTGTAAAACAAAATGGCTAGAAATCCCATAAGAAACAACCCAAAACTTTTGCCAGCTTATTCTGTAAAGTTAAAAGTTTTCTCAGTCAGATAGCGTCAAATTTCACCGCAGTCATCATTAGGTAAATCATAAATGTGACACAATTTCATTCATGCCATTTATAATGGGCTTATCAGAATTTCTGTGACCAAGTTGTCTATATTTTGGAACTATCTTCAAGAGACCCTTATTAGTTCCGATAGCGTTATAATAATTCTGGTACTGTTATGAAATAGAAACATGTGACTTGTGAACTGTTTGTTTGACATATTATTGATCACTTAATTATTAATTAATAAGTATAATGTAAAGTTTTATTTGGATTGCTAAAGTGCCATAAAGTTTATGTTTGCTGTTGGTCACGAGATCCAAGATTCGTTGCCCAATTCCAAATTTGTAAGTATGCCTGAAATATGATAATAAAATCGCCGTTTAATATTACATATATACACTTATGCCTATTTATTGTTTTATACTTTATCTTTATCTACAAAGTGATAGGAAAGTATAGCACCCGAATTAAGCCCAGTATAGGTCGCACGTAAGGAGGCACGTTTATTGTCGTCTACTGGGCACATGTCTAGACTTTGTCCTGTTATTGACACCTAGCGGAAAACAACTTGCCACTTTGCTAGACTGGGGCATTGAACCTGACACCTCATTATCGACACAAACTTTTGCCACAGGATCAGCAAGGTTTGTGGTATTAAGTAGAGTATTGCTTCATTGTGTGATACTCAAACAACTAACTAAAGCAAACATTAATTCAGTAATCTCAGTAACCATTAATCTTTGGCGTGCGCAAGTATAACTTTGTGTCCTAAAGAATAAATTTATTTAGACTTTGACCCTAAAAGTGATGAGGTTTAAGGGTGTTTCTGTCTTATTCTATACTGAATACAAGTACGTGTATTTACAAAATACAAAGTCGCGTTGAAATCAGAAAACACTAAGTATTTCATTGCATCATTATTTTGATGTGATACAGTCAAGGTAAGCTAGCTAGGTAGTAAAAAATGTGGAGCATTTCTTCATTGCGCAATACGAAATTTAAAAAATAATCGTGTACCTACGAACTAACATAAACGTTAATTCTGACTGAACTTTGGTTTTATAAGTGTTACTTTGTGATCTAAACGAATCAATATTTTTAGATTTTGACTCAATTATTATATTATAACATTGCATCATTGTTTTGATGTGACATAAATACATCTAGCCACAACTTACTGTCGCGACGACTCGATTAGATTATTGGGTATTGAGTATTTGTCGTGTTATAAATTATTTCGTATCTATCGAAGTGTTGGCAAACACTGCATGTTATATGCATACATACGTTATTTACGTATTTTGTATATACGTAAATAATGATTTAAATCATAGATTTAATACTACTACATTTAAATATGGTCCTATTTGTGTCAGAACACACAATACGAACATCATATCACGCTCATTTGTATACTATCATTCTCTATCAGGTAAATTAAATGTGACCCGAGCCTTTATAGTCTGGTAATTTTTTGATGAGGTCTAAATACGGTAATACCTATGATTAAAATCTTTTCGTAGACGTGTTCACGAAGTTAAGTAAAATGTATTTAAAATCAAACTTAAATTACTACTTCTTGAATTTTTTTATTCTGTTAGTAATTGGCTCCATTATCATTATTATTAAGAAACTTTATATTGCGCTGTCATCAATTATTAATTTAAAAATATAATTATATAATACATACATATAAATTTAATTAGAGATGAATTAATTACATCCATTTATTTAATTTAATACATATAATTATGACAATATGACTAAAGAGATGCTTACTTAGAATGATTTGTAAACATGTATTAAATTCAATAAATGGATGTAATTAATTCATCTCTAATTAAATTGTAATTGAATAAATGAATGCACACATATTCGACAGACAAAGCTTAAGTTTAGTTAAAAGGGTTACCACAATTCCAATTTACGCTTCAAGTCGTCGTCATTAGTACCTTGCAACAGCGCCTGGTAGAAAAAAAGCTCGTCACCAAAATAACTATCGAAATGTGAACAACACAGCACTGCCAATCCTTATTAGGGTAAATAAGCAAGATGTAATAAATATATACGAGTATACCTACATTCTAGGAAAAAGAACCTGTCTCGTATATCGTAGGTGTATCGTCGGGTTATCCGACGGCGCGGGCACAGGTCGCCGGCGCGTCGGTAATTTTCCTGCGTACGAGTGCATTGCCACCCAGACGTGCAAAGTTCGGACCGCCCAGACGACGCGACCCACTTGCCTATTACGTAAACATGTAAAATTATAAACAAATTCAAGGATCATTATTTGTGTTGTTCTATTGAGTTCTAAATAAGGCAATTGATGCATTGTGTTGGCAAGACTTACAAAGATGAACCACCAAAATATATTTGATGTGAAACTATCGTACTAATATATATTTGTAAGCATGGTTAGATGTTTGTTTGTCTACTATAGTTGGATGAAATTTAGCACATAGCTAAACTATCTCCTGTATATTTTAAATTCCGGTAACGCATGCAGCGTTGGAGTCATACGGGCAAAAAAGCGCGTGTAAATGCTATGAAGAAAAATGTTAAAGTTTTGGCGATACTTTAAATAACTTTTGCTCTGTGTCTTTGTGTTAGATAGACAAACAGATAGACAAACAAAATATAAGGGGCTATTTGTCAAGTTGCCTTTTAGGATGGTGACCAAAGTAAAAAGCTTTGAGCTATGGGTATTAAAGTGAACGAACAAGAGGATTCAAACAAACCATTTTTATATGCGCTGAATGATTTACTTTATTTGCTTGTCACAAGTTTCACAAAAGCCTTTAACTATTCGAGATAACTATTTAGGTAAGGAGGAATTATTGAATATAATATAATTTTGACATTTCCAGTATGTACAATCATCATGAAATTTTTGTTCCATGCGGCTCTAGAATCTGTAACATTAATCATGTTGACAACTGTTTATTGTTCAAGTTAATTTAAATCATTGTGTTATTGGTGAAGTCAGTGTTTACAGCAGAGTTGTTTATAGGTAGATATTAAAACTATATTAGTCTTCTCTCTTAGCCTTTATTATTCCCAAGCCACTTGGGGTCGGCTTTTCTGGTCTAACCGGATTTGACTGGATATCAGTTTTCACACGGAGCGGCTGCCACCTGACCTCCGCAACCCGAAGGCTAACGATACCCTAAGGCTAGACCAGTGTCAGGATATTAGAGGGTACTGACTTCCCAATAACGACTGCCATAGATGTTCATGGTAGCCGGGACCGACGGCTTAACGTGCTCTGAGGCACGGAGCAGGCGATAATTGTCAATCAATACGCACATAATTTCGAAAAGTCATATAACTTCCGAAAGTCAGACGTGCGCGACGTGGGTTCGAACCCGAGACCCTCTGCATTGCAGTCTGTTGGTCTCCCCCCTGAGCTATCGCTGCTACTAAAACTATATTATTAATACATATAATTTGTTTATTTGTAGGAATACATCTTCGGAATAATTCTAATAGACAATTGTACTATCCCTGAGTAACATAGCATGTTTGAAGTTTTGTGACATAGATGTAGCATCGGCTTGCTTTTTGTTTCTTTTCGTTGTTGTCTATCCTATTATCAGTCAAGTTTAGTATTATTCAAGTATTATTAGCATGTGGCCGTTCTTATGGAACTAAATAATTCACTGAAATTAAACTACTATATACGGATTTAATCGCGTTGTTTATTTGACACTTTATTACATTAATTTTGAAAATTGTTACACTACTAAACTATTAAACTTTACTCATTTTTAAGCTTATTGAATTATTATTAAATCTATTTAGATTTAATTTAATTTTACACTTTCCCCGACGTTTCAGTTGCTTTTCAGCAGCCATGGTCACGGGGAGACTAAGATGGTAGTTGTCTCAATGTTCCAGTGTAGTTATTTCAAAGTACCCGAACATAATTTAATCATTGGTGTTTCTAGTTATTAAATATTATTTACACTTAGCTTAAAAATTAGTAAAGTTCTATAGTAGTAGTAGTGTAACAATTTTCAAAATTATGTAATAAAGTGTTAAATAATCAACGCGATAAAATCCGTATATAGTAGTTTAATTTCAATGAATAATATTCGCGTAAATAGAAGACAACATTATGTAAATAATTCACATTAAAATTTGCTTGCTACTGACATTTTATCATGTCAGTAAAATATACCTCAATGTTCTACTGACAGATAAGTGAACCCGCGGGCGGTAGCCAGTCAGGTGTAAAGAAGGGGTGCTGTTGCAAATTATTTATTAGCTTTTCTATACGTGTAATGTTTGTATTTTGATTGCAATTACACTGTTAACTTCAAGGTTGTTTATTTAACGTAAACACGCTTACAAGTTAAGCTTAGGTAAAAGGATTTCGAATGAAAAATAGTCTAGACTTTGGCTAAGATATTTTTTATCAAATATGAGTGTTTCATTTTTTAAGCAGACAGGAGACTAATAACTTATAGTATATCGAAGTCTAACTAATAGTAATCATCCGGTTTCTGAAAGTCTTATCCACGACGTCTCCAAATAAAACCTCCGTCATTTGATAAGTTTTGCAGTTTTAGCTAATTCATTCACTAATACCAGCAGCTGACATGCATTTGACACTCTGACACTCTTCTCCCTTAGCCTTTATTATTCCCAAGTCACTTGGGGTCGGCTTTTCTAGTCTAACCGGATTTGACTGGATATCAGTTTTACAAGGAGCGGCTGCCACCTGACCTCCGCAACCCGAAGGCTAACGATACCCTAAGGCTAGACCAGTGTCAGGATATTTAGAGGGTACTGACTTTCCCAATAACGACTGCCATAGATGTTCATGGCAGCCGGGACCGACGGCTTAACGTGCTTTCCGAGGCACGGAGCAGGCGATAATTGTCAATCAACTCTGACACTAAATACTCAAAATAATTCCTCTAAAACTTCTATCGTTGGTTCGTGCAATTCTAGCGTACCATGTAATTCTGTAATACAACTTGCGTAGCAGCTACGCCGTAGCCTGCGTAGCTTATCTAAATCTATAGGCTTAGAGATACACGTTTAATAATTACAAATCTTATTCTTCCCTTGTATAGTCATTACCGATAACAAAATTGATGTAAACAAATAGTCTATGTATAGTTTAGGGAAATATATAAACTACAAAGTCTTATACCAAACTGCACGCAGCAGTGGGCATTGGTTTAAAATATTGTCTTATCATTTTTACTGCGTCGAGTGTTGTGAGTTTGATTCTGTTGTTGTTTGTTTCTGCAGGCCAAAATTTGTGTGATCCACAAATATTTATTCTGAGTAGTGTACCTATTCTTTGAATCTGTCGTTTTAATCATTTTTTGTCATAAAGTTCGCCACGACACGTTATTATAATCTTGGGTGACAGAGAAGTCATAAAAATGTCAAAGCTGTGTCGTGTGTTTTAAGGAATCACGTTTAATACCTATCGATATACAGTTTAAACGCAATACTTTAATTGTGATAGCGAATGTTAAAAAGGTCGGCGTTATTCAATTTGTGATTAAGATAATCTCGAACCGGATCTAAATCACGACGACCTTAGTCAATGTCATTTTATTAAATAAAATGTAATTTTATTTAAAAGAAATTAGCATGGTGTATTATGTGTAAGTAATAAAGGAATAACGAGCAGCGATAGTTGAGTGGAGAGATCAACAGACTGCAATGCAGAGGGTTTCGGGTTCGAACCCACGTCGCGCACCTCTGACTTTCGGAAGTTATATGACTTTTCGAAATTATGTGCGTATTGATTGACAATTATCGCCTGCTCCGTGCCTCGGAGAGCACGTTAAGCCGTCGGTCCCGGCTGCCATGAACATCTATGGCAGTCGTTATTGGGAGAATGTCGTCACAAAAGATCCCACTGGGTCGAAGTGTCGCCGGTCTGCACTGACTGGCCCCCACATAAGATAAGATAATAAAGGAATAAATAACTGAAAAGCAATGGAAACTTTAAAAAACACACGAAAATTAAAAAAAAATATGTGTGCCTTCGACTTTCTATAGGACAGATAAAAGTAATAAATACGATATTGTTTTATTTTACTGCTAATATTAATAAAAGCAAATTTTCATATGAGGAAACTTAACTACCAGTGACATGTTGATCTCGAGCTTTTGTTTTTCCTATTAAATTATGGTAGGTCGTATGCGTATCCAAAGAAACCACACGGTACACACACTAAAATCTTTACTGATGTAATACAAACAAAAATAGCAATTAGTTACGGTTATCACAACGAGTTTAACCTTTTTTGTAATTTATTATTTTTAAGAAACTTTTAAGCTCGTGTCCCTATTCTAACTATCCAAATCTTATATTATGAGTATTATCTAGCCATCCAATCTGGTCTTGTTACAAAATTATAACCACGGTATTACTAAAACAGCGGGTACGAGAGATTTGAGCGTCAGTTTCAAAAACTTTCTCAGATTACATTTTTTTGGTGGGACTGGGATCGTAAGACATACATATAATATAATATATACATACATAGTTCACTATATCCTTGAATGGTTAGACAGAGATGTAACACATCCGCACTTCACCAGTCATGTGGTTGTAGGTCTCATATAATACGGAGTGAGGCCTATTTTTGTCGACCATCTTGCGTTGATTATTCATAAAAAGTGTAAAATTGTGTGTTTAAAATCCTCAATAACAGATTGACTTTTTGACGATAAATCCCATAAGCAGTTACCCGTCCCTAGACCGTTGAATCTGAGACCTAACGCACAACAATCGTACTGTCTATCGCTGAGCCACCGAAGCAGTGGATCATAGGTTCAGGAATTCTGTTTAGACCCAATTTTCATATCCGCGATGAAAACACTGTAGTCGACGATAGAGAAAAGTGAATATAAGGTCGTCATGCTAAGTAACATCCTATGACTTCTGTTCCTCAGAATACACGTAAAGCCGTTTGTCCTGTGCCTAACCTGTCTCCAATGGTAATACCATTTTGACCACCACCAATTGCTATCAGATCACAGAAGTTAGGGAATCAAGAGTGTCTTGTGTTTGCGCACATACTTGTACACTATAATATCTTCAGCGCAGATGGCCAGTTTCCGTTAAGATTAGCCGCCGTTCGAAATTCGGCCACCGTGATAGAAATCTTATCTTGAGGAACTTAAGGTGCAGGCCGTTATAAGTATAACATAAGCGCAGCATTTATTTTACAAAAACGGGCTATAAGAACGATGTTACGATTAGAACAAACCGAGTCATGTAAAACCCACTTTTTGAAACTGGGAATCTTAACGGCACCCAGTCTCTATATTTTAGTGTTATTGGGGAATTTTATCAAACACCTTCATAGTTTTGAAACAGAAACACAGAGAGAAAATAGATTAATAACTCGCAGAAAAGACCTTCCTACAATAATACAACCTAAACTAAATATAGTTCATCATAGCACTCGTTATCAAGCTGTATTGCTGTTCAACAAATTACCAATAGAACTAAAAGTTATACAAAATTCAATTCTATTTAAAAATAAATTAAAAACATATTTACTAAAAAAATGCTATTATAGTACAGATAAATTTTAAAATGATAAAGAACATATGTTGTAGTAATATCTATTTTATTTAAATTTATTTTTTATCTTTTCAAATAGTAATTATAAGGATATAATATTGATATTTTTTTTTACATTTTCCTGACTGGTTTTTATATTATATTATTTTATTTTTTGACATGAAATGAATGGGATTGTTTTTTTAAAATTATTTTTTAATTATTGACCTTATTATATTATATTCAATTGTATTTAACTTTGTCATAATATTAATTTGCTTGTTTTGGTTTTATTTTACTAAATGCGAAATTATTTTCAACACAAATGTAATTTGTTCTGAAATAAATGACTTATGACTTATGACTTATGCTGTTTTACGACATTTCCATGTATTTTGTACGAAGTGAAAAAGGGATAGGAAATTGGATGCGCCAGGTCCACGCCATACGCCATTTTAGTGTATCTTGCGCCTAATGTCTACATGCCTACCGCTACAATTTTGTACGCGTGGTGATATAATTAGATAACTAAACTATAGAAATAGGTAAGTAACGCTAATTAACACAAACTCTGGCATTACGCAATAAATAACCTACTAATTATTGCGGACAAGTTCAGGAGTCAATCAGTATTGAATTATGATAACGAGTGGCCGATTCTTTGCATCCGGGATGCTTAATAGTGGACAGTGGTGGACTTTGATCTGTCTGATGCCAGATCATGGACTGTTTACTTGTTTGTTTGTTGATAATTACTGTTTAAGTGGTAGATTGACAATTTAACTTAGACGTCTATAAGTGTTATTTTGTAACCTAAATTAATTTATACTGTCTCATGCTTATATAATAATAATAATATTCTATCACATACACACAACACCATCTAGCCCAAACTAAGCAGAGCTTGTACTATGGGTACTAGACAATGTATAAACATACATATATACTTTTTTTTGTATATACATACATATTATACATAGAAACACCCAGACCAAGACAAACATCCATGTTTATGCACACAAATATTTGACTTGTGCGGGAATAGAACCCACGACTTCAGGCGTGGCAGTCGGTTTCACTGACCAATATGCCATCGAGGCCGACCCGAAGGGATTGTCTATAGTGTATTACATCTAAATTCCATCAGGTATAGTTTTAGGTGCGATGAAATAGGGGTTAAATGTAATGCTATCTATTGGGCACAGTGCCAAATCCGTGTTTTCAGCTTAGAATTTAGTGAAAGAAAAAGCAAAAGGACTTTGCTCGACCTGGTAATTGAACCCGAGACCTTGTACAGCACTCGCGTTCGCTATCGCAGCGCTACCAAGCCAATCAGTTAAAGTCAGTCTGACCTAAATGAATAAATTATTAGATCTGATTTGATTGTTTTGTTTGCTTGCGTTGGTGTGAAAAGAATAATGTCAATTGCTGTGTTCTAGAATAGGTCATACATAGAGGTAGCTGATGCAATAATTTACTATATTAAGTGTTATTTGTGGTCTAAATTAATAACTCATATAAATCTTGTATTTTTAATACCAAGAAGGATAATGCAAGTAACAGTATGGGAGTCTAGAAATGTGCACAGTAGACGGCATCGCGAGATGACCTCCAGCCACCCTGAGGTTTGACCTAGGGGTGGTGGGCAGCGTGGGCCTGATCGCCACCCGATCAGCACCAGGTCCGAGTGGTGGCGTGCGTGTGCCCACGTGCGCCTCTGTGTCGTGTCTCTGTCCCTCCCAGGGGGACGGTGGAGGAAGTATTTTTGTGTAGTGGCCTGCCGTTTTGTTTTTGCTGAAACCACGGCGGAGTCGCGATTGCATGTGAAAGCGATTCGCGCGGCCTCGCCGTCTATGATTATGTCGAGGAACACCGTGGTTGGTTTAGTCGGTATTATCAGGGTATCTTTTCCCTGGTGAGCCCGACATAACTTCTCCGTCGCCCCGCGGAGAGGTATGCGTCAAAGCATTCCATCAAGTAAAAAAAAACGGTAGACGACATAAGGCTCGTCTCCTATTACATAGAATCAAGAAATATAAAGCTGGCAGAACGTGGGCGTAACACACGTATGCTTACCCCACCGGGGATTATATATAGCGTGATTGTATGTTTTATTATAAATCTGTCATGTGGTTCCTATAAATTTGTTACACAGGCAAAGCCGCAAGCAGTATTTACTGTTCGTATAATCAGCATAATATTTATTATCCTGATCTCTGAATATCTGTAAACTCACTTAACGTAATTACAAGTAATTATGTTTGTGCAAGTGAATGGCAATAAATATCTCAAGGATCGATATAAATATCAGCAATATAAGCTCCGTATCTAAGTACCTGCCAATGCGGAAATTCGATTAAGCATCCGTAAATACATCGCGTGTGACGACGCAAGATACTTATCTTTTTATTGCCGATATAATATTCATCAGAACATCTTTACCCCTAGAAACACATTTCGCCAACCGCACAACATGTCCACAATTTATTCGCAGATTCAAAGGTAGCGATACGCAGGTACGGAACCCCAACAGTGATTTGCAATCAATGCCTTGCACACTGACCTACAAACACGAAAATAGACTTTCAATAATAGGGGTAACAATAGCTGTTGTCGATGCCTTACAAACGTGTACCATGATAAACTACACACTACATGAAAACGCAATATTTTTACCCTATCCTTTTCCTAATCTTCTGTTTAGAAAGAGATGCAATTTCGGCAATATGATTACTATAATTATGTAGTAAAGGGTAATAGAGATTAACTGACTTGCAATTTTAACGTGTCGAACTATTAGCAGCAGTACTCTGTAGCCTTTGGTAGAAGAAATACGAATTTCTATACTGTGTTTACAGAAGAAAATATGTATAAATGATTTGGATGTTGTTATAATGAGTGATAAATCAAAATCGCCACATTCGGCCAGATCGCGCACGCCTATCAACGAAGACGCTGTGAGGTGGTGGGAAACTTACGGCAGTAAAGATGAACAAAACGACGTTAAAGAAATACCACTAGAAAATAGTACTGAAAGAACAGTTGAAGAAAAATCAACTAACATTAATACTTTAAAAGTACAAAGAGCATTAACTTCAAAATTGTATGGAAACTTTATTGGTAAAACTATGAAAAATGTTGATGCTAAAGGCAAAGTACTCAAAAAATGGAGGGAAGACCAAGCGAAAGCGAGGTACGAGCATGCCAGGAAAGCTGTTATTAATTCACTGATAGAAAAATTTGGTGTCGCACAACAGTATAGCAATATACCTTTTGTAGTTGATACCGCTAAGGCCGATAATACTGAAGCAATACCAGTGATTATAATAACTGGAGACAATGTCGAAGAAACATCAAATTCGAATGTAAATCGTGACGACGGTGGAAAAGGGGAAATTGATTCTAAACTAAAGTCTAGTAAGGTGGAAGTTAGCGTGGCTAGTGTTGAGGATGTCAGTCACGCGAGGAGGCTTCAGATGGGGCAAGGTGGTGAGCTGGCACAGTGGAGGCTTGCTCCTCGTGGCAGTAGGGCGGCGGGCGCGGAGGGCGGACTACGCGGGCTTACGAGGATCGACATGCCGGTATGTACCTATACTTTCTCAAAACTAATTACTTAGCTCTACTAATTCATTCTTATTATGCCTAGACTGCACTTGTCAGCTGGTACGCTTTAGTATCTCGAAATACCGATCAGACTAACACGTGTTTTCAAGAGATACATATGTAATAAAGATATTTACAATTATTATCTAATCTGTTAACACTTTATATTTATTTTATTAACAGAGCTAAAATAAGCATTTACTATTTTCAAATCATTCAATGAAACGTGTAAGGACATTATCGGCTCGCAATTGAAGGCAGTAACCGTTTACAGAGTTTGTGCGCGATGTAGGGAATATCCGATAGTCATGCCATCACGGACTAATCGGGAACAGGGATCTACCCCGGCTTTTTATAAATATGGATTCCATAGATTTATTGCGATAGGTGTTCAAATAAACGTTTTATAGATTTAAGTAACGTGACTTGGATTTATTTGGAATTTCAATTTCTTTCATATTTCGATGAATAAACACAACTATTTTATTCATCAATCAAATACATATATGAAAGAAAATCTATTTTCTCAAGAATTAACCAACCTTAAATATGTTTAAAATAACTGAACATAGTTTTGTGATTATAATAAGATCTTATGTTTTACCTCATCAATCTTTTGAATCCTGCAAAAATTTTATGTGTGGAAGTTTCTGAAGATGATTGGAGTACCAAACAGCTATACGATGTTTATTAATCAATTACGCGTACACCCATAAACGAATTTGGTTGAAACTTGCCATATAAATAAATCATGTTCTGGATTTAAATATATTATGATATTTTTGTCCCGGTATGTCATCCCGTATAGCTCGTAACCAAAAATGTATACTATCAATATTCAATAAAATCATCATCTTTATTCTACAATGATGAATAATGCTTCTTATAATTTCAAAAGCAATTACACAGTAATTTATGAACAAAACCGACTGTATATATTTGAAACATCCTTACAAATTTAACTCGTTATAAAATAATACTTAACGAACTAACGAAATGAGTTAGTTCTGTTTATCTTTCGTTTCATTAATTCATCAGGGTACATACTTATATTAAATAGCTGTGATCTTAGATATAAAACAATGCCATATTTGGATTATAAACTATAGTCTATAAGTAACAACAAGAATGTTACATACAATACTACTAAAAATGAATACGGCATCGTAGTACGTCGACGTACATCAATCGTAAAACCGTAAGCGTACAAAACTGCTTCAAATGTTGTGGTACGATCGTACATCAATCGTATAATCGAAGACGTGAACCCTTCATGCATAAACTTCATAACACAATCGCTTTATGGTTCATAAGTTACAAGCTATTCAAGTTCTAAATAATATCAGTCCTATTTTCTTCATAGAACTCGCGCCATTTCGCTATGTAGTGGTCGTACTAAAGCTTATAAAAAAGCAACAATCTTCATATTGCTTTAAAATGTTGTATTAGGTATCAAAATAGATCGAAGGCTGCGGCAGGTCCACAGAATTCAAGCTATTTCTATATCAGATTTCATAAAAATCTGTGTAGAAACCGTGAGATTGAATGTAACAGACGCCCTATAGCTATCACATTCTTAATATTAGATAATATGGGAAGCAAATAAAGTATGTGATCTATTTGAATCTATAACAATTTTAAACCCTACAGTCAAAATTATGAAAGTATTTTATAATTTTGACTGCGTATGGTATTGTTGCCTCACCAGTACGCACTATTGAGAGTTTAGAAAGAACAAATAATTGTTTGATACACGTATTTCTTTCCAGTCTAGGTGTCTAGTTCTGTCCGTTGTTTTAATATTTCCTAATCTACTAGTAATATACGTAAAATTATTCTGCAGAAGTTGTATTTTTAAAGACGATTGCATTCGTGATTGCTCCTAAAATTTATGCAAAAAATACCTTACCATGAAAATAAAATGCAATTTAAAAGGACAGTTCAATTTTTATGCTCTTTCAATAATGTATTTTTGTCATGTAGAGTAATTCCACCTTGCAGAAGGTCATAGTTGAATTTTTATTTGTCGTTTATCTGCGGTATATCAGAGGTTTTAAAAAAGAAATCGATATTATAGTTGCCAGCTCTCTTTTTTAAAACTTCTCTCACCTTATGTAGCCCTGTGTTGCGAGAATTTTATTAACAACCTTTAACGTACACAAAGTGCCTCCAGACTCAATAATTTGTAAAGTACACAAATAATTGTCTCGTCTTGGATACGAAGCCACAATACCCAGTGGCAGCAACCACTAGGCGACTGCTTACCCGCTGCCCCATCATTACCGAAGACGAGACCCAAAGCTGTGTGTTCATTGTGACGTCTCCTTTCTGGCTGGTCACTGTTCTTTTGCTGGCAAACATAGGTTATGGGAACTGCATACAAACAGGACCATGCATGCCATCTTTACAGAAATTCTACAGCTTATTTAATTTCAAACATCGAGCAATGATAGAAATATAATTGTTTTTATGTTTTATATTTAGGTTCCATAATCGTTAACCTAAATTGCTTGAAGATTGGTTTGAAGATTCTTTATTGTCAACAACAACAGCTTATAAATTAAATGTGTAATTATGCAATTTATGTGTAGTGAGCATGCATAACTTATATGTATAATTAACAAAGCTTACAAATTACTTAGGTACTAATATTTTTGTTAGTTCATATAGCTAAGCTACGATGCTTTTGTTACGAGTGGGCTCGCGTCCGTCGCTCAATAGGTAGGAATCGGACCCATGATCTCTCAATTGAAAGTCCAATGCCTTATCCATGGAGTTTTCACTTTTTCGACTTATTTATCAAATTATTTCTTGGTACAGTATTCTTAGTTAGTCTTGAATTCAATTGCTAAATAGTTTGCCTGTGCAAAATATTCGTCTGCAGCAGAACATACATAGATAGACGACAATAAGTTCATTCTTTATCAAGGCACTTAAATATAGCTGGTCATTTAGGAGTATAATACATCTCTATTTGACTCTTGATTTACAGACGCAATGTATTTCTGGGACATGCACTATCAACATTGCATGCAAGCCCGGATGCCAAATGTTTATAAAACATACAGTATTATCCGCTGGCCTCAATATCCTATCAGTAATTATCGTCAGTTAGATGATCGTCGTACCTTTATCTAATAATCGTGTTACTCGGAACGTGAGCAGACAATACCAGAGACATATTGAATTGGAAAACCTTGTTGATAATGTTTGTGATAATTTTGATACTCACCTGATTAATGTGTGCTATTTTTGATAATGGGTAATTTTGCAATTAACTGTGTATGTGGTGTATCAGTAGTATCTACGAATACTGCAAATGAGGTATTGGGTTTAGTTTCTGGATCGGGCTGAGTGTTATTAGGAATTATTGACAAGGAATTGTCAGCAGCAGCACGGGGTCTAAAACTGCCCGGTGCGGCAATAGGCTCGCTCACTTTTACGTGGGATTGAAGATCATAGTCTGTAAAACTGCTTACCTCTTTGAGAATCGATGCGGGAGACTACCTATGTAGATATATATTTGATTGATTGTTCTTTTCTTTAGTGTCAATAATACAAGATTGTTTGGACGAAGAAGATCGCAGCGAAACTCTAAGCGTTGTTTCTGCGACAGCATTTTATTGCATAATATGGGTACATTGATTTACGCCGGTTTCCTGGAGGGATAGGCAGGGTTGACGGATTTACACATGTTACTATTTGTTTATACTGCAAGACAATAACACTCTTTATGCACAGTTAAGTTTGAATATACTTAAACCAGTTCCAAAGTATTAGAGTATTTAATCAGATACACAGAAAAACCGGGTTAAGTTGAAAAGAAAAATCGAAGTAACCAATTTCCTTATATAAAAACATAGCAATTATTCCCTCTAGGGATTCGATGGGGCAGGTGGTAGGGCGAAATGGCTTCATATCAACGATTCGCAACGATTTAATGTTCAACAAACACGTAACGACCTGCGAAACGCGCAACTTTTGTATAGCCTTACGTTCTACTACTTACTGTTACTCTACGCACGGGGTTAGTTTCTGTGACTGCTGAATGAAGAGGCGGGTTGGGCAATTATTCAGTTTTAAATAATCAAAAGTTAGGAATGCCAGTTAGGAATGCCAGTTAGGAATGTCAGTTCGTACTGCAGTGATATTTTGTAGTATTACATTATCAAATAAACAAATGTCGGATTTTAAATAAACAAGATCAGGTGTTTTGCACATTGGATTTTGGAATAGTTCACGTGTCGCGGGGAACGTTATAAACATTCAAATAATGGATACAAAGAAGACTCGATACAGCTATTTGTAAATCACACAAATTTTTGTCCCGTGTGGAAATCTAAACCACAACAGTGGACACGGTGGCAGTGGCGAGGCGACCACTTAAACCACTAAGCCGTGCAGTCCAATTGTTTCAAGTAATCGGAATTCCTAAATTCTAAACAATGTTTTTGTAATATTGTTTTACGTTTACGCGTATGGTATAGGTACATTGAGCAGCGATAGGGGAGACCAACAGACTGCAATTCAGAGGGTCTCGGGTTCGAACCCACGTTGCGCACGTCTGACTTTCGGAAGTTATATGACTTTTCGAAATTATGTGCGTATTGATTGACAATTATCGCCTGCTCCGTGCCTCGGAGAGCACGTTAAGCCGTCGGTCCCGGCTGCCATGAACATCTATGGCAGTCGTTATTGGGAGAGTGTCGACACAAAAGATCCCACTGGGTCGAAGTGTCGCCGGTCTGCACTGACTGGCCCCCACATAAGATACATACATACATACATAGGTACATTGAAATTAAACAAGTGAGAATCGGCAATGAATTGCCATAAATCTTAGATTTCGAAAAAATAGTTCAAGTGATATGCAAAGGTCACGTGCCGTGGTCATAGGTCATAGTCATTTCGGGGGTATATCGACTATGCTGAGTTGAATGGCGTTGACCGCGAGTCTCTAGCTCTTACGGTTTTTGAGTTAAAAGTTGTATAACAGACAGACAGACGGACGGACGGACAAAGCTGTTGTATAAGAGATTTTTCGAAATCTAAAACATTACTTTTAACTATTATTATTTTCACTTTATCCGACGATTGTTTTGCTTTTCACTAGTCATGGTCCCAGCGAGACTTATATGATAGTCGTCTCATTCTCATGTAGTGTAGTTATTTCAAAGTATCCGAATATAATTATAGTTTGTGTTCTTATTTACGCGGAATCAGCTTTAAGTAAGTACTATGAAGTCACGATGTTACACTTCTTAGGTATGCGTAAATAAATGAATCACAAGCTAGTGGTGCATTTAAACCATATTCCCTATTGAAACTAGGATGTTCAATTTCTATAGTCTCACGGAACATCATGACAAGAATCGGTATACTTTTGTTAGTATTTATGGTTTATCAAATCTCAAGTAGTGGTTGGTCCTATGTTGTGCGTTTTCACACACAGCAGATTCCATATCAAGCGTTAATGTTTCACATCAGTTTTGTGTTCTTTTATACAGATGCTTAAGCATCTCTTGGTTTGTATGAGATGAATAATGAGAATGATGAATGTTGGATAGTCCACAGTCATAATCTATCTTACAAACCTATAGTATTTTCTCATATATATTCACTTACATTCATGCATTCATGCATGCATGCATGTAAGTGAATATATATTCATGCATGCATGCATTCTTTAAAGCAGTAGTTCCCAAAGTGCTCCAGATGGACCCCTAGGGGTCCACGGGAGACTCGACGGGAGTCTACGTTGGCGTGACAAAAAAATGGGGGTTCATAATTCGTACCACGAAAATTTATTTGCTTTTGATAGTGTAGAACTAAAATGTTGGCTTGACTTCACCTATAAACGTCGATCGACGGATATTTTGAGGAATACAACTCGCTAAAGAACCCGACTATTTAAAAAAAACGGTCAGTCTACCGTGGTAGGTTTAGTAACAAGAATTAAAAAAACAATGTTCAGCCACTAGAGATTTGATCAGTATAAATATGAATGCCAAGGAATATGGTAGAAATGTAGCTGCAGGGGGTCCACCGGAACCTGCTAAATTTTGAAAGTGGTCTATGAGAAAAAAAGTCTGGGTACCTCTACTTTAAAGCATTAAATTAAGGCAAGAACGAGACAAAGCTATACACTTTGTAACGCACTGTATCACTCTCGCTTATATAGTTACAATGCTTTACGACATAGTACTAAGGTAAATAAATAAATAAATAAAATCGTTTATTGGACACAAGAATTACATGCATAGGTCTTAAAGATAAATACAAATCGTTTACAAGATTTTTTAGGATTTGTACTGAAACTGAAAAGGTCCTTAGTATCATAGTATTGCTAATCCTTAGGGACCGACTTACTGTTCCGTCGCTATTGCGTCAGAAGTCCGTCTTATCCGATTCTTGTGACATCATAGTTACAAGTATGTTATTAGTATTAAAGATTCAAATCGCCGAACTATAATATATTATCTAATAGACGCGCGGCCATGAACGTTGACAACGTGATTGTTAAGACGTACTATCTATTGTAAAGTGGGGATACACGTGAATATTTATTTAGATAAAATATTGCTCAAATTATAAATGTCCTCCATACTGGATTTCGGTCATGGCGGCCTGTCGTTACTTGGGATATTACAATGGGCAAGCGTGTGCGCTTACACAAGTGCAATCTTTGTATACTCCATATATTCTCATAGTCGAATGAGACGTCTACCTAATGCGAAAGGAGAGAGATCAGGACCAGCACTTTTACAAGCTTGTCGAAGCACGGGAATGTGCAACACCGCCAACTGCCGATTCCGCGACAAAAGAACCTAAATAAACGGACATCGAAGCCTTCCCGGCCTTCTGCATCATCACCACCGCGCCACCAAGGCAGTAAACATAACAGTATTCAGGGTCACAACTAACTAAGTATTATATAGAAATACTAGTAGTTTTCCCGCGGTTTCATCCCCTTCGGGGTGGAATTTCCAAAAATCCTCTCTTAGTGCTCCCCTACACTCTCCAAGGAATATACATGCCAAATTTCAGCTTCTTACGTTCAGTAGTTTCGGCTGTGCGTTGTCTGTCAGTCACTCAGTAACGGCAGAGTTTTATATATATAAATAAGGTATACGCACAATATCATGCCTATATTTCACCATACATTATTACCATTTTTGCTTTTTCCATTGAAAAAGCGATAATTAACAATGCAATACACATAACCGCCAAATGCGAGCTATGTATCGTAGTCCAATGGAACAGAAAGATAGGTCACGACCATAGACTACGCTCAAGTATTACCTATGCCCAACATAAAAGCAAGTGCAAACATTATGATAACATATAAACATGTTTATGTTTATGTATTATCACAATATTTTTAATGAGTGTATGCTTTGTTGGTTGTCCAGCCATGGCTTATTTATTTATAGCCATGGCTTATAAGCATTAATGAATATAATAAGTTTGCTTACCACGTTAGAATTAGATAAAACATAATTATATAAGACTAGCTGACTCGCGCAACTTTGTCTGCTTCACATAAGAGAATTTTCCCCGTTTTTGCAACATTTTTCATTGCTGCTCCGCTGCTATTGGTTGTAGCGTGGTGTTATATAGCCTATCGCCTTCCTCGATAAATGGGCTATCGAACACTAAAAAGATTTTTCAATTCGGACCAGTAGTTTCTGAGATTAGCGCGTTCAAGCAAACAAACAAACAAACTCTTCAGCTTTAAAATATTAGTATAGATAAGTTCTTGTTTTTTATACATATTTCTAGTTGAGCTTGGTAACAAATTATCAAATCAAACGTTATAATTATGTTACTAAGTCAATCAGTCAAGTATTCGAGAATACGTTTACTAAGCGCACTGTTAAGTAATTATCAAAAGTTGTTTCGTTAACAACATACATAAGCATTTATTATGTAAATATAATGATAAAAATTAATCTTATTATTCCAAGAAAATTAAATAAGTACCATCACGTTTCTAGTGGCATACTTTTACAGATTTTGTGCTTAAAATATAGTTTGCTAGTTCTTTTTATCTATTGTTTTAGCTTTGAAGCGCCTTATGCGATTGACTTTAGTAAGTACAATAATCCTTATGAAACTTCTTCTCTCTTAGCCTTTATTATTCCCAAGTCACTTGGGGTCGGCTTTTCTGGTCTAACCGGATTTGACTGGATATCAGTTTTTACACGGAGCGGCTGCCACCTGACCTCCGCAACCCGAAGGCTAACGATACTCTAAGGCTAGACCAGTGTCAGGATATTAGAGGGTACTGACTTTCCCAATAACGACTGCCATAGATGTTCATGGCAGCCGGTACCAACGGCTTAACGTGCTCTCCGAGGCACGGAGCAGGCGATAATTGTCAATCAATACGCACATAATTTCGAAAAGTCATATAACGTCCGAAAGTCAGAGGTGCGCGACGTGGGTTCGAACCCGAGACCTTCTGCATTGCAGTTTGTTGGTCTCCCCACTGAGCTATCGCTGCTATAATAATCCTTATGAAACTAAAAGAAAGAAAACAAGTTTTTGTGAAGTAGGTAATTTGACAATTTTATAGTAGTATTATGAAATTGTCAAATATAATAACAATATAAAATGTTAGAAAATAGGTACCTGTGATAAGAGAAACATAATAATAATATTCTACCATATACACACAACACCATCTAGCCCAAACTAAGCAGAGCTTGTACTATGGGTACTAGACAATGGATAAACATACATACTTTATTTTTTGGAAATACATACATATTATACGTAGAAACACCCAGACCAAGACAAACATCCATGTTCATGCACACAAATGTTTGACTTGTGCGGGAATCGAACCCGCGACCTCAGACGTGGCAGTCGGTTACACTAACTACTACACCATCGATGCCGACATATATTTATAATACATATATGTATATAACATGTATTGTGTGCGAATAAATAATCTTTTCTTTCTTTCTATGTGAGACTATATCACACGAAGAAATATTTAGAAGTGTATTACTCGGTACACCCATATTTCGCCAACTATAATTTTAGGTCGCGGACGATTGAGGGTGGACTCCGTGCTAAGAGTATCTTGACAGAACTTTAACCGAACTTGAGCCCTCAAGCAGAGCAGTCACAACCACTGTATGCTCGGCATCGCTGTGCCACCAGGGTAGTATTACTAGCAAAACTTCATCACTAACATTATAAACCGTGACCCTTATATCTAACTAGTTCAACCTTCAAAAATTTTCCTCTAATTGTACAATATCCTCTAATAGTAAACTACGCAGACAAAGATAAAATACAAACGTATTACGTAAACTAATAGATGTTGTCATAAACTAGTGCCCTTTACTTCCTTACGACAAATAATAAAAACCATCGCGTACTTGCGATATGCCCGATTAATATTACACGTGCGCTGAAATTTTTAAGTTAAGCACATGAAGATAGCCGAAGAATATTGAAGACGAATGAAGTGGCAACTAACCATTCGTGCCACATTTATGTTCAAGTATCTATAATGAGCAATATGAAATTTTGAAGTTAAACACATGAAGATAGTCGAAGAATAATGAAGACGAATGAAGTGGCAACTAACCATTCGTGCCACATTTATGTTCAAGTGACTATAATGAGCAATATGAAATTTTGAAGTTAAACACATGAAGATAGCCGAAGAATAATAAAGACGAATGAAGTGGCAACTAACCATTCGTGCCACATTTATGTTCAAGTGACTATAATGAGCAATATGAAATTTTTAAGTTAAACACATGAAGATAGCCGAAGAATAATAAAGACGAATGAAGTGGCAACTAACCATTCGTGCCACATTTATGTTCAAGTGACTATAATGAGCAATATGAAATTTTTAAGTTAAACACATGAAGATAGCCGAAGAATATTGAAGACGAATGAAGTGGCAACTAACCATTCGTGCCACATTTGTGTTCAAGTATCTATAATGAGCAATATGAAATTTTGAAGTTAAACACATGAAGATAGTCGAAGAATAATGAAGACGAATGAAGTGGCAACTAACCATTCGTGCCACATTTATGTTCAAGTGTCCATAATGAGCAATTTTAAAGCATTTTTTTTTAATTTATATGTTTCTTGTGTTGCTGGGTTTACAAATATTGAAACAAAGTACACAAAGAGCATACATGCAATGTTTTCAACTATAGACCGTCTCAAAACGTTTGAATGCAATGGCCATTCGAAACATATTTTTTTAGATACGCAAAATATTGTATTCTCTTTTATAATATAGCTTTTATCACTGGTTAATATTTATGCAGCCACATATCTCAGTTAAAGAAATGTAATTTAGAAAGTCTTGAAATTAAATTGGCCCATTTCGGTTGCATAGAGATAGTATGCAGCTAAATTTTAATAGCCGCTTGCGGCATGCTTTAACAGCAAAACTATTAAGTACTCAAAAGGTAATAGTTAAATAATAACAATAATAGAATATGCTAAATAAGTCAATCAATGTTTTTTACATAGGTTTCATTTTGAAATTAAACTACTGTATACAGATTATATCGTAGGTTTTTCAAATTTATGTATTTAAAACGATTTAGATATACCCTTCCTCCGATGTTTCCGTTGCTTTTCAGAAGTCTTGGTAACGCGGAGGCTTAGATGGTACACGTCTTCAGTTCGTCGGTCGGTCGTCTCAAGTTCTTCAAAAGAAAATCATTTGAACATATCTATTCCGTTACATGTATAAAATATACATATACTGTTGGACTATTTGGTTTAAATTTGTGTTAGTAAAGACTTATTAAGATGCCACAGGTCTCTTTTTTAATTCATGAAGATAACTAATGGACTTTGGCCGCCCGTGATGATTTCATGATAATTTGATATCAATTTATACATTGAAATACAGTTAATTTGGTATGTTTATCTATTAAAGATAAATTTGTTCGATAATTAAGTATATCATTAACTTTATACATGTTAATGAGATAGTTAATTATTTGTTTTTATTGCTATACCTAGAAGATAGCAAAAAGTCATAGGCTAAGTACCTGCCGGGCCGCATGGTCTCGTTTCTGAGTTCAGGCAAAGGGTTTTCAGTCAGAATAAGCTCCCTAGCTTATTCTGACTCTTACCTTGACATAGACTCCGTGCTACTCCCTAGTAGCACGGAGTCTATGTCAAGGTAAAGACTGTACTGATTCTCTGCGATGACAATTTAAGGATCTCAAGAAATCTGAGACCCATACATCATTTATATAACATTGTCTTTGTATACGCGAGAATAAGCGCGAGTGTATAACTGTCTCATTCTGCGCATGGAATGACAATATTTTTAAAAGTTGATTGTTCATCTCTGTATAAGCTTATAGGAATGCGATTTTTAGTACCTATGTACCGACTTCAATCTTCTCGCGATCTTTAGTCCCGTTTAAACGCAAATACTGCTTCGCTTTATTTCTCATAACATGCATTGTATTGCATTCTGTAAGAACTCTGGTCCTAACTTTAAACCTGTAAGTCTAAAACCTATATTCACTAAAGAGACTATTGTGCGTACGTTTTCTATATCACATAAATAACGGTTCATTGCACCGGTAAATGGAATATTCTTTAACAACCCAAATGCATCACAAATCTATTTACAAATGTAAAACAAAGAAAATGTTGTTTTAATGTTCATAAAATAAAGTTCATATGTATTGCATTTGGCAGTCTGCTCAAACGCATGCAATGAACTGAATTTCCTTTAAATCCACTATCAGAGGATGCAGCCATTACTATTTTTAGATGACTTTTGTTGTTGCCATAATAGTATATACACACAGTAGGTATAATGTTTCACGAGGGCAGTGTTACCATTTTTTTGTTAGACGGTTTATTAGCTAGCAAAGTGGTTTATTAACTTTCAGACCTGAATTAAAACTGTTATTTATAGATAGACAAATAAAAAAATACGGTTTTATGAATCTTATAGTTCACTTTTACTAATGAAATAAAATAAGCTGCCGCGGTGTTTAAGCGATAGAATATTTTAACTTGTACAAATTAAATAATAATAGCTGGTCGCCTTGATACAACGCAACAAACGCACCTACACACGCATAGGCAACTCGGACTATATTCGACCGAATGCAGACAGACTTCTTTTAAAATAAATCTCACGCGTCTATATACGAGAGCGGCTGTTTTGGCCACAGAACAGAATAAAAGTTATCTGTTCTGAGCTCACATGCGTGGCGCGTCTGTGTCCACGAAGCCTCGAGGGCAGAGCAGGTGCAGCGATAAAGTAAGAAAGCGGCACCAGTCAGCTTGTGACCACGGCTGGTATAACCTGGTCGAAATGTGAAGCAAGCATTAAAAGATAAAAATTATGCATGACCGCGTATTATATAGATATACATGGATATCATGCAACGATGCGAAATGCGAAAATTTAAAAGTTAATTAAGTTAAAAGGTCTTGTAATCAGAGGACCATATTCCGCTGATTACAAGACGAAACAACGCAGAAAAGAAAATTGAAATCTTTGATTCCCAGACGCATTTTTGCGTAACAACGAATAATAAGTATAAAAATAGCGTCGAAGTAAACAAATAAGCGATAAGCGGTAAACATGGTAGGTAAACGGCAGTAATGGCTTAATTAAATGGCTCTAATTAAGTGCACTTCGTCGATCACGAGAGTGCGGCACGCGGATCAGGCGTGCTCGGGCCAAGTTAATGTGACACCTTGCTCGGATAACTTGGATAATAAACGTAGTATTATCGCTTATGTCTCCGATACAAGTCCTCTCTGTTCCTGGTCAACGAGTTCTGTGTTTGATAAATAATGGCAACATCTTAGTTAAATTATAAATGAGAAAACTAGTTACGATGTTTGTTAAACAATCAAGCGTAAACCATTAACTGGATAGACCATATTCTGGATAAACATCTCTATCATCCTTTAGCTATGCATTACCCAGAGATTCAGACGGACGAAGTTGCGGGGAGAAGATATTATTAGGTCACTCGCTGAATTTTAATTAAAATTAACTAGTTATTTTAGTTCAATGAGTTTTTTGGAATTATATTCACTGCTCTGTTATTGCTTGACTCTACAGAGAAATAAAATACAATTATACATACATATATGGAATTGGCTCTACTATATTTTTAAAGTTGCTTTTAAACCATTGATGTCGTCACGTACCTTTGCCAACCCGTTTAGAGAAATGTATATACGCGTGAAGCTATGTACGTTTTTTACGATTAAGACGTACATAAATATAATATTCTGTTTAGGTATATGCACCTAAATAAAATCAAGAGAACATTATGCTAGTACCTTCTACGTTAATGTCAATAATTTTATTGTGGTCTACGAACTATCTGATACACTCGTAATTAATTATAAGTTATGTCCATTCATTCATTCGTTCTTCTAAAGATATCAACTAGGGTACAAGTTTATTGTATACAGTACTAGATGGTTGTCAATAAAAACACGGTCACAACTCACAACAGTAGAATATTTAAATTAGATGTGTGAAGTATATGTCTACAAAATTTTCACAGTATCATGTCAGATTTTGACATTAGTCAATACAGATAAAGAAAAACATTACGTTTTAGCTAGAATATTAGAGCACGTGTCAAAATGGATGCAGCTGATAAAAAATCTGATGTAATTATTCAAATTCAATTATGGCTGTGTAGAAGGAATTAAATATCGCGATAACAGGCTTATAATTATAAAATGTAGGGAATAATGCTGAAAAGGGCTTTTTATAGTTAGTTTACAAAAAGTTGGGCTAGGAGTTTTGGAACGAGCTTTGCTTGGAATTATTTTGAGGTAGCAATTGTAAAACGATGTTGTCCGCCAAAAAGTTAAGATACGGACATGGCTTGCGGAATAAGTAAGCTCAAGTGACAAAGGTCTGACTATATCTGCCCAAGCTCCGATGGCCGTTGGAGGAAACAAGTCTTAGGGTGAGAAGACGAATAAATAAAATCAAGGTAGGATATTTCTGAGCAGATGTCTGACGAAATAAAAAGGTGGTGGGACTGGTTGCGGAGTCAGAGATTTCGATCGATGTAGAAGGATCTTACATGAAAACAAGGTTTTCTTGTACATTTTGTCGGTCCATTTCGACAGTACTTAAAGTCACTGACTGAACTGCCGACTGGGACATATTTGGTAGCTTGAAAACTCACAGTACGTCTCATTTTGTTTAGTAAAACCGGAGATATGATATAGTGTGGTCTACGTAAATGAATTCACAAGCAAACCGTTATTCACGCGAACGAGTTGCGGACGAATGCTACTAAAATAATAGCTTTTATTCTTTTCATTGACGCGTGGCTTATAATATTTATCAATGATGTAGTAAAAAGAAATGAACCAATAAATAAACAAGCCTCATTTCGCGTAACGTTCGATAGAATTTAAAACCAATATGGATTACGAAGGCCTTAAATACGCTATGAAACTGCATAAAGGTCGGCTCATATCTGATGAAGCGATCCGTAAAACGTGCTCAAAGTAATATAATATATTTTATTAATTTAGAAAATAAAGTAGTTCTATATCTTCCTTATAAACATATTGATTGAAAAATAGGTTATACTTATGGCTTACATTTGCTAGTTCTATGAGAATAGCACGGGCATAAACTCAAGGTCTTTCTTTTTATTTGTCTTTTGACGTATACGTTATGTTATTTTACAAATCATCGAGGAATCTTTGAATATCGTCCGATAACGTGTTACTTTACACTAGCTGTTCGTGCTAATTCATTTAAGTACTATAGATTTGTTTATATATTATTAGACGTCATTAAAACGCTGCCATATCGAAACTTATTAATCGCGTCGCCCTCTGACTGCACGCGCTTAGTCATATATGAGTCGACCTCAATTAATCAGAAGCAATACAATTATCTTATGTATCATCAAAACAAAATGATTACACACGACCCACTATACAAAGAATGTAGCCATATTACATAAATTCATCTGCTATATTCCCCACGTACAGTCCACGCGCTGTTGAGTGTATGTACCTCACGCGTAAAATTCATGTGTCGAGCTATCAGCCGACCTCCGCCACTCCTCGCACTGACCTATGATAAGATGATTAGCTACAGCATAGTGCTTGTTAAGAACTGGCTACCCGGATTTTACGAATTACAGTATGCTAGAGGTCATGAGAGATAATGCAGGAGTGACAAATACGCGTGCTTCCCCGGGAGCTGTGGGTAACACGGTGCAACGTCGGGTACTGCGATGTAATAGGGTAGTTACTAATGTTTGATTTTGTATCTACATTATTTTACACAGAGCAGTAAACAGGTTTCTAAAGAACGTTTTATGCACACAATATCAAAATTAGTTTAAATTGCATATAAGGGAAAGATAGAAGGAAAAGTGCGATTTAGCAGAGATATCTCGCTATCTCCCTTGGACAACGGCATTTAAATAGTGGTTACGTCACTGTTTGTATCGACAATTACCTCTACTACAAGATTTTAAATGCTTGTATTTTATTTATTTTTGAGTAGATTTCAGAAGATTTTTGTATTTTGGAATTTGGTTAATGTAACCATTTGACTTAAATATTATAATAAAAAATGTGAGTCAACTACCCTGTTAGATTTCATGGCTTCTTTGTATAAGTGGCTACAGCGAGATCTTAAAAAGAAAGCTAAAGATCATAGCTGCGCTCTACTACCTTCAAAATAATATGATCAACTTTTTGGACGTTAACTTGTCATGAGTACACAATGCCAACATCATATTATCTGAATTCCCAAATATAGTAGTATAATCGAGCTCACTCATATTGTCAATTTTACTTTATTATTCTCTATCTGATGAGGGACCTCACTCTTTTGAATGTTTTTCGTAAAAAGTACGGTGAGACACATCTATAATTGAAATCTTAACTTGACTAACTGAGGACCTACAATCGCCATGCAGATATCATTAATTGTAGTAGTACACTGCTGTATTTTTCTCAAATTCTATATGTCCAGGTACCGTTTATGTAATTCTAAATGACTACTCAGGCATATCTCCCCGTTATAAACTGAGCTTTATGTTGGCTTTTATTTGCTGAAGCTTGTAAGCGTGTAAGTACCAGATTATTGAAATTCCAGACATAATTGATAACCTATTGTGCTGGCCGCCGGTGTGCCGCAGGTTAAAATGCACCAAATCATTTACCGCGGTTCAGACGCTTCAAGGTGTCCTCATGTCTAATTGATATGTATTAGTTAAATATGTATAACCAGAACATAGTTCAATACATATTCTTTTTCGTAGCCAAACAAAGCTAACCAAATGTACTTATTTAAAATTATTTTTGTATCACTTTCTACATACAGAAGACTTTAAATAAGTTGTAAATTATATACATAGGTATGCTTAATTAGGACGCAACAACTAACACTAGAAATCCAAATTATCTAAGCAACTTCATCTAAAGAATTTTGATAAAAATGGTTATTCATTTTAAAGATTAGTAAATTGTTCTTGTGTTTGGTAAAAATACTAATTGGCGGTGTCTATTTTGACATTACAACATGTTTGTACACAATAACATAGATAAAATATGCGATAATAAGATAATTATATTCGCAGCCGGACTGTACCGGCTATATCGGTGTCTGATATTAAAGTCTTATTTTCAAGGAAACTGATAATGAACAAACAAAACACAACAAACTGTGCAAATTTTATAAAATTATTACTAATATTCTATCACATACACATAACAACTGCAACACATACACAAAGGAAGAGAAATTGCATAATTTGATTCCTCCTTCGCCATTCTACCATCCGACGACCAGACAATCAAACCAGCAATACAGGTACATGATGGATATACCACATTTACGCACGAAGCGCTTTGCGTCCACTTTTATAATGTGTACTGTTAAGGAGTGGAATTCGCTATCTAAATCTGTGTTTCCCGATGAGCACAATCTGGGTGTCTTCAAGTCGCGAGTGAATAGGTATCTTCTAGGCAAGCGTGCTCCATCGTCGACTACATCTTCACTTAAGATCAGGTGAGATCGCGGTCAAATGCAAGCCTATTAGAGTACAAAAAAAAAAAACAAAAAACATCATCTAGCTCAAACTAAGCAGAGCTTGTACTATGGATACTAGACAATGGATAAAACACACATATATACTTTTTTTTTGTAAATATTATACATAGAAACACCCAGACCAAGACAAACATCCATGTCCATACACACAAATGTTTGACTTGTGCGGGAGTTGAACCCGCGACCTCAGGCGTGGCAGTCGGTTACACTAACCACTACGCCATCAAGGCCGTATTGTAGTAACATATATACGTATCAATGGACTGTGTATTTTTGTATTAGCAGATATCGTAGTCTAACTTATTGCTCATTTAACAGTAGTGATTTAAGATGTAGTCTCGCCACCACCGTTTTCAAAATTTGAGTGATCCACCGATAGCTGTTTTGAGATTGAGTATTTATTGTGCATTCGTTATTTTAATGTTTGTAGAGTCTCTGTCTTTCTTTTTTTTTACATCTCCGGTGGCAAACAATCGTACGACCCACCTGATGGTAAGTGGTAACCGTAGCCTATGGACGCCTGCATAACCAGAGGCATCACCTCACCTCCTACAGGTGAGAGTAGTTAGTTCTTTGAGTAGTCTACTACTCAAAAAACTAACTACTCTCACTTTCATGCTGAAATCAGCGAGGCTAGAGCCTCGCTGATTTCAGCATGAATGGTCCGGCTCGACCGCGGAAGGTACCCTCTCACAGAATATCGACGTGAAATAGCAGTATTCCTACTGTTGTCTTTCGTTCGGTGAATGAGAGTGTCGGAAGCCCAATCGTCCTCTTTCCTCCTTCCCGCTCCTTCTCTTTCCCACTTCCTTTTTCCTTTCCTAAAGGGTCGGCAACGTGCGAGTGATGCCTCTGGTTATGCAGGCGTCCATAGGCTACGGTTACCACTTACCATCAGGTGGGCCGTATGCTTGTTTGCCACAGGAGATGTATAAAAAAAATAAAGAGAGAGACTCTACAAACATTAAAATAACGAATACACAATAAATACTCAATCTCAAAACAGCTATCGGAGGATCACTCAAATTTTGGACACACACGAAACATACACATATACGAAACATGACAACATTTCGACACATACGAAAATTGCAGATAATGTAATCTGTGCAATGAAACGAAATAAGACTATCGTCTATTAATGTATAATAACAGGTAATTGTAAAACAAATAGATTATAAATAAAATAAAGAATGACCGCGCCGGATGTACTACTTACCAAATTAGAGATTTAGGAGATATACAGCCGCTCTATCTACTGACTCTCGGTTCCTGAAAGGCAGTTCAACACAAAAAACGCTATTCATCTACGTTGTCAGGGATACAAAAAATGACATAGGGTCCATACAGAAGTAAGTATTGTTAATAATCTAATCTAACTTAAATTTACGCGAGCTAAGGCGCGGATAAAATTTATTTATTTATTTATTTATTTATTTATTTAAGGATTGCTTACAGTTATTACATTATTACTTAATCTAATGACATACATAAGGATTATAAGCTAATGCACAACCACGTTGAAGCAAACACAACTTTCACAAATTATATTTGTTTTACAATACATAAAAACTAAACTAAAACTAAGACAGAACTAACTTATTATTTTAATTATATAGACATCTAAATTAAGGACTAGACAGGTAATATTTTATAAATTTTTATTAGTACTAATTTAAACTAGTTATTAATATTTTTTTTAAGAAAATTATTTAGTACCGTTATGTGTATCGTTGGGTTTCAGACCAAAAACCTTTGGATTGTTTGACTTACTATGAATATAACAATCGAAGGATGGGTTATTAATATGTCACATCAGAATACTCTTAAACGCCTTACTTTAATTAAAGGAAAAATCGTACATTTAGAATGTTCAATCATGAGCTTTATAGTTAGTTTGAAATAAAGTTCAATAGTTACTAAAATTACTCAATAACTTCATACTTAATTACATAACTTTTTAAATTTTGTCTCGGGTCTCGTGTGTTTGTTTACATTTTTACTCAATTTGTCCAGATGTTGATTTTACAGCAGCGCAATATACGAAACAATACTATTATTTCATTCCCTTTTTCTTGAGGCCTTGTATACATCATATCTATACATAGAATTTGAACAAAAGTTATCACATAAAATACTGGTATCTTGACCTGTAGATAGTTCGCCCTTTAAACTTTGATTTATACTACGCCCTTGACGACATATTTTGCACTAAATTTGAATTTGGCATTGCCAACACAACTTTTAGTACAACATATTTCATGTATTTTATGAGGTGGCCGAAAACCGCACGGCATTGTCATAAATTGTTGATAATTAATTATCGTAGCATGCCATAAATTGGTCGTTATAAACAAACTGACAGCCCTTGCAACATGATCAATTATAATATTAAATTTAACATATTCAAGTGAGTTTACGACGAATGATAACAAGTTATGGGTTCAAGCTTCAAGGTACACTTCCTTAAGGGAATATTATTTACATTGTATAATTATTCACACATATTATGCACATACATAGGCACATGCAAATTACGAGTTACTTGTTAACCATACTTTCATACCAATATAATAATATAAATGCGAGAGTAGCTCTGTCTGCCTGTTACACTTTAACGGATAAACCACTGAACCCATATTGATGAAATTTGCATGTTGTCTTACTCTTGTTAGGTTAAAGAAAAGAGATGGCGAGACTTTATCTTATAGATAATTGCTATTTGAGGGTGGTGGGACAAGCCCTTAAATTGTACTTTGTCATTTCATAACACAGTTATAGTTAAACATACATATATATGTTTTGCACACATAACATTAGATATATCTATACCTACTATACGTAATAAAATGTAGACATTCGCAATAAATTGCACATTATTATCTTATTTTACATTACGTGTATGTCGATACATTTTATAACAATAACAAATAATAATTATAGTGTCTAGGTGAAATATTAATGTCTCGATAAGTACTACTGTAATAACAAATATCTAGAAACTTTCCGAACTTTCCTTTGACGTTTATTAACTTAAAGTTGGCAATGAGCTTGATAGAATATGATTATTAACCTGTGGTCTTATGATAAAAAAAAAACAACTTTAGGACTGTTGCTAAGCTATCGGAGGAATATCGTGCGTGCAGACGAAAATCAAATTTAGACGAAATGTTCCTAAACACAAATAAATTTACATAAGCATTTTGTATTAGAACCTGAAAGGATCGTTTTGGTAATTTCGGGAAATTGGCACGAGATAATCATTTTGTTTTGCTCATTCTATACACGCGTTTGATGAACGTACCTACATATGTATTGAAACCATTCGTATCAGATATTACAAGTTAAGAGTACACTAAACTGCTTTTATGTTTTTACATTTGTTCCTAACATATAATGTCACGTATGTCACCTTCAATTCTACATTATCTAATTACTAATTAAACTAATATGTGTGTTGTATTATAGAACATGACGCCATCTTAATAATAGATAATTATTTATAACGCTCTACATAAATAGAACCATTCAAAGTTAACTGACAGACCGCTGACCTTATTCTTTAATTTAAAACTATCGATGGTCTAAAAATTGTTATTAGCAATAGTCAAGAATAAATCAAATTAAGTGACTCTCTAAAGCTGTTAGAACCTATTCATAAAATGTCAAAAGCTCTGAAGAACCTATTCATAAAATGTCAAAGCTCTGAATAGCAAAAGACAAGATATAAATTAAACAGTAGCTTTCCTAACAAGTATGTCAAAAGTAAATTGTAATGATCATAAAATGTTCCTAAGTTGTAAATGTTAGTATATAATTATGTATTTCACTTCATGATCCGTGACATGACATCCAACAATAGTTCGTAGCTAGCGCAGGCATTTGCAAGTCACAAATGACGCCCGTAATTACATGCAAAATTGCAAAAATATTACCCTCGCCTGTTCGAGCTAAACAACAAAACTACCATGCGCCTGAAGTTACACCTCTCGTAACATCACTAGAGGCTACAATTCGAGTAATCTACTCGATTGCCCGCCGATTGCCGACGAATCGAGATCGGCGGTAAGCACCAGTTGGCACAATCGATAGGAAGACGAGCACTCCCATTTTTATAAACAACAGTAAAAAAATGTTAGCCTAAAAAATATGCCTCTCCAAATTTTGGACTCTATGTCAAGGGCGTAGCGCACTTTAATTTAGAAATAGGCGTGTGTTAACGGCAAACTTATGTTTGTTGAATTTTACCGGTTAACCAAGATGGCGGCTTTGACACATGACATAAAACGATATTTATGAGCGGGAAGTTCGCAAGTCGGGATGCGACATGCGAGAACGTCACGAACCGCGGATATACGGATTTAATGAACGATTTCTATTCATGACGGTTTTATGGGAAGCAGGCAGGTTGACAGGGGACATGTCGAAACCTGAGGAATGCTCCTTATACGGTACTGTATCGATTGTAATGCAAATGTCCTGAGTACCCGTTCAACCTCGAGTTCACGTCAAAGTCTGTTTCGAAACTGTTAATTTGCATGGAGTTACAATAACACGGCATTAAAACCTGGAAATGGTACTAAAGTTAACTGCTTTCATAGATTCAATGGTTTCAACGAAAGTTTTCAGGAAAATTAGAGGGCAATTAAAATGTTAAACAGGACTCAGTACTATACTATTTGAACCTACCTACTTTGTATTGTTTAAAAAGAGACTACAGAATAAATTACACGTCACAGACTACTTAGTTGTGGTAACTCAGCCATATCAACTAATTGAAATACCCGATTCAATCACCTATGTTCCTACGAAAAGTAATAGATACTTGGCTATTTGATAGTTTCAGCAACGTTCAATTATTTTGTAATATCGCTATCTGACAAGGCAATCGAAGGTTGATTTTGAATAACAGTCTGAAGAAAGAAGAAGTGATTATTAAGATAAATGATAAAAACACTTAAGAAAATAGAAAATATATAATCATCTGACCTCTGATTACGTTATGTTGCTATAATACTTACAAGAACTGCAACAACACAGTAATAAAAATTAAAATTTAATAAACTTTCCTCGCATTCATGAAGACTTTTTCTAGGTATAGTGCATCAGCACTCAAACCTGTAACATACATATGATTCTATGACGTACTGCCTTTTCCTGTTTTCTTATATTTTTCGTATACATTTTATTCGAGATTTACTTTTAAAGCTTGCGAGATTAGCTTTTAAAATTGTTAGTACCTATTTTACCCCTCTAACTATAGCTGTAGAGCAATGACAAGCGATCAAATCACTCTCGAGCGCAGATAATAATTTATAGAAACTGGTGGTCGCCTAGTAGTCGAAATTCAACCGTAAATAACAAAATAACTTATATATTAAGAAAAAATACTCCTTCTACATATGAAATTTTAATGTGGCAAATCTCACATTCACCCGTTTGTGCAATGTGCTTTAAATTCTTCTATTTACATATTATATCTGCATATAAATGTACGTTATAGGTTGAACCACGATTTGAAACGCGCGAACATGTGTTTATATTTCTATGTTACTTATACAAAGATAGTCTCACACCTCTATTCTCGTAAGGGTTTTAACTCGCATATTAAAAGTCATTTAGCAATACACGTCGTGTGGTTGGGTTCATTTTAATATACTTTTACTTTAACTTAGTTTAGATGTTTACCTATATACCTGAACAATACCAATTTATTTCAATACCTATTACGATCGAAAATTAGTCCATGAATAAAGCTATTCAATACTCAAATCAAACTAACACTAAAATATAGTAGCGTTCAAGTTAACTAAACAGCTGTCTAGGTTGTACTTGAAATGGCTAAAATGAGCTAGATAACTGTTAATACAATCTATGGTTTTATTCACAGTTCAAGCGTCGAAGTAAACATTATGGAGGATAAATTTAAATTTAAAGAGCTAAACTACTATGTAATTATAGTTGATACTGTTGTTAATAACCAGTTAGCTGTTCGTTATCGAAAAGTTTGACGCTAATGAGGTAACTTTTGGCCACGCGAAAAAAGGGGAGCAAGAAAACTGCGGATTTTTGCATTGTGTCGTCGTAAATTCTCTGTAATTTGTGTGAACTCAACACACGAAATTTAAAACGAAAGATGTATTTTCTGAACAATTTATATAAAGGTTCATAAAGCTATAATGAGGATCTGTACATAGGATCTGTTATGAAAACGTGTGTGTGAGATAGGATATAATTATTCTAAGAAGAGCCCTCATTAAGTTTTTGGTCTTTTTGTGATTTTGTTTGTCTGTTTGTGCCACCATTAAGTCAAACGGCTGAACGGATTTTAATGTAATTTAAAGGTCATAGCATACATATCAACTCGGAAAGGGATTGTCACCGTGTCGCCTTTCGCCTCGCCGTCAAACAGGCGTCAACCTAACGTAACCAAAGCGGATCAACAGCTCCGGTACGTTGACTCGGCTACGCCACGGGGACGCCGCGCTTTCGCCGCGCTCACTTAAATCATATTAATATGGACTTTTTCTCACTTCTTCAATGATCCCTTTTCATCTTTATTTTTTGTTTGAAATCTAATCTACAAATCTAATAAAATACACGCGCAACACGACTGTTAGTTGTCTTGTGAAGCACTTACCGTGCACTACTGCAACAGTAGTGCACGGAGAGACGTAAGCGCGGGGACGACGAGCCGTAAGCGCGGGGACGACGAGCCGTAAGCGCGATGACTGCAAGCTTGTCCCGAGGCGAGGCGATTACGTTACGATTCCGATTAATGTGCGTTGCAGTAGGGAGTTTCATACAACCAATACTGCACGGCTCGAGTTGATACGGTGACGATCCGTTTCAACTCGTGAGTTGATATGAGTGCTATGACCTTAACACGATAGAAGCTCGGGACATACGTAGTAATTTATAATGTTACACTAAACATCACAACTTGATTGAGGGCACTTTAGCACCTTTAAACAATCGATGAACCCTGATCAAAAGCCCAGCCATTACCTTTAAACCGTCATGTCAATGGCTATGGACTATTATATTAATAACATGTAGCGTCAATCTATGATTGACTGTTCGAAAGGGTGAGGGATGTCAATAAACAAGGATTTTAATTGTAACAATTCTAATAGGATTCACCCTTTACTTGTACCTAATCGAAACTCAGGGGCGGATAGGATATGTGTACAATATAAAAAAAGTAATAGCATTATGAATTTTAAACTAGTATAGTATAATTTTAAACTAGCGGCATTAAAGTGGATATAGTGACAAGAACAGAAAATGGTATGTTAAGCTGGTTTGTGCATGTAGAAAGAATGGACGAGGAAAGACTGACTAAGAAAGTTTATAAGGCTAGTGTGAATGGAACAGTCGCAAGAGGAAGACCTAGGCGAACGTTTCTCGATCAGATCGGAGGCGTTCTGGACAAAGGCCAGGTTAAGAGCACCTTGAACCGACGGGCGTGTATGAGGAATGTGATGAAAGTGTATGAAGCCAGAGAAGTGTGTCAGGATCGTAGCAAATAGAAATCCGTAGTCTCTGCCTACCCCTCTGGGAAACAGGCGTGAATCTATGTATCTATGCATGTAACTAGTATTGCCATCTCGTTTTCTTGTAAGTCTCTCTACTGTGTTAATATGCCTATCTCTTGGGAAACAGACATTCCCAATCGGATATTCAGTGACGTAATAGTAGAACTGCATATCGTGAGCTACGTTTTTAGGACCCAGAAGAAAGAAGGCGAGTAGATTTATGTCTGCCAGGCATGTTCCCAAACTCCGTACTGCAACTGGGCATTTCTTGACAGAAAATATCAATTCAGCAATATCTTAATAAATCAAATAAAACTGTGATTGAACTGTTTTATTGCTTATTGACATATCTTGTAACGAGCAAACATTTTTATGACTATATTGTCCAAATATTTGACAATAGAAAACCACCACTTCGATATTGCCTAACTAAAACTTACCTATATGGCATCAACTTATAGGTTTATGTGAACCCGTTGACCTAGAATTTGGCAAATTGGCAAGAAATTTCACTTGTGGGCGAAAATAATAAAAAAAACTGACTATTTTATTTGAAGGAATCTATATGTCGTGCAATTCTCGCATATATCAATCTTCAAATGTATTAAACAATACGGCATAAATAACAGGCCTGTGTTAAATATTCGTGGATAAAATTCTGATATTTTCGTTATAAAATTGGAGCTTATCGCCTAACAAAATACATAACTAAACTATTTATATTGCGTACTTTCCTTTAATTCCACCATGTCTATTCCACGCAACGTGTAACTGCAGGTTAGCAACAGTCTTCGCAACGTGTGCGATATCCTTCGAAAGCCGGTCCCATCGCGGGCTGATTATTTACCAAGATTATCATTTTGGTCGTAAACGTTTATTGTGACCCAGTTAGTTGGCAAACAGACACGCATAGGACACACAAATAAACAGCCTGTTCCCGGTACACCGACCACAATATAACTTTGACTAATTCAGTCTTCAAGTTTGCATGGCGTTTGTATCAGATGTTTGATCGCTTGGCGTCGTCGACAATCGTTACGTTGTTCTTTGACTTGTTTATATTTATTGTTCTCTATCTCTTCAATTCAGTTTATTAATCACTATATTCATTTATTTGCGTAGGAATATTTGAGGCTGTCTAGAATGTGATTTATAGAGTAAAGTAATCATTACATAATGTATTGAAAAACAACTAGGTACTTTTTGTGTCGCAATTCTGCCGTGTCCCACTTTTAATAATGCGCGATGCTATATATTTTTTTGAATGATTATTGTTATATTGATTAAGTTTTTTAAATTGTAATTTCGATTTGTTGTGCGTAAATGTGGAATACGACTCAGTTTACATTATTTCAATAATAGGTACTTATAAGCGTTTGCATTTTATTATTTATTTTAAAAGTCGATTGACAAATCTTATTTTAAGATCATAACAAATATGTTATTTCCGGATGTGTTTATGTAACTTTATTATTCGTTAGATTGTCCGTTCAAAAATATATATTTTGTAAACATAATACACATGTTGTTAGTTAATTTGTGTTATTTGTAATTTGTTGAATGTTATTGTTTTGAGTTAAACATTTACAGATTTTTTTTAGGATATCGTAAGTCAACAGCGCACTATCAACCCAAACGAATAAACAATCTAATAAAAATCTATTGTGTTTGCTATTTTATATAGTCGATCATAATATAAAACAATACATTTGAGATTGTGTATTATACGTCCTAATAAGTAAATAGTTATAAAAATAAATATATTTATTCTAATATATATTTTTTGAATAAAGTATTTATAGGCGAATCCACGAGCTTAACCCTTGTATAAATGAATAGGGGGCGAGATTGTGCCATAAATATAGACTCCAGGGCACATTTCCAGATGTCGTGGTCGAGTTTTTCGCCCATTAGACCTGCACCTAGCTCGCGTAAACTGGACATGGAACTTCTTATTTAAATTATTAATATTTATAAATTAGATAGGTATGCATTTGCTTGCTCTTCAAAATAGGCGTAAATACTTATGCGTTGTAGCTGGGCAGCTAAAGCTCCAGGTTCAAATAGTACAAAGAATAAAAAAAGCAAATACTGATGTTACATAAAATAAATTTAGCTAATGATACAAAAATATGGAACAACAAAGACTAGTGCCTGTATTTTATCGAAAAGTTGGATTGATTTATATTTTACTAGCTGCCCGGACAGACTTCGTTCTGTCAAATTTTCTTTTTTTTATGTTTACTATATCACTAAGGGGTATGAGCAGCGATAGCTTAGTGGGGAGACCAACAGACTGCAATGCAGAAGGTCTCGGTTCGAACCCACGTCGCGCACCTCTGATTTTCGGACGTTATATGACTTTTCGAAATTATGTGCGTATTGATTGACAATTATCGCCTGCTCCGTGCCTCGAAGAGCACGTTAAGCCGTCGGTCCCGGCTGCCATGAACAACTATGGCAGTCGTTACTGGGAGAGTATCGACACAAAAGATCCCACTGGGTCGAAGTGTCACCGGTCTGCACTGACTGGCCGCCACATAAGATACAAGGGGTATGAAAAATAGATAGTAGCCGATTCTCAGACCTACTAAATATGCATATAAAATTTCATAAAAATCGGTCAAGCCGTTTCGGAGGAGTATGGGTACTAACATTGTGACACGAGAATTTTATATATAAGATATACGCATAATACAACATATTAAAATGTAATTCAGTAGGCAGCGATTCTATTAAGTAGCACTTTTAAAGCCACACACGAGAGACGATACAAAATCTATTATTTGTGGACATCAATGATATTAAAAGTAATTTTGGCGGACTGCGACGACGCTAGCTCCTAAACACTGTTAGCTGAGGCGCTGCTACTAATATTTCCTCAAAAAAACTCTTTGCTTAATTCATTCTCATTATTTACTAAATTTGATTATTTTTATATATATTTTTATATTTTATTTGATGACATAAATATATTAGGACTAGCTGACCCGTGCAACTTTGTCTGCTTCACATAAGAGAATTTTCCCCGTTCTTGCAACATTTTTCATTGCTGCTCCGCTCCTATTGATCGTAGCGTGATGTTATATAGCCTATAGCCTTCCTCGATAAATGGGCTATACAAAACAAAAAAAATTCAATTCGGACCAATAATTTCTGAGATTAGCGCGTTCAAGCAAACAAACAAATAAACTCTTCAGCTTTATAATATTAGTATAGATTATTTATTATATGTAACGTGTTCAAAATCGAGTGCCGACTTAATCTTGCTGCCATAAAAATCCCATTGCTCTAGATTCTCTGAATTACTTTAACTCGAGTGCCAACTGTTATTTCATAACAGGTCGTAGAGTTTTGGCTCGGCATGCAGCCTGCGCCAGCAACATGCGTCATGTACAAGCACCATAACGATCAGACATTTTTTATCTTTGTATACCCGTCAGCTACTTGGAGTCATAATATTTTGAGTTAGAAATCAATAACAAAAGAGGGTTTGATAAGATATGCGAGTCAACGTCCGAATGATTGCTCTCCGTCGTTGGACCAGGCACTGGACATGCGTCATATTCTTTTTAACTGACTGACTGCACACGATAAGAGCGATAAAGATATTGTAAACTGTTTCAACAATTATTTGTTAATCGTCTGTTATGCCTAAATTAGAATATTCTACGTATTACAATGGTTTGGGGTACAAAAGTATATATGTTATTAGTTGTGCTTGCGGCTATGCTCACGTTGACTACGTACTTGCTTATTGCCGTAACGTGTTCTCTGCCCACATGCTGCGCTAAAACTGTCGCTGCTGATACCCTGAGTTACCCATACCAAATGGATACGAGAATCTGGTCCGATAACATATCATCAAACTAAAAAAAAATAAAGGTTGTTAGCGAGTAGTGTACAAATGCACAGATAGAGAAACGTTTTTTTTATTTATTTATTTAGGGGCATATGTCCATCAAGGATAGGTGAGCCCCAGCGTTTCCTAAACAGTACATATACTGCATACTACAATAAGAGAAACGTTGTGTGTGTGTCGTCAATAAAGACAATGGAGACTTGATATTATTCTGTTTTGTTAACGGGAGTGGTAGATCGCAACGTAATCTATCAAAACTGTTTCAGTTCTTGACCAATAGATCTAATTTTAATAATACTACTACAGCAGACCGCCTCGTTAAATTGGGGCATTTACAACTATACACTAATGATTGCCGCCATTAGTCAGGACTCTGTTTGGGTAGAGTTTTATTGGGTTCTTCTGATCTCAATAGCGAGAGTAAGGTTGACCCTGACAGAAGGCAATAGGCTAACCTATATTATGTAAGACCATCACCATAATACATCTGATGGTTAACAACAGTGATAGTTATAGTGAGCTGCGTTTTATCGAACATTATGACAATATACTTGCTTCAGCTTACCGAGCACTTGGGTTCGTTCTTCGTTGTTCGAGAGAATTAAAAAAACCTCAACCACAATTATATTATATAACAGCTTTGTTAGGACTAAGTTAGAGTATTGCAGCAGTGTTTGGAATCCTAGCTACCACGTGCACATTAGTAGAATAGAGTGCACTCAGAAGGGTCTGCTGCGTCATCTAGCGTTTCGGACAGGAAACACATGTCCTATTTTAGTTTAATCTGCCTTGTAATAAATGTGTATTTCTTGTTGGAGATTCAAAATAAAATAAATAAATAACACGTCACGTATGCAAATGAATTTATAAACTATATATTTATGTTCTACTACAAAAATCAAGTAGCTAAGTAAATGTATCGTGTTCTTGCAGTATGGGGTATGAAAGTTTCTGCAGAAGGCACTGGGTTGAACTATTCGGAACAGGATCAGTTTGTCTTTTTATCCTTTGTGCTAACTGCGAAACGACTTTTCTATGCGCAATCAAGAGGGGCAATGCGCGATACTCCTTGGGGTTACAAGCATCGCTAAGCTAAGGCAGTCACTTAGCACCAAGAGAGCCCCACGCTAACTTGCCAGATAGTAGTAAGCTTCGGTCTAGTTTCGCGGTCTAGTCCAATAAAACAGAAAGAAAAATTATATCTCTGGACCAACGCAGCAATTCTTGCTTATTTCAAAAATGCTTAATAAAGTTATGGTTGCCTATTTTGTTATTTTGTGTGCAAATTGCAATGCATTAGAGCTCTACATGGCAGAATCTTCCAAAAGTTTTCTCTGATGGATCGCCACGTAGTATATTACGCTTATCAGTTATAAACAATAATACCACCTAGTACCTAGTTACATAAATCTAATCTATTGATGTCATAATGCTATTTCCACAACACTTGGCCTTTATAAATAAGTATTAGAGTGCGTTTCAAATACGAAGTCCCGTTGCACAGATCGTGGAACAGCGATAGTGAAGAGACCGTTTCAATCAACACATCACGAAATCGATTGACGATTAACTTTTCAAACAAACTGTAATCGTGGGTTTAGAATCGAAACAAAAATGATAGAAATAGAAAAACAAATAAGGAGTCCATCTAAGTTTGACATACCTATCGAAAGAATAGTTACATCAAAGTTATATATAACGTGTATAGTAAAAAAAACTGGAATTATCCTTGATTAATTCCTAGTATCACATACTTACTCCATACTTAGTATAAGGTGAAATAAATGTGGTACCTATAACAGATTTTGATTTTCAAGACGACTACTCTTTAAAAGCTATGGGATATTTAAACCATACGTGCACGGTGCAATACCGCATCTTCAAATCCATTTTTTGACGCGTCACTATGACTGAAAGTAAAAAAATACCTTAATGCGTAACCATGGTATTGTAGTAAAATGTTATTTTATTTCGATGTTTAAATTATTTAATATCCATAAGTAATCATTGTTCATTTTAGCAATTTATATGAAATGTGCAGAGTTACGTGCTATGAAGTATCAAAAGGGACTTCGTATTTGAAACAGACTGTAGTACGTTGGTAGTGGTTAATTCCAGAGTAGTGTTTATTATTACACGTTGGAGATGTTGACTTGAATTATACGCCACTTGGCTTCTCGATTGGCTGTAAGGCAAATAGATCCTCATCGCGTCGTTTCCCTTAGTTTGTGACTCTGCCAGAAATGACTTTCTTGCGTCACCTTGGCTTTTATGGTATAAGGTCGTAAATATCAATTATGGCAATTAAACGGGGTGGTACTAGTATACCGCTCTACGACTGTCCATAGGCAAATGGACACATCGCCAAGATTTAGCTACATTCTTTAGTTGCAACATGAAGTAAACTTGAAAACTTATCTGGATGTAAAAGGTGAAAGATATTACGGCAGAAATTGGAAGAGGCATATGTATAATACATTGCATTTTGATGATTGATTGAATGACTATTACTGATATTCAATCAAATAAAATCTTTCTTTATATTCAGAGGCGAATGGATAGGAGTAACCGTGAGTTTCTTGCAGGTATCTTCTGATTGACTCAATCCTTTGCCTCAATCTAGCAACTAGCCTTAATGTTTCTCAAGTAAACGTGCTAACTATTATATTCTAACCATCTTACGTTTTACGTAAATGAATAAATAATTTTTGACAAACTTTAATTTACATTCAGATTTTGAGTATGGGCTAAAGAATTTTATGCTCTATCAGTTTCTGATAGAATAATTAGCTAATGTCCTACTTACGGTAGTCAATCGGTAGATTGTTTTGAACACAGATCCCACATGACAAAAGTTAGCGTGACGTAACTAGTACACTCTTGACAACAGACAGAAATAAGATAACAAAGCCTTTAATCTCATAATTTCAATGATAGGCTTGAGTAATTTTCTTTTTATCTTTTGTATTTGTAAGACTCGCGAATAAAAGGATTGAAGATACCGACGCCCGTGAAATTTTGAGGTGTAAATGGTAAACAAAATTGTATTTCATAATAGGTACTACGATTAGGGAGACTGTTAACATGCTACGCAGAGTACGTTACGTTACAAGTTCAGGGATTTTTACGGCAAGAGAAGATATCGTGAGGAAAGCATGGCTTGTCAGATGTCAAGGTGCCTCACGGTGTCTGCTTAGAAATGACAGACATCTTCGAAAACATTATATAGAGCTGTTGTTTAACATAAAGTTTTCGTATATGCATGAAGGCTGCCCACCTGCATTAGATCAGCTTGGCGGAATTTGACTACCGTACTGGTCTTATATCGAGAAGAGGTCCGTGTCCAGCAATGGGATTGTTCGGACCAGTTAGCCTTCACACTTTACACTTTATGGTATTGGTAGAGTTGTAGTGTACGAAAAGAAAGATAGCCGAAAGTTAGACACTGTATATTACTGAAGTTAAGTTTAAAATTATTACAATGTAAACAACAGTGGTTTATCTTTCCTTGATAGTTTGTTTGTAGTTATAAGTTTATAAGGTACTCGTTATTACTTGGTTAATAGCTTATTAATATAAAAGGTGTAGCGAAATACTTTACGACGCATGTTAGTATTGGACGTAGGTGCTGTGTCGGCACCGTTGGTAGGTATGTACGGTAATAAACTCGTGACCCGTACAGGGATAGTTTAATTACAGAGCTGTATTATCTAATACAACTTTAGGAGGAAGCTCTAAGATGCCAATTGCCAAGTGACCCTATTCATTGTAGAAACGCGCGAGTTTTTGTAAAGTGGAAGTCCTTTTTCACACTTATAATACAAAAAGAATAAACAATAATAATCTTACCCGAGTATTATTAATTTAAATAAATAATGAGTATTGTAATTGTTTTCAAATTGAAAATATTTAAGATTGCTTAACCAATTTATATTATTATGGAGAAGATCTCATAAGTCCTATAAAGTCATATCTTATAAACACTTTTTATTTTATATTTTTATTAACTTTCGTTTATTAAATTCATACAAGAAATTGTACTTATCAACAAGAGGTTTTTATACGAGTACGTTACGTAAACAAAGATAACTTTATCAATAAAGTGCATTTTCATTTCGAGGTTAACGGTTATCATAAAGAAAAATGAAATCGTAAACTCATGAGTGTATAATAGAGGCATTGTTATTAAAGTACAATGTATAAAAACATTCGGATAAGAGAACGTTATGTAGTGTCGATTGTGTTTTTTATTTTTCATCTATTTGAATCGTATAGGATTTAAGGAAACTTTTTATAAAGTCAGTTAATTTAGTCATAGTTGGAAGAACGCGCCGTTGTCAATCATTTGGAAACGGTACGAATAAGCCGGATTACGCAGGGAAATCGACGTAAGAGGATTAAGATTGTTCTGCGTTTTGCCGTTAGTGAGTAAGGTTTACACATGTTTACTATTCCCATTCCTTTTCGTGGCATCTTTAATCCCTATACCTCCATGGTAATACGACTCCCCGTTAGAAAATATGTTATCTATGAAATTAAATTGAAGTGAAGTTTAACTTCGTACTATTATCGTACGTATTTATCAGAAATTAGTGCGCATTCTTGGAGCCGTCCATCTGGAGAATAACCTTCACTCTACAGCAGATTACAGTCCAATAGACTTTGATGTGCTTTACCTTTATAAAAGGGATTTTAGATTTCGTATCATTTTGTCACCTGTGACCTGTCACCCTGTTATTAACACATTCCCGGACAGTACGTCGAGCGACGTGAATTATGACCCTCATAATATGGCACTACGGCAGTAGGCGGCGATTTAAAATACACTAAAAGTAAAACTCCGTTTACGGCCGACTATTTCCCATAGCATTTATAGGAAAGATATGACTCTGTGCCGTTTTAGGCTAAAATACAGACCGCTAGAGCCACAGTAAACACTCCTGCCGTAACACACGGTTTAGAATTTACTTGGTATGAATGTCTGCCTTCAGGCGGTTACGTCTCTGACCGTTTCTGCTGCAACACATACTTTTAAAACCGTGTAGTGTGGCTATACGTCCCCAGACGTGATGTCACTTTGTATGGAAAGTTTGTGTGCCATATCAAAAATTATTGAGAGTGGTTTTGGGTCCGTGAATGTGTTAAGTATCTTAATATAACAACTGATTATATTACGAAATGAACTTTGCACTAAAACGTTTATCTCCACACACAGAAATATGCGAATGTGTAAGACTATAGCAGTTATTGTCGGTATAAAGATTACAAAATAATTTCATCAGCTTATAATTTCCTCAGATAGTAATACCACCTACAGACGTAATCAATCTTGGTAATCATTTTTGTCGAGTCAGTTTATTGTTACCGTTTTTTCTGGTATGTACTACTAATACTATTGGCGACTCAGTCTCATAAAAGTGAATAAAGTAATTAATCATTTTCCAAAAAACCATTATAATGTGTTTTTTGTTATGTTCAACCTTTAAGTTGAACGAATATTTATCTAGGTATGTTAATTTTAAATAAAAAAAGGTGTTCTCGTTTTTAAATCAGTTACTTGTATGTGTGAATAACTATGCCCGATCTCTCTAGATCCTGATCTGTCTGATCGCCGTCCCACCGAACTACGAGAGCGAGAGAATAGAGAGCGCACTTGTATATTTTATGCACATACATGAGCTTTATAATATGTATCCCGGAGATAGCTAGTCTCTGTTAAGATTAGCCGCCGTGGCCAAATACATAGGATAAATACGAACAAAATCATGATCGGAGTGATGTTATGTTACAGACCCGAGGGCAGCCTAATAAGGCAATTAGGTACATGACATAAAATTATGTGAAGGCCTTTTAGAAAAGTAGGCACGTGCATATCTTAGAATTATAAGTACGTAAATGCTTATCTTGGATTGTGATATCGGTCGTCGAACCCCACACGGTGACAGAGACGTGACGCACGTACAAACCTGATACCTAAATAAAGATTATCAAGAAATTAATTTATCGAAATTTCACTACGATTGAGTAATCATTTATTTAGGCTGTTTTATATTGTATAATTTTTTTCTCTTTACTCTGTTAATTGCTCGATGCCAGATATAATTTGAAAACCATTTGTGTATAGCCGTCGGTGGAACGCTGTTGGCCATAGCGGTTTAAAAAGACCAAAGTCAGACAAACTTATGTTGTTCCTCCAATGACTAGGGTTTCCTGAGAACCCTAGCACATGAGTAGATAAACAGAAATCTACCCATGTGACCCTAGTCATCGCAGAAATAACAGGGTAAGTATTTGAAGTTGTGCTGTCAGTTCAACAATTTTTTGCCTTATTGTCATGGCGAAATAAAATGGCAGATGTCGTTTGTAATTGGATAATTTTAATTATATCCGACATTTTAATCGCATATAAGTCTATAGACAAACATTGCCAACAATATCTTTGGCTATCCAAAGATATTGTCACTATTTCTTCGTTTTACCACAGCGTTCTCCTATCATACTATTTAAACAAGTATACTTCGAGTAAATTGTTTGTTTCCAGCACAGTTCCTGTAATAACAATAACTTCGCCTTTTTGTCAACATGCTTTAGTATTTTAAACACTTCAATACATACAATTATAAGATGCACTTACTACCTTTGGTCGGAGACTAAGTGATATATGCTACTTCAATGACACTTCATCGCGACTTTGAAGGAGGCGCGGGGGGTGGGAGAAAGGCTATTTCGAAATGGAGCAGTTCCACGATTTTATAAATTGATATCCCTTGGTCGACGCTCGGATTTCTAGACCCAGACACAAGCCTATTTAATATTGTGTCTTGTTTAAAGCTATGAATAAAAACATATCTAGAGCACGCCTTTATCCTTAAGAATTTCATAATCACCATCAAAGCTATCTTATTGTTTTCGTGTAGGATTTTTACTATAATTTATTACTATATCAAATAGTAGGTACATTGAACTGTTGGTTACTGTGATTACACGTAAATATTTTGTATGTAATAATTGTGCAACAAGTATTATGTATTCTCCTTAGACATTGAGTTTAATTCATAGATTATTTAAACACGATATTACGAAAAATATTATGAAGGTAATAAATAATTGTACTAATCTTTGATTTACTAAAGCTATTTAATATACACGGGTTGCCCTTTGATCAGTAATCATTCACCCTACTTGTCCATCTATACCTACTAATATTATTAAGCTAAAGAGTTTGTTTGTCTACCAGGCAGTTAAAGAAAATCTCTATGCAACTTTGTGCTTAGTCATTAAGTTTTACGTTTATCTAACATCACGGTAATGGAACGGTGGAAACTACCGTATATATTTGTGTCTGGGCATTGAAGAGTGGAGACATCTTTAAAAATCGAATTGGTATTGGCTATTCATAGCGTACAGATTCCAAATTAAAATTTTGCCTGTCTACTTATTCCAGTACGACACAAAACCACTTAACAGATTTTGGTGCCATTATGACGATTTAATTGCATGGGATTTAACTTAAAATATAAGACACGTTTCTTTTGATTCCGTTTATTAGATCATCAGATAAGTGATGAGGATATAATGTGAACCATGTAAATTACGTAAACGGGATACTACTGGCCATATGGACAATGATGAAAGCGAAAAAATCTTAATATTTTTTGCTGACGTTAAATCTCTTGCACTGATTTAGAAGCTATTTGGAAGGACATCATTTTGACCCTTGAGGAATATGAATATATATTTTTAAAGCAATGCGTACAAAATAACGGCTAATAGCTACAACAATATATATTGGTGCAGAATAACACCAAAATTCATTGTAAGAAGTTTAAATGAATACGAACCTAGGTATTTATTCAGTTATTACACACCCTCAATCACTCCCTTATAAATGAGATGCAGTTTTTCTTGGAAAATTCGGGAATCGATATATACTCTTCGATCAATTGCGAACATTATTCTAAAGTGAATGTTCCGTATACATAGATTAACTGTTACGTATAATGATAATATCTCAATAGTATATAGATATAGTCAACGAGACTAAAAAACTAGAACTAGAAAAGTATTGTGAAAGATACCTACAAGAAATAGCAGCTAAATTAGGTACCTTATGTCGTGTTCTTGTGGTGACTACCTACCGACGGATTTCAGAACGCCTTAAAACGACGCTTTTGTGTCCCTAAGACGACAATGGTCTTTCCCCTTTGGCAACCGACGCATTTCTGCAATGTTGGGAACTCGTGACTGATATCTCTGGTATCGCCAAGCATCCAAAGTCTTCTTACTATCGGAAATACTAATACGTGACTCGTATACCGTGAAAAATAAACATCAATACGTTTCGAATACAACCATAGACTGCTTAACAGTTTGAATTTGGAATGCATTCACAATTACTGATTAGAGCCATTAAATGTTTTACATTTTTTAACGGACTTACTATCACATTATTATCAGTTTCATTTCTAATAATGTGGAACCCAAATAAAAAATGTGTTATCATTATCATAACATTGAAGTAGGTAGGTATACCTGAACTTACGGGGGTGATCGGTGAAGCGAATCGCTCGCCCCTCGTATAATAATATTCGTAAATTTTTAAACAGTCCACCCCATTACTTATTGTTGAACGCACGTGTTAAACAGGATTAAAAATATGCCATATTCCAAGAAAAAAATATTTTCGTAAATATATAGTGTACTATATTACCAATGTTTGCTATAAATAAGCCGACAGGCGTTCTAAAATGGAACCTAAAAATAAACGCACATCTTTTTTCTAATTAAATACATAAATCAAAATTGAAAGCAATAAATTCCGTTTACCTTATTCGTATTTTATAGTGATTATCAATTACATATAATAATGTAAGTCAGTAAGTGTAAAATATTTAATTAAATACGTCGCATTAATAAATTTACACAGCGTAGGCGTTGATTGGGTTGCTAGGATACGTGCGTATTATCAATTCATTTTACGAATTTTGATGTAAAATCACAGGTGAAACATGGACACCGTCACATTTTCTTACAAATAGGTAAGGCTTGAACATTTTATCTTATGATGTTGTAAAAACATGGTACGTACTGTTTATCGTGTACTGTGGTTTGTTTACATGCATTGTTCTACAAGGTTAATAGTACTCGTGAATGCCATACGATAGTCGTAAGGTAATTGACCTATTACCTGACCTACATAGTAGCTTAAAATAGTACCTAGTTACAAACTACGAACTTTGTTATTTCTTGCATGTTGTGCACCATCGTACAAATGAACATAAAAATATTTTTATCTGTTGATAAAAGCTTTTAGTAGGTAGGTCTAAGTACTTTTCGTTCATTGCTGTGGTGATTTATAGGATTCGAATATGCGGTATGAAAGAGTACACGAAAGTAGGTTTATGTTGGTAGGGCCTGGAAGTTTCACTGCCAGGTTGTTTACGAGTTTTCCATATGTATGCATTCACATTCAAGCTGGGACTACACTGCGGCGAACGTTTTTGATATGATAATATTATGTTAACTATACTTTGATTCAAATAAATATATTAAAACTGGATTGATAGGTATAAATTAGATCCATATCTTGCTAGCCTTATTATGACTGCAAAACCAAAGACCAGCTGATCAGCAAGCTTAGTAAATGACTTTGGCAATTTTATTTCCACATGCACCTAAGGATTAAATGCCTGCCTCGTTTCTTAGCTCATATAATACATATTACCTATGTCTGTCTATGTTTTGGGCGTGTGCTGAACTACGATTTATTGTAACTATATGACAACTAGACATATTAGTGCATAATGCCGTTTAAATGGGCTAATGTACTCGGGTACTCGGGTATGGGTAACGTAATCGTTCTTTGGTTCTTTGATGGATTTCCTTATGCCAAATCTGACTGTGGTCGACTTATTATTGTGGTCGACATTTTTCATTAATGTAGACAGGGGTCTATCGTAGTAAGAAGAAAGAAATAATTCTATAATAATTTGCCCCTTCCCTATAGCACTGGCGTTCTCGTTTAGATTAGGTCAAAAGAAGCAATGGTTTCTATCTTTTAATAAAGATACATAATTGTAGTTAACTAATGTTAACTTATGATATGACTATGATATATGATATATATGACTATATGATAAAGCATCAAGCTAATCTAATATTTAATTAAGTAAGTACCTATTTGCTCAAATAGGTAATAAAATTTCACATGAAAATAGATTTTTGGAAGCAGTAAACTCAGCATTTTCAAATAGATAGTACTTACCCAACTTAATATTTACCTAAATATAGGTACAGTTGGGCGGACTTTCAAAAGGCAACAGTATAAGAACATAATAAGGCTGATGCTGAATACGCTGTCGTTACGTAGGTAGGTTATATATAAATAACACATTTTATTGATTCAGCGTTCAATTGACGAAAATCGCTTATTGACTTGTCGAATCATTAGGGTATACGCAACCATTCTACATTGCACTAAATAATAATATATTTAGTGCTAACGGGGGACAGGTTTATTCACCTTAACAAGGGGTCTTGGTGAGTAACTGCATTGTAGGCGGTGGTAATTAGATGCCAAGTCCGATAGCCAGCATTCTTCCCGCCCTACCGAAGGCTCACCCGACTTATTTCTGCAGTGCAAACCGCATTTTCACTGTAGCCACACCTCAGAATGTAGTCTTTTTATTTTTTTATTTCGACCTCCTTCCGTTTCCTCGCTTTTCTACAGTGGTTTTATTTTATTTTTGTGAAAATTTAGATTGTGAATGAGTTAAGCGCTCGTGCAAAATGTCTTTTGAGTTTAAATCCGCTCGTCATTTTTATTTGGAAATAAAGCACAAGAAGCTCAAGAAGAAAGTTACTTTTCAGGTCGATATTGTAAATAAATTATACCAAAATAAATGTTATAAAGATTTTGATAAATAAAATATGCAGTTAGTGTGCGCCGGCACAGTTTTATTTAAGTTTTATAACATGTTTTTGTTGTCCTAGTTGCCGAGCAGGGAAGGTCTGACTACTCCACGGAGCGCTCGGGCTCCGATTGGTAGGCGACCGAGTACCTTGCCACATCAACGTTTGAAGAAGGAGGTAAAAATAAAAATCTAAATGAACTTAATTCCATAATATTTTCTCACGGATTCACCTAACAAATTCCTAAATGTTTTATTAATCTATGTTTCTTATTGTTCGATAGGTATATAGATAAATTTAATTATTATCTATCATGTTCTAAGTTTTATAACATTGGATGATTTGAATCAACAAATATTTATTAAAGCGACACGCAATATACATTACGCACAAAAAAATTTAAAAGTCCTTGTGAATTTCTATTCATGACTTGATATAAAAATACGCTTTTCTACTTAAAGAAGTCTTTAGACAGTCCACCGGAGATGGACTCTCCGGTGGGGAGCGTCAGCAGTGACCTCCGGCGGCAGAATGAAGAACTCCGCGCTCGTCTTGCGGGTGAGGCTGCTGACCATAGGCGGAGGCTTGACGCTTATCGGAGAGCGCAGCAAGGTCAAGCCCAGTTGGTGTCGAGGCTCCAAGCAAAGGTAAAATGGCCTAACTATCCGTGCTAGATTATTTCAATATATAAAATAAGGTAAACGTTTCCGAACGTAATTATTTGCTTCAGCTCAACTCAATAAATTATTAATCAAAACAAACAAATGTCACTTTACTGTCAAATAATCAAAATATTATCTATAATACAAATTACAATAGCCTATTTCGAGTTGAAGCATAAATAATTATTTTAAATGTTGAAAAGCAGGTAACTTCATATCATCCAAATTAATATATATCAATAAGAGCTAACAAAAAAGAACCAAAAAATTCGATATCAACGAAGTAATTCCGTTTATTATCATACAAGGTTTGTACTAAACTGTTCGTATATTGCTTATGCCAGGTGCTTCAATATAAGCAGCGATGCTCGGAGCTGGAGACCCATATGCTGGAGACGACGCCTCGCAGCGAACCATCATCTTACCGGTCGCCGGCCGCTAAAACTAGCATCGCGCTCCCGCCGCCCATCTCGTCGGCTTCATCGTCCGCCGTAGCCGCCGCCGATGCCAGAATTAACGATCTGGAGACCGCGCTTAGGAGGCTGGATGAGGAGAAGCGCAAGTAAGTCTGTTTACTCAAATGAAGATTAGCTTTGCGGTTTTATGTATTCAGAACTAGATACCTCTCGGGAATAGTACTTTTTGCTGAACGAAAGGTACACAATGTCCTATACTGTATCTCTGATAATTTGTATGCGAAATTTAATTATGATTGGTTGAATGGTTAATGTTTAAAAGCATAAGAAACAAACTCACATTCACATTTATAGTATTAATTAGGGTGTAGCCCTTAAAATAATATAAATTCTTGTTATATGGTGTTTTGCAATAGCTTCTGTATAAAAGCTATAGGGAATATTGATATAATGCACATAATCTTCTTAATAGTTCAGGTTATTACTTTCCAAAACTCGTCACTGTTGGTTGAGTGGGTATAGAATATTCAAAATACAAAAAAGTTAATTACTTGACATAATATGCATTTTATGAGCATACCACCAAGCCTAATATTATTAGGTGTTAAGTGCTTTGTACATTCCTATGTCCACTTATGTGTACACTCAATATAACATGATCATATGGACATCTTAAAATACTAAATTAAAGGAAAGATTAGTGTTCAAAATAACGACAAATCAGTAAAAATATTTAATATATTAGTTTCTTTATCTATTGGGGCAACCCAAATAATAATTTATAGAAAGAAGAATGTAAAAATGTTCTAAAATTGGTATTGCAGTTATTGAATCCTACTTATAGTAAGTACTATTCAAAAAATTGTTTTAAGTACCTAATAAATTTTGTTTTGCAATGTATTTTTTATCAAAAATTAATTTTTGATTTATTTCCATATGTTAATGAGAAATAAATCAAATGTTATTTGATTTATTCCCATTTGCATTGGAAATAACAATATGTGTATATCCTAAAACAAGATAAAACATATCTTGTTTTAGGATATATAAAACAAGATATGTTTTAGATAGCCTAAAACATATCTTTAGAGGATATCTTAAAACAATATTAAAAGCTAAGTATACATAATATAATATAGAACATTTTTACACATTAAACACTATGCATTTTTCTGCAACTTTGAATTTCAGCAGGTTACAGTGATATATATCAAATATATATTTCTATAGGTGAGTTTACAAATTTACTGTTATGTAAGAGTAAACAAACTTACAAGTACCATCAGGCGATCTGTCTAATCGCTTGCATACTAAAACATAAATAAAAATTTGTTAAAGCATACTTTGCTCTGCCTACACCATGCATCATCAATAATTAGGCACATGTTGGCAGAACCATAACATGTACAACACATAACAAAACTTGAAAAGTTTATAATGTCTCTTCAATATGTGGAATAATTCTTCTTCAATATTTGGTAAATACCAAATCGTACAGTGCTTTTCAATATGTCTCTTTTTTTACAGGTGTGAGAAACTAGCGCAGCAGAACACCCTACTGCGTGATCAGCTGGAAGAGTCTCATCACCTGAATGAGGCTCTTACCGCTGATTTGCAGAAGCTCACAAATGACTGGGAAGCTCTGCGGGATGAGATGTCTGTCAAGGAGGATGAGTGGAAGGATGAAGAACAGGTAAGTATTGGATGGATATTCATTTGTTTACTTGTATACCTATTAAATGACTTACTTAAAAATAACGAAATAATAATTTTATTCTGTATGTACAAGTTTGTGAAGATGTGTGTGACTCAGTCACATGTTAACTGTGAGATATTTGATTATTTCGTCATATAGACAAACCATGGATAAAACTTAATAAATATTCATTTGTATTTGTGAGTTTAACAAGGGCACATTGTGGACAGAATATAGTTTGATACATTTCAGTCTTCTGCCCATGTGCCACAACCAAAAGGAAATAATTTGACTTATTTCGCTTTAGTTGTGGTACTTTTTACCCACATAATATAAAACTGTATTTATAATACTGCTAGCAAAAGAAATTGTCTATTATAGTTATCTAAAAACCTCCTGGTTGGTTTTTGGTATGATATTGTCATTTAAGCCAATTTTGATCTGAGATCGATTCTCAAACAAAGGATTTTGAGTTTATTCATTAGGGAAATTAGTTTTATAGGTCTCATCATGCCGCGAGACCTATACAACTAGCTGGTTATTGTAGATGTAGTATGAGGTGTACTACCAGCATGATATACAGGCGTGAGTCCGTATTACATTTAAGCACTATCCAATTCCCAGGCCTTCAACGACTACTACTCCAGCGAGCACAACCGCCTACTCAGCTTGTGGCGCGAGGTGGTGTCAGTCAAGCGCCACTTCTCGGAGCTGCAGACGAACACCGAGCGCGACCTATACCGGGTTAAGAACGAGTTCGATTCCAACGTGAGGGAACTGGTCGGCACGCTCAGTGGTTACTCCATCAACGCGTTTGCTGCTCAGAGCGGTGTTTGCAAGGTATGATATCAATATTACAAGAACTATAGGTCAGTAGAACACGGTTGGATTATCACGCGGAGGTCTTGAGGCATGTTATTAGTTAATTATTGCTTCCTTAAACGGTGAAGAAATATATCTTGAAACCCGCGTGTCTGAGAGTTCTGCATAATGTTTTCGAAGATATGTGAAGCCTGTTAATATGCTTTGTATTGGGTCAGTTTGGTGGAGCATGGCCTAACCATTTTCCCACTGAGAAAATGACCGCGCTCAGCAATGGGACAGCTCATATAAAGGGCTGATAAAATTACAATTACAAAATGTACAGAATGACCCCATAAATAGGTAAGGGTGATTAAATGTTGCGGCTTTTGACTATTTATTTATTTATTTAGGCATATTTACAGGATAAACACAGACATTCACATAAAATTAACGATTAAAATATAATTATAATATAAATTTAAATTAATAAAATTGATTGAAATTAAACTACTATATAAGGATTTTATCGCGTTGTTTATTAGACACATTTTTACATAATTTAGAAACTACTATTATTAAACTTTACAAATTTTTAAGCTAATTAAATTATTAAAATTATTTATATTTAAGTTTACACTTTCTCCGACGTTTCGGTTGCTTTTCAGTAGCCACGATCACGGGAAGACTAAGATGGTAGTTGTCTCAATGTTCCAGTGTAGTTATTTCAAAGTACCTAAACATAATTTAATCATTGGTGTTTCTATTTACGCAGAATGAGCTCAAAGTATCATGAAGTCTAGCTTTGGTTTGCTTCTTCTTGGGTTTGACTATTTGAATTACTGGATCCCAAGCTGGTGGTACATTCCAACCATATTCTCTATTAAAATTAGGATGTTTTTTGATTTCAATAGCCTCACGAAGCATCCTCGGTAGGATTCGGTGTTCTTTAACGAGAGTCTGTGGTTTGTCAAATCTCAGATAGTGATTGGTCCCCTGTTGCACATGTTCACACACAGCAGACTTCAACGAGCGTCGGTGTTTTACATCAGTTATGTGTTCTTTTATGCGGGTGCCTATGCTTCTCTTGGTTTGACCAATGTATATAAAATTGACTATTGCTTCGCTAACTTTTTAGCTATTTCAAGTGTCGTACTTAAAACTAGACGAATTTGCAGTTGATCGTCATATTATTAAAATTGCGTTTATACTATCTAATTTTGATGCTGCATTCCATTTAACCTGTCAATTGATGGTATGCCGGATATAATTGAAAACTTAATGTGTCTGGCCGCCGATGTGCCGACGTGACTCAGTAGATCAAGCAATCTGTTTAATTTGTGTTGCTACTGGAATTTGCTACATTCCCTGTTGTTTGCGTACAAAATAATTAATAATAAATAATTAGTCTGCTGCTTCTAAAAAGCATGTAATCGAAAATTACTAAAGGGATTTAGGTATAGGTGTAAATATATTTTCTTCTGCCAGAATTGGTACATTTTTGATTCAAGTATTTTGGTTTCTAGCATCAGTAACGCTATCTAGTTTTGAATAGCAAAATTACGCAATAAAATAATTAAAACGTACCTATCTATTTCTGCCATCGCACCGTAGCTTAGGTCACGCTAATTACAAAATGGTGATAGAGGTTTTATTTTAACGATATTCGAGTATTGATTCTACCGTTGAAGGTAATCATTTCACTACATATTATAAAACAAGGTCCTCCGCCACGTCTGTCTGTCTGTTCGCGATAAACTCAAGGTAAACTAAAGGTTTTTCAAGCAGCGATTTTTGTAAGCAGCGATAACCGAGTGGGAATCCGGTGGACTGCCACGCAGAGGTCTCGAGTTCAATCCCCAAGCGCGCATCTCTGTCTTTTCGAAGTTATATGCGTATTAAATAGTTAATTATCGTTCGCTTTGACGGTGATGGAAAACATCGTGAGGAAATCTGTATGTCTGAGAGTTCTCCATAACGTTCTTGAGAATATGTGAAGTCTTCCAACTCGCACTGGGCCAGCGTGGTGGACTATAGCCTAACCCTTCTCACACTGAGAAAAAGCCCGTGCCCTGCAGTGGGACAGTTTAATACAGGACTGATATTATATAAGGTTTAGTAATACCCGTGCGTAGCCGAGGCAGGTCGCGAGTTACTTTAATAAAATAAAACTTAATTTTAATACTTTCTAAAACTAAACTATATCATGTTCAATTGCAATCTGTTCATTAAAATATAGGAAAATTAACTTAGCCAAAGCGATTTTCGTATCGGATCGGAATATAGACTACTAGATTTTGCCCGCGGCTGCGCTCGCTAAAGACTGGCATACACCACCCATAGGTTAGATTAGTTACAACACAAATTTCTGAATGAAAGGTACCTTATAACCCTCTCAGTTCCTTCGAGCAGTTAGGGCATGAAAGCGTAATAAACAAACTCACATTCGCATTTATAATATTAGTAAGGATTTGCATGACATGATGACCCTAAATTAAAGGATTTCGTGTACCCTGCCGGCACGGAGCTTTTAAATACAATTCAAGAAACGCTGCACAATAATCAATCGATAGTCGTGCAGCAATTAGACTGAACGGCTAGTTACCGTACTAGGTAACGAGTATTGGCTCACGATCTTGTTTGCTTTGTCTATCATTAGTACTTACTGTCTATTACCAATACTCAGAAGGTGTATATATTTCGGCTTTTAGAATTCCTGGTTTCATTGCCAAAACATTATTTTCTCAGTGCTCCAAATACCACAAATGGGTATTTGAATTCCTTAACGTAGCTTACTTAAAAAAGTGCAGTAAGTGTGCAGAATTTACAATAGCAAAACCTTGGCAGTTGTTTCGCTTTGTGGTTTATGTAATTAGCCACAGGCCTCAGTTGTGTCTTCAAGTGCCATAACACGAAATTCGTGTCGTGGGTGATTTTAAGTGACCACAAAGTCTTTGTGTTTCTTTTTCGCTTAATGAAGCAGCCGTTTTTATGGCTCGTTTGCCTATTATATGATACCCTTTAAACATAATTCCTAATACGCTGGCTACGGTAACCGCTTTCAATTAGACAAGCTGCATGGTTAATCAGCACCGTACAAAAAAAAAAATGTTTGCGAGATAATATACTAGCATATGACATTTTACTAGTTTGTCTAAAAAATTTTCTTATATTAAGAGCTAACATGTTTGATCTTCATTTGTTTTTTTTTTTTCTGTTACGTATGTAGGTATTTCTTAGATACAGGCTTTGCTTTCATATAAGCCTATTGGCTCGTCCAAAATAGCGAAATGTTACAGAATTTAGTAGCCTAACTTAACTCTATAACATGTCGGTTAGAAAAATTACAATGACTATATGGTAACCTTATAATAATAGTATTAATTTTTAATCATTGAATGTACCAGGTAGACAAGATTCTTTTTTGTGAATTTTTACTTAATCCGCTGTCAATTTGTTAGTAAGTCAATGCTGTAAACTAATCCATTGACATCTAAATCCTTCATCAGCAACAACAACCTGACTACCAGAACGGAGGCCAGCAATACCAATCTGGAGCTCAGCATTACCAGGCTGGGCCCCAGAATTATCAATCTGGTCCACAACACTACCAACCTGGCAATCAGCAACCTTGCAACATGGGACATTCGGCATCGACTGGGCTTTCGACAACGGCATCTGGCAACATCAATGTGGAGAGCATGCGCGTGGATCTGCGTGATATGACTGCGCAGAGAGATGCGGCGATTACTGAACTGCGTGAACGAGATGCGCGCATACAGCGACTGCTGGGAGAATTGCAAGGGCTCGTGAGTAACTGATATATTTTTCAAGTCCCCAATTTTGCTGTAGAATGTCGTAGCTATACTGCGTAAAAAACTTAGTCTGGCCATAAATACTGTTACAATTAAAAAAACATAATATTACATTTGAATTTGGAATCAGTCATTCTTATATTTAGTGATATTAAAATGAAGTGGGGTGATAAAGAGAACCGAATTGCTGTGATAGCATTACACAAAGTAATGCCTACTTCGTGTAATGCTATCAGCAGCCAAATTAAATTTTTGTAACTCTCCATCCGCTTGGTATTAGTCGAATGTTGGTATACCGGGCTATTGATAGGTGCAATGAAACCTCCTTTGTTTGTGATAGAAAACGATCTGACCGTCCACGTAGTATTCGTACGAAAAATCCTGTCCGAAAGCAAAAGAGTCTATCTCGGGAAATGAATATAGCACATAGAACCATGTCGCGTATTTTAAAAGATGACTTACTTGTTGCAGCTTATAAGAGACGCACTTGTCATTATTTAGCTGATAATTTAATAATTAATAGGGTGGTAAAACTAAAACCAACTTCTTAAGTGGTACGCAAAGGGAGGTCTCAGAAAAAAAAATTACATTCGAGATTTTTATAACTATTGAGCAATGTTTTAACACGCAGAATGACCGAGTTTATGGTCAAAGGTTTATAAAAGCTTGCTAATTAGTCAGCAGAGTACAACATGGGCATAATGTGACTTCAGTGATGGTTTGGTGGGGTGTTAGCTATCAAGGAGTGACTGAGCCATATTTTTGTAAAAAAGGTATCAAAACATCGGCACAAGTATATCAAGCTACGATTCTTGAAAAGGTGATTAAGCCTCTTAACAATACCATGTTCCATAACCAAGAATGGTCCTTATATTCTCTCCTTCCATAGCGAGACTCAACACCGGGTCATAAAGCTCGATCCACCCAAGCGTGGTTGGAAACGAACGTTTCGACCTTCATTAAAGCTGAAGACTGGTCGTCATCGAGTCCCGATCTTAATCCGCTAGATCCTGATTTATGATGAGTTTTAGAGAGTATGGCATGTTCTAAACGCCATGATAATTTGGAGTCCCTAAAACAATCCATAAGATTGGTAGTGAAGAAGTTTCCCACGGAGAGAGAGCGTGTTCCTATTGATAACTGGCTTCAACGTTTAAAAGACTGTATTAAAGACAATGGAGATAATTTTGAACGAGCTACATATATTTTTAATGTTATTATATTAATATTTATGCAATAGAAAAAAAATAAGATTTTTCGTTGTAACAATATTTATGGCAATACTAGGTATAGGATGGGTCCTGTGACAGATCAAATTCTGTTTGAATAAAAAGTCACAAAACAATTTCATCCTTTGTTAAGTGCACCAATAGTGGTGTTCCCCGCGTCGTCTTAATCTAACTAAAAGTACCGAGCAAGGTGGTAAAACAAATCGACAAAGAAACAAGAAAACAATTTTAAGTTCAAATTATTTTCAGTAACGGGTATGAAAGTATGTACACTAAAATAAATGTAAGAAAGTGCATTGTTTTTTATTCCTCGTGTTTGATTTATTAAAATATATTATTTAACATTACTTATACAAACGTCAATAAGAATTATAACATTAATCGTGATTTATAATAGAATATGTTAAATATCGTCCCAGCCCTCGGCATAAATGTAACAGGACCCAAGATATATTTTACGAAGTCAAAATAACTGTTTTGTGTTCCCTCACGTAATATATTTATTGCATCCTTTTAATTTAATTTTATTTATTAATTGCACGAAACAAATTACAATCTTATTAAAAATTAAAAACAATCAAAGCTTATGTTTAGTTCTAGATTGCAACTCAACACATGTGCATACATTGAAACAATTAAACATCAAGTTAACAGACAGAAGAGATCACAAATATACATATAAGAATATATAGGTTTAATTTCGTAACACAATAACAACAATACAATATCTTAGTTCGTTAGAATCATGCTACGTTGCTATGGTTGCCGTGCACCATTTGATGTTGGATTCTAGTAACTTGGCAAACATGAGAAACAGATTCTGTACATTACCTACTTATAGATAATTTTAATATTTCTTTCATTATATAATTTTAATTTTTTAATTTTTATAATTTAAACATTATAAAATTATCTATTTTGTGAACTAACTGCACTTACTTACCAAATTTTGATACTTAGTGTGACTTACGTATTGGTTACAGGAAGAACGTTGCGAGATGGCAGAAGTTGCGTGTAGCGAGGCGAACGTTATGCGTGGTGCGCTGGAGGAAGTGGCGCGCGCGCTCATACACGACTCCGACACCGACGCGCCCGCGCATGCGCCGCACACGCCGCACTCCACGCACATACACCTGCACGACAGGTAATATGACACGACAGGAGGTGGCGCGCGCGCTCATACACGACTCCGACACCGACGCGCCCGCGCATGCGCCGCACACGCCGCACTCCACGCACATACACCTGCACGACAGGTAATATGACACGACAGGAGGTGGCGCGCGCGCTCATACACGACTCCGACACCGACGCGCCCGCGCATGCGCCGCACACGCCGCACTCCACGCACATACACCTGCACGACAGGTAATATGACACGACAGGAGGTGGCGCGCGCGCTCATACACGACTCCGACACCGACGCGCCCGCGCATGCGCCGCACACGCCGCACTCCACGCACATACACCTGCACGACAGGTAATATGACACGACAGGAGGTGGCGCGCGCGCTCATACACGACTCCGACACCGACGCGCCCGCGCATGCGCCGCACACGCCGCACTCCACGCACATACACCTGCACGACAGGTAATATGACACGACAGGAGGTGGCGCGCGCGCTCATACACGACTCCGACACCGACGCGCCCGCGCATGCGCCGCACACGCCGCACTCCACGCACATACACCTGCACGACAGGTAATATGACACGACAGGAGGTGGCGCGCGCGCTCATACACGACTCCGACACCGACGCGCCCGCGCATGCGCCGCACACGCCGCACTCCACGCACATACACCTGCACGACAGGTAATATGACACGACAGGAGGTGGCGCGCGCGCTCATACACGACTCCGACACCGACGCGCCCGCGCATGCGCCGCACACGCCGCACTCCACGCACATACACATGCACGACAGGTAATTTGACACGACAGGAGGATAGAATACTATATATTATAGAATACTTACTATAATAAAATATTCCTTAATACTAATTATTATGAACACAAGAAAGAATAAGTAGCCTATGTGAACTCACTCACATTTATAAACGTCAAAGTTACACTTATTAATGAGAGTTTACATTTACCTGTTGCCATGTTCAGCAAAGCAAGGACGTAGAACCAGTGAGAAGAACTGGCAAGAAACTCACGGCCACTCTTTTTAATCGCCAAGTTTACAGTTTTGTTTTATTTTACTAATCTTTTCTGTAAGGAGCTGCAAGCATTAAACCAGCAGTCTTATTTACCTAGTGAAACGTAGTAATAGATAGCTACTCTTACACCGGTTTCCTCTAATGCAGTTCTCATGCTTACGGTCACTAAGTTATCTAAAATTTTCTCTTGCTAGATTCTAAGTTACCGTAAAATTTACCAAAAAGTAGGTAGTAAAAATATAAAGATTTTCTTTTGTTTGCCTTACATTTTGAACATCACTCTTTTCTTTTATCTATATATTATCATCTGATATAATAACTTAAACTTTCGCGTTGCATAATATAGATATAATTCGTAACGGGTATTGACCGGCCGTGATCACAAGCTGAATTTAGTCAGCCAAGGCCGATAAAACATGGTCGAAACATTTAATGTTAATTATTTTTTATTGAATTAAACACTATGCATGATAGCGTTAATATCCGTTACGAATCATATCTATGATTTGATTACGACAGGTCACCAAAACGCGTGTCGTCATCCGCCAACGCGACGGCATTCGCCGAGAGCACCATATCGGCGGTGCAGGCGGCCCTGCACAAGTATCAGATACAAATACACGAACTACAGGTAAGATTCTAATATTTTTGTATACCATAAAAAAGTTGCTTTTTTATTTTATTAAAGAAAATAAAGTCTTTTTGTAAGTACTATAACACGAATTTCGTATTGGATATAGTCTTTAAACCTGGCTACAGAGCTATAGATATAAAAATTTTAATCTCTAGTTTGTTGTAATCTTGTATCATTTTAAAATTAATAAGTAAAGAAATTAATGATGTCATGATATTTGTATTACGACGTTCCACTGTGCTTTGCCGTGGCTTTTATTTATACGACACGGCAGCGTACAACGTTCTGACACTGCGCCACACCGTTTTACGCTACGGCACAGTGCTGAGGTAATATGGCCAAGCCTTTCAGAAGCCACAACACGTTTTAGCTTAACAACTAAACTTCTTTGGACCCAAAATATTATCACTATGCTTTGATCGGTTGTTGTAAGGCTCTGGACTTTTTCCACCAATGAAATATACTTTTTTTAGTAAATGGTTTAGTTAAATGGTTTAGTTTTTTTTTGTAAATGGTTCTGAAGTATGAATAGGAGTTTATTTATTTATTTTTAAACACATCGATACAATACATAAAGTGATTTTTGCAAGTTCACTCAAATTAGCCGAAAATATATAATTTTTTTTGTGCTGACCTCGTTAATTACACGGATTGTGCGGATGAGTGGCGTTTTTGCAAGTAAGTTTGTTCTGTTAGTAGGAACTACTAGCAGGGGGGGGGGGGACTCCGCCTCCTCCATACATACCGGTCTGGCACACACACAGAGATTCAGGCGTCTCAGCACTGTCTGGTTACACTCCTGACTCCTTAAGATTTTAATTAAATACATAGCCAGTGAAAATTCCCGACGCACTCTTAACTCATATATATGTATATATACACATATATGTATATCGTATATTTATATAGCAGTGATAGCATAATGGGAGACTGTTGGACTGTCACGCAGAGATCTCAAGTACGATCCTAAGGCACGCATTAACTTTCTCGATGTTATGTGCGCATTTAAATAGTTAATGATCGCTTGCTTCAACGGTAAAGGATAGCAATGCGAGGCAACCTGTCTATCTAATAGTTTATCAAAATGTTCCCGAAGATATGTAAAGTCTGCCAAACTGGACTGGGGCAGCGTGGTGGACTGTGCCTGTCCCTTCTCACACTGAGAAGAGCCCCGTGTCTAGCAGTGGGACAGTTTATATACAGGGCTGGTGTTATTATAAATGGTGTTTGTTTTAGGTGAAACTGCAGAACTCTAGAGAGCAGTTGATAACGTGTAGGAAGCACGGTGAAGCGGCCGACTTGACTGTGGCGTCGCTGGAGAGCAAGGTTCAAGATCTACAAGGTAAATTAGCAAATACATATGGCATACACATATACACGTACATACAAATACTTACACCAGTATGCCCGAAGAGTAGATTGAAACCCCCTATCTTAAATAAGGAGTTGTCCTGATATACCTTTCCTGTTGAATATTTTTTTCAATTAGGGTTTATCCGTTACTTCTTCTCTAGTATACTTATCCGAAAACAACCTTATTAAATTAATCTTATGTAATAGGAATTATTTCATATTGATGGCATACATAGGCAGTGATTTAAGCAAATCGAAGTTTAGCCGTATTTTCAATATTCCTTAAGTTTTTATTAAAAACAAGATCTTCATAACATCACAATAACAATTTAGATTATAGGAACTGGCCGGTAATACGAAAATTTTAAAAATTACCTCGTTTCATAAACTATTTTAGTTACTTTCAAAATATATAATAAATAAACTATCCTATCTACAAACAGCTAAACTGGATTCAGCCAACGCTGATCTTCATCAACTCTTGCAAGAGAAAGAGTCAATGCAGAAGACATTGGAGGCGCTCAGAATTGATAAGAACAATCTAGAAAGAAACAGAGTGGAAATTAATGCTATGGTAAGAGTTCCGCTTGACAAATTATGTTTTGGTAGATTTGATATTGGGTGTAGGCTGATTGCCGAGTCATCAAAATGGCGTTTGTATATTTTTGGGATTTAGCCAATTATATTCACAAGATAACTCTGCTATACTTTGTAAAATATGGTTTATTTAGTTTGACTTTCTGTACTAAATTAGGAGTTATTTTTGATGATACTAATGTGCTCCAATATTTAGCAATTCCAATATAAAGCTTACGTCTGCGCCGTATTAATTCTTTATTATTAACAAGTGAACTGTAACCCAATCAATCGCTTGCACCTTCCTAAAAAGCATCGTTCGAGCTATCCTCATTCCCAATTTCGTGCAAATTGCTTAAGTTGTTTAGGCGCTGAAATTCTAAAACAGACAGACTTAGAGCTACTTTGGCTATAATACTAGCATGGCATATCTCCAAAAATGGTAATATTGTCGTAATTTCCAGGTGGAATCTTTAACATCAGATTATGAGAAGCTTCAAAAGATAAATTCTCGTCTCGAGAAAACTATAGAAGCTTTGGAAACTGAGAAGAGGAACTTGAACTCTGAAGTGGATCAATTGCACCGCGAGGCGTCTAGTAGAGAGGCAGTGTTGAGGTACTTGTTTATTGTCAACCTTACTGCCTAGATCTTAGAGATTACTTTTATTTGTAAATTATCTATCTTTAATAAATTAAATTAATAAGAACAATTATGTTCACATAACAAAAACAAAACGGAGATTTATGTTTTTATCATATTAACGAAAATTAATAGCCCCATGCCCATACTCAGCTGGAAAATTATCTAGTGTAAAAAAGGTGGATTCATTTTTACATCCCTGTGAATCCTCAATTCGCTATAAACATTAGCGTTACAAGCTCACACAGGCTATAGTTACCGTTTATAATCAGCCTTATAGCTTATTAGCCACTTTGATAAGAATATATAAATTTATAATATAACACAGGGCCGAAGAAGAACGTTCTTCGCGCCTACGCTCGGAACTAGTGTCGACGAGAGAAGAGCTCAACAAGACCCTCTTAGCCAGAGACCTGTTGGACCAGCAGAAATTAGAAGCTGACGCTATACTGTCGCAGATGGAAAAGCATAGAAGTCAGTATTATTTAAATATATATATTTATATATAGATAGGTACGTAGCCTCAGACGTGCCCAGTGATATTGACAGAGACTTAGCATTTGCATGTTTGCATACTGCAGGGATAATGGAGTGGGTAAGCGGTCTCCTCGATTTTGCCGCAAATCTGACTGTTATGGATTAAAATCCTACACGGGACAATTATTTGTGATATCCACAAATTATTTTTCCGAGATAAGATGTACTTTGCGTCCGTTACTATAGATATTTTTTGTAGGTACATAAAGTCAGACATTTCTGGCGATGTTGGCAGAGACTTTGTACTTTTGCACATTGGCTGTACGGATGGCGCTTACACGCTGGGCCATCCGTATTGCGGCATTCAGAGGCCATCCAGAGCATTGCGTAGTGCGTGTTCTTTGTTTAAATTCGATACAATTTTTTTAGTATCTCCAATAATTTGTTCTAAATGTTGATGTACTTTACGTCCTTTATTTGTATGTTTGTAAAGTCTCCAGCGACGCAGGGCTTGGTTCCTGGTACTTAGTTAGTATGTCCATGATAGTTGTTTGTAGAATTGATATTCTTCGTTTCCATTAGTTAGTTGAAGGGATGACATAGGTACTTATATGTTTTCCTCAGGTGATCTCGAAATAGAACTGGAGAGAACTCTTCTTGAACGAGGCGACTTGCAAGATCTAGTCGAGAAACTAGAGGCAGCCGTCAGGAACCTCGAATGTGATAAGAAGAAACTCCACGAAGATGTCAAACATGTGAGAAAATCTTTTATTACTGATAATATTTTGTTTTTCTAGAGAATACAAAATGCGCAACAGTGTTTTATTCAAAATAACTCCCAAAAGTATATTTCATTTTTAGCAACTAGAAAATTTAAAACGTGAGGTTAATAATGAGGTAGACCTTTTGAAACATCTACCAACTGGCAAAGCATTTACAACATTGGCAACTCATTTCGATATTTTGTAGAACAGAGGTACTGGTATACAAAATATCGAAATTAGTAGCATATCACACCTCTAGTAAGTACGGTATCTAAAGATTCATAAGATAGCAATAGACTGCTGTCAGTAGGTGGAGAGGTCCTTTTGTCTTGCACTGACAGTGCAGCGAGTTTCAATTGGCTGAGTTGGCAACGAGCGAGTGATGATGATCACCGTTAGTGTTCCAACTAGGTAAATAAGCTTGCTTTTAAGCCATCTAGAATAAAAATGCTTATATTCTCTAGTTGGAAGACGAGAAATCAAGTCTGTCAAATCAGTCGTCTGAACAGCTTGGCGACTTGAACTCTTTGCGTAAGGAGTTATTAGCGGCTGAACAAACGCGAATGGAGTTGGAAGCGGACAAGGCGTCTCTCTGTGAGAAGATCAAGTTCCTTGAAGGAGACAGAGAGAAGGTGGAACTTGAGTTGCGACAAGTTGTCAGGTAAGTTTAAAATGACTTAAGATTTCTGGCAATTTGGGCTTCATATAGTTGTCTCGTTAATCCAGCCAGCTAACCGAAATGTTTATATTAGGAGTCGGTAGTGTTTCTTGTTAGAAATCAAACTAATGACTGCCCACCTTATTGAGGTCTCGTAATTTGTTAATAAGCATGCATCTATTGGCATAACTCGATTGATCGATTTTGCGTAGTCGCCACTGTGACTCCAATATGATTAAAATGCCATGGTCAAACTTAGGTTATGGGTATCTTGGTATGGTATTAAATCAATGTTTGTAAAGTAATACGTAGAAGATGCAGCAGTGGTAAGCTTTCCAGGTGGACTGTCGATCGGGTAAGGGTCGCGGAAAGCGGTTGGATGCGAGTGGTCCAAGATCGGTCTGTGTAGAAAACCTTGGAAAAGGTATAGGACATAGGTCCAGCAGTAGACGTCTTTCGGCTAAGTTAAAGAAAGCAATACAGAAATTATTCCGTGTACAAAATATTTGTCTACAAAAAAATCTTAAAGATAATGTTACTATCGTTTTGTGTTCTGCCAGGGAGCGAGGCGAACTAAGCTCTCAACTGACAGCTATGGTGCGCAAGAAGGACACGTTGAACGAGGAGATAATACGTCTTCAGCAGCGGCTGGAACAGGCCAACGAGACTATTGGCAGGATCAACAGAGCTCTCGAAGATCATGTAAAGGATGGTGAAGAGAAGCAGGTAACACTATGTTATTCTTTAGAAAGTACGAAATAATTCGTTACTTAGAAAGTAGCTTTTCCGTCCGTCCGTCTGTCTGTTATACAACTTTCAACTCAAGAACCGTAAGAGCTAGAGACTCGCGGTCAACGCCATTCGACTTAGCATAGTCGATATACCCTCGAAATGACTATGACCTATGGCCTCAAGGTCACGTGGTATCACTTGACCTTTGCATATTACTTGGACCATTTTTCGAACTCTAAGATTTACGGCAATTCATTGCCGATTCTCACTTGTTTTATTGAATCCAGTGGCAGACTATAGACTAGTTAGCGTTACACCTGATGGAGAACGTCGCTGTTCATGGATTTGGGTAATGTCAAGGGTGCAAGGTTGCTTTCAGCAAAAATGAGCCGCCTCGACCAAAGGAGTCCTATCGTACCAGTATACGTAGTATTGCGTTATGTTCGGTGGGCGAGAGTGCCAGTGGCTCAATAGCAATAATACAAAATCTTAGCTTCTTCATATTAGCGTTTCTATATGTTGGCAGCATGCCATGCTGGCAATATAATCACCACATCGTTTTGTGATACAACATATAATTGTTTCCAGCTTGTTTCAATAAGTTAAGTAGGTAATAGTTAATTTTTTCTTTGGTTACGTATGCTTAAATTTTCTAATTTCTTGTTAGATGTAAAATTGTAAGCATCTGTCTTGACGTCCGTGCGTAACGGTGGACTCTCTCTATTATGTCGATATTTTCTAAGAAAAATATGTAGTCATATTTCTTTGTGGCAATAAAGAATAATTTCTTTCTTTCTTTCTTTTTTTACCAGCAACCATTGTATTTTATAAAAAATATTAAAATATTTACGATCTCTTAATATTTTCACAGATAGTGATCGACAGCTTGGACAAAGACAAGCAGCACTTGCAGGAGCAGCTGGCTGGAGTACGGTCAGAGAAAGATGCGCTGGAGGCGGTGCTGTTCGACACCGCCAATATGCTGGAGGACGCCGATAATAAGCGTGCCAAGCTAGAGCACGAACTGCAGGACACCTTGGTGCAGCAGGAGAACTACAAAGGTACATACTGTAGAGATTCTCACAGGCCACTAAACCACTTTTAGGGGCGAAGGCGAAGAAGTTACGACACCCGACACGAGATGGCGTTGTGCTCAATTAAAAACTATTCCATATAATTCTGAATCTCGCAAGCAAGTTTCACAACATGCTGTTGTATATAAGTTCCGTATAGTCGGATGTCGGGAATCATCAATTCGTCGACTAAACCTATGAGACAGAAATGAATAGATGACGTAGTAGGTCTAGTTTAGGTGCTCGCATCGTCATTACCACCTCATTGGCAAAAAAATTGTGTAGATGTTCCGAGTCTCGGTGGTTTTTGTGAATATTATTTAAATGCTTATAAAGTCTCCCGCGTCACAGGAATAATTTGTAGAAGATAGATAAAATCATTCATTATTAAGCTTTGCTCAACTGACGTCGGTCTATAAAGTCTAGGATTATTTATTTGTTAAGTTTATTTTTAGTACCAAAACTGAACGAGAGACATAATGTTAACTTACATCTATTTATTTTATCAATGTTCAGGCCAAGTCGCGCGCCTCACTAAAGACTTGGAGAACAGCGAAAAGAAGTTACGTGACACGCGCAATTCCATGTCACAACAGTCCGGCAAGAAGGAGGCTGAATACCAACAGATTATTACGAACATCAACCGTACCACCACGCAGAATATCACCAAACTGAAGGAAGAAAAGGTTTGATTTTCAATGGATGTTTCGTTTAATGGCTATACAATGTAGTTGCACTCATGTTCAACTGCCTCCATGGCGCAGCGGTAGTGAATGCGATGGCTGTGCATGAGGTCTCGAATTCGAATCCCGGGTCGGGCCAACAAAAAGTTATCTGGTTTTTGTTAAGAATTCTCAATAGCAGCCCGGAGTTAGGAAGTTGTCGGTGTTAGACACCCCCGTGCTTCGGAAAGCACGTAAAGCAATTGGTTTTGCGCCTGATTTGTCTCCGGTCGTGTCGGATTACCGTCAAATCGGATCATGAGAGTAAGGAAACAAAGAGTGCTCTTGTGTTTGCGCACACGCTTGTGCACTATAATATCTCCTGCGCAGATGGCTAGTCTCCGTTAAGATAGGCCGCCGTGACCTAAATTCAGTCTGGAGGACATTATTATGTTCATTACCCATAATATGTAAATGGTGTAATAGTTCAATGGTTCAATCTCCACATGGGAAAGAATTGTGATCCACACATTTTAGAATAGTTGTCCAAATCTGGGTGTTTAAATGTTTGGGAAACGTCACTAGGATTTCTCTTTAATTTTTATACTTAAAAAGCGTATTAAACAGAATCTGCACCAAAATACAATGCAGTCGTTTAATGCAGTCAATTATAACTACATGCATAAAATTATTACCATGTGCACAATTTAATTCGAATTGTATGCGAATGTATTGTACCCTGTATACAAAAGCGTGCGTCATGTATTTAATGATACATCATTGCAGATATTAGAGCATTGTGCATTACTATATTCAAATATCATGTGCATCACTAGACACTTGACATCTTGGGTGGAATAAAGGAATAATGGTTGGACGATCTCAAATATTTTCAGGAACAACTCCGCCAAGCCTTAGAGCATAAGTTAAGTCAGACTATCGCGGCTTTGACAAGTGAGAAGGAATGCTGCGAAGCGGCCGCGCGCGAAAGGGAGAAGAAACTACTGGCTGCGCGTGATCAACTCATACTGCAACATGACGAGGCCATGCTTAGAGCTGAGAACGACAAGCAACAGGCGTTACTTATGGGTAAAGTTTTGCTGGCTTTTAAAACAGAGCTCAATTCATTAAATGTAGTATTTCAATTCAATTGCGGTAATGTAAAGTAATGAAATATTTAAAAATTATTGGAAATATGCTTTCTAAATAATTTTAGACTTAACCAAATAGAATGTACAGTGAAATAAATCGATTAAACTTGAAATATCATAGTGTAGAAATCATTACACCAAGAAAAACAGGTAGGTAGGCAGTAATAAGGAATTTTGAGAATGTTTACATCTCATACTAATAGCTAAATTATTATACATCGATAAAAAGTATTTGCGCAAGTATATGAAACATTATAATTATACTTAACGATTATTAGTAAGTACTAGGCATTTAAACTAAAAACGAATGTGTAATTATAAAAATGTATAAGAGCCACTTTCTCGTACAAAATTAGTTTATTCATAACGGCCTCTTTTATTTCACTAGCTCACCAAGAACAGCAAGCTCTACTGGAACGGTTAGAAGAAGCGAAACGCGCGCTCGACTGCGAACAGAACAAACTCGAGAGATGTCGCCGCGACGGACACGCGCGAGCCGAGCAAGACCGGACGTATGTCAACCAACTCAAGGATGAGATCGCTGCGCTTAAGACCAGGCTGGAAGAAGCTAAGTAAGTTACGGTTTTTACTATTCGTAATTTAGTAGCTCACTAATGTGTATACGTGTGTTATGTGTATGCGTGTATATGTATGTTATGTGTATGCGTGTATATTTGTGTTGTGCGTATGCGTGTATATGTGTGTTATGTGTATGCGTGTATATGTGTGTTATGTGTATGCGTGTATATGTGTGTTATGTGTATGTGTGTTATGTGTATGCGTGTATATGTGTGTTGGGAACATGATCGCCCGTGTTTGTAAAACCGAGGCCATTGCCTGCTCTTGCCACTGATAAGTATGACAATTTCAAGGCTGAGTTTCAGCGTTTGGTTGACATGACATGAGAATATGCAGGCACAGTAACTTATCTATTCTGTAGATCTTTATTTATAGGGCAACTAGCTGTTGCCTGCGATTTCGTCCGTGTGGACTTTAATTTATTACCCAATACCTACTTTTAATTTGTTATCTAATTTTAATATATAAAGCTACAACTAAAGAAACTAATAAGTCTAACTACACCTAGGTGTAGTTAGCTATATATTCAAAAAATACATATGGTATCGCGGACTTTTTTGTAGATATTGATACATTCTATAATACTGTAGAACATTTTTTTGTTCTATCATTTCCGCAGCGCACGCGATGACAGATTTTATATGACTAATTTTTTCACTCCTTGGGTTATATTATTGTATTTTTATTAAGGATCCCTATTTTTTTTGAAAATGTAATATAGCCTATGTCACTCAGTAAAGATGCAGCTTTCTAATGGTGAAAGAATTTTTGAAATCGCTTCAGTAGTTTATGTGTCAAAACATTACAAACATACATACAAAAACACAAATGTTTTCTCTTTATTATATTAGTTTAGATATGTGTTAATCAGGCCCTCGTCCTAAAGGTCATGTGCTCCCTATTTTATCACTGCGAGAATACCAGCGTTGTAGTCTATACTGCAACAATAGCTGACGCAGTTGTCTGATTTGATCTCCATGTACCGCCTTCTGTTTAATTGTATTTATTATTATAACTTTTAAAATTATATATGTATAGAAATTCAAATGAAACATGTTTCTTTCCTTTCTTTTTCTTTCTATTCTAGAATTAGACCGAATAGAAAATCTATGTTTTGTTATGATTGTAATGTCTATTGTGTACCTTATTTCTATCAGAGATGCACAATAGATAAAACGATTTAATTATATGCACAATTATGTATATAGTAAAATTGTTATGTCTGTTGTGCAATGTCGATAGGGCTGGTCGAAATTGATTGTGGTTTTCAGTTATGTATTGCCTCGTTGGTCTAATGGTTGCGGGTCATAACGTCTCTGGTTAGAATCAAGTGTCGGGTCAACCAAAAAAAAAGTTAAGATGTTGGCAGTGTTCCATAGATTGCACGGAATACCATTGGTTCTGTGTCTGATTTCTCTTCAGTAAAGCCGGATTGCCGTCCCATCGGCTATGAAAGTAAAAGAATAGAGAGTGAACTTGTTTTTTCGCATTATAAAATACATACCTTGTGCAGATATTTTTTGTTAAGATTGACAGAAACTTTGAAGTAAGTCTGAAGGACATTATTGTTATTACAAATGTCGACGACGATTCGTAATCGCGGGCACAGCCAGTAATCATTACATTTACTTATGCAGAGCCACAGCGGAAGACGAGTGCGCTCGCTTCGAGAACCGCATCAAGGAGCTGCACCTCGAGAAGGAGGCCGTCATCCGCGAGTGCACCGAGATACGCGCGCAACTCTCGCTCGTCGAAGATAAGTACGACAATGCGTACGCGCAACTGCAGGAAACTATACGGAAACTTAAAGAATGTGAGTATTTACTTCTTTTTGTGACGTAGCCACCTCATAAGTCCGATCTCTAGGCCACATATGTAACTACGTATACACATCAAATCCAATAATAATAATATCAAGCCTATACTAAAATGTCTCACTACTGGGCACGGGCCTCTTCTTAGTGCGAGAAGGAGCAGGCCATAGTCCGGTTGGTGAGGTTACGAAAGAGTATACCTAACTTAATTATCAACATTTTACTTTATTATTACACTAGATTTCATTTTACTCATTGGAAGTATATCAGCCAGATTAGGTAACTACGTTTCTTATAGTAGTACTATTACTTACATACTACATTTGTTTTCAAATTCCTCACTGCATAGTTATAAATCTGCCAATTCCTGGAACGCCAAGCCCTAGGCGGGACGCAATTGTTTTCTAATTATGTCTAGCCGTCGATGGGCCGCTGTAGCCCAAAACATAAATATCACCACTTTTTCATATAACAATATTTTTATTACCAGTGGAGAATGAATCGGACAGTCTTCGCAAAGAACTAACAGATGTGCGTCGTCAACTGACCAACTGCACAGCGGAGCGTGACAAGTACAACAGCAGCTGTCGTGAGCTACGTGACCACGTCAAGCGTGTTGAACAGGAGAGGAGAGAGGCGGCTAGAGCCAGGGACGAGGCCTATCATAAGATTGCTGGTAAGTACGGCAATAATGGAAAAGCTGTCAAAATTAGGATCGCCATAATCGTCACATGAAAGTCGCAGGCTTAGGTATGATACCGACATCTATACTAATATTGTAAACAAAAATAGTCTGATTTTTTTATTGTAATAAATAATCTTAAATACGAATAAACCGATTTAAATAATATTTCATGATTAGAATGCTACGTTAACTATAAGTTACATAGGTTACATAAAAACTCTCTATAAGCCACGGGAGCGGAGCAGTAATGACAAATGAGAAACGGCCATGAATTGCCGTAAATCTTAGAGTTCGAAAAAATGGTATCACTTGAGGTCAGAGGTCAAAGGAAACATTCATTTCGGGGGTATATCGACTATGCTGAGTAGAGTGGCGTTGACCGCGAGTCTCTAGCTCTTACGGTTCTTGAGTTGAAAGATGGTATCACGTGACCTTGAGGTCAGAGGTCTAAGGTCATAGTCATTTCGGGGATATATCGACTATGCTTAGTCGAATGGCGTTAACCGCGTGTCTCTAGCTCTTACGGTTCTTGAGTTGAAAGTTGTGTAACAGACAGACGGACGGACGCACGGACGGACAAAGCTCTTGTATAAGAGGTTTTTTGAACTCTGAAAAACTTTTGTGAAACGACGGTGGACAACTAGTAGCCTATGAGTTAATAACAGAAAATCTGTTACAATTACTAACACCATTACGATACGTCAACGTCGCAGACTCAAGTTGTATATTTTTATGTTTTACATTTAGGTTTAGCACTAGCAAATATTTACCCGTATCATCTGTATAGCACTCGAATATTTACTAAACAGAGGTGATCGCTTGATTACAAATATTTCCGCTCAAATAGGAGTATATACAATACAATATTTTGTACATCGATAAATGTGTCATATTAATCATAAAACTACTAATAATTTGCGATAGATGGCGCTGAAGCTTACTCAATATGTTATAAAATGAACAAGAATATTTATTAGCGGAATAAATAGCTACGTTGCTACGGTGACAGCATCGATAATCAAGTTAACTTCTCGATTTTTTGAGTAGTAGAGCCTCGCTGATTTACCGGAGAATGACTACCCTCTCACAGAATATTGACGTGAAATACCAGTATACCTACTGTTATGCTTCGTTCGGTAAGAAAGAGTGCCGGAGGCCCAATTACCCTCTTTCCCACTTCCCGCTCCTTCTCCTTCCCATTTCCTCCTTTCCTAAAGGGTTGGCAACGCGCAAGTGATGCCTCTGGTATTGCAGGCGACCATAGGCTACGGTGACCACTTACCATCAGGTGGGCCGTATGCTTGATTGCCACCCTAGATGTATAAACAAAAAATTGTTTTCTTTATTAGGTCTGGAAGAAAACCGCACGTCGTTGGAATTGGAGCTGTCTCGCATACAAACATTGTTGAAAGAGAGTGAGACGGGCGGAGAACATGTGACCCGTGAACTTAAAGCGGCTGAAGGACAGCTGAAGAGAGAACGAGCTGCGCTTGAACAAGCTCACCATGATATTAAAGAGTTGCAGTCTAGGTTAGTCTTAAAAAGTCAAAGTCTAGGGTATTTGGAAGTTCAGGGTCGCCAATAAGCGATTGTGCTGGTGTCAAGGCATTTTAGTATGTATTGCAGTGATGTGCGATTCTTGATTAAATATCCACTATGTAATCGCTTTCTAATATACAATAACCGCTTAGCGTTGGGTTGTAATAGTTTACCGTCAAGTGGTAACCTGTTACCATCAGTTGTTCTTGCTAACGTCATGCGTGATCACTTACTGGTAACCGCTTACCTTCGAGCGATCACTACTTACCACCAGCTGATAATCGCTTTCCATTCTGCGATAATCACTTACTCTATAGTAAGTTATTACCAACTGATGGTACACATCAGTTGGTAATCGCCTACTATATGGTGAGTTACCATCAGGCAATCATTTGGCATGCTTACACTTGAAAAACGATGTTTTATAAGCTTTGCAAGTATTCGTACTAGTGATGCGTACACTCACATTCGAAAGATGTATGTGCGAAACGCGTTTACCTGCCTTGGTTTAATTCGTAATTTATACTTATTATACTTCATTTATTTACAAATGATTATAAAACTTAATAATACTGCATATAGACTATATTTGTTTGCTAATAAATAGAGATATATAACCAGTGAGAAACGGCAATGAATTGCCGTAAATCTTAGAGTTCGGAAAAATGGTTCAAGTAATATGCAAACGTCACGTGATATCACGTGAGCTTGAGGTCAGAGGTCAAAGGTCATATTCATTTCGGGGGTATATAGACTATGTAAGTAGAATGGCGTTGACCGCGAGCCTCTAGCTCTTACGGTTCTTGAGTTAAAAGATGGTATCACGTGACCTTGAGGTCAAAGGTCTAAGGTCATAGTTATTTCGGGGTTATATCGACTATGCTGAATCGAATGGCGTTGACCGTGAGTCTCTAGCTCTTACGGTTCTTGAGTTGAAAGTTGTATAACAGACGAACGGACGGACAAAGCTTTAGTATAAAAGTTTTTTCGACCTCTAAAAAAGTAACCAGGTAACTGCATACTATCGTATAGCAGTTACCTGGTTACTTTTTAGACCTCCTTTCTATATATAATCTCCAGCTAGATGATAATCTAGCTGGAGATTATACATAGGAAGGTATTGTTTCTAGCTGCCAGTACGACGCTATATTTGTACTCTTAAGACAAGTATAGTTGTCAATATATTCAAATATAATTCCTTTACACATTGTTAATATATTTATTGAAGCACGAACTACCATTGTCGATGTAAACAGACTGCAGAACGAGAGTGAGGAGCGAGAGCGGTGCGGTGGTGAAGCGGCGGCCGCGCGGCGCCACGGCGCTGAGCTCGAGGCCATGCTGGCGCAGGCGCGCACGGACCTCAACGCCACCAGGCAACGCGCCGCGGAAGTGGAGGAGGCCTGCCGGGCTAGAGACCAGGTAATACACAGCTAGTAACGCTGTTGTTTTTAAATAAAATATAGCCTATGTTACTCGGTGATGGCTGATGACTGTTCCACTGATAATTTCTTTTTGCAATCAGTTGAATAGTTTTTGAGTTAAATCATTACACACACAAACAAAAAATCGAGTCTTTCCTCTTTATAATATTAGTGTAGATAACAATAATGTTTATTATGCAGTCCAATATAACATTGATAGCCACACTAGGTGAACATGTATCGAGGCTATCGGATAAGGTATAAAACTTAAGATAACACAGATTTAAATTACAAACTGAATTTTAAAAATTTGTTTTTATTGTTATTGTTAATCTAGCCTTTATAGGACTTTATATTAAACTATCATAATAATAAAATTATTATACTGCCTCAATGGCGTAACGGTAGTCAATGCGTCGCGACTGCTGTGCATGAAGTGCCTCGGGTTTGATTTTGGTCAAGCAATATATGTTTTAGCTTTCTTTGGAATTTTTTATTGTAGACTAGCAAAAGTTGAAACGAAAAAGCTTTCACTCAAAATTTAATATTTTATTGCATGCCATAATGTTAGGTTATTGTGGACCCTATTCATTTAGGTCACAAAGTAATACTTATTAATTTCAAAGTTCACGAGTTAGTAAGTTTACTGTAGTTACTGTACCTATTTTCGTGAGAAAACTGAGAACTTCACGATAGAAAATAAACGAACAGTTTAACAGATTTGGTAACAGAAACTGAGACCTTATGCACATCAACCACATGTATTGCCGCCACTCTGCCAAGGCAGTTAAATGTAATGTGTTTAATAAATAATACTACAACCTAAAATAAATTATTTTCAGGAACTGGTACTTCGCTTGGAAGACTGCCGGTCAAAGGAACGTCGCTTGGAAGAACTCAAACACAATCTGGAAGTATGCCTCGCTGACGCTACACAACAGATACAGGAACTTAAGGTAAGTTAGTTATTGTTATCTATATATATAAAACTCTTCCGTTACTGAGTGACTGACAGACAACGCACAGCCGAAACTACTGAATGCAAGAAGCTGATATTTGGCATGTATGTTCCTTAAAGAGTGTAGGGGAGCACTAAGAGAGGATTTTTGAAAATTCCATCCTGAAGGGGTGAAAGGGGTGAAACCCGATATTCACACGGGAGCGGGACTTACGCGGGTGAAACCGCGGGCAAACTACTAGTTAACTTATATAAGGAAGGCTTAATATAGTTAAAATGCTTTTCTATACAATTATCAAACATTTAATGAATAAAACTGCTTACTTTTAAATACCCTTAAAATTGCGTCCAATATTATTTGGTAATAAAAATAGTTAATAGTATTCCTCAGTCCTGCCGTAGTAAATTTATATTACCTAGATAGGTACAAAAAATTGGTTCATTAAAACTAACAAAAACATACGTACTCATATATACACGAGTGCGTACTGTGATATACGAATAATGCTGAAAGCGCTGCAATTGATCGATCGACGGTACAGCTACGGAGACATAAGGACCTGATACTTGTGGCTGTTTCACGCACACGTCTCCCTAACGTTTAAGCAGTGCCGAGGTGGCGCGCACGTGTACGGTCAGTAGCACGTGGCTACTGGCCGCCGCGCACGCGTGGCAGCTAAACGACGCGCGTGCGCCGTTATTTGTCGATTCAAAAGTTGTGTTTATTACGTTTGTATGTGTTAACAAGCAGGCGTTGTACGTCACGATTCAGTAATAAACAAATTTTCGTACAAGTCCGTTATTTGTTCTCTCTCTCTCTTTCCCTTGCTCCCACTTTCTCTCACTCTCTCTATTTCCCTCCCTCCCACTTTCTCTCTCTCTCTCTCTCTCTTTTCCTTCCTCCCACTTTCTCTCTCTCTCTCTCTTTCCTTTCCTCCCACTTTCTCTCTCTCTTTTTCTGTCTCCTTCCCTCTCTTTCTCTTTTTCGTTCTCCTACTCCCTCTCCCCGTAATGTACCTAGTCCAGGGATGTTGCGGACGCAGATTTTTTGACATCCGCGGATGCAGGTACGGATATTTGACACACCCGCGAATGCGGATGTCCAAATCAATGCAGAAGCTCCGCAATAGCGGGTGCGGATGTTGATGAAAATTGTGCATCTTATTTAATAAAAAGTATCTAATATCACCGTATTTGCAGGTTCAAGCCCTTTTTGCAAAGGTTTACAAATTTACTACTGAGCAACTGTTTACTAGGAACACTGGCTTGTGATGACAATACAAATCTGCGTGCTATTGTTGATATTTAAGTAGATTTTCATTAACATTAACTTTAATTTTGGAATAAGGCAATTTCTTTTAAGTATAGCGTTAGCTATACAATTTTTTAGTGTTTCTTGATTCTCATTTTGACTTGAAGAATCATCGCGCCATTTATTGGCCCACCCATTTTCTTACTTGTCGCAACCTGCGCTATACATGGATCTGTAATAACATCCGTGTTGATTATTGCGGATACGGATGCTAATATTCTCAACATCCCTAGTACCTACGTGTTCAAGACACCAAACAGTCAAAGGATGAGATACTAAGATATACGTGTGATGGCAGGCCCGCCTGGGCGGCAGCGAGGGTCGCTGCCGCGCGCTGGAGGCATCACTCTCGCAGTGCGAGACCGGCAAGCGCGAGGCGGAGGCCAAGCTGTCGTCCATCGCGCATGCGCTGCGGCGCGTGTGCGGCGTGCAGCCCGACGGCACGGTGCACGCGGCCGCGCGCCGCCGCCTCGCCAGCCCCGCGCGCAGATACAGCCCGCACAGAGGTAAAAGTACGTAGTATCGTGAGGCACTCATACACTCATTTTCTTGTACTTTCTTTCATAGCATCTTACATATACATATATAATACAAATGTCACCGTAACATAGCCTATAACATTCAAATAAAGAGTATCATTACTAGTCATGATTATCATCAGATTTACACGTCGTTATGTCCAATATTTTCATGTTGATTCAGTTCGATTCATTAAAAATTTATTGTTTATATAGTTTTACTTATATCCATGACATTAAACCATCTATAGCACTACGAATTAACTATCATTTTCTTTTGGCTTTTTGATATAATGGAAAATTTAAGCGAGAGTTTGCATTAGCATTCGTCATGTTAGGTCTAGCTACTGAGTTACAAAATTAACATGACAAACTAATATTCCAACCATATGCTAGGTTAAGCTTGTGAGCCATGAAAGTAACAAGACGGACTTACATTCCTACCATATACTAGGTCTAGCGCCGGAGTCACGAAAGTAACAAGACAAACTAACATTCCTACCATATACTAGGTCTAACGCAGGAGTCACGAAAGTAACAAGACGGACTAACATTCCAACCATATGCTAGGTCTAGCTCCTGAGTCACGAAAGTAACAAGATGGACTAACATTACAATCATGTGCTAGGTCTAGCTCCAGAGTTACGAAAGTAACAAGATGGACTAACATTCTAACCATACGCTAGGTCTAGCTCCTGAGTCACAAAAGTAACAAGACGGACTAACATTCCAACAATATACTAAGTCTAGCTCCTGAGTCACAAAAGTAACAAGACGGACTAACATTCCATCCATATGCCAGGTCTAGCTCCTGAGTCACTAAAGAAACAAGACGGACTAAAATTCCATTCATATATTAGATCTAGCTCCTGAGTCACAAAAGTAACAAGACGGACTAACATTTCAACAATATGCTAGGTCTAGCTCCTGAGTCACAAAAGTAACAAGACGGACTCGCATTCCATCCATATGCTAGGTCTAGCTCCTGAGTCACAAAAGTAACAAGATGGACTAACATTCCAACAATATGCTAAGTCTAACTCCTGAGTCACAAAAGTAACAAGACGGACTAACATCCCATCCATATGCCAGGTCTAGCTCCTGAGTCACTAAAGAAACAAGACGGACTAATATTCCATTCATATATTAGATCTAGCTCCTAAGTCACAAAAGTAACAAGACGGACTAACATTTCAACAATATGCTAGGTCTAGCTCCTGAGTCACAAAAGTAACAAGACGGACTAGCATTCCATCCATATGCTAGGTCTAGCTCCTGAGTCACAAAAGTAACAAGACGGACTAACATTCCAACATAATGCTAAGTCTAGCTCCTGAGTCACAAAAGTAACAAGACGGACTAACATTCCATCCATATGCCAGGTCTAGCTCTTGAGTTACTAAAGAAACAAGACGGACTAATATTCCATTCATATATTAGATCTAGCTCCTGAGTCACAAAAGTAACAAGACGGACTAACATTTCAACAATATGCTAGGTCTAGCTCCTGAGTCACAAAAGTAACAAGACGGACTAGCATTCCATCCATATGCTAGGTCTAGCTCCTGATTCACTAAAGTAACAAGACGGACTAACATTCTAATCATATGCTAAGTCTAGATCCTAAGTTACGAAAGTACTAAGACGCACTAACATTCTAACCATATGCTTAGTCTAGATCCTGAGTTACAAAAGTAACAAGATGGACTAACATTTGTTTGATTCCAACCATGTTTTTGATCTAACTCCTGAGCCATGATAGTAACAAGATGGACTAACATTCCAACTATATGTTGATGTAGCTCGTGAGACACGAAAGTTACAAGACGGAGTAACATTACAACCATAGACACTAATACGTATGATTAAAGAATATACTTCATCTTATTATTATTTCCAAGACTATTGAAGTCCAGTCTTAACTCAGTCATCTAAACGTTATTTTTGATGTAACGATTTTCGTTAGCTGTCTACAGCCACATCCCAATGAAGGATAAAACTACTCAAAGCTTAGACCAAATCTCTGAACATTCAAGTGCACTAACTGCTTCATAACGACTATCATGAAGTTTGTGATTAATGTGTCTGACAGGATTAAATAAGTAATAGTTCTATCTTTATTGATGACATCTCGTCATCTGTTGCACTGTGGCAACGTTGGATGATGTCACTGATCAATTGATCTGCGTGGCGTTACGTCTTTATCTCTCTCTTCTTGGATGAAAATAAGATGCATATATAATTAAATTACGGTTACGGTACGGTACGGTACGATTACGGTTTTATAGATAGAGGCGTATCTGATAAGTATTGTTTGAATTTCCAGGTCGTGACCACTCCGAGGATCGCAATGAAATCATAGATGTAGATCCCGAACTCATTAAGAAGGGTGTGCGTAACTTAATGCACGAAGTTTGTCAGATTGAACGTGAAAAGGTAAATTATATTGCAGCTTTATGTTCGGGCAAATCCCTCTTATGTAAGTAAATAAATCTATGCTAATGTCTTTCGTCTTGAGAAGCTGGCAGAAAAGTTTAAAGAAAGTGGGCATGTCATTTATATTTTTGCTGCCTCGTATGTTCTCTATATACATTTTATGCGATGCAATTTTTTGATACAACGTCGTCTTAGTTACAGATTATGAAATATTATTTCAGCGACGTAAGTTAATAAACATTTGCAAGTTTTTAAACGTTAAATCTTTTTATTTAGGAATTATATGATATTTTCACATACATCGCTTACACAGCATTTTAGTACTGTGCAAATAAGTTTAATATCCATAAGAGTTTTATACCTAAAAAGTCTGCTTGTCTTCCTGTGAATCAGACCGTCAGTCAGCGTATATATTATACGACTGTATACATATTCCAGGACGACTACAAATCGCAAGTGAACCTAATGAAAAAGCAGCTTAAGGACGCAAACGAGCAGCAGGGCAAGGGCGATAACAAGCTGCAGTCCGTGAGCAGCAACCTGCGCACCGTGCAGGAGGAGAAGGCGAGGCTGCAGGCCGCCTGCTCGCAGAAGGAAGCGCAGCTTAATGCTTTGGTAAGGTCATCAGCGTTTACTTGACTTTTTAGGCGCCGCAACGGTATAGAATAATAATAATGACCTCCAGACTTGAAAATCTTGTGTCAAAGCCGAAAATGATCGTGGAAATAAAAGCTGCCCGGCTTCGCTGGTTCGGACATGAGGAAAGAATGGGAGAGGATCAAGATGCGAAAAGAGCATATTTTGGGCGACCCACCGAGCGTCGTCCGGTAGGTCACCCAAAGTAGCTACAGACCTGAAAGAGATGATTGTGCTCGATTGGTCTGACTTGGCACAAAATAGGAAGGAATGGCGTACTTTAACCTTTTGAACGCCACGCCATAACGGCACCTCTATGTCCTGTACGCCAAGCCCGAAAATCGATATATTATATATTGTTTTTTATGATCAAATATTTCAATAACTAATAACAATTTTGTTTGCTGTATACAATTAAGTAATAATTGGGGATTCAATTTTTAAGTTGTATCACTAAAACACAGAAAACTAATGATTTAATATGTTTATTTTGTATTTTTCTGTGAACCGACAAAAAACAGTTTTGTCGAGTATAGACGACGTTGGCGCACAGGGCACGCTTGCGCATGTCGAGTATAGACGACGTTGGCGCACAGGGCACGCTTGCGCATGTCGAGTATAGACGACGTTGGCGTTCAAAAGGTTAATGTCGGAGCCCAAGATCCACTTTGGGTCGCTGATCCAGCGAAGTAATTAAGTAAGACTGAATTTCGGTCACGGTGACCAATCCTAACGGAGACAAACACAAGTGCACTCTCTGTTCCCTAACTCTCATCACCTCACTCTCTCGATCCGATAAGACGGTAATCAGACACGACCGGCGAGAGACCAAGCGCAAGACCAACGGTTTTATGTGCTTTCCGAGGGATAGGGGTGTCTCTCACAGCCAACTTCCTAGCTTAGGGCTGCTATTGAGATTTCTTAGCAAAAAAACCTAATAACTTTTTGTTCGCCCGATTCGGGATTCGAACTCGAGATCTCATGCAGAGTAGTCGCAGTTACAGCCATTGAGCCATGAAGGCAGTCGGTATTGAATGCGACTGCTGTGTGCGAAGGAAAAGTGTTGTGTGTGTGTATAATCAGAGCTGGCGATATGGAGTGTGCTGAGTGTGTGTGATATACTTCTGCCTATTCTTTTGGATATATTGGCGTTAGACGATGTTAGTATATTAAATGAAAAATTACAGCAGCCATAATACACCTGTGTGTTATATGAAAAAATATAAAAACTAATACTTAGTATAAACAATAATATTGTTTAGCAATATTATGCCTTACGTCGGCAATGCTATCGCATAATATTGTTAATCAACATGTGTTTATCCTAGGTATTAATCTTCTTTGCTTATTATTAACGGGGTTAAAGCACACCAAGTAAAAGAAACGAACGTTACTAGCAAATTGCAGTAACTGGGTTACAACTCATACGCCGTTTTTCTATAAGAGGGTGGTATTTCCCTGGGTAAGGCAGCTGTTTCGTACCGCTTATTACCAACAACGGTGATTAAGAAATCTATTTTCTGTAATTGGAATTAGTAATTTGACAAAATAGTTGGTTCTCTTACTTAACAATTCATCATCTCAGCCAAAAGATATTCACTGCTGGACAACCTACCCCAAGATTTTCCACACAGACCGGTTTTGGGCCACACGCATCAAACCGCTTGCCGCGACAAATATCAGGTCGTCAGTCCACCCTGTGGAGGAGAAGGCCTTAACAATAATTGTACCAAGAATTATTGTCAAGAAATGTCAAAGTCTAAAAAATATATTCTTTCAGAACGAGTCAGTACAAACTAAAACGGTAGAAATCAGCAACTTGAGGGACAAGATCACCAGTCTAGAGGCACTGCTGAGTTCTGTCAGCGAAGAGAAAATACAAACTGAGGTAAATAACACTTTTTAGCATATTTATGAACTATTAACAAGTTCGTGCAAGTCACCATCGATGATCGTACTTACTACCGCTTAATATCACGTTTTGTGGGGGCTTAAACGTAATCCGGTTATATGTAAAGTGTGAAAAGAATTTTTAAAGATGTACAGTTCATTTAGCGCAATCATATCATATAACTAGCTGACCCGCGCAACTTTGCTTCACATACGAGAATTTTCCCCGTTTTTGCAACATTTTTCATTGCTGCTCCGCTCCTAGTGGTCGTTGCGTGACGTTATATAGCCTATAGTCTTCCTCGATAAATGGGCTATCCAACACTAAAGATTTTTTTATTCGGACCAGTAGTTTCTGAGATGAGCGCGTTCAAGCAAACAAACAAACAAACAAACTCTTCAGCTTTATAATATTAGTATAGATTACGAAATTGCTTTTATATATACGTATGTTTATCCATTGTCTAGTACCCATAGTACATGCTCTGCTTAGTTTGGGCTAGATGGTGTTGTGTGTATGTGATAGAATATTATTATTATTATTATTATATATATTTTTATCTATGTACAAAGTAGTCTATATTAAGCTCGATTCCTCGCGATGTCTGTGTTATAAGAAAAATTATGTGTTGCTAATTTTGGATAAGACGATACGCACGACTGCTCGGATGGCGTAGTGATTTAAATGTATACTTTGGCACTGTCACTATCCCCAATGTTGATGCTTCGAATCTCACATGAGTACAAATAATTTCGAGATCCATATATGGTTGTTCTGAGTCTATGAGTTCTATGTGTCCGTTGTTTAATGAAGTCCCTTAGCGATATAAGAATTAAACGTAGAGCAGCAACTGGATATATAAAAGTAATTCCATTTAATTGTTAAGAGTTTTCTTTGAATTTCATTCGAAATAAGTTAGCTAATCGATTTATACGGTTTGATTAGAATTCCTGATCAAGGAATGTTGTCTCATGTTCAATTGTGGCATTAAGTTAAGTTGATGATACGAATTGTGGTTAAACATGTCATAAATTTGTGATTAGAGAGAGATGCGGCATGAAAGTGAATATGGTGACAAGAATAGAAAAGGGTATGTTAAGCTGGTTTGGGCATGTAGAAAGAATGGACGAGGAAAGACTGACTAAGAAAGTTTATAAGGCTAGTGTGAATGGAACAGTCGCAAGAGGAAGACCTAGGCGAATGTTTCTTAATCAGATCGGAAGCGTTCTGGACAAAGGCCAGGTTAAGAGCATCTTGAACCGACGGGCGTGTATGAGGAATGTGATGAAAGTGAATGAAGCCAGAGAAGTGTGTCAGGATCGTAGCAAATAGAAATCCGTAGTCTCTGCCTACCCCTCTGGGAAACAGGCGTGAATCTATGTATGTATGTAAGTATTATTTATAAAATGTTATGTTTACAGAACAAAGGAGAGCATCTACGTGCGCAGTTAGCAGAGAGAGTGCAAGAAGTCGGACAGTTGCGTGAGGCGTTAGCGGCTGCTGAAGGTAATATGCTTTTATTTGTATGCATATATATCTCTAGTCGGGTAGGCAGAGATGTTTTATACCTATATTACCTGAGTTATGACTAGGTCTCATGTAATAGGGGCGAACCATTGGTCGTATACCGGTTTTAGATCCAGATTCTTTGGGTGTACCGCAGTTTCTTTACAGAAAAATATAATAACACTTAATCTGGGCATCCAATTCGTTACCTCATGTAAGTTCATATACTACCGTCGTGCATTACTACTCATACTTACACTTATCAATCTCTGAGTCTTCTTCGAAGAGGTTAATGAAAACACTATAAGGGTCTGTGTGTCTGTCTGTTAGTGACAGGCATAGCTCCGGAACCACTGGACCGATTGATTTGTAACTTGGTGTGCAGATACCTTGGGGTCATACATCGGTCGAGTTTATATGGGACCAGTGGGTCAAAAGAACCCCGAGATATAGGGGTTACAAGGTCATAAGGTCAGGGGATATCCACCAACAGAATTATTTGGAAGTCAAGGGAAAGGCTTTTGCCCAGCAGTGGGACATTACTAAAAGATGATGGAAAATAAATAAATATTGCCCAGATTCGGAATAACCATTTTTGAATCACACAAACCTTTATCGGTGTGGGATGAAAACTTAACACTTAAACTATTATGCAGTCTGTGTCTTACATCACAGTTATTTTTTCTTTATCGATTATTTATCTGTGTCTTTGTTAGTTAAATAATAATTTTAATAATATCAGCCCTGTTTAATAACTGTCCCATTGCTGGGCACGGGCTTCTTCTCAGTTTGAGAAGGGTTAGGCCATAGTCTACCACGCTGGTCCAGTGCCCCGTTGGCAGACTTCACATATCTTCGAGAACATTATGGGGAATTTTCAGAGATGCAGATTTCCTTACGATGTTTTCCTTTACCGTTAAAGCGAGCGATAATTAACTACACAAATAACTTTGAAAAGTCGAAGAAAGCTAGAAAAAGGTTTAAGACCGAAGGCGCGTACCTGGAGATCGAACTCCAGACCTCTGTGTCGGTAACCTACTAGTCCAACGGTATCCTACTAGGCTATCGCTGCTGCGTTTGACCGATGTATATTATCATAATTTTTTGCTGTGCATAGTTGCACGAGCTATTTAGTCGGTAGCGTGTGTAGTGTGTCGTACGGTGAGTGACGCGTGCGCGTGCGCAGGGCGCGCGGCGCGGCTGGACGTGCGGCGCGCGCAGCTGGAGGGCGACGTGCAGCGCGCCGCCGTCGCCGCGCGGGACCGCGACCAGGCCTTGAAGGTAACCAACCATCTCTCCTTCCTATCCGCTTGACTGGCACCGCACTCCAGACACTTACCTACCGACCCTCGCTCCCCTCGCTGCGGGGTCACACCCCAAATACTACTGCTAATATTAGATACTAAGCATGTATAGGGTAGAGGTATCCTTAACGAAAAAGTCAATCAAATCGTCAGCGTTCGGACGACGGCTTCTAGGCACAATATTTTTATCATTATGTATCGATATGGTTAAGCTAACAAGTTAGGTACATTCAATATCTTTGGCTGCTAAAATTTGTCTCAATTGTTTATTTTTTTATTTTAATCCAAAACTAGGATTATCAATATTTAGTCCGCATTTTGTTACGAAACTATTGTAAGTGCTGTTAAGTAGTCAGACGCATATACAATTTCGTGCATTTATTTGATTGATATAATAATCTACAAAATAAAATACCTTCAACTACTAACAACCCTATACAGACACAAATCATGTGAACGTTCAGATTTCTTTAAAACGTAGTAAAATGGAGACGTGCAGTCACAGTAAATAGTTTGTAAGTTTGCTTGTAGTAGTGGTTTGAAAAATAATGACATTATACTAACGTAAAAATATTAGCTATTTACGCACATTTTCTCTTCTTCCCACTTTTAAACCAAGCCTTAGATTTCACAAAAAAGCACGAAGCTACTTGACATCATGACTCATAACTTGATTCTAGAAACTCCAAGAACGTTGTGAAGGCTACACCCGTACCATCGCTCAGCTAGAAGACAGATGCACATCACTGAAGGGCACAGTCGAACAGCTGTCGACGTCACTTCAAAAGGCAGCTACCGCCGAAAGTGAACTCCGGGCTGAGCTTGGCAAGGTCACGAGACAGCTGAACGAGGCCAAGAACAATGAACATAACGCTGTCGATAAGTTACGGCAGCTGCAGAAGAGTGTCGGTACGTATAGTCACCTCCAAGGGAGTGTAGGAGTGTGGGGGAATCTTTTGTTTGACTTTAAGGAGAGACGTCTGTCTGAGCTTGACTCTAGATACGACGATCTGAAAGCTCGACCACCTGTGGCGATCAGTTACAACTTTGAGAATGGTGTGCTCGCATGGCCGCAATTTTTATAACCCTGTTATTATATAATTTTTATAACCCTGTTATTATATAATTTTTAAACTTTAAACTACTTTTCTTAAACACTGTTACAAGTTACTGTTTACTTCTATTTAAGTTATAAAAACTATTAAGATTTAATTTTACACTTTCCCTAACGTTTCTTTTTGCTTTTTAGCAGTCATGTTTACGGGGAGACTAAATAATAATAATCTTGTGAATAGTGAAATTAAATGCTTTACGACAATTCATTTCAATATTTTTTTCGTTTAGGTCACATAGTGAACGTATGAACGTCAAAATGTAAATAGTCTTGTCATATTAGGGGTTTCACCTCAGAATGAGAGATAATAAGCTGTAAACTCGTATACACCTTTATTTTGGTGTTCTAAAAATTGTATCATAGTCTCATAAAATCGCGTGTCTGCGCCGTAAGTTATTAAAGGTCAAAAATCTCAAACATCTGTTTTTCGCGATCATATCGGTTTCTATAGCTCCAATGATGTTAACATTTACTATAAAGTTGTAGAGCATACAATTTGCAACAATATTCGGGAAAAATTTTTTAGATATAGAAACCAAGATAATCGCTGAAAAATGATTGTTGTGACCTTTGATCTTGAATAACTTACGGCGCAGACACGTGATTTTATGAGACTTTTGACACAACTTTTAGAACACCATAATGAAGGTATGCGAGTTTACAGCTTATTATCTCTCATTACGAGGATGGCCCCTTTTTTGTGCTTAAGTGACTGGGCTAAAAGCTTAGTGAGTTTACTAAGTTACTGAAGCTACCTTTAGTTTAGTTGCTGGGTTGGACAAAGGGTTGAGCTTATAAGAAGATAACTGCAAAAAATTGTAATACATGTTGAACGACCTGAATAAGTGGATGTAGTCTGTCGCGTGGCGCTTTCGCATACTTACGCATGAGTAAATACAAACGAATGTGTAAGCAGTGACGTAACAGTAGTAACCAATTACATGTTCATTTTGTTAGCTATATTTTAGATTTGACGTAACAGACACCAATCTTATAGCCATTTTATGAGTCCATGTTTCTACTCAAAATTTCCTTACAGAGATTTGATAACATTGACAAACAACGGCAGAGCAGAGGCCATTTCTCAGTGTCAGAATAGTGAGAAGTTGCGCTTGCTATTTGTGTTAAATTTGGATTATTTACAGGTAATTGTGAGAACGAAAAACGTGTATTAGCCGAGAAGTTAGATAGTGCCAAGTCAGCTCTTGGCGAGCTCAAGAGATTGAACTCCACTCTTGAAGATCAAGTACACAGGCTCACCAACCAGTTAGCCAACGTAGAAGTTCAAAGGTGAGATAAGGAGATGGTTATTTCTTTGTAGAAACAAGTATGTGTGTGTAGCAGATAAAAATAAAATAAAATTAATAAAGCTTTATTGAGGATTTTTAAAAATCTATTGTCATGCACAAAAAGGTTCAGGATATGGCTTATTTGCGACTATCAGAAGAGCTGTAGAATTTTTCTGCTGCTTCACATCGTACATTAACAACAGCTAGCTCAGGTCTTAGTTATTAATCATTCTATTATGTCTAGTTGGATCCACATTCCCAGTGGTATTCCTCAGAGAAATCTGTTTACATAGCTCTAAACCGTTGTGTTTCGCGGATGACATGAAAATCTGTGCAGCAATAACTTCACTGTTCGACGCACAGTTACTTCAATCTGACTTCACGCGCCTCGATCATGGCAGAACCACTTTAACAAACTCGGCCGTAACCCCGCTATATGCTCCGTTGTAACGTACAGTCGAAAGAAAGTTTCAATACATAATAAAGGGATATCATATCCCTAGAAATTAATCTGTTCTGACCTGTGTGTTATTCATGATTCAAAATTGCTTTGTGACAAGCACACTGATGATATAGTGGCAAAGGCCTCTAAGGCTCTTTGGTTTTATTATGCGATCATCTGTTTATTTTAAGAATGCTTAAATATGGAAAATTCTCTATTGCACTTTCATCATAAGCATATTGGAATACATATCGCAAATATTGAAGCCGCGTAACTATACGTACACACGGCTACACATCAAGTTAGACATCCTATATACGCATAACTACGCTACATACAAAATAGAGAATTGTCGGAAAGAGTCAGTGCATAGTGGTGTCGATGTAATGGTAAGGATAGAGGGTAACAAAAATATAACGCACTTTCTCGCACGATTTGCAGCGTTCAACTTCTAATGCCTAGTTCAAAGTCCAAATAATGTAGGTTGATGCGCCGCTGTGTGTAGATTATAAGAATTGGGAGCATATAAATAAAATTAATGAAATACATGTGCTATCATCGTCTACGAATTCCATTTAAAACAAGTTAATATCTGAACATTTGTATGAAGTTTCACCTGCTGACCCTTTCTGATAGAAGAAATTCTGCTATATAAAACATAAATTGTCCCGAATAATTAAACAAGCTCAACCTCAATGCGCCACCTAAGCTATTAAGATCTGCAAAACCCTTGCATGTGATCTTCTTCTAACTATCGGCAAAACTCTGTCCTTTAAGCGAGCAATAGCTGTAACTCAACTGCTAAAGAACTGAATTTGGATTTATTCTGCACTAGTATTCCAGTGGCGAGACGACGAATGAGTGAACAGTTCTTTGTTTAGACTGCTATATTCCTAGTTGAGGTGTATTGTAATCTGATTTTATTGTAATTATACTCGTGTAATTGCTATTATTTTAGAAACTGAGTGTAATTTTTAATGTAATGTTAAACTTGAGGACCTGTAATTGGCTATCTGATCCTTATTGAAAAGTATTGTCAAACTAGAATATGCTGTTGGTCCTCCATAAATAAATATCAAGCTATTATTAATGCGAATCATCGAGAAAGGGGTCGCTGTATTGACAGCGTAAGAGACTAAGTAAGAATTGAGAGATGGTTCTACCAGAATGTTTTAATAAAACGAACGAAAACAATGTAGATTTTACGTTCTGTGCGGCAAATATCAAACCTAACTATAACAATAGGTTAACCGGTAATGTTTCTGTTCTGAATTAATAAAATTATTGGGAAGAGAGGAACCCGCCACGCACCCTCGCACTGCCCACCTCAGCTATTGCAATAGAAAAAGGTTGACAATAATAAATAAAATATGCGTTGACACATGTTTCGCCCAGCGGGCGGCAACTTCAAGACCGTTTGGTAACGAATGGGCGATGAGTAGCCGTGCGCGCCTAAAGTGCGGTGTCGGCCGATGCAGCCTGCGTGTTGTTCGGGACTCCCCCGTGGGACTTGGAAGCGGAAGTGCTCACTGAAGCATTTAAAATGGGCACACGGTCGCTAGGAGGGCACCGAGTCCCATCTGCCATCTATTGTAGACCGACGCAACACACGCTCGAGACATGGCCTGCCTGGGCGGTGCAGCGCCGTGAGCGACGTTGTGGGTCCGAGCTCTCGCTGCCGCCGTGAACAAAGCCATGGTGGTCGACAGCGAGAGCAAGTGGGCAGCGGTCGCATCCGCATGCGGGGACGTTACCTGATGCCGCCATAGTAAAGGCTGCGGGCTGAAGAAAAGGGAATTCCCGTCCGCCAGCCATTGAGTCGGAGCAACGCCCTCTCATCGTGCCGGGGCGTCGGTCGCCCAATAATCGTCATCCGCAGGCATTTCTTCGGTGATGTAGTTTCAGTTCCAGCGTCCAACGTTCCAGCCACCATTTAAGGCAGCGAGTTTGCACACCGTGGTAGGTTAAGTCAGTAGTACCTTTCAGAGACATTCCATCTTTTCCCGGGTGAGCACGGCTTAACTTCTCTGCTCCCCTTTTCTGCGAAGAGGTATGCGTCAATGCATTACCGCTAGTTAAAAAAAAAAGAAGAAGAAATGGCGTTCCGTATTATATCTTTTTTAATTTAGCTTATAATAATGCATCATTTCAACCATCGTACAGATCGGGTCTGGAATCGCAACTGCGCATGACGACGTGGGACGGCAAAGAGAGCAGCGCCGACAGTGAGCTGGAAAGAGAGCTCCACCAGTTACAGCGCGAGCGCTCGGAGCTAAAAGCCAAGTGCGACGCGCTAGCCGAAACCGTGCGCAAGCTGGAGGCCGACCGCCGCATGAGCGCCGCGCGCCCACCGCACCCCACGCTGCGCAGCAAGAGCCACGACCGCACCGACAAGAGCGTCTACTACTCCGACCTCGACTCTGGTAAGTGCGACGCGCTGGCCGACACCGTGCGCAAGCTGGAGGCCGACCGCCGCATGAGCGCCGCGCGCCCGCCGCACCCCGCGCTGCGCAGCAAGAGCCACGACCGCACCGACAAGAGCGTCTACTACTCCGACCTCGACTCTGGTAAGTGCGACGCGCTGGCCGACACCGTGCGCAAGCTGGAGGCCGACCGCCGCATGAGCGCCGCGCGCCCGCCGCACCCCGCGCTGCGCAGCAAGAGCCACGACCGCACCGACAAGAGCGTCTACTACTCCGACCTCGACTCTGGTAAGTGCGACGCGCTGGCCGACACCGTGCGCAAGCTGGAGGCCGACCGCCGCATGAGCGCCGCGCGCCCGCCGCACCCCGCGCTGCGCAGCAAGAGCCACGACCGCACCGACAAGAGCGTCTACTACTCCGACCTCGACTCTGGTAAGTGCGACGCGCTGGCCGACACCGTGCGCAAGCTGGAGGCCGACCGCCGCATGAGCGCCGCGCGCCCGCCGCACCCCGCGCTGCGCAGCAAGAGCCACGACCGCACCGACAAGAGCGTCTACTACTCCGACCTCGACTCTGGTAAGTGCGACGCGCTGGCCGACACCGTGCGCAAGCTGGAGGCCGACCGCCGCATGAGCGCCGCGCGCCCGCCGCACCCCGCGCTGCGCAGCAAGAGCCACGACCGCACCGACAAGAGCGTCTACTACTCCGACCTCGACTCTGGTAAGTGCGACGCGCTGGCCGACACCGTGCGCAAGCTGGAGGCCGACCGCCGCATGAGCGCCGCGCGCCCGCCGCACCCCGCGCTGCGCAGCAAGAGCCACGACCGCACCGACAAGAGCGTCTACTACTCCGACCTCGACTCTGGTAAGTGCGACGCGCTGGCCGACACCGCGTGCAAGCTGGAGGCCGACCGCCGTATTACGCTGCAATTACTGCTTAACAACTGTCCCACAAACAGAGTAAAGATTCCTCACAGTGATATTCTTCACTCTTCATTATCATTAGCATCTCTTACGATAGCCTTAATGTTTTCTTTATCCGTATTCCTAGAAAACTGAATGTTATGAGAGCGTGAAGAATCCTTTTAATATCCCTGGAACAAGACATCTCTGAATCCTCAAAACACCATTCCACTACAAATGTAAACAGCTCACGAAATAAACATGAATAATCGGTTCTCTCGCTTTCCATTCGAGAAAGATTCAAGGTCTAAAATCTTTACCCACGTAGGCTGCGTATGCGTATTAATGTTTTTAATTGCTAATCCCTTCTATACTTCTCAAAAATGAAGAACATAATGTCACTGCCTCTATTAGGACTTATCTTTCGACAATAACGACATCTCATTGAATATGTTTACGCTACATAGTAACTTACTTCCAAATATTAAATTTTTTTTAGGTCCCGACTCCACAAAAGACTCGTCAATTCGAGGATACAAAGAGCCTGCCACCCGCCCGACGGAATGCAAGTGCAGTACCATCCCTTCGAAAGACAGAGGTTTCGCCACCGACCTCAGCTTCTTAGAGCTGGAGAACAGGGAACTTAGGATGAAGATCAGACGCCTGGAGAAGGAACTTGCTGATAAGGTTAGATTTATTGGAATTTGTTTAATAATTTAACTAGCTTAAACTAGAATGTAGTACCTAATAGAACAGATAACGTCTCGGTTTGGTTGTGTTTTAGAATAGTTCTTTCCTTCAACGATAGTGCATACTAACATTGTAAATATAAAAGTAAATATTCATAATTGCCGTTCCATTGAGTTCTAGAATTTTATAAAGTAATATGTGATAAAAGTGCTCGTATTTGTAATATTAATTACAAGCAGTTGCAATTCAGGAGTGACGGCTAGAACTCGTACGCATTCGGACTTTTATATATACTTATTTCGAGCCTTTAAAATTAAAAAAATACGTTACACTTTCGAATATTATTGAATTGACTCTTCGTGTTAGTTCGTGTAACGAACGAAGATTGCCGACACGACATATTTAGTCTATACATTGACACTGTATGGCTGTCCGGCAGGAGGCGGAGCTGGCGCTGGCGCGTACACGCTTCCTATCAGAAGTATCGTGTGGGTCACCGTCTCGGCGCGATGACGTGGAGCGCTACCGCCAGGCGGCGCTGCACGCCGAGCGGCTGCTGGAGGCGAGAGACGCTAGCTACCGACAGCAGGTCATGCGTCTAGAGAACCAGGTATTTATCGACTGTGTTACAATATAAGTCACGGTGCGTTTAGTCACCATGACAATACATACCATTTTGTATAAAACACGAAGATTGCGCCCATTGGATAAAGAGATACGGACTACATCGAATTTCGCAATAGAATAATTCAATTAGACTATGCCTGACCTGTACATAAAATCCGGCCAAATGTTCCGCAAGGATGACACAGTGTTAACATAAACAGTTTTGTGCCATTATCTATTGTGAAGCGCGCCTTGATAACAATAACAACACGAAAACTTACATGACAAAACTCTGTCTCTTTTCCCTACACCACTATTTCTTTTGGTCAGCAGTTAGCCTTACATTTCATCAAATTTATAGGTCGATTGTGCCCCTGTTCTTAACCTAACAAATTTACTATTTTGTCTATCGATTGTGGCCATGTTTTTAAATAAATGTTGACTAGTATCGACCTCCCTATGTCATATTTTACAACTAGAACCGATAACCAATACGCCAGGGATCCAAATTACTGGTCATCAACATTGATCGTCGTAACAAAATGGCGGTATTTGTATGCTAACAGGCGAGTCAGCTCCGCAGTCAACTGTCCGCCGAAATTCGACGACGTCAGGCGTACGTGGCGCGGAGCGGGCGCGCCGCCAGAGACGTGCAGAGATTACGATCAGCGCTCGGAGACTCGTTGAGGACTGTATCACAGGTAACATTCATATTCGCTTAGTAATATAATAATGTACTCAAGACTGCATTTTGGTCACGACAGCAAATCTTAACAACGTCTAGTATGTTAGCAAACAACAGTATACTTTATATGCCGTCACTATAATTGTTCGATGAGACGGCAATCTGATACGACTGGAGAGATATTCATGCAGGAATAACGGTAATATATCTATATATAATAATCCGCAACGGCTAGACCAATTTTTATGATTTTTTTATGTCTATTTAGTAGGTATGAGAATAGGTCGTACGAAATATACCTTCATACCGCTAAGAAATAATTTTATGGCAGAACAACGTTTGAACAACGTTCAACACTAATATATAATAATATCAGTACTTAACGCTCGCCAGTGCGGATTTGTAGATTTCATAAATATTTGAGTATATTATGGCAGATAACATGTAGGGTTCCTCATTATGTTTTCTTTCCTGTTAAAGCGAACAATATCTCTGACAACCCCATCGGAGACATAAAGGCGACATCAGATATTTAAAAAAAAAATTTTTTTCTTCCCTTATCTTTATTATTTCCAAGTCACTTGGGGTCGGCTTTTCCTGACTGGATTTGACTGGATATCAGTTTTTACACGGAGAGGCTGCCACCTGACCGCCGCAACCCGAAGGCTAACGATACCCTAAGGCTAGACCAGTGTCAGGATATTATAGGGTACTGGCTTACCCAATAACAACTGCCATAGATGTTCATGGCAGCCGGGACCGACGGCTTAACGTGCTCTCCGAGACAATACACATTATAAATCAATTTCTTATTGTTTCCTTAAAATAATTTCGAAGTATTATTTGGAGAGGAAAAAAAAGACTACACGGGCAATAAATAGATGAATAAATTGTCACCGAAAACCATATAGCCTACCAAAGAGTAAAGTAGACTAGATCTCTTATGAGAAGAAGCAGGCAAGGAATTAGGAAGGCCATACTTTTCAACAGCCAATTGAATACAACAGTTTATATAGACCATCTATTTTTCAATATATGAGCTATTGTGTATATATGTATGTATATAACAAAAAACAATAAAAATATAATTTGTAGGTTGATAAGTAACAGACAAAGCAGCTCACATATTATGTAATTAAAATATATTGTATATTTAGGAAATAAAATAAAAATATTTTCATAAAAGGCACGCGCGTTACAATGTATGCATTGATTATAATTAGCGACCACAAGAATCTCTTTGTGTGACATAAATAGCTTATGAACCGCAATAATTTTATGTTTTCAATACATCATTATCAACGTCTATATTAATATAGTATACTAATTTTGATTCGCGGTTTCGCTTCCGTGATAGGTATTTGTGTAAACATTCACGTCGATTTAATCCTACGTGAAATAAAGACACACCGTTATACAAATGTTTGCATTCATTTCTTAGGTTGGATTAAGACGACATTAATTAACGCTATGTATAACTTGACCAGTAGTCCAGTACCACATGAGTATTTTTTGCAAAGAATTTATGTAAGCGATGGCTTAAATCATTAGTTCCCAAAGTGGTCCAAGTGGACTCACAGGGGTCCACGGGAGACTCGACTGGGGTCTACGTTGTCGTGACAAAAAAATGGGGGTCCACAATTCGTAAGCGGATGTCCACGAAAATCTATTTGTTTTCTATAGTGAAAAACTAAAATGTTGGCTTGACTTCACCTATCAATGTAGGCAGATAATATTTTAAGAAGCTCAGCGACTGTTACTTGTAAAAACTTGCATATTCCATATTCAGTACCAGTGGTCTCGTCGAACCTAGCGATATTTTGGTAGAGAATTAATAAAAAAAAAGGTCAGCCCGCCTACAGTTGTAGGTCCAGTCCCGAGAATTTCAAAAAGGTCAGTCCATAGAGATTTTATCAAATTTAAAAAACTGGTGACAACTCATTCAAAAGCAGGTGTCTTAGTATCAAGTTAGTTTATAGACCGAATATATTCTTTAACCCTAAGTAAGGTTACAGTAAGAATTTCTCTTAAATTTTACCAATTAGAGTAAAATAGTTATTAAACAACGCTGCATTGCATTCTTGTAGTAAGTAGTGTTACAATACTTCTTAAGGAGGTGTTTTGGTGTCAGTCGAGACCGATAATCGATGTTTTATTCGCTGGTAGCATATCTCAGAGTTTCGTCGGTAATGCACGAGAGATACCTAGGTATGGCAAGTGATCATAGGCGAGAAATAACCGCTTAATATGAACAGCTTCGTATGATAGTTTGAAAACACGTCGCAATAAAAACCTCCTTTTTTGCCGGTATTAAAATATGAATACACTATTGAAATTAAACTGCTATATACGGATTTTATCGCGTTGTTTATTTGACACTTTATTACAAAATTTTGAAAATTGTTACACTACTACTACTATTAAACTTTACTAATTTTTAAGCTAATTTAATTATTATTAAACTATTTAGATTTAATTTAATTTTACACTTTCCCCGACGTTTCGGTTGCTTTTCAGCAGCCATGGTCACGGGGAGACTCGGGGAGAGAATAAAGTGTCAAATAAACAACGCGATAAAATCCGTATATAGCAGTTTAATTTCAATGAATAATATTCGCGTAAATAGAAGACAATATTATGAATACACTAGATTTTTTCGCGGCTTCCCTCGCATAAATGTAGGTTATGTATTTTTTTTATCCCTGGGTCCCTAACAGTACTTTTTCTAGATGAAAGGTAACCTATGTCCTTTTGTGTACCCCTGACAACGTATATGCAAAATTTCATAATAATCGATCAAGTGGTTAAGGCGTGCAAGCGTAACAAACAAACAAACTCACATTCGCATTTATAGTACTAGCTTTTGCGCGCGGCTCCGCCGGCATGATACTTACATCAATAAAAAGTATTGTAGTATATAAAAGTAAGCCTATGTCCTTCCCTAGGTTTTAAACTATCTCTGTACCAAATTTCATTCAAATCGGTTGAATGGTTTAGCCGTGAATAGGTAACAAACAGACAGAGGTATGTACTTTAAAATTTATAATATTACTAACTGTGCCCGCGGTCTCACCCGCGTCAGTGGTATTTATGGTAACTGCGCGTTCCCGTGAGCCTTAGCGTGATGTTATATAGCCTATGTTCTTCCCAGGGTCTCAGGCTATCTCCATTCCAAATTTCATCTAAATCGGTTCAGCGGATTGAGCGTGAAAAGGTAACAGACAGACAGACAGAGTTACTTTCGCATTTATAATATTAGTAAGGATTAGTTAGGACTCAGTTCTACCTCTGATTTACTATATACAGTTGACATAAAGATAGGTACCAAATCTGATGTACATGCAAATATGACGAGTGACGTAGCGAAGTCCAGATGTCTGTCACACTGATAGAGATAAGATAGCAAACGTCTTGAATAATACCACTTTTTAAAACAAAGTAAGATTTTGTGATTTTTTATCTGGTTACATATTATTACTGATATTGCCTGCTAAAGATTTTGTGGCATAGTGTTTTTGTCTAAGGAAATTTACGTAGAACGAACTACGGTAATATGCTCGGAATAATAATAATATTCTACCACATACACACAACACCATCTAGCCCAAACTAAGCAGAGCTTGTACTATACGTACTAGACAATGGATACATATATGAATATGTTCGCGCTTTGACTACCTATACATATATATTTAAATATGTAATTTTGAGGCGCAGCGGCACACCGGCAGCCAGATACGTTAAGTTATTAATTTTGTAATTTTTATTTAACCAGATTTAATGGGGTATGACTTATCCATGAGTACTATCCCAGTCACAAAAATGTAGATAGGTCGGTATTGTATAAGTACAAGTATGTGTCTATGTATGCATACATTATATACTCTCGACACGATTCACCGAAACCGATAATCGAATACGATGCTATTCGATGATCGATTTCGGTGTATGTTATTTAATAACTATTAAGTATTATACATAGTGTCATGGCTATATCCCCGAAACAGCAGGCAGAAGTGTATTTATTACACCCACATTTTGCTATGGTAGCTGGACAGGAATGCTAGGAATTTGAAACCTGACTAGCTAGTTAATTTTTTTTCTAAGGATGAGTTTATATCAAAACGCCACTCTATTGCCGTTTTCCGGACACAGTTCCAAACTCTGTGCTGCAACTGGAGATTTTTGACAGATGAAAGTTCCTCGCCCCTGGTTTCAAATCCGAAATAACTACACCACCGAGGCAGTATACAGTCTTAAGAAACATGCGTTACAAAAATGTAATAGATCCACGAATGACTAATGGTACTACTGACCGACTTGACCTACCGTATGTGATGCTATGTAGCATACAAAGCATAATATTAGACAATAGACTTTAATGACACAGCTACTGATTAATCATGTTTCTTTTGTAAAGTGCTCATAAAAGACTTAATTTCTTTATGTTCTGCTTTTCATTAATAATAATATATTCTACCACATACACACAACACCATCTAGCCCAAACTAAGCAGAGCTTGTACTATGGGTACTAGACAATGGATAAACATACATATATACTTTTTTTTTTTGTAAATATATACATATTATACATAGAAACACCCAGACCAAGACAAACATCCATGTTCACGCACACAAATGTTTGACTTGTGCGGGAATCGAACCCGCGACCTCAGGCGTGGCAGTCGGTTACACTAACCACTACGCCATCGAGTCGACATTGTTTACAAACAGTGATTACAAAATAGAAAGTATGTACGATTATTGTACAGTGTGAGTCTTTATAATGTGCACATATCGAAATGAGGGAATTTATGCTTATTTTTACCGACGGAAAATATAATAAAAGTATCTAAATAATTTTTTTATATTACAAAGGAATTTTTTAAAATTTTGTTCGCTACTGTGACTCCAGTGTTAACAAAACGGTGTAACTTTTAAACTAAATGATCTATCGCGATGAGACAAACTCCATAATGATTGGAAGTAATTAGGCGTCCTCAGAAAATGAAAATTGTGGAAAAATACTACCCACAATTGAGAAAAAACATATTTTTTATCAAAAATCTGTTTTTCTCCATCAATTTTTACAATAATCGTAAAATTTCTCAATAAGACCATTACGTACCTTTTTTATTATTTTAAGTTATTCTTCTTCGTATTAGCCACCTAATGGCAAAAATTGCATGTTTTTAACTCAATCCCATCATTTCTTATCGACTGTTAAAGTAAAGCCCAGCGCACGGCTAGGCTACGCACTAATTGTTTAGCAGGTAGACAGCCTTCTTTTTTGTGAATGTGCGCGGGTCGGGATGCGGGAAGGTAGGGCCAGCCGAATGGACCTTGAATTATGACAGGCAGGTAGTCGCTCCGAATTATTCGCCGCTGCTACATGTGTTTCGTTACTTTCGTCCGCTGCTATGTAACTTTTGTAACTTTCTTTCGCTGCTACATGATGCCGCGTGTAAGTGAATACTTCCCGGCACACATTGCCGACATTCATTTTTACTATGGAGTGGGACGAGGAAGTGCCAGAGCTGCGCGCGCAGCTTACATAGCTGCGTTTCCTAACAGGCAACCAGTGCCATCTGCTCACAACTTCCAAGCAGTTCATAGACGGTTGTCGATCATTGGACTTGGATAAAGTAGAGATCGTCACAAGCCGCCTCAAGTAATTATTGATGTGGCTATTGAACAAGCAGTACTGAGTGATTTGTTTGCTGATTCATCCGTAAGTACTAGACGACTGGCTCTTCGTTACGGAATACCCCAAAAAACAGCGTAGCGCATTTTAAAGAAAAGAGGATTGCATCCTTATCACTACCAAAGGGTGCATCATCTACTTGAAGACGTAGATTGGCGTCCAAGGTGTGTGATATCCACTTGGATTCAAAGTAAAACCAGAGCAAATCCAAACTTTCCGAAAACCATACTGTGGGTGGACGAAGCGACATTCACTAGATACGGTATTACTAACTGTCGAAATTTACACAGATGGTGCCGTGCAGGTGAAAACCCGAAATTGAAACGTTCATTGACTTTTCAAGTAAGATTTTGAGTAAATGTTTGGACTGGTCTTATCTATGACATGTTGATTGGACCAGTCATATTGTTGACAACGTTGACCGGTGAAAGATTTTTAAGTCTATTGACTAATGAACTACCTGAATTATTGGAGGATGTACCACTGGCTTTGCGTCGAAGGATGTTTCTGCAGATGGACGGATGCCCTGCCCATTATGCTAGAAATGTTAGATCATTTTTAAACGATAATTATCGTGATAAATGGATCGGCCGGCAAGGACCTGTAGGGTGGCCTGCGCGATCACCCTGTTTGACGCCCCTTGATTACTTCCTATGGGGGACCATGAAACAACGGGTCTACAGTACCCTCAACAGTGAGGCCGATTTGCGTGACCGCATAATTAACGGTGCGAATGATATTCGCAATGATCCCGAAATGATAAGGAGAGCGACACAACAAATTTTAATTCGCTCGTGTTTGTGGCTACAACAACAAGGCGAATATTTTGATTTTATTTTATTTGACGAAATGATTTTAATTGAACTCTTTTGTATTAATTCATCGTCCCAAATAAACCATCCTTAACCTTTTGACCGCCACGTCCATAACGAAAATCTGTGATCTCTACGCCAAGCATCGAATTTATTCTTTTATACCTACAAAATAATAGTCACGGCAAAAGTATATATCGATAAATCATCGATACACTACTAGTGCATGGTTTACGAATAAAAATTGCTTATAAATACCATTGAATTATATTTCGTTTCATTCATATTCCCCATTTTTCTCATTATAGTATTCATTACTGAGAAGCTACAACGTTAGACAAGAGCAGAGTTTATAATAAAAAAGTAATTTGAATATTTTAAATAATAAAGTCACAGCACTAGTCGCGTTTGTGACGACATCCACTGACGTGAAGAGCCGTCTCTGGCGTGGCCAGCACTGCGCTTACAAACATTGCCGCCACTGTATTAGAGATGTACCAGTGTGATATATTAAACGATATTATAGTATTATAATATTTAATATTATAACCACGTGATTATTATTATACTAGAATAATACATATAATTAAGTGTTAAATAGAAAATATTTATTAATTATAAATAGTTTTGTTATAATTGTCAAATTGTCTTCTTTGTCTTAACTTCCAAATGACATTAGTTTCATCTTATTACATTTTAGCCCAAGACTGTATGAAAATTTACCTATTTATACAGGCGCCTTTATACAGGCGTAAGAGTACGTATGTATGTAATTTTCTTTATGTTTTCTTTTAGAGTACGGACCCTCAGAGGGCAAGTGTGACTCGCACTTGAATTAGTTTCTAAGTTGTAAAAAACAAGACGCTGTATACCTAAACACAATTTTTTTACGTCTCTTTAGGAATATGTCTTGGCTAGATTATAGAATTGATAACTTCATGATATGACTGACTATTTTATAAAATGCTCGTATTTCATGAAATGGGTAAATACCCGCTGCCCACATCATGACATGGTCTGGCCATATTAATGAAAAATTAGCTTTTGCCGATATGAACAGCTTAACTAATTAAGCTAACGGCTACTTCATGATATAGTCAAACATTAGTGTGATCGTAAAATAGTTACATGATCCACCGTTAGCGGCGCTGATATCGTTTTGTTTTAGTGATGCCTCATAGCGGCGCGGGCGCACAATTATTCTGATAAAAAAGGTAATAATAATGAGACAATTAAAGGTAAAAGTGAACTGCAATATCGTTACGATACTAAACTACTTGAAATATAAGTGCCTTCTTTACTTACAATTTTATCAAACCTTTGATATCATGCAAACACTACATTAAACGATATATATACGAGTAAATTTTAGCTACCGATTTCATGAAATGGTCAGCCACATCATAAAGCGATCAATTTTAAAATTTGGCCACTGCGTACCTATACATAACTTATATTTAGTTAGTTAAATTAATTATACATAAAATAACTAACAATGTTTAAAACAATTGATTATTTGAATCGATTTTATACCAAGGTACAACCAGGCCACTTACCATAAGTAGGTAATATTTTCTTTTTTTATTCACATCAAATTATACTTTAGAATAAATAAGAACTGTATTTAATGACAACAATTATTAAATTTCATGCTTCAGCTTAGTTCGCTCTACTGATTTTGTATCAATTGAGAGCATGCTTATCGCGAGATTTACTTGTCACAAAATAAATGATCTTTATCTTTATATTTTTACTTTGGATTGGAGTAACGGAGTTTATGTTCAGCACCTTATTTTTTTAAAACTCGCATTAGTTTTCTCTTTAAGTCCTTTCATTTGATACCCATATAGGCAAGCATTAAAAAGTTAGTCCGCCATATTGGATTTAGAGTAACGTCACATTATTTTCCGAGTTATTCTTAGCAAGCCTTTTCCCATCGTATTTATTATTTTCTACTAATATTATATTACACTCCACTATAATTAATGTCCTTCAGCGCGGTTGACGTCATAGCACAACGTGTTATCACGTCTATGGCATTTATGGTACTGTAAAATCCGGTAAAGGGATTCCGCTGATAGGGATGCGCAAGAGTGACTACTAAAATATCGATTGGCTCTTTTTTACTCATGAGTTTGTCAATACATACGGTAGTTTTACTTTATATTTTTCTTTGTGTTTAATCTGATGTAAAATGTAATAAACGAGAAATAATTTTCGTCATATAATAGTGAAGTAATATAAGTTGTTTTCGTAAAATATGTCATAAAGCTTTTATCATAATTGTTTTCCTTGCCCATCACTAGCTGACGGCTCTTCGCGTCTGTGGCGTGGATTTGCACACTAAATGATACATTTTGCATGATGTTCTTACATTGTGATCTTTTGCCATTACAGAGTGGCTAATTGTTATATTTATTTGTTTAATTATATAATTAATATGTCTAAGGAATAATAATAGGAAAAAAACACTACAAACATATATTTTTGTATGTTTATTTTGAACTGTAAACAAGTGGTATTTTTGACGTGCCATGCCGTCGGTGGCGTCGTGAGCATGTTTTGATTTGACGTCCATAGACGTCTGTGACGTTCAAAGGGTTAAGAGAACAATAAATGGCGCGTTCAGAGTGCCATCTTTTAACACTTAATAGAAAATGGTATAATTGAGTTATAAACATGCAATTTTTGCCATTAGGTGACTAATACGATGAAGAATAATTTAAAATAATAAAAAAGGTACGGAATGCGGGCGTCTTATTGAGAAACTTTACGATTATTGTAAAAATTGATGGGGAAAAACCAGATCTTAGCTTAAAAAAACATGTTTATTTTCAATTGAGGGTAGTTTTTCCCACAAATTTCAATTTCTGAGGACGCCTAATTACTTCCAATCATTATGGAGTTTGCCTCATCGCGATAGATCATTTAGTTTAAAAGTCCGTTTTGTTTACAATGGAGTCACAGCAGAAAACAAAATTTTTAAAATTCCATAAAAAAATGTCTTTAATATTTTTCCTTCGATAAAATTAAGCATAAATTCCCTCATTTCGATATGTGCACATTAGAAAGACTCACACTGTATATACATACATAATTCGGTCTCATTGGACCAGAGTGGACTATGGTCTAACCCTTCTCACACTGAGAAGGGGCCCGTGCCCAGCAGTGGGACAGTTCAATAAAGGGCTGGTATTATTATTATTACAAAGTCTCAGGTCTAAATCCTCGAAGCGTTAAGCAGAGATATATTTTACCTATATTTAAAAAGTATATGGTTTTCGGCAATAGGCTTATCCTCTAGGCAAGACTACTGTCGTAAACCGGGCACATTTTCAGACTGTGCTGTTCGTTCGTCCGTGCTGAGAAATTCTTGACAAAACCTCAGACCCGGGAATTAAAACCGAGACTATATAGTCTCGGTTTCAATTCATATGCTCGACCACAGTGACCTTATTTGGAGTCACTATTGCTGCGTCACCAGGGCAGTATTAGAAATACTCGTAAAATTACTTATTGGTCTCGCCAGTACCGCGGCATAGGTTGAGATTAATTAATGTGAGGTGCCGGGTTTGATTCTCGAGTCAACCAAAGTGTTATGGCTTTTTCTTTGGATATTCTTAGTAGCAGCATAGAGCCTAGAATAGTACACGACAATAGGCTCACCACCAATTACTTGAGACCTTGGAAGGAAAGTATATTTTGCAAGCGATCAGCCAAAAACCGACCAATATCATTTTCCTTTGATGTCAAGGCTGGAACTGCGTTTGAACTCGTGTGTATTGAACTAAATCTGGATCAGTGTCAAACAGAAGGTTATTTTTTGAGCGATATTTGGCCAGCATCCTCATTTAGACTTCAAGGCCGAACGCTCTAGAACATCCATATTCAGATCCATAGCTTCCTTACAATTTAAAATGTATATCTAAATAGATGTTACCCGCGGCTTTCATGGCCACATTTTAATATTGTTTCTGAAAATTAGTTAACATGCTTTTACCCTGAAAAAGTAACAAACAGAGAGAAAGAGCGTGATAAAGTGGTAGAGTAGTTCCTTTTGTACAATATTAGCGCGTTGCAATTGAAATAATATTCGTTTGACTATGAGATCAACCTAAAACCTATAAGAATTTTTTAAGTCATGTCATACGGTGTATTGTCAAATCAAATTTCTTGTGGGCATAAGTTAAGGAAGGTGTATATATATAAACACAGGTCCAGCGTGACCTGTGGTTAGACATACAAGATAATAAGAAATAAAAATAAGATTAGCATCAAGTAAAATTTTTGTATATAAAATCCTTTAAGTACAGCTCCTTAGCTTACATATCTGATGATTGAATACTCTAAGACGGTTCGGCTCATACCAAAAAGGGCCAAAACGCGTGCATTGGAACCATATTAGGGATTTTAATAATTGAATTATTAATCAAATTAAATGAGACCATGTGCCGTTAATAGTTAAGCCTAAATATTTTATGATAATACATGTAAACATTTTAATACCATTCAAAGTTTTAGTCACACGGTAAAAAATATTCAAAACATAATATTTTTGTTACATAATAAGTATGCTTACGTTATCCGACTGGATAGTGAACGATAAGATTATCCTTGAGGAAATAACTTTGGATTTTGTTGCTGTTTCAATTGAGGATAATATATGTATTAAGACATAATTACTACTAAAATAGCTGCATTATAACGAGACAAAAGCATAATATATGTATGTATCTTATGTGGGGGCCAGTCAGTGCAGACCGGCGACACTTCGACCCAGTGGGATATTTTGTGTCGACACTCTCCCAATAACGACTGCCATAGATGTTCATTGCAGCCGGGACCGACGGTTTAACGTGCTCTTCGAGGCACGGAGCAGGCAATAATTGTCAATCAATACGCACATAATTTCGAAAAGTCATATAACTTCCGAAAGTCGGAGGTGCGCGACCCTCTGCATTGCAGTCTGTTGGTCTCCCCGCTGAGCTATCGCTGCTCTTATATATAAGTAAGATATGTAAGTAGTAGTAGGGGAGCCTAAGAGGGTAAATAGGGATTTACTCGAGCGTTATGGGGGCCTATTGGATTTTGGAGGTTAGATGCTAAAATGAAAAAGTTTATGTGAAGTATACCCTTTCACTGGTGGGAGAGCGTGTACAGGTTTTCAAAAATGTAAAAAATATCAGTTACAAAGAAATACTCAAGCGCTTCAGATATTAATAGCGTATGCGCCGCACGTATTTCTGATAAAGGAAACATATTAATCTGTCGGTTTGCATGGTGAGGGGTGGCCGTACGAAGGGGTAGAAAATAAGGAAAAATAATTTATTCGAGCTCGTCAGACTTTGATAAGGGATGTTAAGTGAATCCTCCAGTAGCTCCTATTCAGGAGACTGATGATTTGGAGGACACCAAAAGACAGAGCCGACTTTTGAAAATGCAAAAAAAGTCGTGGTCCTGAAATACTCGTGCGCGTCAGATACAGACGCTTCATCTTGATTCCTTCTCGTACTGACCTATAATCTGTCAATTATGTGCAGAAATTTCCTTAATCTAAAGGCTGGAAAACATTTTTTTAATATTCCGAAACCAATTTGCATTTTTTTAATGTCTCCGACGTAAACTTTAATATTTTTCAAATGTTTTCCACCAGAATATACACAATTAGAACTATTGTCACTCATTATTGTAACATATACCAAACTTACTTACTTACTTCGGCTTGTGCAAATCGGCTGATTATATTATTTCCGTGACAGGTGACTAATTTCCTTCAAAATAAAAAAAAATTAACCGTGCTCGGGAATTTTCATGTGACTTTTTTTTGCAACTTTGTGACTCTTCCATTTCCTTATGTCACGCTCAAAATGTCAGATTATTGAAATGCACACTTTCTGCATGTAACTAATTTACCTTACCTTATTCTGACGCGCTCGAGTTTTCTAACGATAGTTTTTTTTAACTAATATATCGTTAGAAAAAATAATTTTTTTTTAGCCCTGGTCTTTTGACTCTATGTACAGGGCTCAGGTATGGTGGGAGTACTTCACAAGGTGCAAGATTGCCCCCCTTATGTTATTCTGCCGCGCTCGAGTAAATCCCAAAATCCCCGCTTGAGCTCCCCTACTATAGGTATGCATACGAGATAGAATAAGACAAACATACACTCTGTAATGCACTATTTCTTTCGTATGCAAAGATCCTGTGATCGACTGTATGCCAATTGCTAGGGTTTGTTTGATCTAAAATTGCATGTATATGCGTTTAGACCCATGGGCGAGGTAGGGCGAGGTGGTGGAAGCTGCTTCCTTCTCCCCACTGCCATCTCTTTTTATCAGATTGTGTAAATAGATATACTTAATATACCAGTTTATTTACATATAAATTAGACAACATAGCGAAAATTTACAATATAGAGAAGAAACCCTGTCCCTAGATCAGGGCCAATTTTAACATCACCAGCGCTAGAGTCGCGCCAGCGCATGTCTGGCCCTATGTTTTTAAAATAACGATCTTTTGTTTAGCCCGAGGAAAGACTGGCGTTGCCAATTTTATATAAACCGCTGAATGCACGACGGTATAGATAGATTATTCTTTTTATGAATTTCGTAATTAGTTTTTCGTAATACGTAAGTATCAAATGTTATTATACCTATAACATATAGATAAAACACGTGTGGGACATTGCCTGCATTGTTTTGATAATATTTCACAATATCTTGTGGTATGCATATGTATGCTTATTTAAAGAAGATATTTTATAAAGTGAGTGTGAGTGTGGCAGTTGGAACATCTTCAGATTAGATAAGAGACATTCTGGCGAAAGGTCAAATACCCTAAACTGAGGAGCGTGCCAGAACATTGGCGTATCTAGGGTTATTTTCAATGGGGTTTCCGCCCCCTAAACTGCAATGCTCTATATACAGATCTAGATTTTTAAGTTGAAATTTACATCCTGGAGTAGGCACCAGACAGTTCTGTGATGAGCACGGTTTACTTGGCCTCCTTATATACGCAATGTGTACTAAGATTGTATAACGAGTAAATGAAATAAGAGAATAATGGCAGAATCGTAATAAGCGAAAATTTTTTGTTTCTGAAAATATGCAGCAGTATGTTGCGTACCGTATGATACGTATGGTTCGCCTATATTAATATTATTATCAGATCTGTTTATTAGCTGACCCATTTCAAACAGGTCTCAGACCGTATCCTGAAAATTGCAGTCTGTTATCATACTCTGGGAATTTAGACTATTGTGCAACATTATAACTTGTGAAAGATAGCGGTATCTTTTTAGATTGTACAAATCGCCATAAACTTTTGGAGCAGCAACAGTCCGCTGGCGGCCAACACGATTGTTCTTTATTATTAACTGGCGCTTCAACTATTGATAGCATTAATTAGGGAAACGCTTTTGACTTACAGCCAATGTAGATTCGTTCGTTGAAGGTTCGTCGTTCATTGAAGGTAATACGTCCTACAAATGAATCATTATTTACTTGTAACTTTTGCACTGAAAGCGTAAATCCTTACTTCTAATAACGGTATTTCCCTTAATGCACATTTTCTTAGAAAATATTACAGTATTTGTTGTTTCGTTATGACGTGCTTCTTCGTTATGATAGCATGCGTAAATAGAATGTTTTACGTCGACATTGGACATTGGGCGCGGGATGCTCATATTTTCGAAGAAGTTTCTGTGAGATGTTTTTGTTTTTTGGTCTCAATGCTGCAGTGGGGTTGAATCGTTGGCCCAGTAGGATTGTCTCGTTGGTCAAAGGGGATTATTTAGCATGCTTAAGATTTTAGAATGTGGCAAGCGCGTTTTGTGGCTTTATAATAGTATTTCAGGTGAAATCCTTCTTGTTCTTAATTATTCTTCAGTTTCTATTGCGAAAAATAATGGCACATGATAGTGTGAAATTGAATATAATAGATATACTTTCATAATTGTATTCTGACTCGAGAATTTTAATAAGGCAAGCCTGTCTTGCATGCAGTAGTTTTAAACTTGATATATATGTTTGGGTAGAAGATAGGCTCTGTGGCGCAGCGATAGTGAATGCGTTTGCTTTACATGAGACCGCGGGTTCGATTCCTGAATCGAAAAAAGTATTATTGGGTTTTTGTATTCATAAATTCTAAATGGCAGCACTGAGTTTGAAAGTGTGTCTGATAGACTGCAATATATTGCAGTCTATCAGCCATATTATATTATTATTATGTACATATTTATTTATTTACCTTATGCAAAACTTACAGCTACAGAGAATGTATAACAATGACATGATAGGTAACGGTAAGCCAATTACAAGTTTTCACTCATAAAGCTATAATTGAAAATAAATGAACCACAGTGTACATTTACCAACTGCTTGCATTGTATCAAGATAATATTAAATACTAAAATAGCTCTTTAATAAAATTATACCATTTTATTTGAAAAACTTATCAGTTAAGCACTTCCTTACACGCGACATGCTACTAGAAAATGGATCTATGTCATAGGTTTTACACATTTTGTTAAGGTTCCTGCTTGCTCGCGCCAAATAGCTGTTTTGCCTGTAGTTGGAAGAGGCATGTGGTACATGTATGGGGGTATTGAAACGCACTGCCCTACTTGGCACATTAAATCCTATTTTAGATAGGAGCTCAGGACAATCAATGTCACTGTCTATAGTTTTAAGTAAAAAAATAATGTCTGCAATATCACGACGTTATTTAAGAGGCAGAAGATGGTGTCTTTTACACAGATTTATAAAATGATTTAAGTAAAACGCAATTTTTTGTTGATAACATAGAAATTTAACAAATCGTTTCTGAATGTTCTCGATACGATCTGTGTATATATATATATATATATGGAGGTAGTACTGCCGAGGAAGGATTCTAGTCGGTACAGCGAAATTATTTGTTGTTTCGTTGGACCAGAGGAAAGCATCTCGTCTTTTAGGATTAATTACTTGATACCGTTAGACCAATGAGTTAATTTGGTTGATGTGGTAAGAGGCTGTTTTGATTACTCTAATGACATTTTCATTTCCGTTGGTTAACTGCGCAAGTTAGTTGCTCATTTTTAAGCTTGTAGTTACTATTCTTAGAACGATGTGTTTTCCTCACAATATAATAAATAAAATCTATATTAAGAGGCCCATACTCAACTTTGATAGTTAAACATATATTAATACTAACAAATATTATAAATGCGAATGTGAGTTTAGTCGTTTGTTTATGTAAGTATTTGTTACGCTTTCACGCCTGAAATACTCAACCAATCATCATGAAATTTCGCATACATGCTGTCACGGGTACAGAAAACAGTACTGTTCACGAGGCATAGAAATTTATCGACGAAATCTAAACCGCGGGAACAATCTAGTATATTAAAGGGAAGGAAAGTACATTGTTTAGCTTATTATTAACATTTTTGTTATAATAATAATAATATGATTGTCGATATCACCATCCCTCATAATAGCAACCTCGTGGAAGCTGAGAAGGAAAAACAGTTAAAATACTTGAACTTAGCACACGAGGTTGTCGATATGGGGGATGTGGACTCGGCAATCATTGTACCGATAGTCGTTACGGTGAGCGGTCTAATAGCCAAGAGCCTCGACCAACATCTTAAGAGGCTCGCGTTAGGTGCCTGGGTCAAGGGTCAGATGCAGAAGGCGATCCTCCTAGATACGGCACGCATAGTGAGGAGGCTCCTCTCTCTGGATCTCTAACCACCGACAGCTTGGACCTTGTCTCGGTGCCGGTGGGTCTCCATAATTTTTATATTTTTAAATGTGTTATTTTTTTAAATATATTTAAAATGTAATTTTTATTGATTAATGATGAATAAAGGTGATAATAATAATATTCTATCACATACACACAACACCATCTCCATCACTAAGCAGAGCTTGTACTATACGTACTAGACAATGGATAAACATAAATATATGGTTTTTTTTTGTAAATATATGCATATTATACATAGAAACACCCAGACCAAGACAAACATCCATGTTCATGCATACATATGTTTGACTTGTGCGGGAATCGAACCCGCGACCTCAGGTGTGGCATTCGGTTACACTAACCACTACGCCATCGAGGCCGATGTTATACGCATGTTATACTGATAGTGGCCGTAAAAAGTAGTAAGTATGTAGTTTGTTATACATATCAGCTCTATTTATTCATTGCTTCACTAATGCCAGCTGTCCCTCGCGGTTTCATCTACATTTATGATTACCGCGCCGCCTCCATGCCTCGTAGGTGTTATATATAGCCTATACTTCTGAATAAACTAGCTTTCTGATGGTGAAATAATTTTTATAGCCGGCCCATTCGTTTCTGAGTTTATTTATCACAAATAAAGATACCTACAACTTTTAATTATACTATTTTTGTCAATTGCAAGAAAAAAACCGTTTCTATGTAATTTGTTTCTTATACCAGCGACATTGTCTGCGTAATTTTTATTTTTAATGCGTATTATTAATTTAATATCTATGTTATTCCGTGGTGCAGTGGTAGTTAATGCGACTGCTGTGCATGAAGTCTCGGATTCCAAGCCCTGATCGTGCCAACAAAAAAGTTATTGAGTTTTCCTGCTAAGAAACCTCAATAGCAGCTTAGAGTTAGGAAGTTGGTGGTCTTACCTACACCACAGTACATACATATACAGTATTCTATCTTCATACAAACGGTCGCAACTCGAGTCATACCTACGCGTCTCGGCGTTGGTATGCGCTTGGTTCGCAACCAGTCGCGAATGCGCCGCGCCGCAGTGACGAACGGACGGTGTGATTGTTTTGTAAGCAGAAAGCGTACGATTTGTAATGATTTGATTTTATTGAACACTTTCTATTTTATTCATTACGAATTTCATTTTTATAATATAATATACATATAAACTAGAAAGAAACTCAAGTAGGTAGGTAAAGTTAAAATACTGTAGGCGGGCAGCCCTAACGCGTGTCTACGAACCGCGCTGTTGTAGGTAATTATTTCAAGGACAGGGCCAAGCTACAATACTGTATATGTATGTACTGTGCTTACACATCCCCGTGCCTCGGAAAGCACGTAATCGTTTCATGAGAGTTGGGGAACAGAAAGTGTTTGCGCACATTCCTGTGCACTATAATATCTCCTGTCTAGATGGCTAGTCTTCGTTAAAATTGGGTGCCGTGACCGGCATTCGGTCTGGAGGACATTTAGTGATAGTGCAGTTCTATAAGTTGTATATGTGTAATAACGTTTTAAAGTTCCAGAGTATACCTAAATATATCATTTATGCAAGCACATGATAAATACTTAAGTATTGTCGACTCTTTAACGTGTCCACAGTATTCTGTTTCACGCATGTGTCGAAAAATCCGTTAATGCTACATAATTATTGTTGTAATTTTCTCCTTTTAATGTTTTATCTTGACTTGTGTGTCATCAGGTACCGCTAAGTTTAACCAGTTTTAAATCGGACTTGTTTAATTATCATTTAATTATTTTTGTTGCGAAATCATAATAAGTATTTATCTTTAATTAACTGGTTTAAAAGGCTATAAGATTTAACTCGAATGTCCAAGCCGGGCACGGTTCAAAATTTCAATCCATTAACAAATACTTGATGTACATATTTATAAATAATGCATTTTTGGTCCGTGCTGAGCATAGTTGTATTTTGTGACTGTTTTAATACTTTTCAAGACCACACTTAATACAGGGCTTATTATATTATTTTGACGACTCGATGGTGTAGTAGTTAGTGTAACCGACTGCCACTGCTGAGGTCGCGGGTTCGATTCCCGCACAAGTTAAATATTTGTGTGCATGAACATGGATGTTTGTCTTGGCCTGGGTGTTTCTAAATTATGTAATAATAGTGTGTTATAAAAAAAGAAAAAGTATATATGTATGTATGTTTATCCATTGTCTAGTTTGGATAGAATATTATATTATTATATTCCGATCGGTCCACTATAGAAGACAGACCAAGACATAGACAAGAAACAAGTGAGAAACGGCAATGAATTGCCGTAAATCTTGGAGTTCGAAAAAAATAATTGTGTGGTTTTGGGTTTTCTGCGTGGGAATTACCTAGCCTTGATTCTTATTTTCTTCCTGCTTTGTTAAGTTTGATATCATATAAGTCGCTACACATACGAAACCACGCCTAACAAATGCTTTACGTACAGTACAGTAGAATTAGTTATTTATTCATGTATTCTAGGCGTATTTTAATAAACAAAAGAGGAAGTCTTTAATAACAATTAAAGTTAACTCTCGCAATAAATACTGTGACGCGGGGAACTATGTATATAAATGTTCAAACAACGAACACAGAGAAAAACTAGACCTGAAAGACTTATTTGTCGATCACACCATTTTTTTATCCCGTGTAACGCCATATGTGCAGTCACTCAAGCCTTAGGTACTAATCTATATTTTCTACTCAAGTTGCAGTCATCGTTTCGTGTTTAACATAAATTGTAACAATACATTATTGTTTAACAATATACATATATGTTTAATTAGAAGCTTAGTTATGTTTCAGGGAAAATAACTTTGAATAATGTAATGACGTACGTATATATGTAATACGCATATTGCGGTTAGAAATACATGTTTACTCATCCCGCTTGTTCAGGTCTCACTTCAAGTTGAAGTATTAATCCACTGTGCCATCCACATAAACGATAACTTATAATTATGGAGAAATAGATGTAACAAAAGAGAACTTATAATTATGGAAATTTGATTATGCCCGCGGTTTTGCGCGCTTAAATGTAGGTAATATACATTTTCTATCCCTCGGGAACAGTTCTCTTTTCTCGATAAAAGGTACCGTTTGTCCTCTTATGTACTTCTGACTACGTGTATGCAAAATTGCATGATGATCTGTTGAACAGGTAAGGCGTGGAAGTACACACACACATGGTAACACACAAACAAACTCTCATTCGCATTTATAACATAAGTAGGGATGTGAGGTAATTGATATTTCGGTTGAATTACAACTTTATGGATGTTTGAGAAGCTGGTCAGCTGGCCACTACCAGTCAGTAGACAGTCAGGATTTGTAGGCTCAATTGTTTACCCAAATTCGAAAAAAATTTGAGCGATTCACTAACGGTTGTCCCGAGTGTGGGTGTTCTTTGTGGCAGCAGTTTTTACAGTGGAAATAGAATACAAAAATTTGTCACAGTACAGGATTTTTTAATGCAAGAATTCCATAGTAATCCTTCTAATCATACTTCTATGTTGTTATAAATGCTGAAGTAGTTCTGCCTGTTCCTTACGATTTCATAGCTAAACCGATATGACATTGGTTATTTCAATGGGATCAACATTTTTCACTTAAGTATTTTTCACTACCTAAGTTTGTGTTTCACGATGAGTTTGTACTCTATAGACCTAGATTATTCTGGGTGCATTCAAGTCGCGAGTGAATAGGTATCGTCTAGGCAAGCGTGCTCCATCGCCGACTGCATCTTCACTTAACATCAGGTGAGATCGCGGTCAAACGCAAGCCAATAACAATATAAAAAAGAACAAACCGGTAGGGGTAGCGACTTTCACACCCTATAATCTATAAACCTTGCTTTAAGCAAAGTCGCCGGACCTAAAAAAAGTATATATGTATGTTTATCCATTGTCTAGAACCCATAGTACAAGCTCTGCTTAGTTTGGGCTAGATGGTGTTGTGTGTATGTAGTAGAATATTATTATTATTATTATTACCTTCTAAAGAAGAGAGTTGACAGCAGTGGCAGCAGATTATCGTCTACTGCGCTAGCCCTTTTTAGGCTATTGCGCTTGCTGGATGGATGCTTAGGCACGACAATCTGGTGTCTTAAGCATCCAATCTAACTAATATTATAAATAAGAATGTGAGTTTGTTTGTTACGCTTTCACGCCTTAACTACCCGATCATGCCTATATATGCCTTAAATACCCGGCCATCATGCAATTACGCTTACATATTTCTAGGGGTACAAAAAAGAACTTATAATACCTTACATCTATAAAAAGGTGCTGTTCTCAAGAGATCATTTATTGACAAAATATACATCGACGCAAGCGAATTCAAATTTAAAAAATATTTGAAATATGCGTAAATTATCGAATGTATTCATATTTTAAAAAAATAACGGTATTTTATGTAAAGAACAAAAAGGTTTTTGTAAAGAAAAGACAATAAATATGGCGATATACGATTTTTTAAGTATAGTAATGATGAATATTGATAATAATCTGTGCCGTGTATTGTGATATGACACAAGCATTTGATTACGTCGATCATAATATTTTACTGGAAAAGCTTGACGCCTATGGCCTAAGAGGTAGTGTTTATAAATTGATAAAATCTTATTTATCAAATAGAAAATAGGTAATTGCAATAAAAAAGCTAAATCTCAAGACAAAAAGGGAAGATATACACCTATGTAGACAGCGTAGAATATCATTTGGTGTTCCCCAGAGCAGTGTATTAGGGCCTTTGTTGTTTATATTATATATAAACGACTTACCCAAAGCAATAAAACATCCCTTAATACTATTCGCCGATGACAGTACTATAACTATAGCTTGTGATAAACCCGATTCATAAGAATCTGATATTAATAACATACTCAGCTCAATAATTCTATGGTTAAATAATAATAATTTGAAAATAAATGTAAACAAAACTAAAATTATGCACTTTTGCCTAAGACAACCTACTTGTTATAAAATTAATATTAAATATCAGAATAATAATATATGTGCTACAAATAATGCAAAATTCTTTGGATTGACGATTGACAACCATAATATTGTCTTCTGTTTACGCGAATGTTATTCATTGAAATTAAACAACTATATACGGATTTAAGTTATATAGTTAAGATTTAAGTGTAAAATAAACAACGCGATAAAATCCGTATATAGTAGTTTAATTTCAATGATTGACAACCAGCTAAATTGGAAAATCATATAGAAGCTCTTTGCAAAAAAATCAGTAGTTCGTCCTATGCTCTTGATAAACTGAAACATACAGCCTTGGCCAAAAGTATTAGGCACCCTATAAATTACTGCATATTTCAGGCTTAGAGAGAAATAAAACTAATTATAATGATTAAAGTACTTTATTTCCATTAGAATATTGTAAAAACATCAATATTTTGTTGGGCCACCCTTTGATTTTATGACAGCAGCAACTCTGTGGGGCATACTACGTACAAGTTTCGCACATTCCTCTGGAGAAATTGCATCCCATTCTTGCACTAACGCGTTTTTTAAAGCAGTTTTTGATGTTATCGAGTGCTCTTTTATTTTTCTCTTCAAAATACTCCACAAATGTTCAATAGGATTTAGATCCGGGGACTGGGCAGGCCAATCTAACAGATCAATACAATTTTCAGTAAACCAGCGCATCGTAGTAGCTGACTTGTGACACGGAGCTTTGTCTTGTTGGAATTTCACACCATTTAAGTTAGTGTCACCAAAAATACACGAAAGCGAAGGTACGAGAGCAGTTTCCAGTACATTAATGTATTTTTCACTGTTCATGCGACCTTCGCAAACAAACATTTTGCCGACTCCATCCGCAGCCATGCAACCCCAAATCATTACACTGCCTCCGCCATGTTTTATGGTTGGTACTACGCAATCTGGGTGATATTCTTCGCCTTTGCGTCGCCTCACAAACGTCACACCTGGTGTTCCAAATACCTGTAGATTCCAAAAAAAAGCACATATTTCAAACTTTTATAACATTTGAGTTTGAAGACAAACACAACAATGATCGTTGTATTTGTGGTATAGACTTCACTAAAAAAACTTACCTCAAAGTTTGATTCGTCAGACCACAGCACATTAGACCAATCCTCTTCTGTGAAATGTTGGTGTCTCAGAGCCCAATCAAGTCGTTTTCTTTTATTGTCTGCGGATAGCCACGGCTTCTTCCTAGCTTTGCAACCTTTTAAGCCGGCTTCTACTAGCCTTCGTCTTGCAGTTCGTGCGCTTATGGGATGTTCAGTCTCTTCAGTTAAAGCCACAGCAAGCTCCGAAGAAGTTTTTTTTCTATCTTTCACAGACTCTCGGATAAGTTTTCTGTCCTGACGGCTAGTAGTCACGCGTTTTCTGCCTGTTCTTGGTTTATTTGCATGAGAGCCAGTCTCAACAAAACGTTTGATAGCAGATTGAACGGCGCATCGCGAACATTTCATCAACTTCGCGATTTCTTTTTGAGTCTTGCCTTGCTCATGTAAAAGTTGAATTTTTACACGATTTTCAATACTAATTTCGTTTCGTTTTGGCATTTTCAAATGAATTTCTTCTCAATTAATTCACAAAACCACAAATGCACTGTCTTTACACTAAGACTTCCAAATGGTAACTGACGAAACAATAAAAATAAAATTTGGAAAAAATAAAATTTTATTATTGACGCACCAGATGTTTTACGACTGCTTAAAAAATGCCGCCTATTGTCTTAAATAGTGTTTTATGACACCGGTATCGCAGTTCTATAGAATATTGTTTAATTGTTCAAATAGCACAGGTGTGTGATAACTATATTGGGGGTGCCTAATACTTTTGGCCAAGGCTGTATAGTTAACATAGCAGCTCTAATAACTGCTTATCATGGCATTGTTGCATCCGTACTTAGATACGGGATAATTTTTTGGGACATGGGGCACTCTACACATAAGGAGATCGCATTTAAATTACAAAAGAGATGCATAAGGGCTATGTTTGGGCTTCAAGTAACGGACAGTTGTAAACCTCACTTTATCAAACACAAAATTCTAACGCTTCTGTCTTTATATATATTTGAAGTCGCATTATTTGTTAAAACAAATCCTCATTTATTTCCCAGTCCATCCAATGTTGTTCTACGTTATAGGCGCAAAAATAATTTATGCATACGAAGAGCTAAATCTACCCTCATGTGGAACAGCATATTCTGTTTAGCTCCAAAAATCTATAATAAGCTACCGGAGGTATATAAACTATTAAATATAAAACATTTTAGAAAAAATCTTAATAATTTATTGTATAAAAAATGCTATTACTCTGTCAAGGATTTTCTAAATGACACGTTTTGTTAATTTTTGGTAATTTCTTAAAGTTAGATTTAGTTTTGTCGCTATAAATGTAATTTAGACTCAGATTTGTTTTGATTAATTATTTGATTTATTTGTGTTTATGTTTTATCATTTTAATTTTTGTACGCCAATTGTATTGGCAAGACATGCACTTCCATTTATTTTTGTAATATCTTTTACCTTGTAAACCTGTGTTTAACAAATAAAAATAATTTGAATTTGAATTTGAAGCCGCAGGCAAATACTTGTTGGCTTTAGTAACCGCTTACCAGATGGGCCATAATTATTACCTTAGGATAGTACTAAATATCATTACGTTTTTAAGAGTTCGAAAAAACTTTTATACTACAGTTTTGTCCGTCCGTCCGTCTCTCTGTCTGTTATACAACATTCAACTCGAGAACCGTAAGAGCTAGAGACTCGCGGTCAACGCCATTCGACTCAGCAGAGTCGATATACCCCCGAAATGACTATGACCTTTGACCTCTGACCAGGTCACGTGATACCACGTGACCTTTGCATATTACTTGAACCATTTTTTCGAACTCTAAGATTTACGGCAATTCATTGCCGATTCTCACTTGTTTATTACTGACTTCTCAGTAGCATCACAAGGTTTGTCCAATAGACAGCAGTAGGCTCGCCTCTTGCATGGGAATTTAAATTTAACTGGGAGAAAATGTGTATAATATATACAGTGATATTACTATGTGCCTACATCTTTGGGAATATAAAGCCTATAATTTTTGGCGTACCAGAATGTCAACGTAGCAAATGCTTTCTGCAGGATCGACAACGCGCTAACTATCTCTGGAGTAACAAGGATCCATAGATTAATATATTGGCTACCACAAGGCGTGCCGTAAGAATATATGCCATATTAGCTGCATAAAAATATAAAGATTACGTCTCTGGTTATATTTACGTTTTAGACCTTGGACGTAAATGAGAAGCTCAGACACAAGTAGGAACGTAATGCAGGTCAGGAGATTGTCTTGACCTGCCTAATGCGCAATTATAAATACACGCATGTGTTAATGAACGCATACAGAGAAACGTATAGACTGTATTTTGGCCTTAGGCCTATTACCAATCTGAAATTATAAATGCGAATATGAATATTATAAATGCGAATGTCAGTTTGTTTGTTACGCTTTAAATAATCGGTCGATCATCATGAAATAATAGGCATACAAATTGTCAGGAGGACAACACAGAGGATAAATGGTACCTTCCAACCAAAAAATTACTGTTTGTAATCTAACCTATGTATTTATGCGAGCGAGTCCGCGGGCAAAATCTAGTTTAAGTATATTTTCTCTGATTATTTGGTTTGAAATATAGATTTACTTTAGCTATGGTTTTAGCTACTAATATATGTATATCGCCGTCTACCACGCACAGCTCCAGATTCCAGGCTACTACTACGATATCTTGATAATAACTAAAAAACCCAATAACACGCCTGAACCGGGAATGAAAACCTAGACCTCATGCACAGCAGACGCATTCAGTATCGCTACACCACCGTGGCAGTATATAACCAACTATATACTCTGGATACTATATTATATATTCTAGATCAGAGGTACCCAGACTTTTTTTCACAGAGACCACTTTAAAATTTAGCAGGTTTAGTTCTTCATTATCTAAAGCAAATAAAGTTTCGTGGACCTCCATTTTTTTGTCACGCTATCGTAGACTCCCGTCGTGTCTCCCGTGGACCCCTGGGGGTTCACCTGGATCACTTTGCGAACTAATGTTCTAGATCAAGTCTTTTAACAAGAAACGCCGAGTTCAGGACTTACACATATAAAGGTGTCATACCGTGATATAATTATGTATCATTATAAACAATAGCTACTGACTCATCCATAGAATAATAAATTACCTATTACGTAGTTTAAAAGCACGTTTTAGTACTCATCTACTAGTAGATACATATGTATGAATCAGCTATATCATTTCCTTGAACTACATGAGATGTGTTGGACTTTAAGCCTATGACCTTCACCCTCACACGTAGATAAGCAACAGGTGGTTCAGAGAATGTTATTGAATCAGCTGATGCCAATGAAATATATGAGTCTACAGGGACATTTCGTTAACGTGGAGATTAGGAGTACCTGCTGTGCATGAGGTCTCGTTTTGATTTTCAAGTTGGATGAGTAGCGTACATGGCCAATATCTGTGACTTCAGCAAACTTTTAGGTCTGATATCTAACTTATTTAAACCAGACAGCTTGACTGGAGACTTGGTTTTACAAATTACGTTATTACATTCGTTTCCTGGATCAGACAGTTTTTTTTTCTGTCAAGTCTTTTTATGTAGCAGCACGAAGTCTGTATCTGTGCCCGTAACGACTTTAGGCACGCTGCTTTTACATGGCATCTGTTACGATAGCTGGCGAAGAGAGTGGAACATTTACTTGAGCATTACACAAGTAATTCACTGGTGAAATATTCGAACCTACAATGCTGAGCGCAGCTGTGGCTAAACTACCGCATGCACGCTAACTATTCAATATCCAATATGGTCGTGAGCGGATATTCTTGGTATTGCGTGAGAAATTCTCACAGATACCTCAAATTTTCTATAGAGAAAATGCTAATAACTCGTAGAAATCGAGAATAGAATTCTAGGCCTTGCGATGAATGTCACTGAGCCAACGAACAGACATGCAATCCATTGTTCTTAATCTTAAAATCAAATAAGGTCGTGGCTGTAATAACATACATCCTTTTTAGTGCTGATTAAGCAATTTTGATCCCTCGAGTATTTTAAGTACTTATGCAGTTTAGGAATACGAAATTCATACCCAGTTTCTGAAATGCTAATCAACGAAATGTCATTATCAAACTCATGTCAAATGATTTGATTGGTTGTTGATAATACAATCAGCCAACGATAGCAGTTGACATGCGCTTGACCGTTTCTTAAGTAATTTTTGTGTTTGTCGATATATTGCACTAAAATTTGCCCGCGTTTTCGCTCAAGTTAATGCAGATTTTTCTATAAATTTATATCTCTCGAGAACAGTATTTTCTCCCTAACGTGTATGCAAAATTTCATGATGATCGGTTGAGTCGCTAAGGCGTGAAAGCTTAACAAACAAACTCACAATCACATTTATAATATTGATTAGGATTGATTGCTGTAAGTTACTAGGTATAGTTGATATCATCTATATATAAATAATTAAATTAGCAACTACTCTATGAATGACCTTATCTGTATTCGTTATAGATAAAAGTCATTGTACGATACAATCAATGCAAGACATGTGACGTGAATGCATTATGCAACACCTCACATTATGTATTCGACTTATAGTTTCCGTTTCTCTGTCTATGTTTATTTAATCTGTAGCAATGTACTGATGACTCAAACAAACACCATTAAAAAGACATACTTGGCGTTGGTAACTGCTAGCTCGGCAGTAATTTCACCTTACAAAAGACCGCAGATGAACGTTATGTTGTGTTCATATGGCGAGTAGGGTTTGTGTCTTGTCTTAACATGTTTTCTGTCCGATCATCGATAAATAATAATAGATTTTCTTTTGTGTTTCTTATGGGACAGCAAAGGTGTTAAAGCAGTTTTGTGCTATCAGAAAATCCGTAATTTGTGCTAAGAGGTAGTAACAAAATGCCGTCTTTTTAAAGAGATGCGAGTGCTGCCTCTTGCTGTACCTAAGAGTCCATACGCTGTGGTAACTTCTTACGATCAGGCGGGCCGCATTCCGCTTAGTCATAATGGCTATACAAAAAAAAAACCACTTAAGTATTAATTTTTATTGACTTCGGATGCGTCTCAGGTAGCATTTGAACAAATTTGCACCACAACAGAACACCACAGATAGACTTAAATTTACCGGTAAATTTTTATGTGCAACGGCCTCGAAAGTGGCAAAGTTTGCGCCAGAGTACTACATCTTGAGATCGAAGCGCAGCTCCGGCAGTATTATTATATTTTTGATGCGAAACATTCAGTACAGTAGCCTCTCAGAGAGTGGCAATGTCCATAAGTTCCCCATTAAATAGAACCTAACAAAATAGTTGACGAAATGTCGGCGTGTAACATAGCTCTGCCTGCATCCTCGGGTCTAGGCGTGCAGGCATAAGCCTATGTACGCTGTACGTAAACACATTTTTAATTCCGTATAAGGATATAATTCGTTGGAAATTAGAGCGAGAGCTTGTAAAATTACTACCTTTTTAGAATTCTAACTTTCCCTTTGCGTGTACTGACGCACAGTTTTGTGGCAAACGATATGCCAGAAAACTGTGCGTAATGCGTACTTATATACAGCATGTATGCGGCAGCATACCATAAGCTGTAGTAAATATACTATTAGTCAGAAAGATATAAAAGTAACGGTATGACGCAGTGTAGCTAAAAACCCTTTCTTCTACGTAGGATCAGCTTATTACGCATCGACGACGCAAAAGACTGTTGGATCACTACAGCCGAAACTAAATAAAATCAGATGGGTAGCTTAGTAAAACCTGCGAAGATATATTTCTACTTACACGCATACATCGATTTCTGATCTAGTCGGGCTTTATTAGGCCAAATGTAGGCAGACCGGCTCTGATGTCGCTCTACGTACGCATGTTGGTATGTGCCAATGCGTCAAGTTTCGCGGGTTATGTTAAACCGACCACCTGTTTCTAACTAAAGTACCTACCTACCTATATAATTTGTACTACTGTAAAAAAATATGTTTAACATTGTTGTTTAGTGACATAGTTGAATGTTTACAGTGATTTCGGAGCAATTGAGCCATATCTACGAATCGAGATTTCGGATCAAGTTGACCGATAGTCTTTGGTGAAAATTTATCCAATGAATCCCTATTGTGTTGGACATAAGATCCGATATTCTTTACCTATATGTTGTATAGTAGCATCTTGTGCCCCGTAGATCCCAATTGTAACCGTGCCAACGTAACTGCCGAAGAGGCGAAATTTTAAATGATTGCCGTCCGTTTGATACCTGATAAACAAAAGTCCGGTTTCGTAGGTCATATTCGTATCTCCTCTATCGTCATGTAGATAGTTAATATTCGGTCCCTTTGATCGTGCAAATGCATATGATTTTAAGGTAATAATATTACCTACCAAACATACAATTATGATATTAGAGAAATAAACTTTATCCGTGTACCTACCTATATTTAAAGCCTACCTACCCGTACCTTATTAGTTATTATTAAGACAAAATCGAGTCGCATTGAGCATATTCAACATACAAATGTCAAAAATACAATAAAATGTTCGATACAATCACAATAGCTTACACATTGATACATACACCAGTTTTTATAAGTTTCTCAAGACGGATTTCATAGAAGCGGTAGCGATTTCATTGCAATCTTGATAGATACTGGCTAATCAATATATGATTAGCTAGTAACATAATTACTGTCAAGAGATTACATATTGAGAGCAAAACAATGCAAGTATTATGTTTTGTTACATGATTACGATCAATAAAATCACAGACCAGGCATAGTAAACTGTATGTGGTCTTCAGTTAAGTATTGCCTCAAACATGGCTTCATTTGGCATTAACTTGCATTGCAGACCTAACCTTTCTCACACTGTGAAGAGACCCGTGCCGAGCAGAGGGACAGTTTGTTAGGGCTGCTATTATTATTGCACACTCGTGGATATTTAGTCTAGTACCCATAGTACAAGCTCTGCTTAGTTTGGGCTAGATGGTGTTGTGTGTATGTGATAGAATATATTATTATTATATCCGACAGGGTGGGGGTACTCCCCACATGAATTGCACCCACAACTCACTAACCACGTTTTTGCTCTCACGGAGGTGGCAATTGGCAACATGTATATTTCTAGAGGCCGTGTTGCTACTAATAATTCCCGTAGCGACTAAAAGATAAGACACAAGACGAATGTGGCAGACGCGTATTCAACTAACATTTTAACAAACATTGTGCAGGTTTCCTAGTTGATTGAAGGTATTAATGTCCTTCGAACTAAGTGCATGTCTATCTATCGAACTTGACTTTAGAACCTACGAAAGGTTAGAAATTGAAACAGGCGAAAATAAACGTGAGTCATCGAACTCAAAACTCAACGCATTGACAGCGGCGACAAAGATATTTTAACCATTGCACCGTGGCAGAATTCTTTTGATAATGAAATAACAGGTTCGTGCATATTGTTTACCTTTAGGTGCTTCACGTTTCGAGCAGGTTGCATCCGTTGGCAGCCGTAGTCAGTCAGCTAAAGACCACTACCCGTAACTTAATTCTTATAGATGTACCTAAATGGTCAGACTGAGAACGCAGTTCCATTTTTAAATATTTACGTTTTGTTGACAGGATCCAGCGCTGGACTGCTACACATTAGAGAGCGAGGCCAGGAAGTTGGACAGCACGCTCACACATAGCCTACCTCCCCTCAACGACAGCTACGACTCGTCCAAATAAACCAAACATTCCAACAATCGGCGATATTTACTAATAACCAGCTGCCAGCGGTCCACAATCGACTAAAAACTCACACAATGAGATTACAAATGGTGTAATTTATAATCAGGCATGTGGTTCCATGCTTCCTTTAAAGGTAAATTGTGGCTGCTATGTGCTAATTAGTTAACACAATAGGTAACGACCAATGTTATTTCCTACTCGATTTGTTTATCATCGACTTTCCGGCGCACAATGCTATCTATTTATAGCGTCGTTCGAAAATTATTCCAAAATGTTAATAAGGCAACAGCCAGTACAAATATGGCACGGTCTCTGCGAAGGCGACTATTTATGACTTGTAGCCTTCAGTCATAAAAACGAGCTTCAGCCCGCGATGGACCAAAATGTTGAAAGTTATTACGAAACCGTTTATCTTTAAAATGTATTACCGAGTACCATTGTGGTTATGGGTACATGTGTGTGACGTCATCGCTGTGTAATAACAATAACAGACGCGTATTTACTTGAAAAGTCAAACTAATTGTACAACTAGACATGTGTATTAGTCTTAAAATAAACATTGGGCCTCCCGCCCGTGAGTTGATCTATTTGGAATGATAATTAAATTATTGGAATTCAAACGGTCGAATTTTTGAGATTCTTTTAGGTAAGAATGATAATGCACGATTCACGAATAGTTAGAAGAAATAATTTGTCATTTAACAATGATTTGTTTGATAACAGCTGTGAGTCAATGCGTCTTGAACGATGAGTCACACGTTGAGGTCAGTTCAAAGACCGGAAATATGGAGGAAGCGATTTTTTTTAATGCCAGTGACTCAGTTATAATCTAGTCTAGTACTTAGTGAAATTGTGCGTAAATTGTGTGTCCAGTATGTTATTCTACTTGTACTGATGGTTCTGAACTTTCAGCCAATAATTTACTTTAACTGAAAAAATGATGATGGAATTTTGTGTGAACTGTTTCGCATGATTGTGATTCATTCATTCGTATTTTTGTTCTATGTGTTATTTGTTTTTATGAATATTTATATAAACCAGTATCTATATACTGGTTTATATAAATATTATTATATTTACAAAATTTAGCAGAAGAATGATATCATTCTTCTGCTAAATTTTGATCAAGGTTTTATACCGGATAATGATTAGCTGAATTTTGTTTTAAAACGGAAATTTGATGTTATTGTTTCGTATCGACATTTCCACCTAGTCATTTAGTTTTTAAGTTGGTACCTATGAATACGTAAACTTACTTTATGTTATGTTAATGTTTCTGTACTACACAATATTCTTACTCGGTATTATTTACATCATAGTTTTATTTAATTACATTACGTCATTCATACTCAGCATAAAATTTATAACCATGTGTTCCAAGTGTTTATAAAAAAATAATTATATTGTGAAGATTTCTCAGTTTGATATGTCTATTGTGTGGTTATGCAAATTTTTATACTAAATATAAGTATAGTAGTCACCTGTACTAGTCATGATAGTATTATATTAATTAAGAATTAAATGCAAACGACTCCGTCCGAGACGTGTTTTAATAATATTTGTGGAATAACAAGCACTTAGGTACTTAATAATCACATTTTCCGCCTCAACGACTTATGAACATTGTTTTTATAGTCTAAGCCACGTCATAGTACCATTATTTAATTGTATTTATCACAAATGGAAATAATATAGAACACAGTGGATTTCCCGAAATATCCTGTTAATTGTTCCAATACACAACAATGTAATGATACATTGTGTTAACATGTTTTATAATTAAAAACAAAATTTTTACATACGTGCAAGTTTCACTTCACGCTTTATCGTAAAGGGGGCGAGGCAGTGCAGCTATCACTATTTTTTATTAAACATGAGTAAATAGCGCGGATACCGCTTATCAAAGTAATTTCATGAGTATTTACCAAAAAGCAAATTGTTGCTGATAAACGTATATGTGGCACCTAGTTCTGGACTATTATTACATTGCTTTGTGTAAGGACGGCAACAATTATGATCCTGCGTAACATTTGACCCAGCTGCAGACTCACTAGATAAGCGCAACAGACAGACTCGGGGCGCTAAGATAAAAATGGTTCAACACCATTGCATGTACACTATCTATTTGGCCGACTATCGGCGTGATATTGTAGGCAACCCTATTGTATGTAGATTCACACCCACTCGCTTCAACTTTTAATATTTACAATTAAGAAGTTATTTTCTGTGACGCGCGCCCCGTAGTGAGCTCGATCTATGTCTTAGACCTAGTTACACATCATGGGGTGTGTAGAGACACATCTAAAACGCAACGTAACCCAACACTTGTTTTGCATCATAGATTAGATTGCTTAGTTATCGAGTTCGTACATAGATATTAAGTTAGGTGTATTGTGTTCATTTCCACTGGACTGTGTCAATTCTTATGTTACTAGAATATCGACATACGCCCGCCACGTCACACTGCCATACGTTATTTTTATCGTGTTTGTAACTACGGTTTAGACAGTATTGTAATAAAAGTAGACACATTTATGTAACTTTTTTACACCCCGTCAAGTCAATAAAATAATTGTAGATGGTATATGGTTGTTTCAATTAATTAAATTCCATTAAAATTCCGACCCAATTGACGTTTATTTGATAGGCGGTGGGGGTACCGGCGCAGCGTGCGAGCGTGCGGCCCGCGGTCCGGGCCTGTGACTCATCACACCGACCTCGATTGACATCACGGGAGCGGGCGAGCGCGCAGGGGGGACAAAACATACCCCAATGCAATAATATTTAAAATTTGTTTTATTGATGCAAAAAAATGAAATTAATAGATTATTGTACATGTCCATTATTGATTGAAAAGATAAAAATATACAAGTTCTTAATTTCCACAATATATATAAAAAATATAATTCCAACTCAGATCAAAGTCATATCCAATATCCTTGTGCAGTAAATCTTACATGTTAACAGAAAAGAGAATTGAGGAAACATCTAATTCCGTAACAATATTTGAACACCTATATAATTATTACGTTAACAAAGTTCTAGCAGCAAAACATAGGTTGATAATTTATATTTAAATGAGCCAGTAATCATAAAACTTTAATCCATTTACAATAACGATAAATTTCTTATTTTTCAATTTTCATAGGTTAGGGGTTTATAGTATGTTGTGGCAGCCAGTGGTGTACATTTATAACACAAGGCAGGGCACCACAGGTAGACACTGGAGACTACGGTCACAGGGTGCAATCACCTAAGGCTCTCTAATATTTGTTCAAAAGTTACCGAGTCCTAAATGGTGTCGCATAATCAACTTTTCACTCGATACATTTGAATTATATAACAAGACAATAATATATCTGAAAAAATTTAATGTATCCTTAATTCATATATTTAAACATTACATACTGGTTCAGGCCTGCTGGCACTATACCCAGGACTCTTCGGAACCTGCTTCAACTTTCACACAGCTGTTCAGAAGTTTCAGCCGCTCCCTTATCAGTATGATTAGATAATAACTACTAAATGGTAAACTATATCTACATATATTAGGTGCAGACAGTGATATATAAATATATAACTATAAATGCAGTCACTTTAACATGTTAACTATTTCATGAACAATATAATATATACTGGTGACACTATGCGGAACCTTGAAAGATAATTTCATGGTAAATTGGAGCACACACTCAATTTTCCTGTTCAATTACATTTCAGAGGACTGTCTGTACCTAACATTGTTAATAAAATTATTATTAAAACAAAAATATTTTTAGTTGCTTTTCATATATTTGAAAATCATAATTAACTAGGAGACAATGAGAAGTACATGCTTAGAAATACATTAAGAGCATAGTGCCATGTTTAAAGAGTTAATAACTGGAATGAATAAAACGGATAGTCGGTATTGTCACACAATGTTCTAGAACATACTCCTCATAGCCTCTAAATAAATGAATACGGTTTATACTTACATCAAGTAGTATTTAAATTTATAACCATTTACAACTTCTGAACCTACCAGCATCCACACATTACAATTGGAATTTCTAGAGTGAAACACACACAGAATCGTTGAATCTATCCTTGAATATTATAACTATCAAAATATAGAGCACAAAGTATGAGAGACTACACATTGGCAGGGGTTGGTGGATCTGGATATAATCCAATACGCTCTGTGGATTTTCCACTCGTGCTACAGCTCCTCATCACAATAACTCAACAAATGCACATTCTTGAAATGCTACAGGTATAATTACCAAGCAACAATGCTCAACACCCGACCTAGTTAACTTTGGGAACAGTCGAGAGCCAAATCCGGGTACAAGAAGTCTTTCAAATTATTAAATATTTTATACCTAGACGCGGCTGAGGCTGCACTCTTACAGAATTACACATTTTATCGGTTTTCTTTTGGGCTCATCTTTCTTAGGTGATTTCTTGTTGATCTGTCGCACTAGGTCATAGAACACATCATTCACGTGGATTTTAGCCTTCGCCGAGGTTTCCATGAAGGAACAGTTGAAGTGGCGCGCTAGGTTGCTCCCCTGCTCCTTACCAACCACGCGTTCCGCTTCCAAGTCCGTCTTGTTGCCGACCAGTACCATAGGTACGTCGTCCTTGTCCTTCACTCGCAGGATTTGCTCCCGCAGGTCCTGTAGATCGTTAAACGTCGATTGTGCGGTGATGGAGTATACTAAGACGAATCCCTGGCCATTCTTCATGTACAAATCTCTCATCGCTGTAAATTGCTCCGTGCCAGCCGTGTCCAGAATTTCTAGCATGCATTGTTGTCCGTCAACTTCCACCTGTTTCCGATAGCTGTCCTCGATGGTGGGGTCGTATTTCTCGACAAAGATGCCTTGTACGAACTGTACTGTCAGGGCGGACTTTCCCACGCCTCCGCTACCTAACACAACTATTTTGTATTCGCGCATTATTAACTATTTTATATCACGTGATATTATCAACAGAAATCAAAGATCAAATTGCTAAAAAGCACATTAACTAGTAAGTTATTGCAAAAAAAAACCCTTAACAAGTCAACGCCATGACACCGTTAGCAGGGCGATGGCTCACTGTGTCCATAGATAAGAATAGTACTTGAAAACTGTGTCGGTATTGCCATAAATTAATTAATATTATTTAACACTAAATAGCTCTATGACCAGTTTAATCTTTTTCAATTCACGCTGTTTTTTTATTTACCTTAAATATAGTAATAATATAGCTGGCTAATAAAATCAATAGAAGCACTGACTGCTTTTGTAAGAATCAACACAAAGACTGAAAATTCATTTGGGATGCATGCATTTACAGCGCAATGAAAGTTAATTGAAAGGATGCATCAAATTATTTCATTAATTCAGTTTAATTCTTTCAACAACTGTTTCTGTTAAACTGAATTGTTGTTGAAAAACGAGCTATTATTATCAGCGCTGTATGTGCAATTTAAAATATCGATCTCTACAAAAATAATCATTATGAAAATAATTATTTTGTTGAATCTTGCAATACTTAATAAGTACCATGATAAATATATAAACTTTATTACAATTTTGATTTTTAGTTTGTGTATTGTGTTCTCAATAAATCGGATTGATTTAGTGACTTATTAGACAAAATAACATTAGCAAAATGTATATCGAGCAAATATACCTTTGTACTGACATAATTTTAAATGCTAGTCACACTCACCAACCGTAAAATGAGCATAAAGCGTCGGTTATAGTGTCTCTTGTCAACAATAGATGGCATAAAAATCAAATTTCTTAAACATGAATATAACGTTTCTATCAAAGGTTTTGAGTCTGTAGTTCTGAGTTTATCTTATAGATGGCATCAATATAATATCTCATGGAGTCGTAAAGAGCTTGTCTTTAAGCTAGTTATAGATATGCAGACAATTAAGCGTCCCTGAATATCTGTTTTAACGGTGCAGAAAACCATCGCGTGGAAACCTGCTGTCTGAGAGTTCTCCATAATGTTTTCGAAGTGTAAAGTTTGCCAACATTCCATTAACAAATATGATATTTTCGGACATTTCACTCGGGAAGCCAGGTAGTTCCGATTGGGATTTTTTGAAAGATATTTTTGACCAGGCTCCGTATCCATAGTTTATATAATTTTCATACAATGCATTCTGGTAGACGTAACAAACGCCCATTATGCTCTATTTGTACTTTATTTATCACCTTAATAAGCCGACGATTGCTATCAGGCAATGTGGTGCAATAGGCTCGAAAGAGAGTGATTTTTACCTTAAGTAAGCAACGCGCAAATCTGGGAGCCAGCATATTCGCCCTTATCGACAACGCCCTTCTCTCGCGTTCAATATCAGGGTCATCATTGAGACCAGGAGTTAAGACATGACCAAGATATTCAAATGTTGTAACTCGTTTTAATGGTAGGTACCCCGTTTAGTTTTACCGGAGGCATGTTTTCCGTCGTCTTGTGCCCAGTCTCGAAGATGAACTCTGATTTTTTACAATTGTATAACAACCCGTGTTTTTGCTCGTATTCTTCACAAATGCTTAATAACTTTCTAAGGCCACAAACTGACGCACTCAGCAGCAGTTAAGATTAGGCATAATAAAATGATAAGCACCATTCTGCCGTGGTAATCGAGAGGGCAATACTTAAGACAGAAAAGGCAGTTTTAGAAAACAGCGCGCAAAGATTTTGTTGCAATTTTAACGTTTGTGATAAAACTATATACTCGATTTTTATAAAATATGTTGTTTACAGGTAGAGAAGCATTTCAATTTAGTAATTTAAAATAATGCCCATCTTATCTCACTGCCCTCTCGATTACCACGGCAGTATTGACTATTGAGTTATTAAGCACTACTTAGGTATGTAAGTACTAGGTAAAGAAATCATCTCAAGATTTTTTTGTGTATCGATCAAAATTTGAGCCTGGCGATTACTAGAACGGCACATTCGAGTAGCGTAATACATATGACGACATATTTAAAGTACCTATTACAGCTTTGCATTCAAACGTGTCATTGCAATAATCGACTAAATGAGTTAGAGAGAATGCACTCCTTTCATACGTAGTACTTTTTTTATATATTGTAATAGGCTTGTGTTTGGCGATCTCACCTGATGTAAAGTGAAGATACCTATTTACTCGCGACTAGAAGACACCCAGATTGTACTCATCGGAAAACAAAGACTTAGGTAGTAAGGTACACTCCTTTGCAGTAGGTACGCATTATAAAAGTGGAAGCAAAGCGCATTGTGCGTAAATAAGTTACAACTAGTTCGTTGAAAGTTAGTTGTAGATAAAATTATTAGGTACCTATACGTTTAAATATTTAAGCGGTATGCCTGTAATGAAAACAATATTTTTGAAGCTGATGTCATAATGCCCCAATGGACGGCTCAGCTGCGCGGGAACGACATAGCTGCTTCCTCGAGCGAATCGTGTTCCCTTAACTCCCGTACCGTATCATCTGCCGCGCCCCTAGAGGCTTCGTCTACTGGTACGGCAATTGAACTGTCGGCTCTCAAGGACGTCATTCCGGTGCAACCTGAGGAGCCGAAATGGACCCGGGTTTCTCCCCGGAGGAAACCGAAAAAGAAGGGCAACAAACCCCAGCAGGCCAGACCGGACACCCAGGCGCAGGCTCAGGCAAAGAGAAAGGTTGCTGATGAAGGGCGCGACTTTCTTCCGAAGCCAAACCCGTTACCCGAGTAGACAACGTAGAAAAATGCCAGGTGCAGGCGACGTCTGAGGCAGCGCCAGCGCCACCATCATCTAGCGACCCTACTCGACGCCGATCCAAGCCACGGGGTAAGCGCGCAGGCAGGCTGGTGACTAAAGCCTAACCCACCACCCCGGCAAGTTCAATGCCAGGGAATAACCGATCCCGGCTAGAGGACACAACCACACCAACTGTAGACAGCAAGCGTGTGAAGCCGGCAACGTATAGACAACGGGGCTCTGCTAGCAACGCGGCTTCGTTCAGAGCAAACGAACTCTGCGTGGTAGTGATGACTGAGGAAAGTGGAGATGGAAAAAGGCAATCTATGGGTGCGTAATGGGAGGTTCTAAAATTATATTTCTGTAATGGATCTTCTTTTAGCCGCACCATCGCTTCTGTTTTTGTAATGTAAAATAATTATCATATAGGACCATTATTAAAGGTGCGTGTTTCGGTATGGATTGTAAATCAAATAAACCTTCTGGCTGATAAACCATCTCCATCCAAAATTTAATTCGCTGTTTCGTTGCTACTTTATAAATAAACAATCCAACAAACACAATATTGCAAGGACTTTATATGATACTAGTTTTTGCGTGGCGTGGCGTAAATACCACGAGAACGCATACCGATGATAATGTATAAAAATTAGTCTACGTATTGATCCAGGACATGTTCTATCTATAGTCCAGTTTAATTCAAATCCTAGGAACAGTTTATGCGTAAATGAATAACAAGCATCCGAGCATCACAAACTCCACGTATGTTTTATTTTCATCAAATGAGGAAGAGGACGAAAGCAACGCGGAACAAAAGCTTGTGACCACATACGCTTTTTGAGTCGCTATAATTACACAATATGCGTACTAGTTATAATACTTTTAATAGTATCGTCGCGTGACACACGAAAGCCCGATCATCCCCAAAATGAGGACAACGGCAATGATAGGCTCGTACGTGGCAATTTAATTACTAAAACATACACTTTTCGCGACAGTCATGTGCCACTCCTTAGAAATTCAATTTATGGAAGCCATTTTATATAATATTATTCAGTTGTGTATGGTTAAAGAGTTTCCATCGTGTGTAAAATTGCTACAAAAGCAGCGAAGATGTTTGGTTTAGATTATGCTCGCGTTGCTTAGATTTTAACGTAAACACCGAACTACAAAACTGTTAAACCGCATAATGCATTTATCACAACTTTTAAGATAACCTAAGCAGATTAGTAACTAAATTAAAATACCATTTTCATTTCCAGGAGAGCAAAAATAAAACGATATACTTTTATTTTCTCATTACAATGCAAGTCCAAGCTATTTTAGCCATTTCTAAGCTTATCATATTCCCTTTACATTACGGCATATAATACAGAAAACTATTTTTGTTTAGTTCAAACATTATTGTTCTGGTGTTTGATTTTTATAGTAACACCATTAATTTGTTATATGCCATTATGATTAAATACTATGAAATTACGGCATTAAAATGAAAACGGAATCTCCAAGAAGTGTCCAATAGAATAAATTACGTAATTTTAAGAAAGATGGCAATGCAATAATTCTATCCAGAAAAAAATCGTTTATTGAGTTATAAGTACTGAGACTACTAGAGGTGACACCTCAACTCAATTGTATGTAACACGAATTCGAGTGCATGGTCTTTTACTCACTTTGTCTGAGACAGGCGATAACTGGAACGACACGTTACAGTGCAATATTACCGTAATTAACATGTTGCAATGTTTTAAACATAAAAATGTTGCACTCAAACATCTCATTGCAAAATCGATAAATTGAGTGTATTTTATTTTTATTCATTTTATTTGGTTTGCCAATAGTAAATATACTTAATACACTAAAATAATAAATATGACACAAAAATGCAAATACTTTACCAGTTATAGGCTTACCAGCACTAATACATACTCATGTGACATGGTACTGATACTGTGTTGAATTATAATAATTTTTAGTTCGAGAGATTGCACTCTAACGCGTATTACAAGCAAGTTCCTCTAATTGAGATGTCTCGTCTAGTACGTGGTGGTTTTTCTTATAAGATGCGATATTTTATGCTTTGCGTGAAACTCGATTATATCTACAAACCGCAATACCGCAGTTTTAGATTCAGAAGCCCTTACTTCTGTATTTATTACCCAAGTACCTACTAGATTTGCGTATTAGTTTTCTTGTATGTACAATCATTTACGCTGTAATCATAAGAGAAAAACGTTTGACATAAATATGTCAAATATATTAAATATAAAAATACTGGCAGATGCATCATTTTAACTGATTCCAAATAAATAAGAACGCAATAAAAAATAATTCGATACGTCTTGTTCCCCTATGACGGCAGTACCTATGTATTATATTATGGTATACATATCTTTACAATTTTATATTACTAATAATACTTATTATAATTAAGGTACCGACTTGGAACTCTTTTATAAAACTTATTATTTTATATTAATATTATTATTAGATGAATTTATATAATTTTTTTAAAAATTATTATTGATTGTTGTTTATAATTATACCTTACTTGTTAGTTTTTAATTATTTAGATTTCTGTATTTATTTAAATGTAATATATGATTAAACTGTTTTTTTTAATTCAATATCTTTATTTTATACCATTTTCATTATTTTATTTTTTTATCGACATAGATTTTTTGTAATTTCTATTAGTTATACGTACCTACTGTATTTGACTTACAATGTTTTTATTGTTAAAGTTCTGCTCGCATGCAATTAAGTTCAAAGCAAATATTTTACTAACATGTAGATAACGTTGTGAGGTACATACTTACCACCAACTTTTTTTGTAAGTTATTTAATTTAAGAATTGTATGTATCTGTTTGTTTTCCCAAAATATATAAATTATATTTGGTTCGAAAGTAAAACAAATATACCTGTTGGTATTAAATAGTATTGTTTACATATATTATTTTTGAGTCTTGATCTGCAACCTCGTTCACGATGAAAAAGTAGACCTACCTCAACGTTTATGATATTTTCACATTACATTTTCAAAAGTGGTTCCGAAGTTTTTTTGAAGTAAAGACACGGTTCTACTCGTATTTCAGATTAGTATGCGTTAAATTTGGGACATTTTATAACGTAGGTATGCCGTCGAACATTGTCGCTCACCAAATGTGACTGTCTTACGTTGACGCGAATATAATATTATACATTGAAATTAAACTACTAGCTAAGCCAGGGGGTGCTACTGTCTGTTGGTCTGTCCGATCATAAGACAGGGCTTCGGGTACGCGCGCCTGGTTCCCCGAGCCACTGTAGTTACTAGCCAATATCTCTCCGGTGACTAACACCTATAGACCCTACTTTCCTGTCATACATCCCGTCAATTTACCCCATATCTCCTATCCCCTTCTCTTTATCCTTCTTTAACGAGAACATTCCCAAGGAGGCAGGTGGCCGGCTGGTAAAAATACATGCCACAACAATTGCACTATGGTCAATGTTATAAATGAGTGCGATAGGACTAGGGCGTTCCCCGCAGGCGACGCGCAGGGGCAGCACCCGGCACCTGCGAGAAGTATGCAAGAGTTGTTGCACTACTCCGGGCGAGTGCAACGTAAGAAGCAAGCCTGTGAAGTAAGGTTGAGGTATGTAAGTTGGAATGTAGGTACGATGTCTGGAAGAGCTAGAGAGTAAGCAGCTGTTTTAAAAAGAAGACGCATAAATGTGGCATGTCTGCAGGAAACAAGATGGAAAGGTACGATAGCTAGAGAGATTGGAGAAGGATACAAGTTTTATTATTGTGGAAGTGATGGGAAGAGGAATGGCGTGGGAGTTGTGTTAGACGAAAATCTGAAAGGTGGCGTGACAAGTGTAAATAAAATTAATGACAGATTGATTGTTGTGAAAGTGATGAGACAAGATATTATTCTGAATGTGATAAATGTGAATGCGCCTCAGGTAGGATGTGATGATCGCGAGAAAGAGAAGTTTTGGATAGATTTCGATAGCGTGATGACGGACATACCGGAATATGAGGAGATATTTGTAGGAAGAGACTTTAAGGGCCATATGGGACGAACAAGTGGAGAGTATGAAAGAAAACATGGAGGCTGGGGATTCGGCAGCCGGAATAGCGAGGGAGAAGCAATTCTCCAAGCTGCTGCTGCTTTTGATCTAGCAGTTGCAAATACCTGGTTTCAAAAAAAGTGCAACACCTAGATACCTATCACAGTGGTCACCATATGACCCAGATTGATTATTTTTTGCTTAGGCGTAATCGGCTCAACTGGGTCAAAGACTGTAAAGTGGTGCCAGGAGAAGACTTAGTCTCATAGCACAGGCTCTTGGTGGTCGAACTTAAGATTCGGCTGAGCTCATAAAGAACCAAGGAGCAACAGCCCCAAAAATAGATGGCATATGCTAGAAAAGGATGAATGTGCAGTAAAATTCAGAGATTGAGTGGTAGATAAAATGATGGAAATAAGCGATATGAAAGATTGCAGCGTAAATTAGTGTTGGGAAGAGTAAATGCATAAAGTGTGTGGCAAAGGATGTTTTAAGCGAATCGAAAGGTAAACGTATGAAAGACAAGGATACATGGTGGTGGACAAAAGCAGTACAGAGTGCGTTCAAGGAAAAGAAAGCGAGGCTTAAAGAATGGCAGCTGATGAAAAGAGGCAATGACGCTTTGCAAGGAAGTAAGAAGAGGGAGTATGAGGAATGTAAGAAAAGAGCTAAAAAGGTCGTTGCCATAGCTAGAGCTAAAGCCCAGAATCAATTATACGGGTAACTGGAAAAACCCGAGGGCCATAAATACTTATACCGTATGGCTAAGGCTAGAGAGAGAAAGGCGAGAGATTTATCCCATATCAAGTGCATGAAAGACGAAGCAGGAGTGATTCTTACTTACTTATAGGATAAAAGAAAGGTGGAGGACATACTTTAAAAAATTTATGAATGAAGAGAACGATTGGAGCGAAAATTTTGAGAATGAGGTGAGAAATATTGGTTTAGTAAATTAAAGAAGTAAGGATGAGGTGAATACGGCTGGCAGTGGAATGAAAAATGGGAAGGCGTTAGGACCAGATGGAATACCAGTTGAAGCATGGAAGGCGTTAGGAGAGGATGGATGGGTGTGGCTGACTTAATTCTTCAACAAGTTGTTGCGTGAGGAGACAATACTGGAGGAATGGTACAGAAGTTACCTGGTGCCCATTTTTTAAAATAAGGCTTATACTCAAGAATGCAACAATTATCGGGGAATAAAGTAAATGCCTCATAGTATGAAAGTATGGGAAAAAGTAATTGAGCGACGCCTGCGAGGCGAGAGTGAGATCTCACGTAAACAATTCGGTTTTATGCCTGGTCGAGGTACGGTGAAAAATACAGATTCGATGTGGCAGTAGGCTTGCACCGAGGGTCGGCTCTTAGCCCACACCTCTTCCTGTTAATTATGGATGCTATAACATCGAACATACAGGAAGAATCACTCTGGTGCATGCTATTTGCCGATGACATCGTTTTGGTAGCAGAGAATGGACAAGAGATGCAGAGTAAGCTGGAGGAGTGGCAGTAGAGACTGAAGAATGTAAGCCTTAGAATAAGCAGAACCAAAACGGAGTACATGTTCTGTGACTTTGGCGGTCTCTCCAGTCCTATACCGGTTATACTCGGCGGTATACCTCTACCAGTATGCTCCGACTTTCGCTACCTCGGTTCACTCCTGCAAGATGACGGTGAAATTGATCGGGATGTTAGGCAACGAATCAACACAGGATGGATGAAATGGTGACAGATCTCGGGCACAATATGCGATCCTAAACTGCCTTTGAAATTAAAGGGTCGCAAGTATAAGGCGGTTATAAGGCCTGACGTAATGTATGGAGCTGAGTGTTGGGATACTAAGAAGATGGATGAGAAACGTTTGCATGTAGCAGAGATGAGAATGTTACGACGGATGTGTGGAGTGACGAGAATGTACAGAATTAGAAATGAATACGTAAGAGGTAGTCTGAAAGTGCCCATAGACGGGAAGGTGAAAGGAAATCGTTTGGCTTGGTATGGACATGTTATGCGACGAGATGATACGTATGTAGGTAAGCAAGTGATGGATATGAGAGTAGAGGAACGAAAAAGAAGAGTAAGGCTAAGGAAAAGATGGATGGACTGTGTGAGGATGGATATGAAAGGAAAAGGGGTAAATGATCAGATGACGGGTGATAGAGAAGTATGGAAGAGAAGGACATACTGCGCCGACCCCAAATAAATTGGGACTAGGGCAAGAGGATGATGATGACATTGAAATTAAACTACATTACACGACTTTGTTGCGTATTTAAATTTTTTAAATTAGTTTGTTTTGAACTAAGCTATGCGACAAAATCCGTATAAAGTTGTTTAATTTCAATAAATGTGACTGTTTATTTCGTTTTCATGGCTAAATCTTTGAACTGATTTGAGCAGCATTCCGTATAGAGATAGCCGAGTTCATAAAGAACATAGGTATGCTACTTTAAAAGCCGAACAAAGTCGCGGGTTACAAATAAACATGTCAATCGAACTACTCTGTGATTAAAATGAAATAAAATACATTATTGAGCGTTTATTTTCCAAGTATTTGTAATAGACCATAAAATCTTTACTTGATATTTATATTTAAGAGGAATGGCCTATATATTTTACGACGCTAAAGCAGTAAATAATTTCAGGAGGCTATGAAACTGACGAAAATACAATAAACTTTTCATGGTAGTAGATTAAGCGGATTCAAAATATTACTATTTTAAAGTTAATAAGCACTTTGTCGTGTGGTTCAATTATAAATAAAGTCTTCTTGTTTATTTAATATGTGGTCATATTATTAGGTATGAAGATGTATGTACAATGTCACAATAAATCATAATAATAATATATTTATTTATTCAGACAGTGTCCATAGTGTTAGTAACAATTTTTCTCACGCTATGTTAGTACATATTTAAAACAGATCAAGCTACATAACCAAGACCCGAATGATCCCCTTCTTTATGTCGGAGTCATATTTTTCCGAAATGACCTTTAGGATGCCATTAGTACTACTCCTCACTCTTGTAAGTAAGGAAGCCACCCGTTTGCGGACTATAGCGTGGAAGCCATCGACTCTTGTTTCTGCAAACATTTTCGAGGCGCTACAGAAGCGGGGCAGCCCTAATAACACCCTAAAGCCATTATTATATTGGACGCGGAAGGCGCTGAGAGACCTCTGAGTATAATTGACCCACAGGCTGCTCGTGTAGAAAGTTTGACAGTATGCTTTGAAAAGCGTAATTTGGATTTGCTCACTACAACGAGGGAATCTGGTGGTAGCTTTATGAGGTGTTTCTTGTTTGTCCATACAAACCTTCTTCTTTAATATTAGCAGAAAATAGTAAAATTTAAGTTTTCAATTAAGAATATACATATTCAGTATTTTAAATTGAAATTAGGTAAGTAGTTTTGTTTTTGTTTTATTTTATTATTATAATGTAGTCCATTTTTATCACAAAAGAATTTAGAGATAAAATATTATTTTGTTTAATGCATTCTGCTTCATATACGACAACAGCTTTATCTTAATGTAGATAATGTGGATATGAAGGGTTGTTCCGTATTCATCCTATGACCTCTCATCCTATTTCTTTACTCATCCTAAACTAGAATGCCTAACTGGTCCAATTACATTATTTTAATAAAGTTTCTTCATTCAACCGAAATGCGTTTCTTACTCTACCCGTGGCAAATATTACCGAAAAAAGTATGGATAGCAAAACAATTTTTGGCTTCGTAAAAGTAGGTTAGATTGGGTGTGACAGTACTTTAAAAAAAATATAGCCTGTGTTATAGTAAAGTTTTCTATTGGTGAAAAATTTGGTAAAATCGGTTAGCAAATCTTTTCTCTTTATAATTTTAGTATAGATACCATATTTTTTTCAGACACTTAAGCTAAACCTTAGAATTTTTGGATAATTTCGTCATCGGTTGAGCTAGGAATACTTATAGGATGAATAAGGAATTCAAAATGGAATAATTTCTGTCGGTTGAGTAAGGAACGTAAATAGGTTCGGGCGGCGGCCATACTGGCGACTGCTGGGGTCGCACAAGTCGTTAATCGTATCCGGCGGTTGGGCCTCTGTCTAAGTCCGAGGCCGTCTGTTTCCACGGCCCTCGGAAACGGCCACCCCCAGGGGCCCATATCATGGTAGGAGGGGTCCGCATCGGTGTCGAGTCAACCCTAAAGTATCTAGGTCTCTTGCTCGACAGCCGGTGGGACTTTAGAGCTCATTTTAGTCGTTTGGCCCCCATTATTCGGAGCGCTGCAGGTGCACTTGCGCGCCTGCTGCCTAACCTTGGTGGGCCAAATACCTCCTGCTGGAGGCTCTACGAGGGAGTCGTGCGGTCTATGGCCCTCTACGGGGTCCCAGTTTGGGCGGACAACCTGACGGCCCGTAACATTCCAGCGCTTCGTGCGCCACAGCGCGCCATGGCCGTCAGGTTGATAAGAGGATACCGCACGATCTCGTTCGAGGCAGCGAGCCTCCTCGCCGGATCGATGCCCTGGGACCTGGAAGCGGCGCTTCTGGCGTCACTCTTCCACTGGCGCCGGGAGGCACTGGCTCGGGGCGAAGGACCTGCTCTTCCCGCTCTCGAGGCGGCAAGGTCCGAGCTCCGCCAGGTCCTAGTGGAGAAATGGAAGGAACGACTTGTGCACCCTAGTGCCGGGCACGCCACGATAGTGGCGGTTAGACCCGTCTTTGAGGAGTGGCTGAAGAGGCGGCATGGCGCTCTCACCTTCCGGCTAACACAGGTAATGACTGGCCACGGTTGCTTTGGCCAGTTCCTGTGTCGAATAGGCCGGCAAGAGACGCCCGGTTGTTACCACTGCGGCGACTGCCGCGACGTTGTTGAGGACACTGCGCTGCACACTTTGGCGTACTGCCCTGCCTGGGCATCGCAGCGCCGTGAGTTGATCGCGGCAGTCGGATTGATTACCCTCTCACTTCCGGCCGTAGTTCAGTCTATGGTCCGGAGTGAGAGGTCGTGGAACGCCGTCGCCTCCTTTTGTGAGGAAGTCATTTCCATCAAGGAGGCGGCGGAGCGGGAGAGGGAGCGTGTAAACCCTCTCCCCAACCGCAGAACCGGGCGCCGGAGGGCGCGAGATGACCTCCAGCCACCCTGAGGATTGACCTGGGGATGGCGGGCTTTGTAGGCCTGCCCGCCATCCGTTCAGCACCAGGTCCGAGAGGCGGTGTGCGTGTTCCCACGTGCGCCTCTGTGTCGTGTCTTTGTCCCCCCCAGGGGGACAGTGGAGGAAGTATTTTTTGTGAAGTGGCCTGCCGTTTCACACGGCGGGCCGAAACCTCGGCGGGGTCACGATTGCATGTGAAAGCGATTCGCGCCGCCCCGCCGTCTATGGTTATGTCGAGGAACACCGTGGTAGGTTTAGTCGGTATTACCGGGGTATCTTTCCCCCGGTAAGCCCGACATAGCCTCTCCGTCGCCCCGCGGAGAGGTATGCGTCAAAGCATACCCCAAGAAAAAAAAAAAAAAATTAGAACGTAAATAGGTTGAGTTAGGAAAAAAAGCAGTGTAGGATGAAACGTCATCGGATGACGCCGGAACAACCCAATATGAATGATGGGGTGCGGGAAACAACACAATTCACATTGTTTCTTAGTATACCTATTACCTTTGATTCAAAGCTAGAATGCGGTGCGCATATCAATTATCTCGTAGTGAAGCTTAGTTTAGCTGCTAAGCACATTAAGAAAGTTTGTGGGTCGAATGATGTTAATACTGCTAGAATAGTTTATAATAGCTATTTGAACAATGTTATGGACTCAGGTATTTTATTATTTCCATAAATTCGAAGCACGGTTAGAATAACGGAATAGCAGATATTAAAAGTATTATATTGCCAAAAAAACCTGTTAGCGCTATTCATCAGCTTTATCTGAGAAATAAAGGTATAAAGATATTCGTTTTCTAACTGTCACATCGTAATATATTTAAGTACGCTAATATTTTTTTCATAAGACAAAAATATATACATTATTATATTAAAATAATGAAATCCATATCATCAATATTAGAAATAAACATTTATTATGAGTTCCTAAATTCTGTCTTAAAAAGGTTCATAGTTTGGTTATGAATCTTAGCGTACGTTTTCATCCTGTAAATATTTTAGAACTACCATAATAATTATATACTAGCGACCCGCCCAGGCGTCGCACGTGTAGTACCTAACCTTCACAAATTATATACTATATACCTTCCTCATGAATCACTCTGACTATTGGTGAAAATCGCATAAAAATCCGTTCAGTAGTTTTTGAGTTTATCGCGAACAGACAGACGCGGCGGAAGAAGCCTTGTTTTATCATATGTAGTGTTAGTGATGAAGTGATTAACTACCGTATTAAAGAAAGCATTAAAGACAGACTTATTATATTTATTAAAATATTATACTGTAGGTGATTCGTAGCAGCGATAGCTCAGTGGGGAGACCAACAGACTGCAAGGCAGAGGGTCTCGGATTCGAACCCACGCCGCGCACCTCAGACTTTCGGATGTTATATGATTTTTCGAAATTATGTGCGTATTGATTGACAATTATCGCCTGCTCCGTGCCTCGGAGAGCACGTTAAGCCTTCGGTCCCGGCTGCCATGAAAATCTATGGAAGTCGTTATTGGGAAAGTCAGTACCCTCTAATATCCTGACTCTGGTCTATACTTAGGGTATCGTTAGCTTTCGGGTTGCGGAGGTCAGGTGGCAGCCGCTCCGTGTAAAAACTGATATCCAGTTAAATCCGGTTAGACTAGAAAAGCCGACCCAAGTGACTTAAATAATAAAGGCTAGGGAGAAGACTGTAGGTGATTCATAATTATATGAATGACAAATTAAAACATATGACAGGATATAAATGAAAATGAAGTGTTTTATTTAATTACACTCATGAAAAGTAGGTGAACATGAGGTGAATTATAGCTTTTGTAAATGTGGTATGAGATTATTATTGATATAAATTGCAGCACCTGCTATTTTCATTTTACTGTATTTTTTTAAATTAAAGTTATTCATGCCAACCATATTATGTTTGTGATGACGTCATGGACCGGGTCATATTTTGCTTTAAATGCTGCGAAGAAGACGTTGACTCATCAAATCGTCATACTCGTGAACGTGCTTGTGGTGACTTTGACCTTTGATATCGTGGATGATCGTTGAAATTGTTAAAGGTTTTATTAAGTCAAATGAAATTCGCATTCTTATTTCACTATGTCTTAATTATAATTAAATGAGGTAAAAAGTGCATGTGACCTAGGTATTTTTGTTTATTTTCTCTACCATGTTCGTTATTTTGATTTTAACTTAACAAAGTTATGGTAAAGATTTGTTCTAGAACAGTTAATTACTTAATTAACTGCTTACATCCTGTTTACGCGTAGACTAAATTATTATAAACAGCTAACCATTAATTAATCTTTAAAAATTATCGGAAATTTCAATTTATTAGTTGACGAGGTCTGACACTGTCGAGCGTTACTTGAGTGTCATCTCTCAGCTAATAAGATAACTTTGTAAGAACGTCGCGAATATTAAATCAGCCTGGTAAGACGACGCTACTAAGTTATGTTGTGCAGAAATTATTTATTATACTGCATAATTGGACCGTGTTGTGCAGAAATATATATTTTAATAGATATTTTTTATTTGACTGTGTTTAATTCGTTTTGAATATGTACAATAAAAATTTTGTGAGTTGAGTTTTGATAAAAAGGGTGTATTTTGCCGCAAATTTAAGCAACGCAATAATGTGTTTAGAGTAATAAAAGAAAAGTTGATATCGCAAACTGAATGTAGTATCGATAATTAATGATTTTGCATTTTATTAATAAGATTCCGTTATAACATTTACTCTTTTTATTATGTCCAGTAAATAAGCAGACATATAAATAATTTATTACAGAATGGTATATTACATACCTATTCAGACTTACACATATCCTATCGCTAATTGTGTTAGAGTAACAAGTGAAATCAATATGATCATATTATGTGTGTATTATGGCAATGAATGTGTATTATGCCAATGAATGTGTATTAGCACTTGCTAATAAACCTACTAAAACTAAGGTACAATCGACCATGTTATTTTGAGTTTGAAAAATCTCTTATACAACAGCTTTGTCCGTCTGTCCGTCTGTTATACAACTTGCAAACTTGCTTTAAAATAATGTGGTAATTAATATTTTGAATATGTTCTTGTGTTGAGTTTTTTATCAGTATGTTCTTGTGTTGAATTTGTTTAAGTTTGAAAAACCTGTTATACGTCAGCTTTGTCCGTCCGTCCGTCTGCCTGTTATACAACTTTTAACTCAAGAACCGTAAGAGCTAGAGACTCGCGGTCAGCGCCATTCGACTCAGCATAGTCGATATACCTCCGAAATGACTATGACCTTTGACCTCTGACCTCAAGGTCACGTGGTCTTACGTGACCTTTGCATATTACTTGAACCATTTTTTCGAACTCTAAGATTTACGGCAATTCATTGCCGATTCTCACTTGTTGTTAATGTGACTTGTTACCCTGATTCTATTACGTAATATACTTACCCAGCAGAATTGTGACTCATGATGTGAACATGTCTCGCGACTGGCGAGAGATCAGCCATCGAAGTAACCAATGTATGCGCGTTATATTGCTTTAGGTCCTTATAAGGGCACGAGGATGAAAGGCTTTTTCTGTCATTAAACTCTATATAAGCAAATAGATAAAAAAAATCTTCTTCTTATCGTGTCGATGGCAACACATTTTATATAATTTTGGACCAGTTTTCGGCAACGCGGATTGCATTTGGTTTAGCCTGATACAGGTCAGCCAGTGTGCACGATTCTAGGCTTACGGGGCACGATAACAGATGACCCATTGTCTGTGGTGATACGCCGCAGTCACATGCATTCGCACTTGTATCTATATAACCCCACCTTGAAAGATTATCTTTACATCGGCCAACCTGGGTACGCAACCTGTTGAGTGCCTTCCAGGTTGGCCAAGGCAGTTTGGCTCCCGGAGGTAACTTTTCCGCCGGTGTGATAAAGGTAGGCAGTGAGAATTTTTCGCGCCACAGGTTAACTCTGGCCTTAGGAGCATCATTGGCAAAAAAAAAAAACTTTATTTTCGTAAAAGGTTAACTCTGGCTTTAGGAGCATCATTGGCAAAAAAAGAATCTTTATTTTCGTAAACATTTAGTCAGTCTTAACCTAGTGGTTGGGGTCTCATTTTAAGTATATTATTATAACATGATACTTGTAACAGAAGGCCCCGCTATTTCATATTCAAACTGTTATTTGTACAATTATAAACACTCATCAATTATCATCTTATATCTAAGAGATGTTATAAACATTGCGTGTGTGTGTATCTGTTTGTGTGATATATATAGATATTGTTTTGCACTTCTATTTAAAACACCACGTACTCAGACATGGCAAATGTTATTTTACCACAAGTTAGGATAAGTGTTCTATCTAAATAATTTATAATCGTCACCAGATGTTTAATTTGAATAAAGCAAACATCTGCAACCGTGTTATTTACGTAGGTATCTTTGTCAAAATGGGTTGTAAAATGAAATGAACTCGATTTGTCTTCTTAAACACTAGCGATCATACCCACTGTCATACGCGTAGCAGGTATGGTGAAAACAAGTTTTTTTTATTCCAGTGTAGTCATTAAAAATTCCTTGAACTGAGGACCTCATAAACATTAGTAAACGTAATTGAAGCAACGGTAGCTCAGTGGGTAAGGCATTGGATTTGCGTTTGTAATCGTGGTTTCAAATCTCGTCCAGTACCGATGTGAACCCACTCCTGACACGATTATTATGACTGCGCCGAGCGAAATGTACCAAAACAGGTCGCAGTTAAGTGAATAAAATCAACACTTCTTGTTTAATACAAATATAAAATATACATTTACCATAACAATGAATGTGTTTACAACTACTACTTCGTGTAAAAAACTTAAAATAATTAATTATTTCGCCTACAAAATTACGTAAATTGCACGAAATATGCAAAAAACGTAAGCTCGTGTTACGTGATTTTTAGATTATAACAGTAGAAATCTATCCTATTTTACAGAGCTTAAACGAAACATAAATAGTTATATAACAATTTGTCCGTCCCAAATATTTAAGTTATTGGTTGACAATAAAGATACATATTTATCAAAAAAGCACTTCAAACCCTCCATACAATTTTACTATGGCGGCCGCGTGCTGATTTGAATATGCGCCGCACGAGCTCTGTCATTATCTGCGCTCGGCGTAGTCTTAAGCACTACACACCACTGTCAATGAAGCATTCTACCTTAGCTATAAGGTTTAATAAGAATATTATTAATTTACCCAAGTTGTTAGTAATTTTGTATTGTCTTATATTTACGCGAATGTCATACATTGATATGTTGTATAGGTACAGATTTTTTATATTAGAATAGCCAAATTTTATGGCTACGAGCCCGCCCACCCCTTAAGTTTCACCCCTTAATAGGTAGCTTTTCACTACTCCAAATAATTCTAGTACCTTTTCGCCCCGTATTATAAGATCAAAAAAGTACAATTAACAAAAAAATATATTACACTTCATATTTTGAGACGATTAGAAGTTTCTCTCCCTCTGAGCTTTCGGTTGCTTATCAGTCATGGTTATGGTCAAGGGTATTCATATTATCCTAGCAACCTACCTAAATTAACTATTATAATATTACGATTAAAAAGAGGGAAGACTTGTATTTTTGTTTGTAATGAATAAAGTTTAAAACAATAAACCGACTTATATAATATGTAACCGGTATTAACGCGATCATGCATAATGTTTACCTTTTTTATGCTTGACGTTTCAACCAAGATTCACCGGCCGTGGTTATAAGCTGACTGGTGCTGCGATAAAAAAAGGTAAACCTTATGCATGATCGCGTTAATACCCGTTACGTATTATATATTATATAGGTATATATGTCATGGAACGCGAACGTTTAAAAGTTATTAATAATCCGTCTTTTTTATTCTGTCACCATAAGAAAGCTAAATTTATCCAGAAGTAGCATAGGCTAGTATCTATAGAACCACGGAAGCGGAGCAATAACCATAAACGTGGGTGAAACCGCGTAGAACAGCTAGTCGATTATGTAAAGAAAAGATAAACGTAATCGCAAACATATGGCACTGGACTACCAAGGTAAGCAAAACATTGGGATTATATCAGGGATTAAATAATAATCTTGTTCATAACACACGGGGTGTCATGCCCGCCACCGCACGTTCCCGTATCGTTTGCGTGTCGTTCGCTAATTAACATATTAATTGGCACAATACATGCCGTGATTCACGCTACACCAAGCCCACTCTATTTGAGTTCGTACCAAAAAACTGGAGAAAAATATCCCAGCAATGTTATTTTACGATAAGTATACCATTCTATATGATATTATTAATGTGTAAGTGTGTTTGTACGGATCGTATTTTGTTTAAATAGGTCTTTTTTGAAGAATAGTGAAGATGTGTTATTTATTGAGTCAATATAATTCTATGGTCTAGAGCGTCAAGGATTGTTAGAGTTCTTTGTGAGTTGACACAAACCACGTATTCTAAAAGAAGATTATTACGTTTCTAGTTGTTAAATTGCAGTAAGCAGTTTAATTAGGACGTTGATCCGCGGCAATTCAATTGTGAACTGAGCTTATATGTACATGCATTACAAGCTTCCCATGTTAGACACGTTATACATATAACGTGTCTATACTAATGTTTTAGAAAGCATAATTTTTGTTTGTCATCGCTACATAGTATAGAACAAAGTCGTTTCCCGTCTGTCTGTCCCTATGTATGCTTATATCTTTAAAACTACGCGACGGATTTTAATGCGGTTATCACCAATAGATAGAGTTTTTCAAGAGGAAGGTTTATATGTGTAAAATATGTATATACCGCGGGCGGAGCCGTGGGCAGAAGCTAGCAATGAATAAACTCAAAAACGGATAGACCGATTTTCAAATTTTTCCACCATTAGAAAGCGACTTCATCCAGAAGTAGCACAGGCTATATATTATAACATCACGCTACAAGTCACGGGAGTGGAGCAATAATTTGTAAATGTGAGTGAAACCGTGCAGTACAGCTAGTTAAAACATGACGCAAATAAGTAAGGAAGTAGGTCGCTGCGTCAGCAATACTATGTTCGTGGAAAAGTTTGTGTCTGGATACCGGCGTCCGACTGTCGACTTTGGAAGTAAGAGAATGTAATGTAATAATAAGAAGCCAGTAATAGCCTGGTGGGAGAACGTTGGACTACCAAGCAGACCACTGCTTGTAATTTTGAGTTCGCACTTGAGGCATGTATGTACGTATTAAGTATATTGTTATAATTATATTTGTCGCATTCTCCATAATAATTCCAAAAGCAATCTGCCTCTGCAGAGCCTATTGCCGTATACTGGAAACCGTTTCCGACACCGTGCTAATAAGATTTTCAAGAAAGAAAATCTTTAGGGAATCTATCTCGGGACTTCGAACACAGCAGTTTTACTACCGCTGTACTACCTAGGTACTAGCTGATGACATGTAGCTCTGTCAAAAGCTGAGTTGACCTCTGCTCAAAGGTAAGGAACGTACCGTAGGCTTACCTACGGTACCTTAACCTTAACCTTAACCTTACATGCAGTTTCTAAAGCATAATCCTAGCAACTCAAATAAATATTATAGATAGAAATAAACATAGTTAAAATGGTGTAAACATGTGTCCTAGATAAAATGGAAAAAGTAGTTCAATTTCAATGGTTACACATTGTTGGGTACGACACGACGCACGCACATGAATGGTGTGGGTCGCCGGCTTATTTGCGATCCTATTAGTTGATGTGTCGTGTTCCATATTATATAATCTATTGTCTAGTTTCAACTTAGTCCCGTGCGCAATCAAATTTACCGTAAAAGGGCTTGATTAATCCTTTTTGTACGAGGCCTTAATACATTTGACAATTATTATACTAATTGGCGACTAATTGGTGACGACGACCTCGATGGCGTAGTGGTTAGTGTAACCGACTGCCACGCCTGAGGTCGCGGGTTCGATTCCCGCACAAGTCAAACATTTTGTGTGCATAAACATGGATGTTTGTCTTGGTCTGGGTGTTTCTATGTATAATATGTATGTATTTACAAAAAAAAAAAAAATGGGTGATAACTTACAAAAAGTTACGTCGAGTCACGTGACTTTTTTGTCTCAAGAAGTGCTGTTTGGACATTCAATACAAGGAATCAGTAGGCCTACCGTGAAACGCGTTATACTCAATTACGTGCGTTCGTTGGTACTTATTTTTACCATGAAACGTCATACGTTCTGAAATTCGTCGCGAATATCGTTATATGACGTTTGTACGGTAGACCTACAGTATTCTAAAATAATCCGACATGTGTACTTACTATTAAATTAATGCAACTGACTTGCATAGATCATTATTTAAATAATAATTATTATTGTTATGTCTTTGGATTGCTAAGGGGCGTAATCATATTATGTTAATACATGTTGAAATTAAACTGCTATATACGGATTTTATCGCGTTGTTTATTTGACACTTTACTACAAAATTTTGAAAATTGTTACACTACTACTACTATTAAACTTTACTAATTTTTAAGCTAATTAAATTATTATTAAACTATTTAGATTTCATTTATTTTTACACTTTCCCCGACGTTTCGGTTGCTTTTCAGCAGCCATGGTCACGGGGAGACTAAGATGGCAGTTGTCTCAATGTTCCAGTGTAGTTATTTCAAAGTACCCGAACATAATTTAATCATTGGTGTTTCTATTTACGCAGAATGAGCTCAGAGTATCATGAAGTCTAGCTGTGGTTTGCTTCTTCTTGGGTTTGACTATTTTTATTACTGGATCCCAAGCTGGTGGTACATTCCAACCATCTTCTCTATTAAAATTAGGATGTTTTTTGATTTCAATAGCCTCGCGAAGCATCCTTGGTAGGAATCGGTGTTCTTTAGCGAGAATCTGTGGTTTGTCAAATCTCAGGTAGTGGTTGGTCCCCTGTTGCACATGTTCACACACAGCAGACTTCAACGAGCGTTGGTGTTTTACATCAGCTATATGTTCTTTTATGCGGGTGCCTATGTTTCTCTTGGTTTGACTAATGTATGAGAGTCCGCAGTCACAATCTATTTTATAGACCCCTGCATCTTGTAAAGGTAGTTGGCACTTGACGGATGGTAAAAATTGACTTATCTTCGTTGGCGGCTTGAAGTATGTGTTGATTGAAGCTCGCTTCAAGATGTAGCCAATCTTGTCAGTGACACCCCTTACATAAGGCAGTATAGCAGGCTGGCGCTCGACTGTGGCTGGCTTTTCTCGGGATCTGTGACAGCGGCGCGGCTGTTGGAGCTTGTTGTCTTGCAGTACTTGCTTGACATGTTGAAGCTCGGCGTCCAGGTGTTTCTTGTCACAGATCCCATGGGCTCTCTGAAACAAAGACATTCCCACGGTAGCTAACTGTTTAGGATGGTGGTGAAATTCACCGTTTAAGTACCTATTTATATTTCATTGAATAATATTCGCGTAAATAGAAGACAATATTATGTTAATACATGGTCATTGTATACGGGAATATAGGACAGTACGTTATAGAGTGTATAGTTTCGTCCTTGTTCTTATACGCAATGAGCATGCTTTAAGAATTAGGGACCCTGATGGGTATAGCGTGAAGTAACTAACTTTAGTTTTATGTCTACTTTTCTCTTAATTAAGCGCTTCTCTTGCCGATCGTTATTATCTTCTACGAGCATTTTCTTTTAATTTCATCCGCTTGAACAGAGGTTTGGCCGCGATTTTATTTACGTTGGTCACACTGTGCACAGTTATTACTTCCAATTTTAAATTCCAAAGTCAAAGTCAATAATCATTTATTCATTTAGTTCACAAAGTAACACTTATGAACGTCAAAATATATATGTAGGTCGTTTACTAAATTACTAAAGCTACATTTAGGTTAGTTGATAGGTTCTGGTAAAGGGTTGAGCCTATGAGAAGAAACCTGCAAGAAACTCACGGCCACTCTTTTTAATCGCCGATTAAATATAATTTCGGTATTTTACAACTCATGTCAAGAAGGTGTAGCAGCCGTTATACCATTTACTACTGACTATAAAAAACTAAAGCTAATAACAATAATAACTTAATAATATTATAGAAATGAAATAATTTGGATTAGTTATATTTTTTAATATAAATCTAAAATAGACAGTAAGATGGCAGGGTGGCTCATACACTTACACTTTGTGACAATGCAGTCCGTGACTAAATGCGGTTGTGAATTTATATTTTTAATAATAATTAAATTGAGAAACAAGATATTTGTTAACATCACAAATAATCACGAGGTACCTCTACATTACATTTCCAAGTCACTAATCTGTGTAAATTGCATTAAAATCCGGTAAGTGGTCTTTACGTCCGATGTTTGAAAGCGGAACAAAGACAAAAAAATAAAATCCGTTGTTGTTGGGTTCTAAAACCCGTAAATAGTCTATAGCAATTCAGACTTATTTTTAATATTTTACGATTTTTTTAATTGTTGTTTATTAAATGTTTTTGGACATGTAGAAAGAATGAACGAGAAAAGACTGACTAAGAATGTTTATAAGGCTAGTGTGAATGGAACAGTCGCAAGGGGAAGACCTAGGCGAATGTTTCTTGATCAGATCGGAGACGTTCTGGATAAAGGCCAGGTTAAGAGCACCTTAAACCGACGAGCGTGTATAAGGAATGTTATGAAAGTGAATGAAGTGTGTCAGGATCGTAGCAAATGGAAATCCGTAGTCTCTGCCCACCCCTCTGTGAAACAGGCGTGAATCTATGTATGTATGTATGTAAAATGCTTGATTAAAGCAATATAGTTAACTTTGTGATAGTTAACGTTGGTTAATCAATCTATGCCTGTTATGGAAATTTCATTCATTGCGACATTCACAAGACAGCGAGCTCTCATCGAGCTGAGACTTTTATAATTTGTCTGGCTGTATAGCCAACAAACTCATCACAGAGCTGCATAAAATATATAAACAAACAACTTATAACAGACTTGCTGCTATTGTTTGCAAACAAACAAAATCGTCACAATTTTTGTTTCTCCTCTCTGTCGAGTCCCGACGTATTTTGTTCAATAAAAACTTTTATTGAAATTCATGTCTTGCACATCTTAAAATAGGGGAACATCTGCGAATGAACCGGAGCTGAATACTAAAACGCGAGAATTGCACTTTGTGAAACAACTCGATTGCTTTCAACCAATTTTCGATGAGCGAGAGGAAAAATGCGTCTTGTTAATAAAATGTAGTTGGAGACAGAATGAAGTGGATGTTTTTGTGGTAAATACAACTTGGTTGTTGTATTACACATGCAGTGCTCTTTATTGAAAAGGAAAATGTTATTTTTGTATTTTCGCTCTTCACGGAGAGTCTGAAATTGCAATAGATACTTTAAGAAAATCCATTTGAAATTGTACTTTAAGATTTTATTGCGATTTATGCTATTTTGTCTAGACTTCTTCTCTCTTAGCCTTTATTATTCCCAAGTCACTTGGGGTCGGCTTTTCTAGTCTAGCCGGATTTGACTGGATATCAGTTTTTACACGGAGCGGCTGCCACCTGACCTATGCAACCCGAAGGCTAACGATACCCTAAGGCTAGACCAGTGTCAGGATATTAGAGGGCACTAACTTCCCAATAACGACTGCCATGGATGTTTATGGCAGCCGGGACCGACGGCTTAACGTTTTTGTCTAGTATGATTTATAAAAATTGGCATTTCTGCATCTCGATGGTTTAATTCCTGTGAATTAAACAATTTTAGGGATTGTACAATAGTAAACAAATAATAATTCAATCATCTGAACATAAGCCGCTTAGTCGGAACATTTAAGACGGGTGAAATAAACAAACCGCATAGGACCAATTTAAACCGACCAATAGGTTATATTTCATAATGAAATAGTATCTTAGTTAGAAGTATAATAGAGCAGCGATAGCTCAGTGGGGAGACCAACAGACTGCAATGCAGAGGGTCTCGGGTTCGAACCCACGTCTCGCACCTCTGACTTTCGAAAGTTATATGACTTTTCGAAATTATATGCGTATTGATTGAGAATTATCGCCTGCTCCGTGCCTCGGAGAGCACGTTAAGCCGTCGGTCACGGCTACCATGAACATCTATGTAATGGCAGTTGTTATTGGGAGAGTGTCGACACAAAAGATCCGACTGGGTCGAAGTGTCGCCGGTCTGCACTGACTGGCCCTCACATAAGATAGATAGATAGATAGAAATATAATGTAAAAATTACCTTTTTGCATCTATTAATTAGTATATTGGTAACATTCAAGGATAGAGCCTGGAGATTTGTTACACAAGTTTCGTACCTAGTACAAACTCCAGCTTTCACTAAGGTTTTAGTTCATGCTGTACCTTATTGTAACATGTCAATGTACTTACCTTTTTGAGAGAAGTATACAATATCATTATTATGTGTTTCTCTTTGACGGGTATTTTCCAAAATCGTTAGGGAAAATCCGGCCCTTTGGGAGGCTTATACGGGGACATGGAGAGGCCATTTGAGAGTTTTAATTTAGAGTGCGATGGGACACTTACCGAAACGTGTAGGAGTGTAGGTGGGTTAAGTGTAGGAGACTATTGCTGCATATGGAACCTAATAAATATGGGCTATAGGGATGGGTGTTTGATGGGCTGGTATAATGAAAACTATGGATACAAAATCGGCGTCTGCCTGATATACTGTTTCAGTACAAAGTCGGAATGGCAGACGGTGACACGCCAACTCACTAGATGGGCCCCCTGAATAGTCACCACAGGCATACAAATCTCAAAGGCAGCAGAAGGCAACACCGGCGTAAGCGATTAGTGGTGTCGAGCGATGCGGCGTCGGTTTCACCATCGCGGGTCTAGCGACAACGGAGATCCAGAGCGGGATTGCCCGTAGTTATACACTTGAAAATAACACTTCCACCCCCAAGCATATAGCTCTAGCGGCCCCACTCTGAACAGCCGACCAAGGCAAGCCAGAGCTGAGAGACCTACGGGTGCTCTTGAAGTTCCACCCAAGCCATCCAGATTATTATTATTATTCTTATTATTCACATCTATCGACATTAACCTGTCAATTGTTATCCCAGAGATATCTGAAAACCTATTGTGTCTGGCCATCGGTGTGCCGCGGCGACTCAATAGGTTAAACGAAAACTAACACGCTGTACTATAACGAAAATTAGGCAGCGACGTAGATTTCAAAAATACGACTTTGAGAAACTATTTGAAGTTCGTCCAGTCAAATGAAACGCGTTCCGAAGCATGAAGCGTGGTTAACTTATCTTTATTAATTCTATTTAGTTCAGTCAATTTCTTTAATCAAATCAATTCGTTTGGAAAAAGCGTTGGTATTTTATGACCGAATTATGTTCCATTTGATCAATTTTCTATTATTGCGATATTTTGTAAGCCACATTAGCTTGGTTCAAAGGAGTTCACTTTAGTGAATTCTACACGCATAAAAGTACTCTGTCAATTGTTGTTATTGCGAGTAGAGTACCATTGAAGTTATTTATTTACTGTTGGAGAAATTGAAAACTGTTCCATTTTATACAAAGCAAATGCTTTAGAGTAGTGTTCGTGATATTTTATGTTTGATTGTAATATTTAGTATTAACTAGCGATCCGCCCGAGCTTCGTACGGGTATAAAAAAACCTTAAAATATCATCCACCAACACCTTCCTCATTAATCACTTTGTCTATTAATGAAAATCACACGAAAATCCATACAGTAGTTTTTGAGTTTATCGCAAACAGACAGACGGACGTGGCGGGGGACTTTGTTTTATAATATGTAATGTATAAGGTGCTGACAAGGATACAGTTTGCCTGATTGTAAGGAGTTCCCGTAGTTTATCGACGCTGGCAAACTGACATCCATGGTCATCCAGAGCTGTTTCTGCTTAGCCATGGCAACACAGAGGTATATGTACTACGCCAACATTTTGCCAAGTATGGTCAGTGGTCTCCAAGGTAATCAGTGGCGAGTTGATGTCGTCTACCAGACACAGCTTCAGGCTGCGTGCTGCTACTAGGACTTTCATGACAGAGAAGGCTAATAATATTTAATTTTGGAATCGAACCCGAGGCATCATTTACAGCAGTTGCATCCTCTGTTGTTGTAATATCACAGTGTGCAGCTGCGTCACTAAGGTTACACATAGTTATATTTTGTACTATAGATCCAGAATCAAATCGTAAGCTATGTTCTTACATTGAAATTAAACTACGTTGTACGGATTTTGTCGTGTTGTTTATTTTAAAACCTTTTTTCATATAATTTTGAACTATAACACTATTTTATTATATATATTTTAACACAGTATTTTACTACAATTTGAGCTATTTAAATTAATTAAAACTATTTCTATTTAAGTTTATACTATTCCACGCCGTTTCGGTTGCTTTACAGCAGCCATGTTAACGGGGAGGTGTTCTTACGTAAACATTAAGATCATTAAATGAATTCTCAGTTACACTAAGAACTTATAGCTTAAGCAACTCACGGATGTTTACAAAGGTACGTGGAGTTTGCCAACCCGTATTTAGCCGTCCTTGACTATTGATTTAATTGTCTCATCTATGTTCTTAGTCTACGGTTTCATCCGTAGATGGATTGTCACTGATAAAAATAATACAGAGTTCAGTACAGATAAGCAGAAATAATGTTTTATGGCATCCTAACTAGTATTATAAATACGAATGTGAGTTTGTCATTGACATGCCTTAACTACTCGATCGATCATTATGAAATTTCACGTACACCTTGTCAGGGCTACAGAAAAGGACCTTTCAACCAAAGTCCCGTTCCCGAGAGATTGAAGTTTATTGTCCAAATCTAAATGAATAAGAACGAAGCTGCGGGCTAAATCCAGTTTTCTAATATTTACAAGCATACGATTCGTCTACAATAAAGCGGTTGTCGTATTCTATAAGCGCTTAAAATATCAAAGGTTCATTTACGTGAGGCGAGTTTCATGTGTGTTTATCTATTGGTGGCAGAACATGTACGTCTTTACACGACAGGTTTCCAGAATGCCGAAAAAAGTGCACAGCCTTAACACGTTCACCTTTTGTCTTATTAAAAAGAAATATATACACACAAAAAATTACAGGCCATGCTTTGCCTTCGGAAACGATGTATCAGTCCTCGAGACAACAACATCGTTTTCCAATAAGAAGCTGTAAAAGCTACACCACAGGAATACTACGTAATGGTAATACTTCCTTAGTTTTTCAGAGGTCAAAGGTCATAGTCACTTCGAGGGTATATCGACTATGTTGAGTCAAATGGCGTTGATCGCGAGTCTCTAGCTTTTACGGTTCTTGAGTTGAAAGTTGTATAACAGACATACGGACGGACGGACGGATGGACAAAGCTGCGGGTCTACCGTGAAAATGTTTTTACGCAATGACGTGCCGAAATGAATTACGAACGAAATAATAAGCATATACCTACCATGAAAACACTTCGGATTTTTTAGTACGTACAAATGTCATACGACGATATTCGTGACGAATATCGGCGCGAATGATGTTTCATGGTAAGAATAAGCACGAACGAACGTACGCGATTGCGTATACCGCGTTTCACCGTAGACCCCCTGTTGTATAAGAGATTTTTCGAACTCTACAAAAGAGAAAAAATCCGAACTACGTAGCAGCTTTACCATCTGCAATGAATTGTGTAACAAAATTTTTATAGTATTACATAATTAGCTGGGTGCACCTCAATTGCTTGTCGAAAAAATTAGCAACCCTTTTCATCGAGTTTTACGATAGGTACACCAATAACTTCTTTTACTTCCAAGTTTATTATAATAGGCTGTAAACTGCAAGGTGCTTCTGTTTAAGTATACGCTTTTGTATTCGTAGCACACAGACTGTATATTAAAAGTGCTCTTCATTTACCAAAATTGTCTGCGCCAGGAGTTAAGGTGGGTGTGTTTGAAATTATGACAGTTGAATGTTTTGAGAATAATTTGTAAATGAATATATTGTGGAGCAGCATAAAGTGGAAATATACGGGTCAGCTTTGACGAACGAAAGGGGCAAAAGTTAAGTATAAATGGCGCAATGGTTTAAGCAGTCACCTTGCCAGTACACCTCGCGGATTGTTGCGGGTTCGATTAACGCCTAGGACAAAAAATTCTTCTCTCCGTTATTTCAATGTTTAAAGTCTTCTGCAATGCAGGAGTTACATCTAGAGCGTAAATTGACAAGATTCGTTTCCGAACGCAAATGTGACGTCACTACAGAGTCATGCTTGGACCCGACCGTTGGAGCGGGCGGGCATTCTATAATCAGAGCTCGCACCGTGCGGACGTGTTTGTTCGAGAATACATGCTAGTTATTATATTGTGAATTTATTTAAATAAACGTTGTTAAATCGTTCTTCGTGATATTATTGCTCGAGGCTACCCGTGGCCCAGCTGTCTGCGACATATATTTTATTTATTTTTATTTATCAAATCTCAGGTAGTGGTTAGTCCCCTGTTGCACATGTTCACACACAGCAGACTTCAACAAGCGTTGATGTTTTGCATCAGCTATGTGTTCTTTCATGCGGGTCATGGCTGCTGAAAAGCAACCGAAACGTCGGCAAAGTGTAAACTTAAATATAAATAGATTTAATAAATTAATTGGCTTAAAAATTTGTAAAGTTTAAGAGTAGTAGTGTAAAAGTTTCTAAATTATGTAATAAAGTGTAAAATAAATAACGCGATAAAATCCGTATATAGTAGTTTAATTTCAATGAATAACATTCACCTAAACAGAAGACAATATTATATGTAATTATCAGACTGCCTCGGTGGTGCAACGGTTATGATGCGACTGCTGAGCATGAGGCCTCGGTTTCGATTTTCGGATCGGGCGAAGTGTTATTAGGTTTATCCGACTAGAAATTTTTACGGGTGGGGTGCTAAGGTAGACTGTAATATGCTCACTTCCTAATACGTAAGATTTATAAAAAATATAGTTAGCGAAATATGGCTGTAATACTTGCTTACAGAATAAGTACTGTTCTCGAGGCATAGAAAATTGACGTGATCTACATTTATACGACCAAAGCGTTGGGGAAAAACAAGTAGGCTATACTAACCGCTTATCAGGTGGGCCATAATTCAATGTTCCTTGTGCTACCTAAAGATCGGACTAAATATTATTGGGCTTTTTTTATTTGCGGATTCTGAGTAGCATAACAGTCCGTCCAATAGACAGCTATAGGCTCGCCTCAAAATTTAGTAATTTTATAAAAAAAAGAGATTAGAATTATTAGATGACATTGATGACAATCAGTGTCATGTTTGTTGACAAGAGCCGGGGGTCGTTCGGAAATGTAACACAACATTCATATGCTGCGCTCAAACATTATAATTTATCGTCTTTATTATTATTTTCTTTTATTATTTTGGATTATTTTATTATTTTCAATATACTTTTAATTATATAAATATGTAGGTATACATATAAGTATTATATAAATACCAATATTATTATTTTGTATAAAATTACTTTTGCCATCTATGACTACCTTCTGCCTAATTAATTTAAATTGTTGTTTTGTTTTCTGTTTTTTTTTTAAATTGTCTTGTGTATGTATGTTACTGCCTACATGAACCGAAATCATGCAGACTCTGCGAGAATACCAGCGATGTGGTTATACTGCAACACTGCTGACGCAGGAACTTATTTGTTCTTATACATATTGGTTGTGTTTCCTGTTACCTTATGAGCGTGGAACAAATAACATTATTTTGTTCCTTTCTTTATTTATTTTATAACCTTTCCATACATTCTGTATATGTCCACACATTACAGTAACACGCTGTGTATAACCGTCAAACTAAGATACATAATAAAAAACAAAACACTTCCGCAAAGATCAAGGAATCAAAACGAAATTGACAATCCCGGTGACCAGGGTGTAACTTTTTAATTGGAAAGTTTGATTAAATTTAAGAGAGCATATCTTATGGCACAATAGGGGCGGCGGGAGCATGAATGAGTTCGTTAGACCAACTCTGACGTGGCTAAGGACGGCGCCGAGTGGAAGAGCTGCGAAGATAAGTATTCTCAATGGATGCCGCATATCTTAACCAATATTATAAATGCGAATGTGAGTTTGTTTGTAACGCTTTCATTACTTAATTACTCGACCGATTATCATAAAATTTCGCATACACGTTGCCAGGAGAACAGAAAATTATCTTTCATTCAAAAAAAGTACTATTTCTAAGGGATATAAATTTAATGACAAAATCTATATTAATACGAGTGATTTACAAGCACACGTAAGCGGTTTTTGTAGACTGTAAGTGCTTGAAATAAGGCTAACTTACATGAGGCATGTTTCTTGATGCAATGTCATGCTATTCCTGTTCCTTTGATGAGTTAAACAAAATTGAATTAGAAATAACTACACTGGAACATTGAGACAACTACCATCTTAGTCTCCCCGTGAATGGTCACGGCTTTCGGCTGCTGAAAAGCAACCGAAACGTCGGGGAAATTGTAAAAATTAAATCTAAATAGTTTTAATAATAATTTAATTAGCTTAAAAATTTGTAAAGTTTAATATTAGTAGTAGTGTAACAATTTTCAAAAGTATGTAATATAGTGTCAAATAAACAACGCAATAAAATCCGTATATAGTAGTTTAATTTCAATGAATAATATTCGCGTAAACAGGAGACAATATTATAAGTTAAACAAAGATCAATTACAGCATTTGACTAGTATTTGACCGTTTGTTAAAAAATGATTTTGTTCATTTACCTTTCAGAAACCTGTTGTTGGTCTATGTGGATGTTAGTATTGAAGTCTGTTTTGAATTTGTCATTACTAAATGATGTGTGATCGTGTATTGATCTGATTTATATATATATATGGTCCTAGGAATAAGAAAAATTTATTTACAAAGGCCTGTTTGGTATGAAGCTTAGTACATACTAAATCTTTTCATCTCTTGTCTGGAGGAAGTGGTCTAAATAGCAGTAGTGCATGTTGTTTTTTTAATTCATTAATGATACTAATTATAGATGCAGTGATAGCTCAGTGGGGAGACCAACAGACTGCAATGCAGAGGCTCTCGGGTTCGAACCCACGTCGCGCACCTCTGACTTTCGGAAGTTATATGACTTTTCGAAATTATGTGCGTATTATTTGACAATTATCGCCTGCTCCATGCCTCGGAGAGCACGTTAAGCCGTTGGTCCCGGCTGCCATGAACATCTATGGTAGTCGTTATTGGGAAAGTACCCTCTAATATTCTGACACTGGTCTAGCCTTAGGGTATCGTTAGCCTTTGGGTTGCGGAGTCAGGTGGCAGCCGCTCCGTGTAAAAACTGATATCCAGTCAAATCCGGTTAGACCAGATAAGCTGACCCCAAGTGACTAGGGAATAATAAAGGCTAAGAGAGAAGAATGATAAAGAATTGACACGGGATATGTAGCAGAATAAAATAAATAGTATTATGAAGGTTGCCTTGATGGCGGCGTGAGTGTGCAATCGTGTGCTTTCGGGTTGCAACTTTAAAAAGTCGTGCTATGCGATCGAATTGGCATGGCAATTCCATTGTCTACCACTAGGATATCGCTGCTCTCTGAAAAAAGAGAGAACATTTTCAACCAACACGAACCACTGCATTTGACAATAGAATTTTTAATGCATAATAATCTTAATAAATAATCTTAAAGGCGCTCATAGCCAGTTGCACTCACTGATCGGTAAACGATTAGCGAGGTTAAGCAACGTTGGGTGCGGTCAGTCTATAGATGGGTGACCGCTTAGTGGTATTTCATCTGAGCGTCTCCGTGCTTCGGAGGGCACGTAAAAAGTCGGTACCGGTTGTTGCCAAATTGACAGCAGTCGTTAAGCCATGGCCTACGGGCGGTTTGAACAACTCTTGACAACAGGTTGGCCACTAACCACACGAAAAGAAAAGAAAGAAAGGAAAGAGCCGAAACGAGTAAATTTTGTTTTGTTTTAATTGAACTCTCGAAATCCTGTGTCGCGTCGTGTGTTAAACATTTAAGTTCGTCATCAGAGCTAATATACTATGTAAAAATTCTTGCTTGCGACCTTGAGCAACCATGTCGTCGCGCTGTCGACTGACCAATTCATGGGTTTACGTCAGGGATATTTTTCTTATGATATTATGCTTAGGTATAAAACAAATCTAAAATTTACTAAGATTCTGGAATTTTTTAAGGCAACTCTGGCACTGGGTATGTTTCGTGTATCGCGGAAGACTTAACAAACATTCAAACAACTGACACAAAGAACACCCAGAGTCGGAACAACCATTTGTGGATCACACAAAGTTTTGTACCATGTGGGATTCAAACAGACAACACCCGGCGCAGTGGCAGTGGCGAGGCGACCACTTACACCTAACTACGTCATGCGTGCAGTCCATAACGTTATTGGCTTTAGCTGTTAAGAAATTGTGTAATAAAATGTACCTGAAAATGTGTCTAAACAAGTGATAAACGGCAATGAATTGCCGTAAATCTCAGAGTTCGAAGAAATGGCTCGAGTAATATGCAAAGGTCACGTGACCCTGAGGTCAGAGGTCAAAGGTCATAGACATTTCGGAGTATATCGACTATGCTGAGTCGAATGGCGTTAACCGCGAGTCTCTAGCTCTTACGGTTCTCGTGTTGAAAGTTGTATAACAGATAGACGAACAGACGGACGGGACGGACAAATCTGTTGTATTAGAGTTTTTCGAACTCAAAAAAGCTAGCCTGTTCTTACATGGAACCTAAATACAGCTTGATAAACGTGAGTATAAGCTACCTAGCTCACCTCTTTTTCATATGTATCATTTATTTATTAAGACTGCGGCGAGCGAAATGTGCCAAAACAGGCGATCACAGTTAAGTGAATTAAATCAACACTTTTTGTTTAATACAAATATGAAATATACATTTACCATAACAATGAATGTGTTTACAATTACTTCGTGTAAAAAACTTAAAATAATTAATATTTTCGCCTACATAATTACGTAAATTTGCACGAAATATGCAAAAACGTAAGCTCGTGTTACGTGATTTTTAGATTATAACAGTAGAAGTCTATCCTATTTAACAGCTTAAACGAAACATAAATAATTATATTACAATTTTTCATCCCAAATATTGAAGTTATTGGTTGATAATAAAGATACATATTTATCAAAAAGCACTTTAAATTCTCCATACCATTTTACTGTGGCGGCCGCGCGTCGATTTGATTATGCGCCGCACGAGCTCTGTCATTATCTGTCTTACGCTCGGCGCAGTCTTAACTTCTGAGTCTTCTTTAGAGGTTAATGAAAACACTATGTGGGTATGTGTGTTAGTGACAGATTAGTGTTAGTGACAGGCATAATTCCGTAACCACTAGACCGATTGACTTGTAACTTGGTGTGCAGACACCTTGGGGTCATACCTTGGTTGAGTTTGTATGGGTCTTGTGGGTCAAAAAATCCCCGAGATATAGGGGTCACAAGGTCACATGTATTTTAAATGCTTTTACATTTAAGACGAAGATGTTGAATCCTACGTTTTTACACCCATCTCGTTTATTTTAAGTACATCAAAGAAAACGACTCGCGCCAATTACACTATTTAATCACATGCACGCGTTCTGCTCACAGTACTTTAGACATTCTAATAATAATACTTTCCATTCATCCGCAAAAATATCAATTTCTGGGTTAAATCCCAAGAGATTGTTAAGCTGCTTCAGTGAGTGAGGTATGGATGAGTTAAATAGTGCCACATTACGGCATGCTGGAACCGCCAGCAATCGATGTTTTCTAAGCATGGTAAGCAATAGAAATAATTCAAGTATTAAGAAACAAGATAAACAAAATCATGAATAACTTATAATGAGCACACTGACGCGCCAATCAAAGCACGCCTTCTTGCCGATTCTCTAAGGAGAATTCTTTTATATAGGTCAATATACAAGGGGAAAATATATCCGATAGTAATAGTACTTTCTGTATCGAATATATGACATTTGTACGTGGGTCAAAGTTACGTTATTGTGCGGTTTTATGGTGAGAAATATATATACGAGTTACATGAATGGTGTGATCAAGTTATTATTTGAGGAATATGTCATAATAAGTCAACTCTCTTTTTGTGATACTTTTTATAGCGACCTGGCCCTATTAAAATAGTAGGTGAGATCAAATTTATTTAATACGTATTCTGTCGTGGCTTATTTTAATAATTTTTTACTTACTTTATTTACACTTTTGCTGACGTTTCAACTGCTTTAACTGCAGTTCTTTGAACTTCACACTTTAAGACGGTGATGATCAAAATTCGTATCGTGGCTTGATTTCTAAATTATATGGTCTGTCTTTATCGCTGACAATTTATTGAAGTAGATGTACACACAGTCTCACACCTATATATCCAAAAGTAGACAGAGGTGTACTATACCTACATTTTTGTAGTTATGGCTTTAGGTCCTACGCAATAGAGACACTATTACCGTCTTCCATCGTTTTTAAAAAGACATTTCTCACCGTTGAGATTTTTCTGTTCCGTGGGACTTTACAGACATTCAAACTACGGACACAAAGATCACCAAGGTAAGAACTATTTTTTGTTGTGAACGTCGAACCAACAACACTTGACGCAGTGTCAGTAGCGAGACGACGCTCCGTGGCGCTTAATTTGAATCTCAATAAAATTTGCCTGATTCGAGATTCAAATCCAAGATTTCATCACAGCACTCACACTTAATACCGCTACGTCACCTAGTCACTAAGTGTAAATAAACACTTATTTCCAACATTACCGCATCAATTTTTATGCTTCTCCGCAAACTTTTCAGCGGGTGAAGTTAAATTGATCATTCGAAACTCGTATAATAGGCACTAGAAACGTTTCAAGCGTGCCTTGGACCTTGAGGGCGGCCAATAAGATCGGAATTCTTCCATCCCACTACCCTGATTCGCAGTTTGCCTTTGTAAAATCAATAGCACAACAAACTTTTTATTACCAATGTCGAAATGTTCTTTAGCGCCTTGTTTCAGTGCCTGAGAAGTGTCTTAGAAGTTTAAAATAAAAGTATAATGTCCTCCCTGAGAGCAGAGATAGCTCAGTGGGGAGACCAACAGACTGCAATGCAGAGGGTCTCGGGTTCCAACCCACGTCGCGCACCTCTGACTTTCGGAAGTTATATGACTTTTCGAAATTATATGCGTATTGATTGACAATTATCGCCTGCTCCGTGCCTCGGAGAGGACGTTAAGCCGTCGGTCCCGGCTAGCATGAACATCTAGTAGGCAGTAGGCAGTCGTTATTGGGAGAGTGTCAACACAAAAGATCCCACTGGGTCGAAGTGTCGCCGGTCTGCACTGACTGGCCCCCACATAAGATACATACATACATACACTGCTACGACATTTGTGCAGTCGTTGTTTGCCTTAGGTATTTTTAAGAATTAAGGATTTTACCCAGCTGCTCTAGCTACGAGCAAAAATGTCAGGATCTATTATTGAGGATATTATGTATTACTTTATGTTACGCAAACTGTCTACAATTAAATAAATATATTTTCGTTTACTTTAAAGGTACCTGATCTATTTAGACGTGTGTTACTTTTTCGGAGATAAGTATTTTGTTTTGATATGAAACACTGTAAACTTAACTTAAAACTTAGTTTTACCTATTTGTAGACGATCGTTGACGATCGTGTCAACTGTAACTTAACAAGTAACATGTAACTCGATGGCATGGTGGTTAGTGTAACCAACTGCCAGGCCTTAGGTTGCGGGTTCGATTCCCGCATAAGTCAAATATTTGTGTGCATGAACATGGATATTTGTCTTGGTCTGGGTGTTTCTATGTATAACAAGGATGTATTTAGAAAAAAAAAGTATATATGTTTGTTTATCCATTGTCTAGTACCCATAGTACAAGCTCTACATAGTTTGGGCTAGATGATGTTGTGTATGTGATAAAATATATGTAAATATATACATATGTATATATATATATATGTATTGCAATTAAATAAACCTAGTTCATATTTTCAATTTCAATTTTAGATTATTTTCTTTACTTGAGAAGCAACAACACATCTTACTCTAGAGAAACATTTTTGCTAAACACGACGCGTGTATCTGTACACTTAGCCGCAATATTATTACCACATTATAAGTCCTGTTCAAATATTCAATGGATAGAAGACACGCTGTGTGTTGACGTATGAATTTTAATGAGGCCACATTTTGCCAAGTAACGCTCGAACGTTTGTTTAGGATGATTCGGGGAGCAATTTTTTGCTGAGTACTGATCCTCCGCTTCGCCACGGAGAATAGTTGGGTTGATTGGATTTCGACGTCCAATGTATGAAATCTGGGATTTGTTGGGCGATATTGTATTCTCGTTTATTGCTTTGCGTTTGGTACTGATTGGTTTTGTCTTACATATAGCATGAGTAGTCGTTTTGTATAGTCAAGTAATACAGAAGGCTGGGTAAATATAATGCACGAAAACTTACTCACACAAAGGCACGAGCGTAAGTGATGTTGGATCAATTCAGACAGAGAGACAGAGTGAAGTACTATCATCTTAGGACAATTTATTTATGTATGTAATTTGTGACATTAATATTCATTCATCTCAGTGAGGGTCAACATCGTAGGGCTTATTTTTAACGATTCCAATTCCTTGCTGTACTTTGTACTTGCTGTGATTTAGTCAATGCCAGATGCAAGGCGACGTTCATTGTGTTTGGTCATGACAATTCGTTGTGTTCGTGCATATTAGTAATGAGCGACACAAAATATATCGATTTATAACTATGCATTCGAATATTGTTCTAATCGTTTACAGTGGTAATTCACAATGAACAATAATCATCGAACCCAGCACGTAACATTATTATAATAATTATATTATAATAATGTTACGTGCTGGGTTCGAGAGATAAGAATTTCAACAATATTACCGACTATAACACGTTTTATTTTAGCTTTATATAAAACACAACATATGTACACTGTATTATAGTCAATTCCAATACAATAAAATAAAAAGGTGTACAAACGGAAACGAAACAAACATGACCATAGACATTTTAGTGATGTCCAATTGTAGCGTCAATTGTAAATCAATTAATTACCTATTTGAATCATACGATTTGATGCAGCGAAAGAGTTAGATATGACATACTGCAACCTACCTACAACATTGTTACAATTATGTCTTACCGTGCTATAATTGTGCCCATCATCCGATGTCCGCAGTTGGCCAAACACAATACAGTAGGTATACAGTAAAAAAACATTTGCAAGGTACCTACATAATTTGACATTGTTAAATTTTAAATTCCTCCAAATACCGTGTATTTTATTGCAAATTAATTTTAACATTCTTTTTGTTGAACAAATTTCGATTGACGAATCAATTACTAAAAATTTTACGACATAAGCGTTTTTATTTGTCGTACAGCCTTATGCAATCATAAATTATAGATATTTTTTCATCTGACAAATGATCACACTTTTCGTCTAAGAGTTTTCAAATCAAATAATTATTTATTAATCAAACGCCAATTGCTTTAAAATACACTATGATATCATGTGAAAACGTTAAAAATATGGAAAAATGTGTTATTTATTCCATTTATCCATATTTTCATTACTGATGTAGTACATTCATAAGTAGATTCTTGTCCCTAGCCTTTCTTATTCCCAAGTCACTTGGGGTCGGCTTTTCTAGTCTAACCGGATTTGACTGGATATCAGTTTTTACACGGAACGGCTGCCACCTGACCTCCGCAACCCGAAGGCTAGACCAGTGTCAGGATATTATAGGGTACTGACTTCCCAATAACGACTGCCATAGATGTTCATGGCAGCCGGGACCGACGGCTTAACGTGCTCTGCGAGGCACGGAGCAGGCGATAATTGTTAGTCAATACGCACATAATTTTGAAAAGACATATAAGTTCCGAAAGTCAGAGGTGCGCGACGTGGGTTCGAACCCGAGACCCTCTGCATTGCAGTCTGTTGGTCTCCCCACTGAGCTATCGCTGCATTCATAAGGAGATAGCTAACGTATAGATCTTGGGGCCGACACAAAAGATCCCACTGTATCGAAATGTCGCCGGTCTGCACTGACTGGCTCCCGTATATAACATAAGATAAGATACTTATTCCATTTAGTAAGTAATTATGTGATAAATTTTACAAATTTAACATCAATTTGGTTTGTATACATTTTCATCGAATGGATTGGTCGACTATACAGTTTTACACTCTAAATGCATCAAACTCTGTGGTATTTTCGCTTCTGTTCGCTTCGATGAATACTTGACAGCTTACAATAATTGTAAACTGACTTGGCGGTGCGCGTGCGTAGTCTAACATACGCGATTCAAGTGTTTCTGGAATTTTCTAGAAGTGCCATACCCGGTATGATTCTCGAAACAGTACGAGAAAGTTCTTGCGCCCTCTCTACTGTTCGCGTATTGACAAGTTACGTAGTTCAGTAAGACTTCAATAGATGGCGCTGAAATAAATTATTAGAAGGCCGGGCGTTTACCCCCAGTGCCGAAAGATGGCTGTAACAATAATAAAAGTATGTGTAGCACGATTACTAAAACGTGTACGTACTGTACGTTTTGTTTGGCGTTAGTTAGAGTTTTTGGTCGTTACTCAAATTATACTCTATAGACATACGTTTCAATAATTTGCATTGCGTCCACGTGTTCGTGGAGAATTGACTTACCTAACCACTTAACCAAAATCGCTATAATAATATGTGGATGCATCTGTTTCCAAGCATTTTATTCAACCTTTTTATACTCTTTCTACAATAGTATATACTTATTTTAAATTTAAATCGTTGTAATTATTATCATTTAGTGTTCGGACGTTTGCCGTTCTAATTATCCACAGTATAGCAAGCGTACAAACGGAATAGAAGCACGCGACTACCTATTAGGTCACCTTGTCATAGGATGCCTATTAGATCTATCCACCTGTTAGGTAAGCACGTGCTTCTATCCTTACAACGTCGTCTCTTTTGGAAAATGCTGGCACAGTCAGTAAAAAGGCTAATTTTATTTATACCCCTTCTACAACATAATATTACAATTTTATTTGTTAACATTAATCCGTCCATTCTTGGAATGCCAGATATAATTGCAAACCTATTGTGTCTGGCCACCGGTGTGCCGCTGCGACTCAATAGGTTAAATCAGCTAATTTACATCATATCACGATATTGCGAAATACATATGAAACGAAAATTTTAGATGCAAAATTTACCTATGCGCCATTTGGAAACGTAGACAGCATTTGTAGTATTTGAACCAATTTACATACAATGTATGTCTAGTTCATTATTTAATTCGAAGTTAAAAGCTTTATAAGGTAATTTCAATATCTTAGTATTGCACCTACATTTTGAGGTTACTAACTGAGAATGTCTGCTTAAGACCTAAGTTCTTAGTAGACATTCTACGGGCCCGTTTTGTGGGCAATGACCGAATCCGTCTTACATTCGGTCATTGAGAAAGGCCCATGCCCAGTAATGGGACAGTTTATACACCGGGCTGATATACTTACTACTTAAATAATAAAAATTCAATCAATGACGTTTATGAGTCATATTGTCCTCGGACAATAAACAATTATTGTAGATTTATATCTAGTTAAACACAATCGAATTTTAACTAAAGCTTTGATTATTTTGATTTATATGGACAATCGAATAATTCTATTATGATCTATCGATAATCGCCAATTTCTAACTGGTATCGATTACAGAGACAGTAGCCCGAGGATGAATGTAACACGTACCTACATGTGCGATTTGCATACGATATTAATCCGATGTACGGCTACAATAGGATGTCAGTGAATAGATTTTTGTCCGTAATATATGTCTATTTGTTTAACGCCAATCGTTTTAGGTTTTTGCAGTTCGAGTTTTGATGGAATTTTTTTCATTTCTAGAGCACGTTTTTGAATATTGTTCTATACATTTATCATTATCTCATTTATTTTTATCTTATTTTGATTTGAATTTAATTTAATTGTGATTTAACTGTACTTTAATTTAAATGTAATAATCAGTAATGTTGCTTTCCTATTTTTATATTTTATTTAATTTTGTTAACTAATTTAAAATTTAGTTTATTCCAATCCTAATTACACAATATAAAAATCTATGTTATACTAAAATTAGAGAAATGTCATCATATATTATGCAAAGTGAAACAAGTTTGTATTACACTGCATCACTTCTAGGGCTGAACACTGACCCCAAAATACAGGCACTCGCCTAGTTTGGGGTAGCAGTATCATATTTTACTAAAATACAACAACAATGTTCAAACTAACTCAAATTGTAAGGTGTAACATGTATTATCTGAAACAATAAAGATTATTATTATTAATATATTATTATTATTATACATTTATACAACTATATTCTTGAAGAGGTTTATGAAGGTTATGTGTTGATAAAGCTTGTAAGGCAGTAGAAACATAAGTGGCCTGCCCGCCATCCGTTTAGCACCAGGTCCGAGAGGCGGCGTGCGTGTTCCCACGCGCGCCTCTGTGTCGAGTCCGTCTCCCCTCTAGGGGGGACAGTAGGGAGTTTTTAGATGTGCCTATAGGGTAGGTCTTTCGTGTAGTGGCCTGCCGTTTCATACGGCGGGCCGTAACCTCGGCGGGGTCGCGACCGCATGCGAAAGTGATTCGCGCGGCCCCGTCGATAGTGGTTTTGTTGAGGAACACCGTGGTAGGTTTAGTCGGTATTCCGGGAGGTACTTTAACATCTTTACCATCTTTCTTTTACCCCGGCGAGTCCGACATAACCCCTCCGCCCGCCCCCGCGGAGGGGTATGCGTCATGCTATCCCCCACGTAAAAAAAAAAAAAAAAAGTAGAAACATAAGTAGCAGAACAACAAACAAAGTTGGTGAAATGCTTTACAAATTAAAATGCTAGTTATGATTCTGAATTTTTTAACTGTGATTATACAAACTATCTTTCAAATATTACTTTGATTCAAAATTAAATTCGTTGTATATAGAAAGATAGAGAAAATCAATATCTTGCAAGTGTGTACCGATTATGTTCCTTACTATACCAGCAACTTAAATAAAAAGATATTTATTTTGTAAATATGGGTAGTATATTAGAATCCCACACGGGACAAAAAGTGTGATCGACAAATGGTTGTTCCGAGTCTGGGTGACCTTTGTATTCGTTGTTTGAATGTTAGAAAAGTCCCGCGGGACTCAGGAATTGTTACTAGTGCGAGAACTATCTCTTAAATAAATAATAGTGTAAAAAAGCGTGGGGTGCTTTCTAAGATATTTTGATAACCGCCACCCCACTCCTTTTTACATTGAAATTGTTAAATTAATTTAAAGTTTTTAAAGCGTTTTTTTAGATTTTTATTTATTTATTTATTTATTTATTTATTTATAACACATCCCACACAACCATTACAGGAAGCCCAATGCGATTGTGGGGCCAAAATGCACACATAATACTCAAAACTTAAATATATAATACATATCAAAAATTAAAATTTAAAAATAAACAAAGAAAATTGACAAAATCGTAAACCTAAATTATGAAATTAAAATATTATCATACACACTATTTATATGCTACTACATATAGAATTGCTTTTGCGAGTTCGTTCAGGTTACAGGAGAAGATATAAATTTTAGTGCTGAGCTCGTTGATTACCCTTATTGTGCGAGTAAGTGGCGTTTTGGCCAGTAAGTTGGACCTGGCAGCAGGGACAACCAGAATCGGTGGAAGTCGCCTCCTCCACACATAGCGATCAGGCACACATAGGCTCAAGCGCCCTAGCACAGTTTCGTTACACACTTGACTCCTAAGGATTTTAATTACATACATTGCAAGTGAGAACTCCCGACGTACTCTTAGCTCATTGTACCCGACCATTCCGAGGACAAACAATGTGGGGTACATTAATGGATAGAATGGGTATACGCCATATAATTTCATGTACAGGTACCTGGTAAACTTATTCTGGACTTTCTCCAGCATTGAAATATATTTAGCCTCATAGGGAGACCATATGATAGCACTATACTCGAGGTGGCTTCTCACCAGTGCATATTATTATTTGTTTTATTTTTTTAAATATATTATTTTCATTTTCTTTTTCTATATTATTGTTTTGTTATCGGTCCTCGATAAGTGTGCAAAGTTTCAATCAATCCGTCGGTTTGAAAGGGGTGAGAATCACGTTCAAAGATTCCGTTACATAGATTTATTGATACTTAGATACATAGATAAATACCAAGCTAATAAAAGCGTGTTAAAAAAGGAAGCTGGTTTTAGCTTTTTAATATATTAAATAATTATTTATTACTATTTTTTTCCCCGCGGCATCAGCTGGGAGCAGTACTTTTTTCTGGACGAAAAGTATTCTATGTAAAGGTACCTCTCTACCCCTGACAACGTGTACCTATGCAAAATATCATGATGACCTGTCGAGTAGTTAAAGCGTGAAGCATAACAAACAAACTCACATTCACATTTACAATAGTAGTTGGGATGCTACCTTATCTTATCTTATGTTATGTGGGGGCCAGTCAGTGCAGACCGGCGACACTTCGACCCAGTGGGATCTTTTGTATCGACATTCTCCCAATAACGACTGCCATAGATGTTCATGGCAGCCGGGACCGACAGCTTAACGTGCTTTCCGAGGCACGGAGCAGGCGATAATTGTCAATCAATACGCACATAATTTAGAAAAGTCATATAACTTCCGAAAGTCAGAGGTGCGCGACGTGGGTTCGAACCCGAGACCCTCTGCATTGCAGTCTGATGGTCTCTCCACTGAGCTATCGCTGCTAAAATATATACACTATCAGTCATTCAAATAATACGGTTTAGGAGGAAATTGAAGAACTTAATAGAAGACTTCCAGTCATAGGTTTAAACATACTATAAAAAGCCATTATTCACTGTGAGTGCATCAAACATAGTAATATCTTATTAAGGTTTTCCAAAAATGCAGAAATGAAGTTTTCTATCAGACAATCTAAAGTTTTTAAACTAATTTTCGAGTCCTTTGCCCAAGAAATTTAAAAAGTCAGTAATGTAATAACATGTATTTTTTAAATTTTGAATTCATTATCTGCTTTCAAACGTGTCGACGTTATGAAATTATAAATGAGTTTCAACATTGTTGAGTTTTAAAGTTTATTTTGCATTTGATTTCACATTATCAATCTTGTCCAATAAATCTTTTTATTGCCTTTGGTTATGAATATGTTTCTTTTTCTCCAAAAAATATAACCAAATGCACAGTAGGTATTTGCTCACGATAGAGAGGTGTCGAGTTCGATCTTTACCTGTTACAATACTGAAATAAACTCTGTTAACTCAAGTGTTAAGCGAAGCTGGAGGCTTAAGTGACAATACAAGTAATATGTTACTTTAAATATCACTAATCTTAAACCAACGATATTATAGAATGGCTGCCTTAATGGCGAAGTCGTAGTAAAAGCGATTGCTCTGCATAAAGTGTCGGGTTGGATCCCCGGGCCCGGCAACTACTATTGAGATTTTCTATTAAGAAAATCCCAATGATAAGTAGTAGTAAGTAAAAATTTATAGTTAGCTACAATTCTTTGTGGCGAGCTAGAAATTCTTAGCTTGTATAGAGCCCGATAGGGAACAGTTTCGTCTTCTTTTATATGGTACTTACAGCCATAGGTGGCGAAATGTGATTGTAATATCTGTGTCTACCGCTTTGAAGATATAAACATGTCAGCATGACTGTATGTATGCATGAAAACTAAAACAAATCTATCGATCAAAAAAATTCAGATGTCAGCACCGAAATTAAACTATAAACGGAGGCGTAATAATAAAAAATAGCGGGATTCCGTAAGGCTTTATGGTAATGCGTACCTTGGAACTTTAGTGAGGGATACTCGGAGAGAAAAACCTCGTAAAGAGGTCCCAACATAAGGGTCTCAGTTCCGTCCGGCCAAGGCTTATGTATGGAAACGTTCACTCCAGATTGCTGTACGAATTTGAATGTGAGAACTTAATATTTTGAAGTGGGGTATATAGGGTTTTGCCATTGAGTTAGTTCTACTAGAGAAGACATCTCAATTAATTTTTTTGTAACACGTGTTTTAGTGCATTGTAATAGTATATAGAGTGCATACTTTACTTTGACCCGGTACCTATATTCAAGAAACGAGTCGTTTAACATACGGTTAATTATTTTGATACATATTTTATAAAGAAAATATGTAAAATTTTACTGCCCGTAGCTAAGACGACTTGTTTGTTAATATAGTAACTGGACCTTAGTCTGAACCAGGCTATAGCTGGTATGACGCGTTTGATTGCAATATTAAGCAGCATAATACTCGTGATGGTATGAGTTAAGTATTAAAAGTTGCAATAATCGGCTAAGACCGTTCCTATATTAAAAAACGTGTCGATTTAGCTACGGACAGTTAATATTTAAAAGAGATTACATGAAAAATATGTCATATTTTTACTCATTTCTTGATCTAGGAACCGGGCCTAAGTGAGTTAGGCAATGCACTTTTAGGAGTGTTACAAAAAATTTACGTATGATGAGATATCTTACGTAAATTTTGCCAAAATAATGTCTCCTATGTATTATGTAAAGCAAAATAATGTACTCAAGATTTTAAAAAAATCATGCTACGTCTCTACCCACTTTTTTAATTTCTTGGGCAAAGGACTTGAAACTTAGTTTAAAACTTTAGGTTGTCTGATAGAAAACATCAATTCAGCATTTTTAGAAAGTCTAAAGAGATATTATTATTTTTCTTCTTTTCGTGTGGTTAGTGGCCAAACTGTTGTCAAGAGTTCTTCAAGCCACGTAGGTCTCTAACATGGCTTAACGACTGCTGTCAATTTGGCAACAACCGGGACCGACTTTTTACGTGCCCTCCGAAACACGGAGACGCTCAGATGAAATACCACTAAGCGGTCACCCATCTATAGACTGACCGCACAGAAGATTTTATTATGTTTGATGCACTCACAGTGAATAACAGTTTCTCATTACTATAAGAAGCCGTCCGTAAACCTATGACTGGAAGTCTTCTATTAAGTTCTTCAATTTTCTCCTAAACCGAATTATTTGAATGACTAATATACCTAATACATATTAACTCAATGGGTTTTGCTGATATAATTTTCGGTATGGGCATGTCGTTTCGTCGAAATTTACTTCCGAAATATATCTAGTGATTTAAATTTGTACTATTTGCTGGGTAACGTAGTGGTTTCAGTGGTCGCCTCGCCACTACCAGTGCGCCGAGTGTTTTGAGTTCGGCTCTAAAGGACACAAAGGAGAAAGCCCATTCCAGGCCTGCTAGTGGACACCAGAATAAGACATAAATGAATTGTGCATGCATTTAGATAAAAAAAAAATACGATTTTAAGTTATGTTATAACTCCGTCAAGAGCCAGCCTATTACCAGTTCTGTATTAAAATGGGAATACAACCAGCTGATAAACAATAAACTGCAAAAAATATTTAAAACATACTGGATTTTGACTCCTTGCAAGTTCAGAGATATTCAGATTTTTCATGCTAGCTCCATACATTTTTTTCGAAAAAACCTTATAATAAATTCATTTTTGTGCGGAGTTAGCTCAGATGACATTGTTATGTGTATAATAGCTAATAGAAGCCATATCTGTCAACAAAACGAACATCTAGCAACTTTCATTTCTATGTCTATGGAGGTCGATTTTCAGCCCACAGTGCGGCGTTAGGATGCTCATGCCACGAGTTTGATCTTATTATAATGCAAGCAATATTGTGCATAACGTTCTACCGGGTAGGGGTTAAATTGAATTGTGAATGTCTTTAATAATATTAATGGACGCTTTTTTCATACATTTTGTCCTTGATCCGGTGTCTTATTGTGAATAGGTCGAAGCTTGCAGCTTATAGGCTCAACCTTTTGCATGAACCTAGTGATTAACCTAAATGGAACTTCAGTAACCTTCGTGAAGTCAATAACTAATTAACTTTTATTACACTATAATTGTGAATCTACGGAATGGGATAAGATGAAACATGGCTTAGATTTGAAGTTGAACCGCAAGCTACTGAATTGTGACCGTGTTTGAATACCGAGTTCCGTTTAGTTGTTTTCGAGTAAATTTCTTACGAACAAACAGAGTAAATACTATACTATTATTATAAAGAGACTACTAATTTTGTGAGTTTGTGTGTATGTGGAGGGTAACCACCAGAAACACAGTGCTTAATTGAAAAACTCTTTTACTATTCGAAAGGTACATTATTCCAGATATATCATGTTCAAACTGAGCTCTACTTCGCTCAGTTTGAACATGATATATCTGGAATAATGTACCTTTCGAATAGTAAATAAAAGGCGCTACTAAATAAAAAAACATATAATAATATCAGCCCTGTATTGAACTGTCCCACTGCTGGTCACTGGCGTCTTCTAGACGGATGGCGAATTCTATAAAGAATTCTCAGACATGCAGGTTTCCTCAGAATGTTTTCCTTCACCATTATATACTACTCCAATTAGGCTATTGCTGCTTGTGTAAAACATATGGGAAATATATGTTTACATACAAAAGAGTACATCACATTAATGAATAACAAGAATATTTAACTAATATTGTCTTCTGTTTACGCGAATATTATTCATTGAAATTATTTATTTATTTATTTATTGAACATGGGAAAACAAACAGTAGTATATTAGGAGGATACATTGAGTACTTAGCACTAAACTTAACAAATATACCCACTACATTTTCCACAGATTACTTGTAATACTTAAATTTAAAACTGTAAGCAGGCAATAGCTGTCATCTCCAGTTAACCAATAGTAGCAAGGGTTAACTTAGTAACATATCCAAAGAGAAAAAAAAATATCTAATATATGTATGTCTCTTGGACCTACTGCCGTTCCTTTAACATTTCAATGATGCTGATTTTATCGCGTTGCTTATTATATCCGTATATAGTAGTTTAATTTCAATATTTAACTATTTAAATATCCCAAAATTATTGAATAGAAATTATGCCAGACAAAATATAGGTTTCGATTACTAAAGAAGTTTTAAGTAGTCGAAGTTTTAGATGGACATTTTCTGTTCCTCGTCACTGGAAGTAAACTGTGCACTATTATCAACTATTACGTAGAAGTAACAAGTTACGTCACAAGTCAGCAGCAGCCTTTGTGTAATTATCTATATTAAAACTGTTGTTACTTTATATTTTCCAAGTAATTATATTTTAATTTCTACTGCCCGGCAAACATTTGAGTTCATAATATCACGCTTGTATTCCAGGAAGGTTTAATATAAGTACCTTTTGCCACATACTCTTTTAAAAAGGATAAACTGTTCTTTTATCGTAGAAGTGCACTCACCATACTTAGTTCATACAATAAAGTATTAACAATAAGACGAGTGAGCTCACACGTTAGAAAGACAACGACAGTGAATAACTTTCAACATGTGTAAGCGTAATATATGTTATTTATCATTTATATATTTATATGGCATTATGTTTTGGATGATAACTTAACGATCCAGAAAGGTGACCATATTTAAATTGGTAGGGCGCATATATGATTAAAATCTTCGGCTTTAAAGCCGTAATATATACATATATGTCGTATCCGGGTCATGAGTACGGGTCGTCAACGACACACAAGCGTCATAGTGTAATAAAACGTAATAAAATGGGGTGCATTCTGTGTTTTTTTCTTGTCGTACTGGTCGCTCTAAAGTATTACTAGCCTAGGAATGGTACTGTGTAATTGAATATGCAATTTCGAAAAGGGCATATGTCTGAAAATGTAAAATGACCAGAAAAGAAAAGAATTTTTTTTAAAGTCGTGTAAATTTTATAAAATTTGTTTTTAAGTTACAATTTGGGTTCAATTAGCTATGGAAAATTACAGAAATTTTAGATGTGAAATGTTATTTTATATACATATTTAGATATAGTATATATATAAGATGTGCCCTTTTCCAAACTTACAGTATTGAGCACATAACATTTAAAGAAGAAATCCATATGCATTTTGCGAATCTTTTATTTTAGGTATCTAAATTAAACATAATACTTAAATCAAACATAAATAACAGACTTTCTTTAAAATCTCTTTCTGGAGGCTCTCTTTCGTGTGTAGTTGTCCATTGCAATATTTCGTCATAAAAGTCTGTAAATTCTAATTCTAATTTCACCTTTGCAATGTCTACAATTTTCAGATGGTTAATACGTACTAGAGATGTGACCTTTTCAACATTATTTCTGTACACGCCATGACGTGGACAGTAGAATTAATACTATAAATATACCCTTTTCGAAATGTGCCGTTTTCACAATTGCATATTCAATTATAATACGAAGTGATTAGTAGTAAAAAGCTATAATTGCTATTGTGATTTACCTTACTTAAGTAATTAAACTATTTAGTGACCTACGAGGAGTTTTTTTTCTCACGGATCCCTGCTGATGCCCACAATAAGTGACCGTGAAGATAACGAAACTCCGATACATATATACTCGTCTCTCCTTACTCCTGACGACTTACGGCCTCGATGGCGTAGTGGTTAGTGTAACCGACTGCCACGCCTGAGGTCGCGGGTTCGATTCCCGCACAAGTCAAACATTTGTGTGCATAAACATGGATGTTTGTCTTGGTCTGGGTGTTTTTATGTATAATATGTAAGTATTTACAATAAAAAAAGTATGTATGTATGTTTATCCATTGTCTAGTACTCATAGTACAAGTTCTGCTTAGTTTGGGCTAGATGGTGTTGTGTGTATGTGATAGAATATTATTATTATTATTACTTTATAACAGAAAAACCTATAGCACTATAATCGGTTGTTTATCCATCTCGCAATCGATGGCAGCAATACGCGCAAGTAAATATGCCATAGATACAGTCTGTCTCTACTGAAAATCAATAATATAATTTATAAAGACAACCTTTGAATGAAATTTCCGATCAATAACAGTCCGATTTAGCTTGCAGCACTTTGACGTCGATATTTAATGACTTGTCGCCATAGCTACGCTAAAAGATTTAATCAAAGGCGTCAAAGGTGTCGGCGTGCTTGCATTGCCTCTCTGAGGCTCGATGTTCCCGTCGCTTTAAGCTACGGTCACACCTGCGCATCAGCAACGCGGGACGCAAGAGTGAAACTGAAGTGTCTTCAACGTAAAACTAGACGTAGACACCTGCTGACTGCAAGGATGCCGTAGCGGTTTAAGTAGTCACCTCGCTACGGCGCTGAGCGTTGTAGGTTCGAACCCCACATGCGACAAAAACTTGTACGTTCCACAAAAAGTTGTTCCGAGTCTGGGTGTTCTTTATCTCCGTTTTTAAAAGTCCCCTGTGACACAGAAATTAATCATAGAGTCGGAGTTCTCGTTTTTAAATTTTAAAAAACATGCGGCGCACTCTTTGGGGACTGCCGATAGAAGTGAAAACTAAGTAACTTGTGAATTGTATCGTCAAGCTATTAGATTATTATTTTTGAATTTTGAATGCGTTCGGCGACGATGACGCGTGTTCAATAATTTTTGTTCACCCAAAAAGTGCTCAAAGCGCCTAAATAAGATATCACTTTAAAAAAAAATCATACGTGGCTGTCTTTGGTGAATGCCTATAGAAGTGAAAACTAAGTAACTTGTGAATTATAAAGACGCTTTATTTTTAAATTTTGAATGCGTTCGGTGACGATGACGCGGGTTCCATAATTTTTGTTCGCCCAAAAAGTGCTGAATGCGCCTAAAGAAGTTTTCACTACAAAAACACTTTTGCGATTGCGACGCGAATCGCGAAGTCGCGTGCATCTTGTTTTGTCGACGTGGTTGGCCAGTATTGTGGTCCCATCTGTGCATAAGATAATATCGTCAGTAGCAGAACCATCCATATTTAATTATAAAGAAATTACTACTAGCCTACTTTGAGTGTACTTCGACGAGCCAGTCAATAATTGCAAGTGAAATTGAAACGTAAAGGTGGAACAATATTTATTTAATTACATTTTATGCTAGAAATCATATATGGAGTCTTTTTTTAGACTAAAGCAAACCCGATAATTATATTTTGTTTACACTAAGTTTGAGTAGCAATTACAGTGCGGTTGACAGTTTCGGTTCGCGCCCCACGGCGCTAACGCGCAAGTGTGGCTGAAGCTTTAGAGTAAATTGGAACACAACTTTCAGAACGGTAATATAAAAAATTCACAATGTTTGACTGCATCTTATTTATTTATACTCTGTCAAGCAGATACTCAACAAGTTTAATATTTAGCGGCACAAAGAGGATTGTCACTTTCATCCCGTGGTTCAAGTTCATCCTAAGTGGCTATGTTGATAATGTGGTTATGTCTACCTTGGTAAGGCAGCGGTAGTGAATACTGACCATGAGGTCGCACGTTCAAATCCCAGGTGGCCCAACCAAAATCATACGATGTTTTTGTTAAGAATTTCTCAATTAAACCAGCACTTAGGACTTGGCGGTATAATACATCTCCATATCTTAGAAAACATATAAAGCCGTTAGCCCTATGCCTGATCTCTCTCTGGTCGTATCGGATTGATGCCCCATAGGATGAGAGTTAGGGAATAGAAGATGCACTTGTGTTTATGCAGACACTTGTCCACTAATAATATCTAGTAGACGAACCTATGCTCTATATAAGCTTGCTCCTGTAGTTAATACAACTGCATTACTTACAGCATATCATGGCCTTGTTAAATCCATACTTAGATATGGGCTCATATTCTGGGGAAACTCAGTTGATAAGGATGTAACGTTCAAACTCCAAAAGCGCTGCATTAGAGCAATGTTTGGTCTACAAGTCACAGACAGCTGCAGACCGTACTTCGTAAAATATAAAATTTTAATGCTTACATCATTATATATTTACGAAACAGCTGTATTTGTGAAAACCAATCCACAACTATTTAATAAACTATCAGATGTCTCTATTCGCAACCGACGTGATAATCATAAACTGTGCATGCAAACTACAATAACAGCGCTTTTGGGCAAGAGCATTTTCTGCTTGGCACCCAAAATATATAAGTACAATTACCAAATAAATTCAACGACCTTAATGTTAATGTATTTAAACGTAACTTAAGAAATCTTTTATTGCATAAATCTTCTTCTCTCTTAGCTTTTATTATTCCCAAGTCACTTGGGGTCGGCTTTTCTGGTCTAACCGGATTTGACTGGATATCAGTTTTTACACGGAGCGGCTGCCACCTGACCTCCACAACCCGAAGGCTAACGATACCCTAAGGCTAGACCAGTGTCAAGATATTAGAGGGTACTGACTTTCCCAATAACGACTGCCATAGATGTTTATGACGGGATCAACGGCTTAACGTGGTCTCCGAGGCACGGAGCAGGCGATAATTGTCAATCAATACGCACATAATTTCGAAAAGTCATATAACTTCCGAAAGTCAGAGGTGCGAAACGTAGGTTCGAACCCGAGACCCTCTGCATTGCAGTCTATTGGTCTTCCCACTGAGCTATCGCTGCTCTTTTTCTTTCTCTTTCTCTTTCTCTTTTTCTTTTATTGCATAAATGCTACTATAATATTAATCATTTCCTATGTGATAATCTTATGTCATTATTATTTTTCTCTGTTTTAATAATCATTTATCAGGATCTAATTTAATTTGACATGTTCTTAAATCTTCTTATCTTTCTTATCTATTACTATTCTATTATTGTAAATGACAAATTAATTTGATTATTTTTATATTTAGTATACGGATTTGAACTTACCTATTTATAATATATCTCACTTCATTGTAAAGAGACACTTAATTGACATGTTAATTAATGTATTAGATCCAGCATAATTTTAAAATTCTTATTAATTACAAAGCGCATACATTTGCATGTCTGACCAGACAGAGCATGTTGAGACAAAAAAATATCTGTAACACCTGATTGTACACATGTTGAGTCAAATAAATTTATTTTTATCTTTATCTTCGCAGATGGCTAACCTAAATTAATACTGGCTGCCGCGACAGAAATTTGGACTGGAGGACTTTTAAATATTGTGGCGCTTATGTTTGTAAAAGTTTGTTTGTCTATTTAAGGTCATGTCAAGTCATGTCTTTCCATGTCAGTCGTTGTTCTATCAACAGAGTCTAGTAATCTTTGTCCTTTAAAAAGACAACATAGCAACTCCCTGTGTGAAGGATCGGTTACGAGTGAGTATTCATAGCGATACTAATAGTACCTATTGAAAGCGTCTATATCTTACTTGAACTTCTTACTAAGGTATTTTTATGCAACTAAGTTGGTAATCGTTAGTTGTTTTAAAATACCCCGATGAAACGATGATCCTTATCATAATAGAAGGGTTTAAAAATTTTACTTAGTACCCTAACATAATAATATAATAATAATAATAATAATATTCTACCACATACACACAACACTGTCTAGCCCAAACTAAGCAGAGCTTGTACTATGGGTACTAGACAATGGATAAACATACTTATATACTTTTTTTTTTTTTTTGTATAAAATAATATTTATACATAGAAACACCCAGACCAAGACAAACATCCATGTTCATGCACACAAATGTTTGACTTGTGCGGGAATCGAACCCGCGACCTCAGGCGTGGCAGTCGGTTACACTAACCACTACGCCATCGAGGCCGACTTTAAATGCCGGCTTTAATGGCCGATTATAAATGGGAACGTGATTTTGTTTGTTACACTTTCACACCGTAACTACTTGACTTATTATTATGTTATTGCGCATACACATTGTCACGGGTACAGAATGAGGTACCTTTCATCCAGAAAAAGTACTGTATTCGAGGGACAGAAATTTATTGACTTACCCTGCTTCTTCTTATTTAAGTCTAAGTGACTTGTCGGTGTAGCTTGTCTCTCCATATCTGTCTGTCTACCCACCGTGGGCAAAATCTGGTACATAGTATTATTTTATCAGTACCCTCTGTGCAATCTGTACCCTTACTTAATAAGTAAGGGTACAAATTTAATTCTAGATTTCAAACTTAATTCATAGACGCAGCATAATTTATAGTTCGATGTCACTTTGAACAAACTATAAGTCGTTGCAAAGCGCGAACTATAAACTAATCTCGAGCTCTCCAACGTCTAAAACAGTTATAAAACTACACAATACACTGAAATATGACTGTTATTATAAAGGGGCTTTTCATCTAATCTGAGGTTAAGCAAGTTTAGAGACGAAGCGCGAAATTTACACATTAATAGCTGAAATTTTGCAACTCTCGGCGCAATCCGGTCGGCCGGAGTTTCAAATAATAATGCGGCTTCCCGTATCCGCGCCAGTGCGGATACGCCGCGCGGATATCCGAAACCACGGATAGTGATACACGGTTTCTAATAGTTTCAGTTTAAGTTACGTGTTTGATATTATAAGTGATTGGAGTGCACGTTCGGATGGCGTTCTGCGGTCAGTTTTGAGAGCTTCCCTTGTGATTTAATGTAGATAATTACTGGCAGTATGGTTATTAAGGCGCCGCATAATCTGTTGAAATTATTGTAATATTGATGTATCATAATTTCGAGGTAGTTATGAAATTTGAAATATTATTCACCGTTTTGTTCAATATCATGAATAAAATATTTAGGTGAATATATTAGGAATCTGGTTGATTCGCGGCATGTATTATTATATTAAATTTTTCATGTTATTACATTCATTTTCATAGGCATAGATTTTTTAAAATTTTCATTATTGTCGCCGACGTTTATGGAAGGCCCGCAGGATAGTAAGTAACTACGGTAGACTTTTATGCCTTTTTTGTAAAACCTTTACTTAAGTATCTTGGGAAAACAAACTAAACTATGCGGTGGGATTCTTTAAAACCATACACATATCCAAATAATATATAATATACAATAATATAATAAATGTACCATCTGATTTTGCTATTGTAATTTAAATTTTACAGTTTAATTTATTATTAGTTAAAGTTGCAAAATTATATATAATATATTGTATGCCATACCAGCGAACACAGCTTTAATTATTAAGAAGACATTTGAATTTTAATCTGATGAATATATAAACGAAATAGCGAATTAAATTTACTCAAGATATCCGCGCGCGGATATCGATAACGCGGATACGGGGTCTAATACATCTCGTGGACGCGTCGAAAGGTCACGACGGGTTTATTCCACCCGAATACGGATCGAGTCAGAGTTAATACCACGCAGCGAGTGCCAAGAACCCCTCGATTGAGACTCTTCAACTTTTATGAAAAAAATACCATTAAAAATCTATACAAACTTTTTCTCAAAACTTTTCAGTGAGAACCGATAATGAAAAGACGGAAGTTTTTATTTGTTAGGACCTTTATATATTTGAATATTGGCATTGCAAGGGTCAGCACTTAAACGTTTTTTTACGCTTTGGCTTAAATCTTAATTACACTTCATATTGAACTTGATCCAGAAATATTGAATATTGGGCCTTGAGGAATTCATTGGCATTCCATCTAAGTAATCTAAACAGTATATTTATATTTATATGTTTTATAATTTTTGTATGAACGATATTATACGTTCGATATATGGTTCTATTTTTAATCGCACAATTAAAAATATAATTTATAAGTTCATTGGCTGATATTGAAGTTTAAAACGGTTGCAATGCAAACGCTAATAATTTATTGCAAAATGGAATTAGTTTGCGCTTATAAATATACTTTCAATGACAGATACTATTATATGTAAATATATAAATAGGCTGCCTTGGTGACGCTACGGTTGTGTATGTGACTGCTGTGCATGAGGTCTCAGAATCGATTGCTGCTCGGGTCTGGAGCTGTACGCAGTAAATGACAATAGCACCCTCCCTACTACGTGAAATCTAAAACTATGTCTGGTGAAATTCAGGTACAACACATTTCTGCCTAACCTTCTGTAGATATACATGTATCTTTGCGTTTATTAAATTCGTGAGCTAAAAGTGTTGGTACGAAAATATTTCAGTCATTCTGACTCGCCGAACATTGTCTGACACCCTCCGCCAATAACTGAGCAGCTAAAACCATCTATAGTGTGTTGACAGACACCAGATGTACAAGGTTTGGCTCGTCACTGTTTTTTATCGCATACTGCCAAGTTATCACTTTGCGAGTCATCTTGTGTGGATGAGCCAACTTTTACACGATACTATACACTGAACATTGCATAACAAAATAATGCACGATGATTGGTATATCGGCAGATTCTTTTATTTCCTAAAGCCAAATTAGTTGTTAGCGTAGTGGTTTAAATAGTTACCTAGCTTATTTATCTACCTAAACGAAAATTTAATTAATTAAATATTTTATTTATAGATACAAATTTATAATAATATGAAATATGTATTTATTAATGTTCAAGCCTTATGATGAGCTGAGGAATTATTTCAGATCATAATCACGGTTATTTTTTATCCTAACTCAATTAATAAGTAAAGAAAAATATTCATTTCTAAACTGATTGCGCGTAGCAAGGATAATATATTTTTGCAATTCAATGTATTCCAATAGAATTTATAAAATGTCATCTTTTCTTAAATAGGCAACATCTGTACTAAGAGTACGTCCTGTACTGTCGGAGACGTAACAATATTCGAACAATCGACATAAACTACCCGACTCGGAACAACCATATGTGAATCAAGCAATTTTCGTCACATAATTTATACAAAATCTCGGTGTAATGGTAGTGAGGTGACGAGTCTAGCGAGTCAGTCCTTTCGATTACTAGGCATTTTAGTCGTGTCGCCTTCTAAGATCGGTAATGTGGTATCGTCGTATCGTGTGATGCAAATAGGCTGTTTTCGGTAACGTGTGTTCGTTTTGTTTGTCATCTGCTGTGTGGAAATGCCTTTTCATTTTCATTCATGCAAATCCACCGTAAATATTGTTTGGCAAATTATTTTGACAAAAATGGCAGATATACATACTTACATAAGTTTAGTTACTTACTTATTTATTTATAGATATTTAATATGTATGTTTAAACGTGTTTGAATGAAAAGGAATCCTAATGCATTGTCAGTTTTCTGAAGTATAAATGAGCGAGGTCTTATATTTGATATGAGTTTCGACAAAAGGTATTTGGAACATGAAGTATACATACTTCATGTTCAAACCCACGTCGCGCACCTCTAACTTTCGGAAGTTATACGACTTTTCGAAATTATGTGTGTATTGATTGACAATTATCGCCTGCTTCGTGCCTCGGAGAGCACGCTAAGTCGTCCCGTCCCGTCGGTCCCGGCTGCCATGAACATCTATGGCAGTCGTTATTGGGAGAGTGTCGACACAAAAGATCCCACTGGGTCGAAGTGTCGCCGGTCTGCACTGACTGGCCCCCACATAAGATACATACATACATACTTATATTAGGTCCTGCGAGAATACCAGCGTTGCAATTTCAACTGCAACAATAGTTAACGCAGCTACCTAATTTGGTCTCCGTTAATATACTGTTCTGTACATGTTTATATTTTATTGTATTGTGTTATGGAGATACAAATAAAAATATATATCTTTCTATCTTTCTTTCTATGTTGATCCCATGACATACGTTTGCGTATTGCTAACAATCGTGAACTGCCGGGTTTAAACCCAATCGGGAAAACGTCCGCGCCAATTGAAGGCGCCATGAATGACTTAGAGCAAGCGTCCGCCGCACACAAGTATTGTGGGTTCAAACCCTACAATTTTCCAAATCTTAGGACAATTTATATTATCCACAAATGATTCTTCTGAGTCTGGACATTTTCTATCAGTTAATTGTAAGTTTGTTAAGTCCCTAGCGACGGAGGGCTTAAACCTTAGTACGGCAATTGTCAAACTTAAGAAAATATCTAGGGAGGTAAGACTTAACTTCATTAATTGTTAAATAAACGTATCGAATTTGCCTTGTTTAAATATTCTAGACTCTATTGGGAGTTGCCATGATGTTATAAATATCTAGTATGCGTGCAAAGTTGAGAACTCGTTAGCAGAATATACACAGATAACTTTTATTTCTATTATTATATTTTAATTATTATATATTTTCATTGACGTGTCCAAGAATTGTTTATACATTTTTATGGAAATAAAGATTTTTGACTTTGTCTTGACTTTGACTTCTTACTGAACTTTTTAATTGATGATAAATAGAAGCATCTCTAGAAAAATATTTGAATATGAATCTTATACCTTTAATTAACATATATTTACATTATTAATTTTAAAACGAAATAATCTAATATATGTATATAATATATACTTTGACTAGCATTGTATATTGGTAAAAGAATTTCATCGTACAAATTTGTGTTCGCTGGATTGAACTTCTTTGCTTCGACTGTTTTGTTGGCAATGGCGTATGTAGATGGATTGCCGTCGATTTTGGTATCCCGGTTTCGGTTGCTGGTTTTTAAAGTCAGTATTTCTGATTCCTCAGTGGCGTAGTAGGAGTGTACGCGACTGCTGTGCATCTTGAGTTCGATTCCCGAATTGGACTGTGTTAAAATTTTCCATGAAGTAATTTTCAGTAGGCGCACGGAATCTAAACCTCTCCCTGAAAGATGGCAGTAAGATGCCGTTTATTACGTGCCTTTAATCATAGCTCTCTACATACTAGGATCCCACGACGTCGCTTGCATGGGATCCACAGACAATTTTTCGCCTTTTGACTCCTATGGGATCCTCAAATAATTTTGTATACCTCTTGGCTCCCATGGGATCCAGCAAAGATTATTTGATCCTCTTTGCTCCCATCATAGTCATGCAGGTCGAGCCTAGTACAGATACCAGTCTCTCACATAGTTGCGAATATGTAAATATATGTCTAGATTAAGTTTATTTTGTGCAATTTCTTAGTATGTACCTATGTGAGAGAGAAACAATAAACTATTATTGTTATTATAGGCCGGTGAAATGTAGGCGCATTACACCTCTGCCAGTTGCTGTAATAGAGTTGTACGCCTATGTATGTATGTATTTTATTCAAAAGAAAATCGTTCCTTGAATGCAAAACAAAATCTTTGTAATCGTGTAGCTTAAATACTCATAAATATAAACTTAAGTAAAAGTTGCCAATTACGACCCGAGTAGAGTAAGGTATTTATTAGTTGAATGCTCAAATATGTATCGTAGTATATGCTAAGAATAATAATCATTATTTCAGGCTATAAATTAAATTATATAATGTGGTAGAGGAGTGTTAGTGGCAACACCTGTGTGTGGTAAGTTCAATATAGAAATTAAACCTGATTGTAGATTCTTTTAATAGGCTTCACCCGCGTTTATTATTATTATTGTGATGCGGGGGATTTTAAAAGCATTCTGACAACTAAAACATAAAAATTCTAAACTTGGAACATAACCATTTGTGGCTGAGACAAATTTTAGACACGTGAGAGTTTCTAACTCACACTATTTAGCAGAATAGCATTGGCAAAACGACCAATTAAAAACTATGCCATCTTTGCGGTAAATGCAGTAAAAGTGAGATTTTTAAGATGTATGTGCGGCGAGTATTATCACTGCCTGGTAAGCGAAGCTGTAATGTATGCGACTGCTGTGCATGCTGTTTTAGGGTTTGTGCTTCATTCGTACCTCATGTTTCGTCCCAAACGTAGAAGACGAACGACGCATTTATCCTAAAAATGGTTCCTTATATACACGGAAATTGAAAAAAATATTAATATCTTAATGTAATTCCTACTTTGTCCCAAATTATGTTCCTTTTCTTTACCTGTTTTTATTTGTTCGGAATTTTGATTGTACCATCAGCCCAAAAATATTTCCAAATACCACGTTGATCCCTGCAAAATATCGGGCTTATGATTGCACGACATCGCGAGCCCGACAACGAAAAAATATTAAATAATTTTCAGCCATATTTTACTAACCATATGCACAAAATTTTAGGACGAAAAAGGTTTTTTTTGAAGAGAGGCGAATGAGGAACATTTTGGAACACTGGACGTAATGTAGGGGCAAGTGCAGAACAAACTGATCTTAGGTTTGATTCCCGGGTTGCATAGTTTATTGTGTATTTCTGCCAATAAATAATCAGTAGCAACAAAGAGTCTAGACCAAGAGCTCGGTAAACGTCAATGGGTTCGCCATCTACTACGTAAGACCTAAAGCCATAGCTGACAAAACATTTGTTGTATTAAAACGACTGGGTTGGTATATTAGTATACAGGGTGTCCGGTAATTAATGGATAACCTTGAAATGTCTTAAAGTAGAACTGATGACCATTCAGAAAAAAATATGAAAGTAATCTATCCAGAATACTACCTGAGATATGTATATTTTTTTTAATTCTAAATTTTTATCATATTTAACTTTCTTATACACTACGACCATATATGAATGAATTTAATTGGTTTTTTGTTGTTTTATTATTAAAATTATGCTAATAGATAGACAGTCAAAAGGATACCTAACAATTAAAAAAATCAAATAATTTTTTTGTTGGAGAAAATACAAAATTTATCTTTTATAGTACCTAAGTAAAATCTGAAGGAATTCATTCATTTATGGTCGTAGTGTACAAGAAAGTTAAATATGGTAAAATCGTAGACTTAAAAAATAACATATCTCATGTAGTAGTTTTAGGAAAGATTTTTCAAATTTTTTTTCTGAACCGCCCTCAGTTCTACTATAAGACATTTTAAGGTTATCCATTAATTACTGGACACCCTGTAGACTGATATCCCAGCTCAGCCGCTAGAGATTTGCGTGTTAGGATAGCCACCTTGACACCACGCCACGTCAGTGACGTGGCGTAGTGGCGAGTTAATTACTTAAATCATTCACCCGTGCAGTTAGTCATATAGCACATTGAATGGTATGTAACAGACACAATAGAAAATGTATTGTTTACGATCATTTATGATCGGCATGGCATTCAATGTGTTATAAGTACAGTTAACCGGCAAGGGCATATGAAGATTTATGTGCCTATATAAAGAATTCTTCTTCTCCCTAGTCATTATTATTCCCAAGTCACTTGGGGTCGGCTTTTCTAGTCTAACCGGATTTGACTGGATATCAGTTTTTACACGGAGCGGCTGCCACCTGACCTCCGCAACCCGAAGGCTAACGATACCCTAAGGCTAGACCAGTGTTAGGATATTAGAGAGTACTGACTTTCCCAATAACGACTGCCATAGATGTTCATGGCAGCTGGGATGGCTTAACGTGCTCTCCGAGGCATGGAGCAGGCGATAATTTTCAATCAATACGCACATAATTTCGAAAAGTCATATAACTTCCGAAAGTCAGAGGTGCGCGACGTGGGTTCGAACCCGAGACCCTCTGCATTGCAGTCTATTGGTCTCCCCACTGAGCTATCGCTGCTTACCTATATGAAGGATATAAGATAGAAAATTGTAGCAAATGAAAAACCTAGTCTTAAACATGGAGATTTCCGATTAAATCCTATGTAGTAGACAATTTGTCTAACAGATCTACATAATATTACTAATACGCTGTTTTTAAATAAAGACACTCTTACATTTACGCGAATTTACGTACATTTTTGTACAATAGACTAAATAGAGAATTAAGTATTACTTAATAAATTAAATTATTTTAGCTTTAAAACCTTGTTTTTTAATTATATTTAAACTTTGTCATATGAAAAAACTGAGTAGTTACTTGCAATCCGTAAATACAGTTTACTTAATTTAGTTTTAAGGTAGAATATTAAACTAATTTTAATTGTTTTTACTTTAAACTTTGGTTTGTCATAAAAGTTATTATAATAAATAATAAATAAATAATGTAAATTTATTAATCTGAAAAAAGTATATACGCGCATCCTCTTGCTTGTGTATTTTATGTATTGTGTAAACGACTGATGCGAGTCATCCGCGCAAGTCACCCACGTGATTAACTCATAACAATCCCTTTCGCTTTAAGAAGGCACAAGCCTATAAAAATGCCCTCTAGACTGAATTTCGGTCACAGCGGCCAGTCTTAACAGAGACAGGCTATCTGCGCAGGAGATATTATAGTGCACAAGTGTGTGCGCAATCACAAGGGCACTTTTTTCCCCCTAACTCTTATGATCCGATGGGACGGTAATCCAACACGACCGGAGAGAGATCAGGCGCAGGACCAACGGATTTACGTGCTTTCCGAGGCACGGGAGTGTCTAACACCACCAAATTCCTTATTCCAAGCTGCTATTGAGATTTCTACAGAAAATCCTAATAAATTTTTGTTGGCCCGACCCGGGATTCGAACCCGAGACCTCATGAACAACAGTCGCATTCACTACCACTGCGCCACGAAGGCAGTTGCCTATAAATATAGTTTCACCCACGTTTATTATTACTGCTCCACTCTGGCGCTCGTAGCGCGATGTTATGTAATGTATAACATGTATATAACCTTTCTCAAAAGTTGGACTACCAAATGCGAATAGAATATTTAAATCGGAATGGTAGTTTTTGAGAATAAATGGCACGTTCAGACAAAAAATAAACTCTTCAGCTTCATTATATTAGTATAGATATAATTAATATATGAATAATATATTTTATCTCTTCGATTGCTTGGAAAGTAAACCATTAACGTTAATTATAAGCGTGGTAAAAGACAATCAACGAAGGAAGACTTGAACCCGTGACCTCGACATCGCTTTACCAATGGAGCTATTCATAGTCCTTAATCACGAGATGGAATTCCTTTTATGCTATCATCTAAGGCGATAATATAGTATTGCTTTTACGCGAACGTTACACATTAAAATTAATGTACTTTATATAATTAATATTAAAAAATAATATTATAAAATGTGTATTCAAAAAGTAGGAAAACAGTAAAATTCGTAATGTCAGTAGTTTATTTCAATATCTTAGGCGATGCTTAATAAGACAATTAACTTATTGACACAAGAAGTCAAATATTTAATAATCAAGCAAATCCTAACTAATATTATAAATGAATACGTGAGTTTGTTTGTTTATTTGTTACGTTTTCACGCCTTAATTGCTCGATCGATCATCATAAAATAACGCATAAACGTTGTCAGGGGAACAGAAAAGGCAGAATCCAGAAAAAGCACAATTACTAACCTAGCATACATTTGCGCGAGCTGAGCCGCGGGCAAAATCTAGTATTTAATCATTTGTGTTAGTAAAAGGTCAGCCATTTTTAGCATTAAGAAGAGGGATAGCAATAGTAGGTATACGTTTACTGGCACACTTGCTGATTGCTTATAAGTTGGAACACTGTTAAGCCCCGTCACACAGCATGCCTAGCGGGACGCTAGCGTGGCATGGGCGCGACCATAACTTGCGTGGGAGTAGCTTGCGGCAATAATAGCAATCACAAGTCGCCTCGCTGTATCGGAAAAGACTAATATGAATCTGTAAGTATTACTACGCCACTACTGTAATATTTCTCTACTCACTACCGACTCGGTCGTGAGTTTACTACGGATACTTTAAAGCAGTACATTACTATACGTCGATGGCCGCCTATTCCCCGCTGGTATCCCGCTACGCCTGCCGTGTGATGTCAGCTTTATAAAACACAGCGTAATGAAGCATTATTTCGACATTAACGAGAAACTTGGCGTTTTTGTCGTAACACTGGTTACACAGCACTACTTGTAATGAATCTGTCATTTCAGATGTTTTAGCGACGGCTAAGATTTCAAACTTCATCACGCAACTTGACGAGGGACAAAACATTGAGCTCTTAATCCTGAACAGATGGAGGTACCGGTTGAGTAAAAAGGGAGTGATGAGATTTGCCGTAGGGTTATGTAACGTTTCAAGTGCGATACTCTTATAAGTTAGAATGGTGAACAGTTTGTAGTTAAGACTGCGCCGAGCGTAAGAGGTGGTTGGACTAAATGACAGAGCTCGATATACAAATCGGCGTGCGGCTATCATAGTAAAATTTTTTGGAAGATTTGAAGTGCCTTTTTTGATAAATATGTATCTTTATTGTTAACCAATAACTTAAATATTTGGGACGGATAAATTGTTATATAACTATTTATGTTTCGTTTAAGCCGTAAAAAAGGATAGATTTCTACTACTGTTATAATCTAAAATCACGTAATGCGAGCTTACGTTTTTGGACTTTTGCAAATTTACGTAATTTTGTAGGCGAAAATATTAATTATTTAATTTTTTTACACGTAGTAATTGTAAACACATTCATTGTTATGGTAAGTGTATATTTTATATTTGTATTAAACAAAAAGTGTTGATTGTATCAACTTAACTGTGACCGCTTGTTTTGGCACATTTCGCTCGGCGCAGTCTTAAGAGTGTAGTCACTGGTAGTCACGTTTCTCTTTTATTTTACTAGGGTAGCAGAAGTAATAATAAGTTACTTGATAGACTGAGTGCCTAAAGACGCCAGACTTATGTTATTTTACCAAGGTTAAATTTTTATAGTAGATATGAAATGTGTGGACAAGCAACGTATGTATACCAGCCGGTTTAAAAGCGGATATATTTTTATTTGATCATTCTTAAGTTTACCTGTACGTTTATAAATAGGCTTAAAATAGTCACCTTGACAATATGTATAAAACCCCGGCCTATTATTATAATGTGGCCTAAACAAGTCTGTAAGAATGCTTGTCGGCAATAATTTAAACATAACTTGACCTTTGGATGTTTAGACTTCAGAACTCAGCTTTGCTTACGTTATAGTTGTAAGACTACATTTTATGAAAATTATTTAGGTGACTATATTAAACGTATTTTAAGACTGCATGACAGAGCTCGTACGGCGCATATTCTAATCGGCGCGAGGCCGCCATAGTAAAATTGTATGGAGGATTTGAAGTGCTTTTTTGATAAATTGTAATATAACTATTTATGTTTCGTTTAAGCTGTAAAATAGGATAGATTTCTACTGTTATAATCTAAAAATCACGTAACATAAGCTTACGATTTTGCATTTTTCGTACGAATTTACGTAATTTTGTTGGCGAAAATATTAATTATTTTAAGTTTTTTACGCGGTGTAATTGTAAACACATTTATTGTTATGGTAAATGTATATTTTATATTTTTATTAAACAAAAAGTGTTGATTTTATTCACTTAACTGTGACCGCCTGTTTTGGCATATTTCGCTCGGCGCAGTCTTAAGCGGACATACCTATGAAAGTACTTCAAATGAAGACAAAATACGAAAGAATTGGTTCGAATTTAATATTCACATTTCAGTTTTGTTAAATTGACGTAGGTCTTTGAGATCTTGTACTGGAGGTATATGTTTGCCGCTTCGAGCCCAGTAATTGGGCCATTGGGTGTAAGTAACTGACAAGAGGGTGGTCGGTGACTCAAACTACCTCAGCTCTGTCTTAAAAGGCATAACTGATGTAGTTCAGTACTTCCTTTATTGATTCTGCATTGTTCAGAAGCTTACTGTGGACACGTAATTGGATGCTCATATTCTACCAATTAAATAAAAAAGTAAACTTTTTGTGTTCTTTCTCTTTCTGGCTATTAAAAAAATGTGACTGTATGTTTGCTTGCCCGTTCTATTCATAAGTCCTAAAGCCTTTTTTTCTCGAACATGGTCACAGGTGAATGTAAATTCGTTGTGATTTCTATGAATAAAGATACTTTTGATCTTAATTTTAACATCATCTGTAGGTAAATATTCCATACTGTATCTCTTATAAATTAAGAATTATAATGCTGCTCAATGAAATAATTCTACTGATATTTATAAATAATCTATATATATAAAACTCTTCCGTTACTGAGTGACTGACAGACAACGCACAGCCGAAACTACTGAACGCAAGAAGCTGAAATTTGGCATGTATGTGCCTTGGAGAGTGTAGGGGAGCACTAAGAGAGGATTTATGGAAATTCCACCCCGAAGGGGGTGAAAGAGGTGAAACCCGATATTCACACGGGAACGGGACTTACGCGGGTGAAACCGCGGGAAAACTACTAGTTATGGTATAAAATAATAAGCATTTACTTATTCACAGAATTATTAAAACTACTGGTCACCTAGTGATCGAAAATCAACCTTAATTAATTAATTTCTTTATATACATTTTAACTTTCTACACTCCTCCATATAAACTTTAACTAAATCTTGCACTCCTTCGTGCACGTCACAGAAATACCTTTTATTGTGGTGGACGCATGCGTAAAAAAAGGATAAACGTTTTCTCTTCACGTATTAATATAGAAATGTATACTGTTAACATGTTGTTTTCTTTCTCTCTCTAGGACTCTCCGTAAACAAATGTAACTGGATTTTTTGACCGTTTATTACTGTCGTGACCCGCTGCCCGCAGTTACGTAAAACAAAATTGTGCACAAATTGCTTGCAATTAGTCCGACTGCCTCCGTCTTAATTGCACCAGGAAAATATGCTAAATTTAGACAAGTCGCTTCACCGTAAACATTGTTTAGGAGAGAGGCCTACTTCACGGAACGACGCTGAAACGGTAAAATATTTAATTTTATACATTTTTGTTACTTATTTCGGATAATCATTTTATTATGTTGCTTAATTATTTTGAAGGTGTAAGGATGAATCAAAAGCAAATTAATATCGTTTTATTTTTTGATTTCTTTATTAATCTTACCAACTTAATTTAGTTTAGATTTATGACTTTAAATATTTTCAATATACATATTTTATAGTTTTAATATTTATTTTGTAATTCCATATGATCTTTCATATTACAAAAGAAAACGGTAGCCTCAATGCTGCAGTTTGTTAGTTACTTCGAGGATATCAAAATTGTCCTAATATATGTAATTTAAATAATTTTACCAATTTTAATTTAAATAAAGAAGCTTTTAGTTGCTACTGAGTATTTCCCAACAGGTACTATGACACTGCCTGACGTGGGATTGCAACTTAGCACCTCATAATCGGTTTATCGTGACTCATCGCACTTACCTTATGGTAACTTTCTGTAATAAAGCAATGAAATGCTTTTGTGCAAAAAACATACATATACATATACATATTAACATTAAAATACTTCAAACGAATATCATCCCGCTTTATTTTGTTAACAATTTTTATTATTAACGAGTACATTTTTGAGGTCCCATTGCTTTTTCCGGCCCGTTTCCCTACGTAAAACTATTTGTTTCTTGAATATAAGAACCGGCCCTCAGCTGATCCCATTCACGTCTTACCAGTTCAACTTACCATATCGTTCCAATAACGTTTCAATATCGTTGCTGTATCGTTCCTTACCCCCATCTTGTACAATTACGCAAGATTAACCTGACCAGATATAAGGATTACGCGCTCACTCGACACAAGGTCCACAAAGACTGCTGTTAACGACGCACTAACTTTAAAATAAGCTAGTTGGCTGTGTGTAACGATGTCGTGCTTATTATCTTTATTTCTTAGCTTAGATGGAGATTTTTCAAGCTTTGCTTTGCTGGTAACAAGGCTCTTGAGATTGCGGTTTTGGAAACAAGTGTGTTATACACACCGCAGTTACATATGCATTCTTTCTTTCTTTATTCTTTCTTTTTGTGCGGTTAGTGGCCAACCTGTTGTCAAGAGTTGCTCAAGCTGCCCGTAGGCCTCTGACATGGCTTAACGACTGCTGTCAATTTGACAACAACCGAGACCGACATTTTACGTGTCCTCCGAAGCACGGAGACGCTCAGATGAAATACCACTAAACGGTCACCCATCTATAGACTGACCGCACCCAACGTTGCTTAACCTCGCTAATCGTTTACCGATCAGTGAGTGCAACTGGCTATGAGCGCCTTTAAGATTATTTATTAAGATTATTATGCATTAAAAATTCTATTGTCAAACGCAGTGGTTCGTGTTGGTTGAAAATGTTCTCTCTTTTTTCAGAGAGCAGCGATATTCTAGTGGTAGACAATGGAATTGCCATGCCAATTCGATCGCATAGCACGACTTTTTAAAGTTATGTGTTTATTAAATAGTTAATTATGACTTTGAATGAGTATATTTTATATTATCTGGAATCACTCCGTGCATCTCATATGGTCAGGTATCACGATTTCTTGGAGAGGTGTTACGTTCTATTTAGTCGGCCTTGATGGCGTAGTTGTTAGTGTAACCGACTGCCACGACTGAGGTAGCGGGTTCGATTCCCGCACAAGTCAAACATTTGTGTGCATGAATATGGATGTTTGTCTTGGTCTGGGTGTTTCTATGTACAATATGTAAGTGTTTACAAAAAACAAAAGTATATAAGTATGTTTAACCATTGTCTAGTACCCATAGTACAAGCTCTGCTTAGTTTGGGCTAGATGGTGTTGTGTGTATGTGGTAGAATATTATTATTATTCTCTTTATTACTATTTTTTTCTAATTATTACATTTTCAAATTATAAATATAAAAACATACATATTTGAAAATATAAAAACTGAAATGACCCACCGACATCGGGAACAGGGTCCAAGCTGCCGGTGGTTAGGGCCCCAGAGAGAGGAATCTCCTCACAATACGCGCCGTGTCGAGTAGTACTGCCTTTTGCATCAAGGACTTGATCCAGCCATCTAACGCGAGCCTCTGCAGGTGGTGGTCGAGGCTCTTAATATTATTATTTTCAGAAACAGAAAACTTACATAGTTGCTCATTATTAATTATTGAGCAACCAAGCTTTCTTCTGTACTTTGTGATTTTACAGGTTGCTGGCTATTTTGGGTACAAATTACTTATACTCTTGTTAACCCTTTCAGCTAAGCTAAGCGGCTACCGCCTTCGCAAATTGTGCCTATATAGAACTAAACTAGCAATAAAGATAACGTAAATCTACGTCGTAGCAGTTTAAACGTCTACGACGCCCGTCGTAGGCTATTGTTACGACAATTGTCTACGAGAACAACTTAACATAGGCGTTTCTTAATTCTTTGAACCGATTGGCTGAATTACTATTTCGGCATGAAACAGTGATTTTTTACAGTTTGCTATTTGCCTAGGCACTATTGTCGTTTCACGTCTATTTTATGTAAAAAGGTTAGGCAGAGGTATGTCACTTAAAATTATCATCCGCTACGATTTCAGGTCCTATGCAACACGGTCGTCGATTATGGTCATCTACTGGGCTGACTGCGGCGATGACGTAGTGATTTAAGTGGTTGCCTCGCCACTGCCACAGCTGAGTGTTGTGGGTTCAAATCCCACACAGGACAAAAATTGGTGTAATCCACAAATGGTTGTTCCGAGTCTGGGTGTTCTTTTTGTCTGTTGTTTGAATGTTTTTAAAGTCTCCCGCAGTACAGGAATTACTCAAGGTGCAGGAATTAAAAAAAAATGACATTTCCAGGCTTACCGTTTCTACAGAAATTATCTTAGCAGAAAATCTCAATAACAAATCTAGGAAATTAAAGCAATGACTTCATACAAAGCTTCGTTTAAAACTTGTAATTTTGTATATCAAACACTTGTCTATATTTTACAAATTTCTTTAGACTATGTACGTATGTATCAAATGAAACAGCTAAACACGTTTTGCTACTTTAATATATTTGATAAATGATTGAAGAATTATTCAACCTAATGATATTTGTAAATAAAATTTTGGATTGAAGTTGTAAAAGTTTTAGAAGTAACTAATTAATGTCGTGATGAAACCATCGAAACGTGAAAAGGGTAATTAATTTGTATCCATATATTCTGGCAATGTGTTCCAAACGGCTGTCTAGTGTAAATTTATTTATTAAAATTGTATAATTGGTTTTTGGATGGATGAAAACCCGAGATATTAGAAAAACACACGTGTCAAAGATTATGAAGAGGTATTTACGTTTTTTAATCAATCACGCATAAACAGACGAACGAGTTTGGATGGAACTTGGCTCACAGATAGACCATATCCTTCTTTTTTTTACGTGTTGAAATGCTCCTGATGCATACCTCTACGCCACAAGGGGAGGCGAGAGGGTTATATCGGGCTCTTCCGAGACTTCGGGCCTGCCGACTAAAACCACCACGGGGTGCCACCTCGCTGCTTTGTAAGGTGGGTGGGTCGCTAAACCTAATACTACATCAACCACCTACCCAGCAAGGCCCAAAGCAGAGAAGTAATGTCTGCGGGCGACGCGCCAGCACGACAAAGGAGTTACACCACGCCATGATAAACATAGATAATACTTTTCATTTCAGTAATGTGTTTTCGTGGGATTTAAGCAGACGAAGTCGTGTAGTAGATTATGTATGTATCTTATGTGGAGGCCAGTCAGTGCAGACCGGTGACACTTCGACCCAGTGGGATCTTTTGTGTCAACACTCTCCCAATAACGACTGCCATAGATGTTCATGGCAGCCGGGACCGACGGCTTAACGTGCTCGCCGAGGCATGGAGCAGACGATAATTGTCAATCAATACGCACATAATTTCGAAAAGTCATATAACTTTCGAAAGTCAGAGGTGCGCGACGTGGGTTCGAACCCGAGACCCTCTGCATTGCAGTCTGTTGGTCTCCTCACATGCGCTAACTATAAAATACAAATGTGATTAATAAATAAAAAAATAAAAGTATTTTTCATTTACCCTACATATTGTCTTAACTAGTATCTACTAAACGAGCAGCGATAGCTCAGTGGGGAGACCAACAGACTGCAATGCAGAAGGTCTCGGGTTCGAGCCAACGTCGCGCACCTCTGACTTTCAGAGGTTATATGACTTTTTGAAATTATGTGCGTATTGATTGACAATTATCGCCTGCTCCGTGCCTCGGAGAGCACGTTAAGCCGTCGGTCCCGGCGGCCATGAACATCTATGGCAGTCGTTATTGGGAAAGTCAGTACCCTCTAATATCCTGACACTGGTCTAATCTTAGGGTATCGTTAGCCTTCGGGTTGCGGAGGTCAGGTGGCAGCCGCTCCGTGTAAAAACTGATATCCAGTCAAATCCGGTTAGACCAGAAAAGTCGACCCCAAGTGACTTGGGAATAATAAAGGCTAAGAGAGGAGAGTTAGCGCATGTACTTTGAAGTGGTTTTCCAATTAGTTTAAGTCCTGTTGCTTATATATTTGCTTTGTATTAATATAACAGGGTGGGAAGTGGTTGGATGCGGGGGCCCTAAGAGCAGTCTGTGTGGAAAACCTTAGGGGAAGCCTATTTACTATAGTAGATGTCTCACGGTTGAGTTGGTTGATGATAATGATTAGAACAATCATTGCTAGACTTAGTCTAGGAATAAATAAAAGACTTAAGTTGGTTTTGGAACTGGATATGACGTTCCATAATATAATTATAACTAGGCTATATCACTAAACACTTACATATATTATATACTATTACTATCTATTATTATATCTCTATATATATCATCGGAGGGATAAGTAGAGACCTTGTCCTTGAGACCCTTTTACGTTTTTGTGTGCATCATACTGCGTCATACATATTGTTTGAATGTTTTTTATTTCTTTTAGAGGCGTAACATATTCATATTTCGGTAGTATTAAGATCTTCGTGACAGCCTCAAACACGCTGCTACTACTGTGGGATTTTTATACAAACCTACGCAATTTACCTAACGCGAGTGCCGATTCTTATTTCGGATTCGAAACTGAATCGGACCCATTGGTTGCAAGAGGATGACGTCAACTGTATTTTAACATAAATATCCACTAAGTTCAAGTCGTGTAAGGTCAAGTCCCCGTATTTTATCGTCCCCGAACATTTTCCCCTTTATCCCTTTGTCTAAGGCTTAGTTAGCATTTTGCGGGAAAAAAGGAGTGCAAATAAATTTGGAAACAGACAGGTTAACGAGGACCGAATCGAGTTCGGTTAACACTGGAATGGTTTGTGTCAAGGTGGTGTCCATATATTTTAAAACAGTCAATCCAAATTGGATTAACGGTTTCGCCTGTAATCTTGTTTAGAAATAAATTAGGTGACCAATAATTAACAATTTAAATTTTATTGGTAAGCTACAAGAAGTCGCTATCGAATTTATCTCAGTGTTATTGTCATTTATTCTCGTTTAATGTATTATTAATAATGCGTGCTACTGAGCACTAATAGCTCAGTGGGGAGACCAACAGACTGCAATGCAGAGGGTCTCGGGTTCGAACCCACGTCGCGCACCTCTGACTTTCGGAAGTTATATGACTTTTCGAAATTATGTGCGTATTGATTGACAATTATCGCGTGCTCCGTGCCTCGGAGAGCACGTTAAGCCGTCGGTCCCGGCTGCCATGAACATCTGTGGCAGTCGTTATTGGGAGAGTGTCGACACAAAAGATCCCACTGGGTCGAAGTGTCGCCGGTCTGCACTGACTGGCCCCCACATAAGATACATACATACATACATTATTAATAACAACCTATTGAGTGCGAGCGGTACACTGGCGGCCAGATACAACAGCTTATAACCTATGAGTGGCATTCCAACAATTGACAAAATAATAAATTAACAATATAAATGTCGAAGTTGTGGGCCGATTATTCGTGCTTGTATTCCTACATTTATTCTGAAATGTATCTAAGTTTATCGCTACTGCATCGCGATTGCTTTACTGCGAAACGTCTGCATATGTAACCGCTCTAAAAACAGCCTCTTAGGAGGACATTTCTTTCATGCTATTACGTAGACATTGCACATAGCCTTTGTCGTGTTGTTTAAGGCTGTAGTGCCTATATCGTTTTATCTTAAGAAATGTTGCCAAATGTTATAGCAAAAGATGTATAAAGATACACTTAATGTTCTCGTTGGGGCTTTTAACGATACTATAGCGAATCATAAAAAGAAGATACTATCTAAATTGAAATTGTTTTGTAATATAAAAGATTCTTTAGGAATAACAATATAATATGTTTCTATGGAAATGTTGTCTTATGACTGGACTACTTAATATGCTAAAAGCTCTTGAAAGTCTTAATTCGTTCAAAGTGTACGTTTTAAATGTTTGAAATACATATGTGGAGGTATTTCTCATACGTTCAACGCGCTTACTTTTCTAAACGTGGCAACAGGTAAATGTAAATTCTTAATATAGTTTAGTTAGAGTAACTTTGATATTCATAAGTGTTACTTTGTGCCCTAATTGAATAAAGATATTTAGATTGTGAGGTATGGTTATTTTACACATGCATAACAATAAAAAAAAAATAAAGTAACAACCGTCTAATAGGTGTCTACGCGCCAATCAAGGAATGAATAAATGGCGCGGACCAATCAGGAGCGGCGGCGATGGCGTGATACTCTCCCGCGCGTGCGCGGGTCGACTCGCTGCGCGGTGACATCCTGCGGCCATTTTGTATTGTGGCACTGTTCATAAGTGATCAACCACGAATTCTTATCGGGCTGCTAAACTTTATAATACCAGTTATTAAAGTAATAAATAAGTATATTTCACCATTATCCACAAGACAGGAATTTCATTTGAACCAGCCGCAAATACACACAAGTAACAATAGGTGTTAAATCATTATTCTACGTCACAGTAGACTGGTAGTGTTCAGAAAATACTAGTCTTCTGGACGCTTAATATTCAATATTTAATTATTTATTGTTTGTTTTTATTTACCAGAATTAATATGTGTAATGGCAATGCATTGCCACGCTAAATGTAATGCTTAATTTTCTATGAAATCAAGCCAGATTAATTTGAGATTAATATTAGTATTCTATAAGTATTACATTACTAAATAAGTAACGTTATCTAACTGGTATTCTTGGCTGGTAGTCATGTCCGGGATCAATAAACAGCTAAACGAGGTATGAGCAAACGCGACTCAATGCGCAATGTTTCAATCAGCGACCGCATTCAAAACTTAGTGACCGAATTTTGTTTATATGTTACTCTGTCTTTTGGGAATAGAAGTTGGTATATGTGGGAATTATTTGCTGAAGCCACCGCAGTGCATAACACAGACGTAACAGATTTCTATAGTGCAACTTATATATAGGTGTTCAATCACGAGTTTGTGTCGTCGGTGGGGCAATACAGTGCAACTATTGTGTGTGAGGTCTCGGATTCGAAGGGGAAATTTTTTTTATACACTATCTTTGGCAAACAAGCATATGGCCCATGTCACCGTAGCCTATGGACGCCTGCAATACCAGAGGCATCACTTGCGCCTTGCCGACTCTTTAGGAAAGGAAGAAGAGAGAAAGGAAGCGGGAAGAAGAAGGAGCGGAAAGGAGGAAAGAGGGTGATTGGGCCTCCAGCACTCTCACTCACGGAACGAAACACAACAGTAGGAATACTGCTATTTCACGTCAATATTCTGTGAGAGGGTAGTCCTTACCTGGTCGAGTCGGCCCATTACCGGCTCTACTAGTTTGATAGTTTTAATTATAAAGCTAGTGCGATCGCTGTGCATGAAGTCTTGTGTTCAAAGTCGGGTCAGGCAGTGTTAATAGGTTATTCAGATAGAAAAGGTAGCAGTATGGTGTCTGTACCTGAGGCCGGTAAATTGCAATAGGCACCCATACTATAAAGTTGACCCTGGAACATGACTGCACGGATGTCGTAGTAGTTTAAGTGGTCGACTTGCAACTGCTACTGCGTCAAGTGTTGTGGGTTCGAATCCCACACAGGACAAAACCTTTGTGTGACCCACAAATGGTTGTTTCGGATCTGGGTGTTCTTTGTGTCCGTTGTTTGAATGTTGGTAAAGTCCCCCGCAACACAGGAATAATCCCTATAGCGTGTCTTTTTTAAATTAAAAAAAGAACCATAAATTTAGGCTCAGTGGCGTATTGGTCAGTGTAACCGACTGCCACGCCTGAGGTCACGGGTTCGATTCCCGCACAAGTCAAACATTTGTGTGCATGGACATGGATGTTTGTCTTGGTCTGGGTGTTTCTATGTATAATATGTATGTATTTACAAAAAAAAAGTATATGTGTATGTTTATCCATTGTCTAGTACCCATAGTACAAGCTCTGCTTAGTTTGGGCTAGATGGTGTTGTGTGTATGTGATAGAATATTATTATATTATAATATATTCCTACCTACACTATTAAGGAATATAGGCGTGAGTCTATTTATCTATTCATTCTTAATAAAACGAAAACATCTACCAAAGGAAGGATTTTTTCAATATTAGTCCCTAAGGATTAGAGATTTAAAGTTTGTGTCATAAAAATATGCGGTACTCCTATTAAAAATAACTTCCCTAAAAATACGTTTATAAATAAATAATCACTTTTAGTGATCGCATGGGGATTTAAAGTTAGTATAATATAATTATATTAGCCCTTTATATAAGCTGTCTTTTACTGAGCACGGAGAGGCCTTTTCTCAGTTTAAGATGTGTTAGGCCATAGTCCACCATTCTAGCCCAATGGCGGGCAGCTTCACACATCTTCGAGAGCTTAAAGTGAACTCTCAGACATGTAGATTTCCTTACAATTTTTCCCTTCGCCGTTAAAGCGAGCGATAATTATCTATTTAATGCTCATATAACTTCGAAGTGAGGCGCTTATAGCTAGTTGCACTCACTGATCGGTAAACGATTAGCGAGGTTAAGCAACGTCGGGTGCGGTTAGTCTATAGATGGGTGACCGCTTAGTGGTATTTCATCTGAACATCTCCGTGCTGCGGAGGGCACGTAAAAAGTCAGTCCCGGTTGTTGTTAAATTGACAGCAGTCGTTAAGCCATGTCAGAGGCCTACGGGCGGCTTGAACAACTCTTGACAACAGGTTGGCCACTAACCACACGAAAAGAAGAAGAAGGTAACGAAGTTGAGACCACTGTGTGGCAGTCCTCTGCTGTCTCACTCAAGGTAATCGTTGTAAAGTTAGTAATACAATGAAATTGTATTACCGTTCAAATAAATTTTAGTAACTTTACATCTAAAACTTTATTTTTGTAATTGTTTCGTGAGGTTCTAGGCAAAATACTCAAGAGCGAAGCTTCGGGCGACAGCTAGTCCATGAGTCCATGGCGGTAGATCCACTTGCATAGCATATGTGTAGGTTTGCTATACTACCTAATATTATAAAGCTGAAGAGTTTGTTTGTTTGTTTAAAAAATATATTTTAATTATGGATAGCCCATTTATTGAGGAAGGCTATAGGCTATATAACATCACGCTACGACCAATAGGAGCGGAGCAGCAATGAAAAATGTTGCAAAAGCAGGGTAAATTCTCTTATCTTATATGAAGCAGACGAAGTTGCACGGGTCAGCTAGTCAAATTATAATGGGGAATATTACATATGTACATTAAAACAATGTAGAGAAAACCCAGATTCGGATAAAGCATCTGTGGAGCAAATAAATTGAAATCCGTCATGGAATTAAACCCATAGCACTCGGCGCACCATCGTTAACAAAGTTAATCATTCATTTAGTGCTATTCTTCGTCTTAATTTCACCACCAAAAATAATATTATTAAGCAGTATCCAGAACATCGCGTGCTGGGCTCAGATGCCATCCTTACATGGTAGAGTCGACTAGAGTACCAACAAGTTTGGGTCCTCATACCTCTGCCGAACGATCAAGGCATGGACTTCTCTGCCAAGGCACGTGTTTCCTTCTTCCTTCAATCCTGGGTCCTTTAAGCGGGGCGTGAAAAAGCACCTTCTCAGGCCGTCAAAGTAGAGACCTCAACATCGCCTCGGCTGATATGAGGACGATGTGGAGGGCTGCTCTTAGACCTCACGACTGCTTACCATCATGCGGAGTGTGGTCATTTTGATGAGCAAAAAACAAAGTATCCACAAGGATACTTTTTTGATGCGAGTACAAACTCGCAAAGCGAAAGTATGAATGTAGATTACTTATAACAATTTCTTAACTCCTACTAAATTAGCATAAATGAGCATCTCCCAACAATTGCTAGAATAGGTTCTTTGCAAAGTTGCGGCGTAAACCGTTTGCAAAACTCGTCACTGTCACGGAATAATGAAAATGATAAATGTGGCATTCAGGTGTTGTATGCGTGCCACTAGTATGGGCAGCTAAGTTTAACTGGCCGAGACTGACGCAAGATGACGTAAATTGTATATTTATGAGAAAATACATAGAGCACAATTTTGAATGACTGTATTGATAGTGTAATCTAGCGCTGAAAATATACTAAACCAGTTAGTTGCTTAAATTATAATTTATAAATATGTTTGATAATAAGTACAATGCTGAGACATCGAGACTTCAAGACACTTATGGTAAAAAAGGCGTGAAACAAGTTATAGAGAGTAAACTACACATGAAATACAGGACTGTATCGCAAGTGGTGCAGTATTATGCTGAGCAACATCTATATTTAAAGAACACTGCGACGCACATTGAACAGCAAGGGCTCCATGTATAAATGTGAATTCTATATTATATATGAAATAATAGTATATGTAATTAATTAACGTATTATAATGTAGTAATTCATATAGGTATATAATAATGAATATAAGTTTTTTTATTATTATCAATTTATAAATACATTTATTACTGTTACACACAAATTTTGTTTTACAATAGTTTTGATTGTGTTTTGCAATGCTTCATTCAAATAAAATATTTAAAGAAAACTGTTTCTAATACTATCTTTAAAGTTAAGTTGTCCGATAAAGAATCAAAGTCTACATGCCTTGCACATTAAACTACCTTAAGTTGCACAGAATCCTGTGTTACCTGAGCAAACATGCCTTAGAGTGGAGACGGTCAATAATGACTGGTAAAAAGATGCTCAAGATAGCTCTACTGTCCCACATGCATCTAATGTAACATTAATAACATTGCGTTTCATTCGTTGACTAAAAGTTTCAAAGGCTCACGTACCTATCACATTCCTCTCTCTTCCTCCCATTTTCAATTCCTCTTCTCTAAGGTTGCCAACAAGCAAATGACACTCATCGTATTACAAGTGATCATAGGCTACAATAACCGCTTACAATTAGGCAGGCCGTAACTGCTGTAAGCGTGTTTGTGGCTGCGGCAATAATAATAGCCGACATTATTTCTCTATTCTCCGCTCTAATGAAATTTAACGCCACTTCCATGCATGTTGTTTTCTTGGTCCTTGTTGGTAAGAAGCGTCGAGATCCGACGAACTTCTGTAATGGAGTTAAGAGAAGTCCGGAAAGAAATCAAAGGTAGTCTGTGGATGCACTCAGCTAACTATTTGTAAACTCGACTCGAGGCGTTTCGATGCGACTTTGGTGTAGCTTGTGATCCACTCTATTTAATATTATTTGACGTTTAAGTGAACATGTTTGGATGCATACTGAATTAAGTAGTGCGTTATTTCGGTAGCTTTTGTGGGTCACTGTTATAAGTTTTTTTTTTACTGTCCCTTGTAGAGCGGATTGCTTACGGAGATAGATAACAATGTAGCGAAGTACATGTATACGTGGATGTTCGCTTTTCTTAAGACTTAGGCAGAGACTACTAATTGCCATTAATACAAACCTGGCATCTTTTTCTTATTGCATTTTGCCAGAGAATATGAATATATTATAATTTAGTTTGGCTGATCTATAAGTACTGTATGTGAATCGGCGTGATATTATAATTGAATTCAGAAGGAAATTTTATTTTAGTTCAAATGTATGCGAGATGACAGTGATAGTACGATGTTTGGCATGGCACATATTACAATATTGTTAGGATAGCCAGACTATAGTTTAAAATATTGTAGCTTCATATCCCAGTATAGCAATAGGATTGCTTGTTAGGTACCCTTTTAGTTGAGGTACTTGCGCGTTTTATATGCATCGTGTAGAGATAACCAATGGTTACTGATGACAGACGCGAGCGACGCAAATAATCCGTATGATTAACTCGCGAATAAAGCTTGCGTTCATACAAGCACTATTATTAATCGTAAAACGTTGAACAGTCACATGATATTATGTATTTAATATAGAACATCCGGCAGTGCAAAATATTTGTACGATATTCATACAATTTTTATTATTGTATATAAAGCCCGAGTGTTTTATAAAAGGTTGCATTTTAATAAAACACAGTTATGACAGTTCTGTATCAAATTGCTTTCAGAAGAGAATATACGAAATGTTGTAACTGCGCATTAGTTGCAATGCTTACATTGCAATCCGTAAAATCATTCACTTTTAATTTTTGATTTTACGTATTATTACGCGCGTGCTGTCGTGCGTGGGTATCCGTAGAAACGCGCATAGGAGGAAACCGCGTTGACCACAAACCGCCACGCGTGTTAAAGGAAATTATCAACTCGTGGCGGATGCGACGCACCGCTACAGACGTGACTGCGCTCCCAATTATGACTTTCTACTCATGTAAACGATCTGTAAGATTTAAAAACATCAATTAATGTCATATATTTTTTATTCATCCAATATACAACGTATGTTGGGTGAAATAAATAACTGAATGATTGTTAATAGTTATATACATTTCCCTGTTTAAGCCGTTTTATGGACCAGTAAATAAATGATTGATTTACTGAATATTTTATGAACAAATGAATTGATTGCCGTGACCGAAATTCCGTTTGGAGTACATTATTACGTAGCTGCTCATCTGTGTTATTCCGCCATCCGCCAACGGGCACTAGTCAGCATGGTGGACTATGGCTTAGCCTATCACTATGGCAAGCCTACTGTCGTACACTGAGCACATTTATAGACTACGTGCTGCTGCTAAGTATTATCAAGAAAAGCCTAAGCACACTTTTTCTGATTCTGGATAAGAACCTGTTACCTTATCGGTTGAAAATATAAGTGACAACTTATGCCTCAAGTCCAGCGAGACAGTCTATGTTAATTTTGTTAATGCTAGTTTCGTTGGCGTGGCAATCGCTATCTTATACTTCACAGTACGCACCACCACATTCACCATTAAAATGTAGGCGAAAAAAAGATTAGGAACCAGGACAATCTTTATATATATAAATCTTTTGTGCGTGTGTTTGTAATTAAACTCCTCCTAAACGGCTGGATCGATATTGATGAAATTTTTTGTGTGTGTTCAAGTGGATTCGAGAATGGTTTAGATTTGGAATATTTTCCCTTTTTTTTTGTACAGGACAACGTCTGTCAGGACAGCTAGTCTTCTTCTTATTATTCCCAAGTCACTTGGGGTCGGCTTTTCTAGTTTAACCGGTTTTGACTGGATGTCAGTTTTTACACGGAGTTGCTGCCACCTGACCTTCGCAACCCGAAGGCTAACGATACCCTAAGGCAAGACCAGTGTCAGGATATTATAGGGCACTGACTTCCCAATAACGACTGCCATAGATGTTCATGGCAGCCGGGACCGACGGCTTAACGTTCTCTTCGAGGCAAGGAGCAGGCGATAATTGTCAATCAATACGCAATTCGAAAAGTCATATAACTTCCGAAAGTCAGAGGTGCGCGACGTGGGTTCGAACCCGAGGCCCTCTGCATTGCAGTCTGTTGGTCTCCCCACTGTCGGGACAGCTAGTAATTCCTAAAATTTCAAGAAAATATTCGACTTTCTATCGTTCAAAGTTACTAATGTGGCCCGAAATTCTTCTGTTTAGTGGGAGACATTACCAACATTCAAATTACTAAGATCAAACAGAATTGGAGCTATAACATATGACTCACACAAATCCTTGTTCCGTGTGGGAATCCACAATACTTGGCGTAGTGACTTCTTAAATCATTGTCTACCATTCGTACATTTAAAATTTGCTCACCTTTTCAACAACACTTTTCACCTTTGCAACGGACCATTTTCGAAACAATAGCAAATCTGGAGAAAATAAATATTACATAACATAACTTGTACTCACGCCTGCCTTAAGGGATAAGCAGATGTACTTGTACAACCAAACGTGCCGTCACCTATATTTTTAAAGAAATTATAATATTAATGCGATTATATCTCTATATCTTGTGTTGCTACCTGAGACTTTATTTTCTATTACCGTTCTTAAACCTCTGGGTTTTCTAAGTAAGCTCCAGCTAATTAAGGTCACAATCTTGCCAAGACGTCTCACCTTGACGTAATTAAGAAATTAAGTGGGTATTGAGAATCCTTCCCGTCGTGTTTTGGCTAATTGGCAAAGCGTTATTTGCTGCCGGCCGTACAAAATTTCGCTTTGTTAATATAGTGCAATACTGTTGAAATGAGAAATATTATTCTGTCAAAAAGCCTACGTTTCTGGCAATTGATACATCAATATTGTATAAATGCATACCTATATATCTTACAAAATATTTTAGGAAATATGGGCCTTCTGGAATATATTTTTAATCATTGCTAGATTTCACGGTGAAGAGTAACCTCAGAACGAAAACTCCATATCTGTGAATATTTCTCTGTATTCATGTATTCAAATATCTCATAAGTCTTTTAATTTTGAACTAATGTGGTGGACTATGCGTCAGATTCTTATATTAAGAAGAGGCTAAATTCCAGTAGAAGTGTTCCTCTACTGGACCAGCAAACACAAGCAGGACTCATAACAGTAGTATCTCTTCTAATCAAATGAGTAAAATTTCCAGTATCTAATGATTAATTTTAAGATGGTGGTTTACCATCTTAAAATTAATCATTAGATACTGGAAATTTCATCAGTATAAATACAGAATATTGCGACTGAATTTTGCAGTGTTAAGTAAAGGTATTTCTTATTATGTGTGCCATAAAATAGAGGTGTACCCATTGTCATTAACCAGGCACGATTCTAATCTCCGTACAGCTGCTGAGAATTTCCTGACCCGAATTACTGGATTCAATCCAAGAATCGAACCCAGGAACTACCGAAGCTACAAGTGTGACACCTGTGACTACTAAACTATTTTTGGAAATCCAAGTGCAGAACCCTCAGATAGAAAGACAATTGTGATAGCAGATGCCACTTATATTTACATTCAAAAGTCCATAAACCATTTATTCCAAAGGCGATCATACAGTCTACACAAATTCACGAATTTATTGAAACCATTTCTAATAGTGTGCTGCGATGGACATATAATGGATGCCTTTGGGCCATATGGAGCTACAGAGTCACATGCACAAATCATTAAAAAAATGATCGAAGACGAAGAAGTCATTTTCCATTGGTTTTTAGACATGGGATGTGTTCATCTTAGATTGTGGGTTTCGCGACGCAATCGACAACTTATATGCCTGTGGATATGAAGCGCACCTGCCAAAAACAAAAAATCGCAACTAAGACCAATTAACGACAGAGCAAGCTAATAAGTCTAGGTTGGTAACCTTATGCCGCTGGGTTGTCGAAGTCATAAATGGTTGATTCAAACGCGATTTCAAGTTACTCCGGCAAGATTCTTCTGATCGTGCTTTGCCTCACATGATGAAGGATTTTAAAATAGACGCTGCATTATTGAACGCATTCAGAGAACCATTACGTGATAGTGTACACGCATAAACATTTATAACAATAATAAACCAACGATTGAACCAACCAAATAACCTAGCAGATTATGTTAAAGGCAACAATCTAAATCGTTCGCGGGCTAGTTCTGATAGCAATACTGGTAACCAATCTAACTTAAGCGATTTTCCGTCGCTGACCGAGGACGATTTAATTACATATTTTTTCACTTGGCACATATCAAGAGAAGTTAGCTCGCAGCTATTATGCGGAGCATGTGCGACAAGGCAAACATTTTTTTCTACCTGCATGTGTTTGTCTCTATCTCTTTATTCCATGTCTCATATTTTAATACTTGGTATGCCATCGCGGTGACCAGACTGCTCCACAGCCTTTAAAGGCTATTAACTTTAATCCAGAATATAAGATCTTTGTTTGACAGATTACACTTTAAACCTTTTATCATTCAAGTCTTCAAAGCTTCTCTTGAATACACCTACGTATAGGTAATACTTTACACACATGACGTAGATCGCTAAATGGCTCCTAACTGCCGCCATGATAATAACTTCCTGTCAATTAATTTTTACTACTTAATATTATAAGCATCTGGCGCGTGAGTTCGTGTATTACGACGCCTTTAATGAAACACGTCGTGTACCTATGTCATAAATATTTAGGTATGAGGATTCTAGCTACGAATAGGGATCCCTTAGTCAATACGGAGATTTGTAAAGCCAGGGTAAACGCGTACCTACTTCATTATATACAACTAGCACTCCTCCGCGGTTTCACTCATATTTATGATCACAGCTCCGCTACCGTGGCTCGTAGAGTCATGTTACATAAGGCCCTTGGATAAAGAAGATTTCTAATTGTAAGAGTAAATTTAAAAAAGCAGTCCCTTAGTTTGTGATACTATATATATACTGTATACAGTATTTATTACAAACAAATATACAAATTTTGCCTCTTCTTAATATTAGTATAGACAAATAAGGCAAACATGTATAGGATCTTTTACTACAAAACATTAATCCTGATGCGGTACTCGGTATAAAAAAATTTGGTTTCGTTTTGACAGTTCAGCGTCTCTTTATAAAGTCAGAATACGCTATAAATAGCAGAAATTTAACACAAGCTTATTAAGGAGTGTCCTTCTGTAAAATGGGTATTTTCTTATTTAGATTTCTCAGAATTTAGTGGACGCCGGTGGAACGAAACCTGCAGTGATATTTCTTTGCCTTACCTCAACTCAATAAAACATTATTGAGATGTTTGAGCCAAACATTCCAGTATATCAAGAAATATATGATATTGGTTTTTGGTAGACATTTCTGCGTAAAAAGTGTCTTTTAGTTTTGTCCAAACCAATTCTAAAGCTTATTTGATCGTATGTGGGTAAAATACTTATTAACAAACTACCGTAGTAAAGTAAAAATAGCATCGAAATAAATAAATATTTTTTAATGAAAACTAGACGCTCTAACGAATGTACTGGCTTGGACTCCTCCAGAATACCAAAGCCAGAAAATAAAGGCTCGTTTCCCACATTACTCTGTATCAAAGCATAACGAAAAACCCTGGATCGTTCGGAAAATTCACCGACGTACTGCAAAGAGACAAAGGGATCAATTGACCGTGCCTCGGCGAAATGAACGGCAAAAGCGTACCTCCTTGTTTCATCGCGTGTTTTATTATAAAAAATAAATTGTTTCATAAACGGCGAGCAAATAAGGAAATTGTGCGATTAATTGAAAAGATTTTTTCGTACATGTTCGGATGGGGCGACAAATTGTTACGAAGTGAAAAGAGGAGCGCATTTAATAAACGGAAAGTAAAACGTCGTGTGGAAAGCTAGGTACGAGTTGAAAGTAAAAAATGTTTAAATCTAGAGTAGAGCTGAATACAGATCAGACGAATATGGGTTTTTCGAATATTAATATTCGGCTGAATATCCGGCAAATCGTTAACCAATCCGAATATTCGGCATAATTGATTGATTGAAGCAAAGCGGTTAGCGTCGGAATGGATTAATGAACGTGTTAAGTTTAAAAAAATTATGGTTCGATACATAATTATGACCTTCAAACGCTTCGTTAAGTAGAAACTAGAGGCAAAGTTCAAAATAGGTTTAAACGACCTAATGTTACTGTTTATTACAATAACTATTTATTAAAATATAAAAATTGGTTTATTTTTGTTTTAGGCCATATAATATTGAAAAACCCAATGTAACTTTATTTGAAACATTAAGATATATATTTTTCATAACCATGTTTTCATCGGCTAGTATTGAAAATAAAAGACAAAGGCAAAACAATAATAGGTTTTGAAGTATAATATACATTAAATTAACCTATCTTACTAAAATTGCTCCATCATACGCCTCTAGCTCATCAATACATAGAGTACAGCTTTGCCAAACATTCGGTAATTTATTGTAAACTTGCCGAATATGAAAAGCGTACTCGGCGCATCTCTAGAGTAGCAGTAGAGCCTCGCTGATGTCAGCATGAATGGACGGCTCGACCGGGGAAGAACTACTCTCTCACAAAATATCGACGTGAAATACCAGTATTCCTACTGTTGTGTTTCATTCGGTTAGTGAGAGTGCCGGAGGCCCAACCACCCTCTTTTCCCCTTCCCGCTCCTTCTCCTTCGGTATAATATTTAAATAGAGTTTATCAACCCTATTTTGACGAATATGTCAAAACTCTATTTATTGACAAATTCTAGTGCCATTCGAATTTTTACTGCATGTTTCGCACCAAAATAAGAAATATAAATTCTGTTTAATTAGTTGACCCCAACCAGGGCGTTCTACTAGAAGCCCTGGTTGGGGTTAGCAATGTAGGGGTCAGTGTGAAGGATTCTCGCTTTGGATAGTCAATGTAGAGGTCATCAGAAGTGTTCTTGTGGATGTTCAAATTAAATAACTTCTTGATAGTATACTATATGAATATAATATATTTACTGGTACCAATTATAAATAAAACATATTGAGCTACGACCTAAGTGAGTAGTTGCGGGGAGACGACTGCCGCGCGGCGCTACTGTATACTTGCGCCTATTTATACAAAACGAAAGCGCTATGAAAGTGGATATAGTGACAAGAATAGAAAACAGTATGTTAAGCTGGTTTGGGCATGTAGAAAGAATGGACGAGGAAAGACTGACTAAGAAAGTTTATAAGGCTAGTGTGAATGGAACAGAACAGAACACTGAAACCTAGGCGAACGTTTCTTGATCAGATCGGAGGCGTTCTGGACAAAGGCCAGGTTAAGAGCACCTTGAACCGACGGGCGTGCATGAGGAATGTGATGAAAGTGAATGAAGCTAGAGAAGTGAGTCAGGATCGTACCCCTCTGGAAAACAGGCGTGAATCTATGTATGTAAAGCGTCAGCAGTGTCGCTTCACTAACATTTTTCATCCCTAACTATGTCATATAATAAGAGATCGAGCCAAATGAAAATTGTGAAGTAATACAGTCTGCCACTTATGTGTTGCCGTCAAAGACTAATTTCGCTGTCGATAACACATCCCCTTTTTTCACGACAGCATCTTGGTTTTTAGTATGATATGAAATCCATAGGTCACTGGTTCTGATCCGGCTCGAAGGACTAAAATGTGGCGGTGTTTAGCTTACAGTGGGTATATAAATGATAAGTTGGATTAACGTGCAGAAATAGAGTTTATTTTACTTCACTTAAAGTAAGACAATGTTAACTACTAAACTATAGAATGTTAATGATATAAGAAATGTTTGATGAGTACAAAATGTTGCAATCGGAACCCGGTTGACGCGAATATAAATGATGTACTGACTTATGCCTAATTTCTAGGTCAATATATAATATTGTTTATTGCGTGTATGCACACACAAGCATGTATGTATGTAGGAGTGTATGAGGTATTCGGTTACAATACCCGAACAGACGACATACCTACTTATCATAAAAAAATGTGATCATAACTTAGCATAGCATTCAATAAACATAACCTATAATATGGCCTCTATGTGGCCTTGTCTCAAAAGTTTCAAAATTAGAACATTAATTATGTAACGAATACTTAAAAACTCAGGTGTCCTTTACTTTTATGGGTTCAGTGATTTCAAGAACTGTTCGTATACACTTGACTGTCGTGACGAGAGAACGTAAAATATTACGATTTGTTATTTTATCCTTCATGTTATATCTCTTATCTAGTCTTTATGATTCTATGAAAAAGCTATTTAGTTTTTTATGTTTTACGAAATGTTTCGTCAGTTTTTCTTAGTGATGCCAAGAAATATTTTGTAGCTGACCCTTATGACAAGGACACGTAGGGCAGCCTGTCTTGTTCGATTTTATATTATAAAAAAAACAATCTCTGTAAAGAAAGGACGTTAAGTTTTTAATGTTTCTAAGACATCTGCTAGATAAAAAGGTCGGATAAAAAAGGTATTCATATCGATCAGCCACAATAAAACGAAAATCGTTATATCAATATGTCATTATCGTAATATCAATAATAAAATATTACATATTTATATAGATATAAATGTATAGATTTATAATGAATAAATTCTAAATGAAAAATCTTTAAGATTTAATAAGCATTTAAATAAAACCGTAAGTACGTAGTTATAAATTCCATGCTTGAATTATAATCAGTGACAACGCGACTAATCAATATTCTAATTGTATAATTTAGAACAGTTTGAGTTCTGTAGCTAAAGTGTGTAGTTTCACTGACCATTAAGCTTACGTGTATAAACGTACCGTCTACACAATACTTTACTGTACATTACTTGTCTAACTGCCACCGTGGCGCAGCGGTAGTGAATGCGACCGCTGTGCATGAGGTCTCGGGTTCGAATCCCGGGTCGGGCCAACAAAAAGTTATTGAGTTTTTCTGTTAAGCAATCTCAATAGCAGCCCGGAGTTAGGAAGTTGGCGGTGTTAGACACCCCCGTGCCTCGGAAAGCACGTAAAGCCGCTGGTCCTGCACCTGATCTCTCTCCGGTCGTGCCGGATTACCGTCCCATCGGATTAAGAGAGTTAGGGAACAGAGAGTGCACTTGTGTTTGCGCACACACTTGTGCACTATAATATCTCCTGCGCAGATGGCCAGCCTCCGTTAAGACTGGCCGCCGTTACCGAAATTCGGTCTGGAGGACATTATATTAACATTAATTGTCTACTATTACTAGTCTCGTTCCTCTTACATAGGTTTTAATATAATGTGTTTGGCGGCCAATGGTGGTCATATATCTCTGCTTAGGTCGTTGGGGATGTGGCGACGTCAAATTAAAAATAAATATTCATTTAGGTCACAAAGTAACAGTTATGAACGTTAAAGCTGATGAGTTACTGAATTTACTGAAATTAAACTGCTATATACGGATTTTATCGCGTTGTTTATTTGACACTTTATTACAAAATTTTGAAAACTGTTTCACTATACTACCATTAAACTTTACTAACTTTTAAGCTAATTAAATTGGTCATGGTCACGGGGAGGGTCTCCCCGTGACCATGGCTGCTGAAAAGCAACCGAAACGTCGGGGAAAGTGTAAAATTAAATTAAATCTTAATAGTTTTAATAAAAATTTTATTAGCTTAAAAGTTAGTAAAGTTTAATAGTAGTATAGTGTAACAGTTTTCAAATTTTTGTAATAAAGTGTCAAATGAATAACGCGATAAAATCCGTATATAGTAGTTTAATTTCAATGAATAATATTCGCGTAAATAGAAGACAATATTATTACTGAATTTACATTTATGTTAGTTGCCAGGTTTAGGCAAAAGTTTGAGCCTATGAGAAGATACTTGCAAGAGACTCATGGCCACTCATTTAAATCGCTATGTCATCGCCATCGGTATATGATCAACGGACTGTGAGTGACTGCACGGATGGCTTAGTGATTTACACCTCGCTACTGCTACCGCGCCTAGTGTTGTGGTTTCGATCCCCACACGGGACAAACATTTGAAAGATCCACAAATAGTTGTTCCAAGCCTAGGTGTTTTTCGAGTCCATTGTTTGAATATTTCTTACATAGTGCACTCATTTGTCCCACGTCAAGTCCCACGCGACACAGGCCTAATTCCTAGTGCGGGAGTTGTCTTTTTTATACCAAAAGAAAACTTTACAGTTTTTCTAGAACGAGGTTGCAGGTGAGTCTATAAATAATACCTGTAATTTTAATCTACATAATGAAAATACAAAGTTCTTCAAAGTGTTTACTAAATTAATATCGAATCTCTTAAGCTGTTTCCGTGTTATCATAACCGTTTCTAACTGATAAGTAAACTTAACTAAATATAACAATATTATCTTACCGAAGTTCAACACTGACATGAAAACTATGGCAACTGGTAACTGGTAAATGAGAGCTGTTGTTTTTAGACTAACCTAAAATTTCTTGTAAAGTAAGTTTGTAGTTACGCTTACTGTCGATTGTGATGTATCAGGTTCATTTGCCTGGTCGCGTAAAATGTTATATGTTATCATTAGCTATTCACCCACATTTATTATTTCTGTTTCGCTCCCGTGGCCTGTAGCGTGATGTTATATAGCCTACTAAATTTTGCTAGCGGCTTCGCTCGCATGAGAATATTACTTTTCCTGGATGAAAAGTACTCTATATCAATTTATAGGCATTTTCATTATTGTTTCGACCTCAAGTGACTTGGGAATAATAAAGGCTAGGGAGAAGACTCTCTACTGAGACTGTTCACACTTTTATTTTAGTATGTCACCTGGAAGTGAAAACTATTAGCTGTAAGTTTTCTACGAAAAAAATAAAATAACATATAAATTTCTGTATTCTTGACAACGTGTATGCGAAATTTCATGATGATTGGTCGATATAATATTAGACAGGTTTCTATGTCTTCGCCTACACTATCTTATATCCTTGTGGCTCATAAAATAATAGAATACTATATCATAGCTTAGTAAATCCAGTTTCATGCTTTCTCTATAGGGAACAAGATGGTACATACATATACGCTATGCTTGACCGTAGTCGAGTATGTAATGAGTGAAAGCGTAACAAACAAACGAACAAACTTACATTCATTCATTCATTTACAATATTAGTTAGGTTGATACTTCTGGATACAGTAGGTTTCTTATGGTAAAAGAATTATTAAAATCAGTTCAGTAGTTTTAGAGTTTATTAATTATAAATAAAGTACAAATCTTTTCCTTGTATAATATTAGTGTAGATTGAGTTAATATGTACACACAGCGACGCATCAACCTAGACTGTTTGGACTTTGAACTATTAGAAGTTGAACGCTGCGAATCGTGCGAGAGAGTGCGTTATATTTTTGTTACGCTCTAGCCTTACCATTACATCGACACCACTATGCACTGTCTCTTTCCGATAATTCTCTATTTTGTATGTAGCATAGTTATGCGTATACAGGGTGTTTAACTTGATTTGTAGCCGTGTGTACGTCGTAGTAGAGAGCGAGTTACAAGCCATCTAGTTGTCTCCACTAGTACGTAATACATATTAACTCTTCTGTGTTTTTGTTCGGTATCTGTAACGTAAGATCTGTTAAACTTATTTCAAACATACTTGTAACTCTTTTTGTAGTGAATTGATGACGGTATACCGGGATAAAAAGTATTATATGTGTTTATTCAGGATGTGGTCTATTAGTGTGCCAAGTTCCATCTAAATCCGTTCACCGGTTTACACATTATTTAATAAAAATGGACTCTACGACTCTACGTCAGTAGAAAGTTAGCTGGGAAATATTATGAAAAATGTAATCATTGTGTATTACTTATTTCTTTTAAAGCAGGGCAACTTCAGTACTGCGAATAATTTTTGTGTAACGGAGGACTTTACAAGCATTCAAACAACGGACACAAAGACCGTCCAGACTCTCAATCTCACACAGTTTTGTCCTGTGTGGGGATCGAACCCGCAACACTAGTTGCGGCGGCAGTGGTGAGGCTTCCACTTAAACCAGTACGCCATCCATCCAATCCGGACGTCAAGTCAGTTATTTAAAACATAACCTCTAAACATCTTTACAAACTTTAAATTATTATTATATTAATGTCAATAGGAATGAATACAATTGTTACTCTGTTATATTATACTATTATATTATAATTCAAGCTTTGTAAATGGAAGGTGGATGTTAAGATGCTTTCGCGGTGCCAGCTCCATTGCTGCATTCATCAGGACATTGTATTAATGCAAGCGGCGTGTACTCAACCTAAAGTAGGTACAGTGACTAGCAGAAACTATACCGAACAATTATTTGTACACAAATGATCTTAATGGTGAAAGTAGTAGTATTGTAGGTTTATTTCAGGGATGTTGTGAATATTCGCATCCGCATCCGCAATTGCGGAGCTGCCGCATCGATTTGGACATCTGCATCCGCATCCGCATCCGCGATAATCAACGCGGATGTTAATGCGGATCCAGATATAACATAGGTTACGATAAGAAAGAAATCAGTTGTTCAGTAGTACGTTTTTAATTTATGAACTTTTGCAAAATAGGCTTGAACCTGCGAAAGCGGTGATATTACATAATTTTTATTAAATAAGTTGAACAATTTTCATTAACGTCCGCATCCGCAATTGCGGAGCTGCCGCATTGATTTGGAAATTTACATCCATATCTGCATCCGCGGATTTAAGTATTCAAATATCCGTATCCACATCCGCATCCGCGACTGTCAAAAAATCTGCATCCGCAACATCTCTGGTTTATTTTATTGTTTGTTGAAATCAAACAACTTTATACGTATTTTAATTTCAATGTAGAGCTTTCGCGTGAACGTAAGACAATATTATAGTTTGTTTTGTAATAAATATAACTCCCGCACAAGAAATAATCCCTGTGTGGCGGGGGCCTTTGACAACGGATACAAAGAATACCCTTAATCGGAAGAATTATTTGTGACATGTGCATGGCAGAGAATGCTTATGGCATTGAGTCCACCTGTATAAATTGTATACAAAGTTTTAATCCTTACTAATATTATAAATGTGTGTTTGTTTATTTGTCTTTTACGCTTTCACGCCTTAAACACTCAACATATCATCATGGAACGGTTGTCAATAAATACTCAACATATCATCATGGAATTTCGCATACACGTTGTCACGGCTATAGACAAGGATGTAGGGTACCTTTTATCCAGAAAAAGTACTGTTACTGATCTAATCTAACCTACGTTTATGCGAGCGAAAACGCGAGCAAAATCTAGTTAATAAATAAACAAGGTAGTGTTCGGTACGCTTGACCATCGCTGAACTTGAGTGGCACTTCAGAACACGCCACATCCATGCGCAGCCATAACGTTCGCTCAAGGACATCCTCAACATGGCTGACAAAAATATATATACAATTATATAAGCATATACAATTATACTGTAAGCTTAGCGATAGCTCAGTGGGGAGACCAATAGACTGCAATGCAGAGGGTCTCGGGTTCGAACCCACGTCGCGCACCTTTGACTTTCGGAAGTTATATGACTTTTCGAAATTATGTGCGTATTGATTGACAATTATCGCCTGCTCCGTGCCTCGGAGAGCACGTTAAGCCGTTGGTCCCGGCTGCCATAAACATCTATGGCAGTCGTTATTGGCAAAGTCAGTACCCTCTAGTATCCTGACACTGGTCTAGCCTTAGGGTATCGTTAGCCTTCAGGTTGCGGAGGTCAGGTGGCAGCCGCTCCGTGTAAAATCTGATATCCAGTCAAATCCGGTTAGACCAGAAAAGCCGACCCCAAGTGACTTGGGAATAATAAAGGCTAAGAGAGAAGATACAATTATACTGTAAGACCGTATATAGTCTGTTAAGAATCAATCTATACTAATATTATAAAGCTGAAGAGATTGTTTGTTTGTTTGAACGCGATAATACCAGGAACCACTCGTTCGAATTGAAAATTCTTTTAGTGTTGGATAGCCTATTTATCGAGGAAGGCTATAGGCTATATAACATCACACTACGACCCACAGGGACAGCGCAGTAACCATAAACGCAAGTGAAACCGCGGGCATAGCTAGTAATAGTATAAAATAGCAAAGATTTGTTACAATACGTTATTGTACTAAAATTAGACAAGATATCTGAAAATTTGAGGGGTTCAAAGCCTTATAATTAGGGTGCCATAGTCAAATTGCGAGGTTATATGCGGCAAACAAGTATCTGACTAACTAACTAAGCATCTATAGATTACGGAATAGCTTAGTACCGATCGGCATGTAGTTTGTTTTCATTGAAATTAAACTACTATATACGGATTTCATCGCGTTATTTATTTGACACTTTAATACATCATTTTGAAAACTGTTACACTACTACTACTATTAAACTTTACTAATTTTTAAGCTAATTGAATTATTATTAAAACTATTTAGATTTAATTTAATTTTACACTTTCCCCGACGTTTAAACGATAAAATCCATATATGGTAGTTTAATTTTAATTAATAATATTCGCGTAAACAGAAGACAATATTAGTTTGTCTTCGTTATTAAACAGCATACAAAATAAGAAGCTGCTTGTACCATGGTTAACTCTTGAAATGTCACTCGATGGCGTAGTGGTTAGTGTAACCGACTGCCACGCCTGAGGTCGCGGGTGGCATTCCCGCACAAGTCAACCATTTGTGTGCATGAACATGAATGTTTGTCTTGCTCTGGGTGTTTCTATGTGTAATATGAATGTATTTACAAAAAAAAGTATATATGTATGTTTATCCATTGTCTAGTACCCATAGTACAAGCTCTGCTTAGTTTGGGCTAGATGGTGTTGTGTCACATAGAATATTATTCTCTATCGTTGGCGCCGGGAGGCGCTAGCTCGGGGCGAAGGACCGGCTCTTCCCGCTCTCGAGGCGGCGAGGTCCGAGCTCCGCCAGGTCCTAGTGGCGAATTGGAAGGAACGACTTGTGCACCCCAGTGCCGGGCACGCCACGATCGTGGCGGTAAGTCCCGTGTTTGAGGAGTGGCTGGAGAGGCGCCATGGCGCCCTCACCTTCCGGCTGACACAGGTAATGACTGGCCACGGTTGTTTTGGCCAGTTCCTGTGTCGTATACGCCGGCAAGAGACGCCCGGTTGTCACCACTGCGGCGACTGCCGCGACGTTGTTGAGGACACGGCGCTGCACACTTTGGCGGTTTGCCCCGCCTGGGCATCGCAGCGCCGTGAGTTGATCGCGGCAGTCGGATTGGTTGCCCTCTCGCTCCCGGCCGTAGTTCAGTCTATGGTCCGGGGCGAGAGGTCGTGGAACGCCGTCGCCTCCTTTTGTGAGGAAGTCATTTCCATCAAGGAGGCGGCGGAGCGGGAGAGGGAGCGTTTGAACCCTCTCCCCAACCGCAGAGCCGGGCGCCGAAGGGCGCGAGACGACCTCCAGCCACCCTGAGGTTTGACCTGGAGGTGGCGGGCTTTATGGGCCTGCCCGCCATCCGTTCAGCACCAGGTCCGAGAGGCGGCGTGCGTGTTCCCACGCGCGCCTCTGTTGTTTCGAGTCCGTCTCCCCTCTAGGGGGGACAGTAGGGATACTATTGTGAGAAGTGCCTTTGGGTAGGTCTTTTGCGTAGTGGCCTGCCGTTTCATACGGCGGGCCGAAACCTCGGCGGGGTCGCGACCGCATGCGAAAGTGATTCGCGCGGCCCCGTCGATAGTGGTTTTGTCGAGGAACACCGTGGTAGGTTTAGTCGGTATTCCGGGAGGTACTTTAACATCTTTACCATCTTTCTTTTACCCCGGCGAGTCCGACATAACCCCTCCGCCCGCCCCCGCGGAGGAGTATGCATCAAGCATTCCCCCAAGTTAAAAAAAAAAAAAAAAAAACATAGAATATTATTATTATTATTCTCTTTATTACTTTTTTTACTAATAATTACATTTTTAAATATAAATATAAAAACTATAGGTACATATTTAAAAATATAAAAACTGAAATGACCCACCGACATCGGGAACAGGGTCCATGCTGCCTATATTATTATTATTATTATTATTATGAAGTTGCTGTGCGGCATTCAATGGGTTTCTTTCATCTACATATATTAATACTTACTAATATTATAAATAGGAGATACAAAATTGTTTGTTTGTAAGAATTTAACTCAAAAACAATATATCCGATTTTGAAAAATATTTCACAATTGGAAAGCTATATTATCACCACGTAACATAGGCTATTTCTTTTTAAGCCATGCTACTTTTTTTACGTGGGAGAATGCATTGTCTCATACAACTCCGTGGGGGCGGGCGGAGCGAGCGGAAAAACTAGCAAACTATAAAAACATCTCTGCTTACTTTCTCAAGATATATTGTCATGATGCTATGTATAATATATTCAGCGAGTAGGCCTTATATATAACCTTAATAAAACGGTTTATTGCCGTGCCTATTGAGTTCTTATGATAAACGGCCATTGGTCGAAGGCAGTATATCACAGCATAATCCAATAACCATTAAAAGTTTTGACTGCTTGGTTGCTTCAAGTGGTCATCTCGCCGATCTGCTACGTGTAATTGGGAGACCCGATAAAAAAAAACAAAAATGTATAGTTTGAGTTGTTCGGAGACTGGGTGCTTCTTACGGCTTCTATTTGAATGTTTGTGATGTACTCTATCGGACTTTTCATTTTGAAACTAGAACTGGAAATCGAACATTAGTACATTTTCTTTTCTGGTGTCTGGCTGGTTATAACTACATATATATTAATAATTAGTCTCATGCCTTTATCTCCGAAAGGGTATCACGTCCACATTTCGGCAGCTATGTTATTAGTTTAATGGGTACTCAAAATTCAAAACTTTTAATGGGTATTCAACAAAAAGAATGAAAATATATTTACCCTTTAAAAGACAAGTCCAACATTGGTTATAAATCCTGTGTCATAATAGCCTTTATAGACATTAAACTAATATTTATATAAAAGCCTGCGGATTCACAATTACATAGACAATAACAATTACATTTGACGACTCGATGGCGTAGTGGTTAGTGTAACCGACTGCCACGCCTGAGGTCGTGGGTTCGATTCCCGCACAAGTCAAACATTTGTGTGCATGAACATGGATGTTTGTCTTGGTCTGGGTGTTTCTATGTATAATATGTATGTATTTACAAAAAAGAAAGTATATATATATGTTTATCCATTGTCTAGTACCCATAGTACAAGCTCTGCTTAGTTTGGGCTAGATGGTGTTGTGTGTATGTGATAGAATATTATTATTATTATTATTATTATTATAGAACGTACCAATTTTTAAATCGGCTGATTTGATTATTCTTAAAAAAGGGGCCAATATTTTTCTGTTAACTGTAAAAATATACATATTCATATTCACAAATATTTTCTATTTACACAGATTTATGCGTAGTAAAAGTATTGGATTCTAGATAATTGAATTGGTTAAAAAAGTATGCTACGTACTTATATTCACTATAAAATAATTAATAGTAGGGTTATTTTGTTACTTCTACCCTAGAAAAACAATGACTGACGTTAGCTGTCTCCTCGCAGGCTTCGTAATTGTACTTCTAGTTAAATGACAGAACAACCAGTAATACTTTGCTGGTACCGGTGATGGCTAGAAGCTTCCAGCTCTTTTTATCATTCGTAAGGATAAATAGTACTTACAATTAAGTCTTTTTTGTCAATTTTATATCTTTTCCTATATAAAATCAGTCACACAATTTTGGAAGAATGAAAGCATTCTCACCTTTTAATCTCACCTTGAAAGCTGCAATAGTGTCTATCTATTGTTGCAATGGTTACTGTAGAAAATCTTTAATAAACTTAAAAATAAATTTTGTCATGAAGATGAAAGATTTCAGAGAATGATTGCTATAATTTTCGTGCTCACCAGTGGGCGCGCGTAAGGCCTTGTCAATGCTTTCACAGCTGCTGTCAAAAGTCGTATTTGGTGTCAATCATTGTCGGTTTCTATGGTTACTGTTGATTTGACTATAGAGTATGAGGACTCGGGACCTTACTATATACTGGTACCTCTAACGGTGAATTCAAGCGCGATAGGCCTTATTGAACAGAAAAATTATCAGACGTGAGTAATAATCTCAAATAAATAGCAAATATGTATAAATACGAATATATGTTGTGACCGTATAACTATAGAATTACATGCAGTTCATTTTGAATGTCATCAAGCCATATTATCAAATGCGAATCTATTTTCGGTAATCATGCAACTCAAATTAACAAATTAAACACACAACATAAACAGACAACATAAACACACAACATAAACATAATATAAATACACAACATAAACACACAACATAAACACACAACTCACACACACACATGTACTATATAGTTTTGTTTTAACATTAATTTTTCTTTTATTTTTATTTAAAATAGGTAACTTTTAAATTGTCCCTAGCTCACTATTTATTCATACAATTTGTGATTAATTGTTAAGTTTTGGAGCCTGGTAATCTGTCTGACAGGATTTTCCTAGTTCAGATACCAGTCTCTCACAAAGGTGCATTTGGTTACATAATGTTACAAAATGTTATAGAATGTAAGTTACCTTTGTGAAAGAAAATAAATAAACTTATTATTATTATTATTATTAAATTTAGGGTGATTACCAGTAGTAGATTCGAATATAATAAAACTCTTAATTAGCTGTTTTTTATTGCACTACATTTCTAAATAAGTCGCGTTTTAAAAAACATTAGTAAAGAAAACCAAAGTAGAAGAAGTTAGCTAGGTTAAGATTGAAAAATTCGACCAAAATGATTGGTTATAATATAACAGTTAATTATTTATACTAGTACTCCTAACTTTAGATATATAGACAAGGAATAACTACACAAACATCAACCACAAACAACATCCGAAAATGGACATACATTCAGACACAAGAGTAATATCGAATGAAATCAGTCGAAAGCATTAATTAAAATTAATTTATTTTACTCGCGTGTAGCGAACTTTATGCCAAAGGCATTTTGGACCTGACAACTCTCAGTTGATGCAGAGATAATATGAAGTAGCTATTCCACATGACGTGATCCAATATGGCTGTTCATTAAACACATTTAAAAAAGAACGTGACAATTTAAACCTTATTACTAGCTGTCAGTTATGATTAACATACGACAGCTAATAACTCACTTGTCTTATCGCAATAAAAAGTTTTGGCAGAACTTTCTCACCAAACTCCAAATCACTTCTGCACCTTAGTGTACTAGTATGCAGAGAGTTGTAGTAATTACTGTTAATACCTTTAGAAGTGCATGTACTTGTGTAATAGAATCTAATGGGTAAACATAGCGGCTTACATCTGTGTGATTTGTAAGGTACAGCTTGTGTGTCATTTTTCAAATAAATAATGTAATGGTAATACGAAGACAGCTAACAGAGAGCTACTGAAAGAATTACGAAAATACGTTAATAATTATTTATATTGACAATGATAACGCAGCTTTTTATATTCGAATAGCAGTTTAGCTTGCATATAATAAATGCATATTTAACATTTTATCAAGATTATTATATTCGGGATTATTATATTCGGGATTTGATTTATTTTCAATTCTAATTAGTATCTACCATCATAAGAGGCAATAAAAGGGCGTGCTAGCCCCTCAAAATACCTATCTTTTTACCTATAAATATGCGAATCCCTCTATGTAGAAATTTCAATATTGTTTATCATAAATGCATTTGCTGCAATAGGCTTCAAAAGGTCTACATAGAGAGTTTTTTAGCTAACACGATACCGCTAATATCTATACACAAGGTTAAATTTTGTTTCTAACGTTCGTTTTTGTTTTTATATAACGTCATCAGTTTAGGTTATAATTCTTTTTTTGTTTCAAACCAGAGATCGAACGGAAAGAGAACAATTTGAAAAGCCGATAGCAAAATTTGAAAAATGTCAGCCGCCGTTCAATATGTTTGGTCTTTTTTTGCGGTATTTCATTCCACGCTACGGTCAGAATGAAGCCGAACCGGGTGTCTTTATGGCTATATGTATGCATATATAAGCTGAATATGCTAGCCGTCCCTTAAAAAGAATATCGTATATTTCTCTCTAAATAAAAAGTTGTCTAAATATACATGAAATAGTATCAGTTTATCCCGGCTTACGAATATTTTTGTAAATAAGTTTGCATTATGTTTACGGCTGTAAACAATTTATTAAAATTTAGTAAAAATATATCTTTTTTAGAATAGAATATAAAATAATTTGTTTAATTCGCATAATACAGGTCATTTTACAGATGTTACAAGATTTTTACAGTTTCCCTGTATTATTACCATTTGGCGTGCAAATGTTTAGCAGGTATATTTTAATTTATATATACAAATAAATCGAAACATAATGATTTTATACTTGTACTTTTAAATTATTACAAAATAAATTATTTTTTAACTTTATTAGTACATGCCTGAAATTAGAAAGAATATAAATATCATAATCACACACCCCCTCACACAAACACACACACACACACACACACATACACACACACTTTCACACACAATCACACACCCACAAGCAAATACAAACACAATCACGCACACACACACCTCACATCTTTCGTTTACTTTCTAATATATGAATTACTTTTGTAATTATAAAATCTTTTGTGTAAATTATATGGATGAAGACACTGACTTCCTGTAACATAGGTTTCGTACCTAGGAATCAGGGCTTCATAGGAAATGTGTAAACAATTTGATGTTAGTAAATGAATTATTATTATTATTTATCGTACACCTCTCGTGTTCATCTGGTTACATTCATCGTACCTTTTTACACCTCTGCTTACCCCTTCGTAAATAGGGGTGCAATACTATGTAATTTCACAAAAAGTATTTAGGTATATATTTTTACTTAAAACTCTAGGATCTAAATAGATTACCGCACTTAGCTTGCATCAAATAATGTACGGCAGAAAAGCTCTCCAGCTGCGTACAAAGCAATGTAATTTGAAATCTTTGAAACGTTCTCTCGTACTAGATTAGATCATCTCCGCAAATGTACTAAGAGCGTCGTATTTTATGTTGTTGAGAAAATAAACTATGCTTTATTAGAGGAAATCTTATTGCGCACAAAGAAATGGCTGATATTCATAATATATAAAGATCATAATTTTTAAGTACTATTTTATTGATATCAGATGATTGATACATTTAAGGATGTAAGTTCGATTAAAATGTGAGTTGTAAGACGAAAATCTATAAAGCTGCTTGAGAACTGGCACGCTAGACAAAGTAGGTACTCTTCATTTCGCGTTGTTGATCGATGGTTCTTCTTCAGAGGGAACTGATCGCAGACATTCTTCAGAAAGTCACTGAAATCTCTTAGCCGATGAGGGTGCATTATTAATATTGTAGCGCAAGTGATTGAAGCATGAGCATAAATACATGATAGTGTAAATATATACCAAACGAGATCCGTCAGCAAATAGAAATCCGTAGTATCTGCCTACCCTTCCGAGAAACAGACATGGGTTTCGTAAGACACTTAGGAGAAAGGCTATACTAAAACTATCCCAAACCGTACATGAAAAATGTGGTACGAATGATTAAGGTAAAATAAATTTACCAAGATTGTAGCAAGTGGAAATCCGAAGTCAGCATGCGTTACGTTATATATAATGCCAATTATTAAGACTGCACCGAGCGTAAAACACATAATGACAGAGCTCGTGCGGCGCATATTCAAATCGGCGCGCGGCCGCCATAGTAAAATTGTATGGAGGATTTGAAGTGCTTTTTTGTAAAATATGTATCTTTATTGTCAACCAACAACTTAAATATTTGGGACGGACAAATTGTAATATAACTATTTATGTTTCGTTTAAGCTGTAAAATAGGATAGATTTCTACTGTTATAATCTAAAAATCACGTAACACGAGTTTACGTTTTTGCATTTTTCGTGCAAGTTTACGTAATTTTGTAGGCGAAAATATTAATGATTTTAAGTTTTTTACACGGAGTAATTGTAAAATAAGTAATTGTAAAGTAAGTGATTGTAAATTGTAGACCGTGAGTGGCACACGCTGTCCCGTGAGTCTGAGACGTTTACCGACCGCGAAGCGCGCGGACTTCCAGCCCATAAAATTTCTTTAAAAGTGGGCGTTCCCATAATCTTGCTAAGAAATTTAAGTCCACCTAGGTTTTGTAACGGAACTAGACTAAAAGTAAAAATCTTGCAACGTAACTTAATTGAAGCCGAAATTTTAACAGGATGTGGCGCCGATGAAACAATTTTTATTCCGGGAATCCCCATCATATCAAATAATTATCCGTTCAGTTTTAAGCGCGTTCATTTCCCAGTAAGTTTATGTTATGCAATGACAATAAATAAAGCGCAAGGTCAAACATTACGTGTTGCTGGTATAGATCTCAGTACGCGCTGTTTTACTCATGGCCAACTCTATGTCGCTTTGTCTCGCGTTAGCAATCCCCAAAATCTGTATGTGTACGTCCCCAATGGTTCCACATCTAACATCGTTTACATAGAAGTTCTGTCCTAAAACATATAACATTTTATACAAATTTTCACGCGGACGAAGTCGCGGGCACAGCTAGTGTATGTAATATAGATGAAGAATTTTATATAGACGCTGCTCGCTTTATTCAACTATACAAAGACATTGTCCCCGGTATGCCAGCACACCGGACAAAGGCCATCGGAATACATGTAGCAAAGCGTCTTGGACAACAAAAGCTCTAAAAAAAAATTTGATTGTTTAATTTTATACAAACTCTTTTGGCAGCTCAATTAGATATTAGGTTTGTCCAATAAGAAATTCTTATAAGCAAAACGGAGTTAGGAAGTTGGCGGTGTTACACACCCTCATGCCTCGGCAAGTTTCTACGTAAAGCAGTCGGTCCTGCGCTTGATCTCTATCAGGTCGTGTCAGGATCATACCCATCGAATTATGAGAGTTTACATAACAGAGTGTGCATTTGTGTTTGTGCACTATAATATCTCCTATGCAGATGGCCAGTTTCCGTCTAAATAAGGCATTGACTTGCAATCGAGAGGTCGCGGTTTCGAATCCCACCCATTACACTACTGACGTGAACCCACTCCTAACACAAGCATTCTAGCTTAGCTGGAGAGGTTAACAAGGATACTAGTAATTTGAAAACTAAAATTGCTAGTAATCGTAAAAAAAACAAAAAAAAGGCTTTCGTGACCGAAATTCGGTCTGGCGGACATACATGTAATTGAACTCTTCATTAACAAGTTGCTTGATACGTTCATCGAACTAAGCTTAGTGTGGACATTTGGGGAGTTTGTTAGAACATCGCTAACGAATCTAATAAAATGTATTATCTCGGAACTAACAAGACCCGTAATCAGTAGAAAATACTACGACATAATATACTCTGTGAGTAAGAAGACAGAAACCGATGCTCATTTAGTAGCGAGGGGAAAGTAAAAAATAAACTGTGAAACATATTAGCGTCCGAGACAAAGGCGATTGCGAAGAACCTGTTAGGAACTAAGTTTATTTTATATCTAATAAGGCAGCGTTTGGCTATTTATGTTGATGATCTCTTTAAGCGATATAAAATCGACAGTCCGATTTGAAGCAAATATTACATAAAGACACACAGCTCAAAATATTGCACGCTCCGCTTCAGTTATAGACGAAAGTATATAAATACTTTTTGTGCCGAATGACGGACGGCAGCAAGCGTAGTAACATTCCAATGATATTCGAATACAATTATGTACAATTACAGCAACAATACCTATTTACAAGCTTTTTTTAAAGCTTATCTATGAGTCCAGCAGTGAACGTCTTTCAGCTGAGACGATGATGATGTGTCTTTGAACCTGTAAATTATTAATAGATTCTTCGATTATATTGTCGATTTTTATATGTGGTTCTATGTAGTAGATCGTTGCCAAATTACGACTGCACAGGTGGCGTAGAGGTTAAAGTGGTAAATTCGCTCGTGCCACGCCAAGTGCTGTGGATTTAATCCCAACACGGGACAAAAATACTATAGTACCCAGTCTGGATGTTGTTTGTGTCCGTTGTTTGAATGTTTGTCCCCGCGTCACAGAAACCAAAGATATGTAGTTCGGGCCCGACCTTTAAAACAAATATGTTGTCTTTATTGCATTACATAAATAGATTTTATCTGACCATCTATTTTCCAACTTGCAGAAATTTGTCAATCTTCAGACTTTATCTTATTATAGATCTTGCTTGCTGTAATTAGATATAACTGGGTCATCAGGTTTGGCTTTCAGTTTTAATCTAAATAATAAACGTCTAGAATATGTCTGATGAACGAATCTATTTGTTTTACAATCTCAATTAGACTTTGCTTGTTTTTAGAATTCATTTTGGTATGATTCTAATTCAATTGTACTTGATTAGAAGTTTTTTTATAAAAGTCTAGAAATAGTTCACTGCTCCATAAAAGTCCTTTTAAAAAAGAATCTTCTAAGACCCTTTAGAAACGAGCAATCTCATGGACTAAAGCAAGATTCACAGAAGTCGCAATCTAGTGGTGTGTCTTGGTGGAAGAACTTCTCCAATCGGTCTATTCCAAGGTCAACCAAAATACGCAATGTGGTATTTTTTCCTCCTCCTTTCCTCTAAAATTATTTTTGCAATTTTCGATGATACTGTGGTATAAGTATGCTTTAATTGTGCATTCGATTCTGTCCCGGGTTTGATCTCCAGTTTGGGAAGTGTGTTTATTGGGTGATTGTGTAAGAAAAATATTATTAAAAGCAGTGTGGCGCTGGGCTTCTCGGTAGATGGAAATAGGCTCAGTTTTTATCACGTAAGACCTTTAACATAGGTGGCGAAATATGGGTGTAATATGTTCTATTGGCGTAATACACCGCCATTTCCAAAATGCAGCCATTTTCCCCAGAATACTTTATAATGTCGTACTCATTGCATAATCATATTTCTGTTTCCCAAGGTGGAAACTTTACGCTGATTGAATTTACATTATATACTAATGACACCCTCAAGGGACTGAAATTGAAGCTCTTGTCGAGCCAATATGCGATCAAAGCCACAGGGAACGAACTGTGAAACATAATGAAACTATACGGTGGAATAATTATGTACTGTAAAATTTACATATTGTACTTAATGCAACCATTTGTTCAAAATCAATCTTATTATGAAATTATACTATTTTATATGGATTTTGTTAAGAAACTATATTCTTGTACCATGATCATAGCTATGCTATGGGTACCTATGGCGTAGTTACTTAAGTGGTGGCTACGCCACTGACGCTGTGCCGAGTGAAGTAGGTTCAATTCTCACAAGGGACTATCATAACAGTCTGGATTTTCTTTGTGCCCGTTGTTAGAATGTTTGTAAAGTACCACATCACAAGAATTGATCCTAGTACACAAGTCGTATTTTTAAATAAATACTTACTTACTTCTCCCTAGCCTTTATTATTCCCAAGTCACTTGTTGTCGGCTTTTCTAGTTTAACTGGATTTCACTGGATATCAGTTTTTACACGGAGCGGCTGCCACCTGACCTCCGTAACCCGAAGGCTAACGATACCTTAAGGCTAGACCAGTGTCAGGATATTAGAGGGTACTGACTTTCCCAATAACGAATGCCATAGATATTCATGGCAGCCGGGACCGACAGCTTAACGTGCTTTCCGAGGCACGGAGCAGGCGATAATTGTCAATCAATACGCACATAATTTCGAAAAGTCATATAACTTGTATTTTTAAATATATAAATACAGAATAATAAAGAGAACTTCAAAAATGTGAAACGAATGTGCAGTAACAGTTAATACAACAAGAATTTAAAATTAAAAACAAGCGAAATAAAGCCGTTTAGAAATGATTGTAGGTACCTACCAAATTATCTGATGATGTCTCGCTTAGAAGTGAAATGCGTGTCAACGCATATTATATAAGTTGGAGTACGATAGTTCGACGATGTAGAGTTAGAGATATCCAACTTTTTCTATTGGTTGAGGTGGACAAAGCGAGGATCCGTGGTGGTTAAGACGTATCCGTAGGACAGAACGTGATAGAGAGTAAAATAAACCAAGAAAACATAGTGAATTTGGATGATTTAAAGTTATATAGGACGCAGGCATAATACTAGCTTTAAATGTTGAAGACACTGTAGATGCACTATTAAAATCAAATGTCCACTTCACTAAGCTTTGTCGTCATAAACTCAAGTACTCGCAATTTCAGTTCGATCGAAATTCAAACTCAAATGTCCGGTGACCTAATTAGCTAACAACTGATAAGCCTAGCATTCGGTAAAGCTCGTAGTGACAATTAAGGAAAACTTTAAATAATTTGTTAGTTATTCGTGATTTGTCGAGAACAGGCTTTGCCATCGTTTTGTTCGCATGAACTATATTTCATTAGCGATTTTATTTAAGGGTGTCGCAGTCTGCACCGCATTTCTCGTAATACCAATGAAATGGACTGTAAAGTGGTTTTGTTTTAAGGCAATCATTCATCGACTTGTAAAATCGCAAAAAATGTATCATAACGTTTTCATGATGCGTGATTTGCGTGATGACAGAATTCTGGAACTGCTGCATACGTTGGTTAACATTGTAAATGCAGTAAGCAATTGATCATAACTTCTTACAGTTTTATTGTTTAACAAAATATTTTAAATGTAATCATCGTTTTATTAGTGCAAATATTTTAAATAATTGCCACAATAATTATTTCAGAGGTATTTAATTTTTGGTAGATACCCTACAGCATATACAGGAACATTGTAGTCATTGTAAAACATTGCTTTTATATCTCCTATTGAGTACGATATGATACGGAACTAGGTTATTTTATAAAATCGTATCATAATACAGTATACCACTAAAGCTAAATTTTTTTTAAAGACCACTTTCTTCATTATTGTAATTTCTGTGTCCCGGTGGTCTTTACGAACATTTAAACAGCGGAAGCAGCGATAGCCTGATGGGAAACCGTTGGACTGTCACACAGAGGTCTCGAGTTCGAACCCAAGGCGCGGATCTCTGACTCTTCGAAGTTATATGCGTATTAAATAGTTTATCATATCTTATCTTATGTGGGGGCCACTCAGTGCAGACCGGCGACACTTCGACCCAGTGGGATCTTTTGTGTCGACATTCTCCCAATAACGACTGCCATAGATGTTCATGGCAGCCGGGACCGACGGCTTAACGTGCTCTCCGAGGCACGGAGCAGGAGATAATTGTCAATCAATACGCACATAATTTCGAAAAGACGGCAGGCGGTAACATGTGCGCGAAATGAAACGATAACCCTGTCTAGACCTCGAGAATAGTTACGCATAGGTATGACTATATTATTATTAACTTACTGGCTTTTTATTCTTATGATAAAAACTTTGCAACTGCTTGGCACTACAGATTATTAATATGTATTGGTGGCACATTTGTAACGTGGCATTTGTGGCGCAGGGCTGTCACTTGTAATAATTATTGAATGTGAAAGCTATCGTGTTTTTCAGAAATAAAAATATGATTTCGTTATTTTCTTTCTTCTTCTTCTTTCAACTGCAAAATGGTATTATGATGGATGTTATGTCCATGTTATGAACATCTGTGGTAGCTGATATGTGTAGTCAGTAAGCTGAAACTCTCCTATAATCTTTTGATGTAATTCTGAGCATCAAGCGTAGCCAGACTGCATTTTTGAATTTCATTTCATTTCCTTATTATTCGTTCTACCGTAGAAAACTTTATAGACGAAAGGAAAAATAAAAATATTATTAAAAATATTCAGGATGAGAAGTTTACTTTTAACGTTCAAGGCGTATTCTATAAAGTATTTCATTTTATCTCGAAATCAAATTTCATTCCGACCGTAACTATAATTTATTACTGTTTATATTTGATTTGAAAATCTAAGGCAGTTTCGAATAATATCTCATGTTTAGTATTTTCGACTTATAGAATTGAACTTATAACTATCTAATACAGATCTGCCTTCATAAGAAAAAGACGTATCTAACAAAAAATAAATATATTGGCAGATGCAACATTTTTTTACTGATTCCAAATATGTAAGAACCTTATTGAAATTAAACTGCTATATACGGATTTTATCGCGTTGTTTATTTGACACTTTATTACAAAATTTTGAAAATTTTTACACTACTAAGTACTACTATTAAACTTTACTAATTTTTAAGCTAATTAAATTATTATTAAACTATTTAGATTTAATTTATTTTTACACTTTCCCCGACGTTTCGGTTGCTTTTCAGCAGGCATGGTCAATTTTCAAAATTTTGTAATAAAGTGTCAAATAAATAACGCGATAAAATCCGTATATAGCAGTTTAATTTCAATGAATAATATTCGCGTAAATAGAAGACAATATTATGTAAGAACCTTAGTTTCGAAAAAATTATTATATACGTCTTTTTTCCTTATGATGGCAGAGTTGCGCACAACGCTATCACTACTTTGCATGGTCAAAGACGAAGCGTACTTATATATAGTGACGTCACACATTTGAATATATGTATATTAAATGCTTTTGTGCACAACGCTTTAATAAATGTGGCACTTTGTGTAGGTGTTTCAAGGTTTGGATCTTTGTTAATCAATTGCGTGTAACACGTGGAACGGATATGAATGAAAATTGGCACCTGGATGGACTATTTGGGTATCAAGTTTCGTCCTGGAGAAACACATAGTATAGATTTTATTGCTATATGCAGCTATTAATTATAGTGATATAACGTCAGATAGTATAGAACATGAATTAATATTTTAAGACTTTTTTAGATAAAATTGTCAGTCTGAAATAGACAACAAATTTTCTTTGCCATAATACTAATCACACGTAACCGTAAGTTAAAACTGCAAAATATTAGTCATATGGATCAAATGAAATTCAACAAATACAAGTCAGTCTGATGAACGTGCTTCCAGTTGATATTTCTATTTCAAACATTATTATTTTCTTTTGGGATTGGTGCAGTTTTGGAGGTATGATTTATGATACGATTTTATAATATAACTCAATTTCGTACCATATCGTAACTATAAGGGAAGAGAAAAATAACGGTTTACAATTACTACAGTGTTCCTATATAATACACTAGATGTGCCCACGGTTTCACTTCCGTTTATGGTTACTGCGATACCCCCATGGGTCGTAGCGTGATGTTATATAGCCTATAGCCTTCCTCGATAAATAGGCTATCCAACACTAAAATATTTTTTTAATTCGAACCTGTAGTTCCTGAGATTAGCGCTTTCAACCAAACAAACAAACAAACTCTTCAGCTTTACAATATTAGTATAGATAATGTTGTAGGGTTTCTACCAAATGGAATAAAATTAAATATCTCTCATATAATTATTGTTGCAATTAATTAAAATTGTAGGTAAAATATTCGCCTGAATGAAACTATGATTATTATTAAGGATTTGTTGATCGGTAAAACTGTTAAAGTTTTTTTCGTAATACTCGTTTGGAATTTATGATTCTGTTGAAATGCTTCATCAATACAATTCAATTATTAGAATGGTGCAATGGTTTGTGTACTTACCTTCATAAAACACGAGCTTGTTCTATGTGATGAGGTGGCGTGCAATATTGTGACCATTTGGTTTTATTTCACACTGTGCGTCATATATTTGAAGCTACTTAACCAATGGGTAAACCACGTCAATATCTTTTCAGTGGCTTTTCCGGGATGCCGGAACAAGTAGACAAACAAACAGGCTGACAGAGAGATAAAAATTATAAAACATCTTCTGCACTCTAAATCCTAATCCTAAGTATTTATTATTATAAATGCGAATGTGAGTTTCTTTATTACGCTTTTACGCCCTCGCTACTCTAATTAGTTAAGTCGTCATCGCGAAATTTCGCATTCACGTTGTCGCGGGAACAGAAAAGGACATATTAAGGTACCTTTTATCCAGAAAAAGTACTGTTACTAATCTATAATAATATTATGAAGCTGAAGAGTTTGTGTGTTTGTTTGGTTGAACGCGCTAATCTCAGGAACTACTGGTTCGAATTGAAAAATATTTTTGTGTTGGATAGCTCCTATACCGAGGAAGATTATAGGCTATATAACATCCGCTACGACCAATAAGAGCGGAGCATCAATGAAAATTGTTTCAAAAACGAGAAATATTCTGTTATTTAAAGCAGACGAAGTGACGCGGGTCAGCTATCTAACATAAATTAACGGACATTTAGGTTAGCAAAGCCGCGGAAAAATCTAGTATTCAATAATAGTCAGTATAAAATTAATTAGTAACTTAAAAAGGTCTTCGTAGTACATAGGACCGTTACATACATAGTCTTGAGCAACCTGCCTCCCGGCCCGCAGTGGACTTACCGGGCGCCAGCGCTAAACGATCTCCGGCCCCATGAATGCTGGCCTGGGGCGACAGACTAGGATAAGACGGCGGTGCGTAGTGTTCCGCGCGCACCTCTTAATGAAGACTAACTAAAAATGTGAGACTGTAACTAGAAATGCGCGAGTGATCCCTGCGCCCCGGCTACAGATTGCGAGAAGGAACACCGTGGTAGGTTTAATCGGGAAGGACCGGGATGTCGCCATCTTTTTCCAGGTGAGCCTGACATAAACCTTGCCGCCTTTACCACGTTAAAAAAAGGTATTGTTACATGTACAGCTACTTTTCAGGAGCTATGGCTTTAGGCCTTACGTAACCTTTTACTCGACTTGATTTCCGTCCACTATAATACTTATCACGATGCGGCAATTAAACCCAAGACCTCATATAACAGTCTTATTCACTACCGCTGCACTACCGAGCTCGTTACCTCCTAACTAATATTATACATGGAAATGTAAGTTTGTTTGTTACGCTTTCACGCCTTAACTACTCGATCGACCATCATGGAATTTCGCATTCACTTTGTCAAGAGAACAGAAAAGGACATAGAAAGAAAGAAAGAAGGATATTTATTCGCCAAGAATATGGTACATTAGGATGGTAACATCAAGTAACAGCCCAACATATTTGCTTATAACAAGCATAGGGTACCTTTCATCCAGAAAAAAGTACTATTACTAATCTTACCTAACGTACATTTACGCGAACGAAGCCGCGGGCAAAATCTACTACAATATATAACAGTATAGAAATAATGATTCTGATTCTGAACAATTTCGAAATAAAGGTGTTATAAACTCACAAGTTCAGGTAATCAAAGTTTTTTGTTTGACACGCCATGTTCAAACAAAGTCGGCACTTTGTGACAAGCCTGTTCATACAAACTTGAGGCATGTTGATGAATTCGGCTTTATCAACATCTGAGGCAGCTGTAATGAAACTGGAAAATGTCTTATTGTATTTGTGACGTTTACGCCAGTGTAAAACGAACTGTACTGTTTTCGGGAACAATTGGAGCCTTATATTAAATTTTAGATCACAGTAGTCATCCCGATACGTCTGACCTATAAGAAAGGTTAACACTTTCAATATATTACGTCCTAAATTTAGAATGTAACAACAAGACACACGGTAATTTTAGTCAAAATGTAAAAGTTTTTTTGACTTACAGTTAACTAACAAGAGCTCTCAGAAAAAAACACCCATGTAGATGTATTATGCGTTACGGACATTTCATAGCAGAAGGCTATGAAAAATATCTCAACCTACCCAACTACTGCTTAGCTGCATGTTTCAGCCGGAAAGAAAGTAAGCGAGGTGGACATGCATACTCCTTAAGAACGGACAACAATGGAGAAAACGCACTAAAATTTCTAAAATGTCAAAAGCCGGTATTTTTGAGTACTGCGCAATTGAGCTGACTAATATAGCTATGCTTACACACCGCAAGAACTGCACTTATGCGCAAGAAATGTTTTGTATGGCCCCGGTAATATAATAAAATACCTAAAAGCTGGCATGAGTTACCTCTCAGTACATTTAAGAAAAAAATAAAATTATTCTTGGCTGAGAAAGCGTATTATGTCACCGATTTTCTACAGGAATTGTTATAATTAGCCTACTTTATAAAACATGACAAGACATTTTCATTATGTATGTATATATATATATGTTGGAGCGTCAAGAAAATAATCATTGAAATGTTATTTATTTCTGCAATTGGAGTTGAATAAAGCGCCATCTATTGGTTTGTTTTGGAATGTCAAACGTAAGTTTGAGTGAGGTCGCCACAGAGCCAATGTGTCAGTTGGAGTGACAGTTATAACTGTCAGTGTCATATTGACGTTATATAAGCGCCGGAGACTCGTGCGCGAACACATTCGGTGTGACGAACTCGCTGCGTTACGGATCAAATTAGAAATAATCACTGTCAACCTTTAATGTTTTATTTCTCTTGTATTTGCCTATCATTAGTATATGTACGTACGAAGTATAATACCTTGCCTATATTTTGTTACTTTATCATGTCAAAAGCGAGTTGTCGTCCTATTCTCCGACATATATATTTCAGTTCTAATAAATGTAACAGAATAGCATTTAAGTAGTTATTAATGATTTATGACATTTTTATTATTATTTCATTTCATTTTTCTTTTTTTGTATTTTTAATATTTTTTCATTTTTACATTGTATTGATTAGTTTTTTTAAATATTTATAATTCAATTACTAAAGTTATTAAGATTTTAGGACATTTTAATTGTATTCAGTTTATTATTATATAAATTTTGTTAATGATAAATTTCTATAAAACGTCTAAACCAAACAACATTTGCACGCCACTTTGTGGCAAACATGTAAGAACAATAATTATCCTGTAACATCCTACATGCCTGAAATTGTATGTATACACATGTTTATGTAAATAAATATTATCTTATCTTAAAGTAAAAAATAATTTATTCATTTAGGTCACAACGTAGCACTTATGAACTACATAGGGATTAGTGAGTTAACTAAATTTTCTAAACACATTGTCACACATGGAAATCGAACAATGACCTTCATTAAAATAAAATTATTAATTAATAATTAACCTTAGGCAAATGTTACATTAATTATGCATTCGGTCCCGGCTGCCATGAACATCTATGGCAGTCGTTATTGGGAGAGTGTCGACACAAAAGATCCCACTGGGTCGAAGTGTCGCCGGTCTGCACTGACTGGCCCCTACATAAGATACATACATTAATTATTATATTGATATCAATTGCAACTTGTAACTATTAAGATAAATATTATTATTTGCAAAACGTTATACATATATTTACTTACTTCATTAATGATATTCAATCGTATCGTACCATAATTAGGTTACAAGTCAAATTCTGAAACCTAGATAAATAGAAATATCGCAATATTTTATTAAAATGTTGACTACGTACGACTAGCGATAGTTCCGTAGCATTGAAAAGTGTTTTGATATTTCATACAGAAAGTGTTCAATGCAAATAGAAAGTCTCATGTTTGTTTTTGGGTTAGGTAAAGCTTTGTAAGGTTTTCTATAAGGGAATCCTTAATAGCAGCACGAGCGGCACTGTTTTTGGTAGACGGCAATAAATACCGTTTTTGGGATATACCAACAGTCATGTTTCTGGCAATCACACTATATTGCCAGAAACATGCCTATAATATCACTATATTGAGACTGGAACCCCATTTATACACTAACATCAAAACATTTAATCGTGGAAAATAATCAAACAGGAATTCGGAGAAAATCTAGTTCGCTATTAAAGGCCAGGCAAACTGATTCGTTTGTGTCAAAGCTTCCTGGAAGTAGCGGTATTGAATTAAACCATACATAATGTTTCTAGGTATCACATTCAATGTATCAAGACTCTACTTAATACATTGTATCTGAACCTTAATTAAGAGGAAACACGGGCAGTATTTAGTCTATACAAATGTATTCCCCTGTATTCGCTCTGAATGAAACTGAAACATTAAGGAATAATCTATTTCTACCACAGCTATGTTGTCCTTCTTTTCATAATTTAATTATTATACGTACTAAAATCAAACACTATTATAAAAATCGCTTGGATATTGTTGTTATTAGAGATCCAACAAACAAATTTAGATAAAATAATAAACACAATAAAACTAATGACATTCAGATATAAACAAAATCCTTCTCATATTGTTTTGAAATCGATTTATCCGGTGACCTAGGATTCCCATGTTCCCTAACAAGGAAATCCTAGGGGATAATCTGCCGTACTTTAAGGACTTCAGTGTCTCTGTATAACTGGTGTGTGGAGTAGCGGATGGAAGATGGTAGGATACCTTCAGGATAGCGCTCTGCGCTCTCTCTAGGTCTATCAAGTTGGATTTTGCGCTTCACTCTTAGAAGTGATGCAGTAGGATAAGGACTGAGCCAGTGCAAGGAATACGGTTTATTTTTAATTCGTCGTCTGCTACTTTCTTCATTGTTTTAAAAACATACATAAATTTACGTAACCTAGAGTTAAGACTGTCAATATGATCTTGGAACACCAAGATATTTTATTTTTTTAGTTTTGTTTATGTTACTACAATTACACAGGTTATCGTTTGGGTTAGGGCAGGAGTAAGCAACAATTTTGTATAGATCGACGAGTGACGCAGCGTTTGCTTTGAGAGAAAAGGTGATGTAGTTAGACTTGTCTGCATTCAGTGTCAGGATATTACTTCGAAGCCACTTAGTCACAGTGTTGAAACCCGACTGCGCACTCGTGAATGCCTTATCCCATGTATTGTCACTAAAGAGCAAAACTGTATCATCAGCAAAAGTTAGTAATTTTGCCATTTTGTAAATGTCACTGATTCGTTTGTGTCATAGTCGCCAGCGCAGTCATAACGCCATAGACTAAATCCTTATGGTCAGTTTCACAACTATCAAGTAAAAGTATTCGAAATATAAATCGCATGCTGTCTCACTCTTCTTAGGTTAAATATGAAAGATGGCAAGACTTTTATCTTATAGATAAATGCTATTTGGAGCTTGTGAAACAGGACCTTAATGTTTTTAGGTACATGATATTGTATCTCAACAAGGCTTAGTTAGGCTAATTGAACTAAAAGAAAAGTTCGTGCTTAGATTGTTGGTTTATTTTGGAAACTGATAAAAGTTATAGTTCCTGATATTGGCAGTATTTTATTTTACAACATACATACAACATGTCACAGATATAAAAAATATAAATTAGATTATTAAATCGTAATAACAATAGGTATAATCATTCAAATGTTACTTATATGTACTTAAATATTTTAATTTAACGAATTAGTTCTCCTTATTGTGCGCGTCTAGTATGGGTATATTACAATAAATCTAACATTATTTCCTTTATTGCATCAAAAACCTTATTGCCTTGAATTATGATACATTTTCGTTAATTTCAGCTGTTTAATAAATGGGTGACTATAATTTAATTCGTTTAAATTATTTTAGGGATAAAAACTATCTATATTAAAAATTGCTGGAATTGATTCTGTAGCCGATTTTGAATAAACTACTTTCACGATGTGGGTTTATTATGTTACATGTTGTATATTACAGGTTAAGATTTGTAACAGTATCTGTTTCTCATGTTAAGGTAACTGTAGCAATGTCTATCGAAATACGCCCTACACCTACCTTCACCTGCTCCCTTCGAAGGGTTGTAGCGTGATATTAGAGAGCCTAACGTTCTTAAATAAATAGGCTGTAACTATTGTAATGCAGAATGTTCTAATCTGACTGTTACTTTCAGATATTAGCACATTTAAAAAGGCAAACATAAAAATTGTTTAACATTATAATCTATATATATAAAACTCTTCCGTTACTGAGTGACTGACAGACAACGCACAGCCGAAACTACTGAACGCAAGAAGCTGAAATTTGGCATGTATGTTCCTTGGAGAGTGTAGGGAAGCACTAAGAGAGGATTTTCGGAAATTCCACCCCGAAGGGGGTGAAAGGGGTGAAAAACTTTTATATGAAAGTTAGAACTTTCCTTTTACTTTTAAAATCCTAATTTTCAAGTCACTAACTTCAACGGTGTAGAACCGTTGAAGTTAGTGACTTGAAAATTAGGATTTTCACACGGGCAAAACCGCGGGCGAAAAGCTAGTACCTACTGGTATAAAGTTATAGACATATTATATTGCAATATGTTTTCAGAACATTGGTGCACAATAAGAGCCAACTCAGATAAAGCGACAAATGCTCGAGTACTTTTAAAATGCAAATTAAATATGAACGTTATCTAAGAACTGATCATCTGAAGGGCTCTATGTTTGCCATCGTGTATGTAGAAAAGGCATGTTTATTCTAATCTATGTATGTGTACGTATATATTTCTTTATTGCCAAATAAAGCACATTACACATAATCCAAACAAAATGATATCCAAATATTTAGTCGCATCGCAATATGTCAAAAACATTGTAATTACAAATCACTAATTCATTAATTTTACACAATTGCTGAATTAACTAATGTAAAATGTACGCCTGTTTAATTTGTAAAGCCCTATATATTTAAATTAACAGAGGATTAAGGAATATTAGAGCAAATCTGTTTATAACCCGGCTTTATTTAAATCGCCATATTCTTTTTATATCCAGTGTCGAATGTCTAGTCGAACTAGATTTGGTTGTATAATATTTTTGTCGAAGCAACTGCAGAAATTTTATATGGACGTAAAAAATACAGTGAAAATACACGTTGTCAGGGGTAGAAAAAGGGATATACCTAGTCCTATACCTTTCCGACAGTACCTTTCATCCAGGAAAAATCTAGTCCTGAGGTATAGAAATTGATTGTGAAAATATATATTTACGCGAGCGAAGACGTGGGCAAAATTTAATTTAATAATATTTAATATTGTCTTCTATTTACGCGAATATTATTCATTGAAATTAAACTGCTATATACGGATTTTATCGCGTTGTTTATTTGACACTTTATTACAAAATTTTGAAAATTTTTACACTACTACTACTATTAAACTTTACTAATTTTTATGCTAATTAAATTATTATTAAACTATTTAGATTTAATTTATTTTTATTTTTACACTTTCCCCGACGTTTCGGTTGCTTTTCAGCAGCCATGGTCACGGGGGGACCTTTCAAAAAAATCTTTCAAAATTTTGTAATAAAGTGTCAAATAAACAACGCGATAAAATCCGTATATAGCAGTTTAATTTCAATTAATAATATTTTTTATACCATTTCAATAGCATAATCTTTGAACTCGTTGCCATAACATTGTCTCTAGGGGCATTGAGGCTTATTATCTAAAAGACCAAGCTTAACCGGGTAGCTAGAAAACACTGGCAAACCAAAGAGTTAACGATGATTAAAAGTCCATGACAAATAGATGATTGAATTAAAATCTGTTATTTTTACATGCGAAAGAGTTATTTGTGCAGCACATATTATTTTAGTATGACCTCCTTTCACATAGCAACGGAGTAACCGATCGATGTTATTATTTTTTGCATAGATATGAGTAAGCCAGAAACATCTAAGCTAAAAAAGTAGTAGGTATAAGTCATGTTTGGTATATAACTATAAAGTTATATACCAAATAAGAGCAGCAATAGCTCAGTGGAGAGACCAACAGACTGCAATGCAGAGGGTCTCGGGTTTAAATCCACGTCGCGTACGTCTGACTTTCGGAAGTTATATGACTTTTCGAAATTATGTGCGTAGTAATTGACAATTATCGCCTGCTCCGTGCCTCGACGAGCACGTTAAGCCGTCGGTCCCGCCTGCCATGAACATCTATGGCAGTCGTTATTGGGAGAGTGTCGACACGAAAGATCCCACCGGGTTGAAGTGTCGCCGGTCTGCACTGACTGGCCCCCACATAAGATAAGATAATATATACCAAATAGTTATATATAAATAGATACATATTTAAAATTTGAACCCTCGAATCATCATCCGATATGGTCTAGTGGCTAGGATACCTGGCTCTCACCCAGGAGGCTCGGGTTCGATTCCCGGTATCGGAAGTACTTTTTGCAAATATTTAGTGCAAAGATAGTACAGTTTTATCATATTATTTATTTAATTACCTAATTTCTAAATATTATGTAAAATTTTTGACACTTTTAATGTTTTATTATAGAACTTTAAAGCCAATTCACGAAAAATGTTCATAAAAAGTGGTTATTAATAGTGAACAGCAATATATTTCGTAGTTACTTTTCAAAAATATCTTTACATAAATGCGGATAATATTTGCTCAATGCAGTGTAAGATTTTTTATCCATAAATTATTGTGCAGCAAAATAATACTATCAGAAACTAGTCTACATCATCATCATTAGCCAATTTAGCCCTAGTAGACTATCACTGGCTATACGTAGACCTTCTAAAGCGCGGCATTAAGCCTGTTTTCAGCTTTTCTATTCCAACTTCTACCAACAACTTGACGTATACCATAACTGCCTCAAATACATTAAGTATTTCTAGTGAAAGCTTTTTGTTCAAAGGGTATTCTACGCTACGTTTAACAATTCACAAAAACTGTTATACCCCAACAGTTGTTCGTTCTTCAGGGTCAACGACCAACAACTTCAGCTATGTTAATCGTTAAATGAGCGGTCATAATATAAATTGTTGGTACAGTACCTAGGCAATCTTAGTAACATAAACGATGAAATTAGTATACTCGGGGCATCGTAATGAAACAAATAATTCGAGAACAATTGAAAATAAAGTTTATTTAGTATAGCATACGTTCGAAATTGGATTAACAAGAATATGAACATTAGAATCTTTATGTGACCCAAGTAGTGTAATCAAGAAGCGCGGTTGAGCTTCCACGAACGTCCTAAAGATCAGAAGTTAGAGTTGGTTCATTTTCTCATGCCTATTTAAAATGCAATCATTTAAATATTGACCAACCTATGAATCAACGATATTAGGAATATGTTTTTAAATATTTTTTTTTATCACATACACCCAACACCATCTAGCCCAAACTAAGCAGAGCTTGTACTATGGGTACTAGACAATGGATAAACATACATATATACTTCTTTTTTTTGTAAATACATACTTATTATACATAGATATATTATACATATTCCTAAATATCGCCGCGCGTTAGACAGAGGCGTGCTAATACAACCACACTATGCTACCTGTGTTTGATGTCCAACGTGATATCGAATGAGAGTAATAGTAATGATAATTTGTTTATTTTTTATTAAAAAGATTTTCATTTTTTTAAGTAGTGATCGAGGTCACCTATTAAGCAAATATAAATAGAACTGGGTAGACAAAAGCAGTTTGCAATTTTTAATCTTCCTTACGTATGTATGTATATTATGTGGGGGCCAGTCAGTGCAGACCGGCGACACTTCGACACAGTGGGATCTTTTGTGTCGACACTCTCCCAATAACGACTGCCATAGATGTTCATGGTAGCCAGGACCGACGGCTTAACGTGCTCTCCGAGGCACGGAGCAGGCGATAATTGTCAATCAATACGCACATAATTACGAAAAGTCATATAACTTCCGAAATTCAGAGGTGCGCGACGTGGGTTCGAACCCGAGACCCTCTGCATTGCAGTCTGTTGGTCTCCCCACTGAGCTATCGCTGCTTTAAATGATAAATATCTGCTTTTAATCTTCCTTAATCCATTTCTGAGAAAATATTTAGCTTAGTCTTTAAATCTTAATGAGAATCAGCCCTTAAGTAATATTAGTTTTGTAGACGAAGTAATAACACGGAGTTTGGAAATGTGGCGATAGCCGGTAGTCATCAGCTAAAATATAAAACGTGTATACTATAATAAGTAATAAAAAAATTATAAAATGTGGCTGCAATAGACATCTGCTCACCTCCAACGTGAATATACAGTGAGTCCAAGTACACCTATATACTTATGAAAACGAGAGTAATTTAATTATTGATCGGTTTATGAACCGCGGCTTGTGTTTTTGTCGCCAAACAAACAATTTGATTTTGGAACAAAATATTTGGGGATCATCAATCATTCGTGTCCAAATTGAATTTAGGACGATTACAGCAAAATTTCGAATAAAATATTTCTGCCTTTATGCTTATAAACATAACATCAAGGCTGTGTTTCTCCTAAAGATAGCTAGAAGTGTATAATACTTACACTTCGCCAATTATGTAACAAGGTTATTGCCGTTTTGGGGTCACAGCGATACGTAAAAAGATATATCATCCCTATATATAAACTGACTCCACAGTCCAGCGTCCAGCAGTTGGACACGGACCTCTTCTCATTGTGAGAAGGGTTTAGCCAGAGTCCATTATGCTGGTCCGATGCGGATTGGCAGACTTCACATATCTTCGAGAACATTATACAGAACTCCCAGATATGCAGGTTCTCTCACGATGTATTCCTTCTCCGTTCAAGCGAGCGGTGACTAACTTAGTAAAAATATTCTAAGTCTATGAACTAACTAACTAAAACTTGTCACTATCAAAAAGGTAGTACGCAGAACATATAGTATTGTTAAGAAGAGATTTATTCCATTCATAGTATGTTATCTATCAACCTTTCTACCATATTCTTACAAATAAACATTCTAATCAAGTGATAATTACAATTAGGAAATCTTCGAACAGATTGGCCTAAAAATAGTTCCACACTTTAATGTCCACATTATTAATTTTAATTTTGTCTAGTCATTGGGATAGCTACATACCGCGTCTATTAAACAGAATTGTCCACTTTGTTAGAATTTGCCAACAGAAATGTAATATCAGGGTGTAATATAACTAAGAGATTTTAATTTAAAAGATTTATCAAATCGCCTTTAATTTCACATCTGGAACAAAGAACTGTACAAACTTGTCTTATATAAAAGTAATTTGTCAGTTTGAAAGAAAGGAGGATATTTTCTACAAATTAGATTAAAATTTGTTCGAGGGCCTTGTTGAGGTAGTGACAGTGGATGCGACTACTATGCATGATGTCTCGGGTTCGATTCGAGGGACGGGCAAAGCGTTATTGGGATTTTGATCAATACATTTTGTCCTGTGGGGTATGTAAATATTCTTACTGTCTTGCTAGTTGTGATTTGTATATCCACATACAAAAATAATTTAATCAGATTAATATATTTTGTTTATTTTATTTAAGCTTGAATTTAATGTCTGAATGTTGAAGTTTAATTACTAGTGTACATAAATTGTAAAAGATTTCTCATCTAAGTTAAATGTAATGAGAGATTATTACAAGCAACAAGGATGCTAAAACTGTGTGCTGTAGACGGCAATGGACGAGCCTTCTATACTTACACATAAAAACTCATGCCGATATCGAAGGAGTAAAATAGAAGTAATATAGCTAAAAGTTGGGCGCTATATTTTTAAAATCTACTATTTGGAGACAAGTGGATTGCCGTCTTCTGAGCAGACTCCAGACTCAGTGCTGCAAATAAAAAATGTTGGCAGAAATACCAATATCGATCGGGCAATCGAATTCGAGACCTTATGCGTGAGAGTGACATTCAATACCGCTTACAGAGAGGCAATGAGGAATTTTTTTTTGTGTTTATTGTCTGCACTGATAGGGTAGTGGTTTAAGTGGTCGCCTCGCCACTGCCATTGCGCTGAGTATCGTGGGTTCGATCCCCACACGGGACAAAAATTTGTGTGATCAACAAATGTTTGTCCGAGTTGTTCTTCGTGTCTGTTGTTTGAATGTTTGTAAAGTTCCCCACGACACAGGAATTATTACATGGTTGCAGAACCTTACAGCTCTTATGATTTGTAAACAAAAACTTGGCGATTAAAAAGAGTGACCATGAGTTTCTTGCCCGTTCTTCTCATGAGCCCTACACCCTTGCTTTGCTGAACGTGGCAGTAAATGTAAATTCGCAGAAAAAATTGTGTAACTTTGACATTCATAAGTGTTACTTAGTAACCTAATCTGAATAAATTAATTTTGAATTTGAATTTGATTTTACTAATGCGGGAGCTGTCTTAAAAAAAGGAAATCGTTTTATATGAAATAAATTGTACATTGCATATGTTATATCAAGAGTATCCTTAACACAATACAACTCCGTATTTTACCCCAGTACTTTTCAAAGTTCGGTGATCCATTGGAATTTGTCGCGAACAAGCCAGCTACCATTAAACTGTGCTTAGAGCGAGACAGGTGGAATTACAGGCCTACAACTTTATACCAGATTGAACATTTTCGTGCAATCGCCTCGTGTGTGTACCGATCGTGTGAACTGATTTGGGAATTAAATTTAATAGTGTTTTGAAAAGTTTCGAGGTTGAGGTGGGATTTGAGTTGGGAATAGTTGAATTTTTGGGTATTTCGTTTGTGGTTACGTATATCTATAGATACGGTTAAAAGCCGTGCGGAACTTTTTAAATAAACTTTTTGTTCGTGATCATAGTATTCTTCTATCCTCCTGCTAAAAGAATGTGCTTATATTAGGAGTGGATTCACTTTAGTGCGATTGATGGGATTCTGATTTATGACCTACCCATTGGACTATCGCCGCTTATGGTGTGGATTGCGCAGTAGAGTGAGTGATCGTCCATATAAATGTTATTAACATGGAATAAAAAATAAGTCTGTGCTTCTATTTGCGGTTGATCGTGGCTTTGATTTCTTGGGTCAGCCAAAGTGTTATTTTTCTGTATTTTCCTGCCCCCGTATTGGCACACAGATTGTAAGCTTGAAGAATGAAAAAAGGCACGCTCTTATCATCTGGGACTTTAAATGTATGTATACACCACACCACAGATTATTGCACAACACTATGGTCTTCTCTCTTAGCCTTTATTATTTTCCCAAGTCACTTGGGGTCGGCTTTTCTGGTCTAACCGGATTTGACTGGATATCAGTTTTTACACGGAGCAGCTGCCACCTGACCTCCGCAACCCGAAGGCTAACGATACCCTAAGGCTAGACCAGTGTCAGGATATTAGAGGGTACTGACTTTCCCAATAACGACCGCCATAGATGTTCATGGCAGCCGGGACCAACGGCTTAACGTGCTCTCCGAGGCACGGAGCAGACGATAATTGTCAATCAATACGCACATAATTTCGAAAAGTCATATAACTTCCGAAAGTCAGAGGTGCGCGACGTGGGTTCGAACCCGAGACCCTCTGCATTGCAGTCCTTTGGTCTCCCCACTGAGCTATCACTGCTACTATGGTATATACAATTAATATGGAATCCATGTATAAAAGTTAAAGTAGGTCTGTCAGTTAGCACATTTTGCGTTGCGTTTTTATCTGTCACGATAGCTATGCAATTTTATGTACACTTATAAATTCTGTAGAGAATGAAAGCAACTTTATAAGTAAAACATAGTATATCTGTTACTGTTTCGAATAAAGTGATATTTGTTTTACTTTCAACACAAACACTAATCCCGATAGTGTATACGAAGATAAATACAATGCATATTCCAGGATTATGTACCATCCATTTTCCCAATACGTGTTTACCTCAAACACAGAAACATATGTATATTGTATGAAACATTACACTTACGAGGATAGTTGCAATGCATCATTTCAAAGCTACGCCACCCCAAGCTCAGAGCTAACAAATAGTTCAAGATTTCGGATGGACGGACCTCGGCGCACCGTTCTACACAAACATTAGTCAGAAGTGCAAACACTCCTTCCTTGTGATGTGTTTTGGTAACGAAAATGCTTGTACAATGAAATCTGAAACTCATTTTAACGTTGAAGTATAAGTAGGTGACGTATTAACTGCTCTTTTAATTTCGTGACATAAGTTTAAGCTTATGTTTTAGGCGTGTAAAATTGCCAGGACGACATTTTTTTGTGTAATTCTGTTAAGAAATTCTTATAAGCATGAAGAATGGAAACTTTCCCGATGAAAGCCAATTGGCGTAAGGCCACTGTGCGGGATTTAAGCAGATGGCTGGTTGTATAAAACACCTTTTCACTTTTTCAACGTGGCGTAGGAGAGCCACGCTTCGGCACGAATGGGCCGGTTCGACCGGAGTGATACCACGGCCTCACAGAAAACCCGCATGACATAGCGCTTGCATTGTGTTTCGTCGAGTGAGTGAGGGTACCGGAGGCCCAACCGTCCCTGCTCCTGGGGGAGGGGAAGGGAGGAGGGGCCAAATTTAAAAGGCCGGCAACGCACTTGTGACTCCTCTGTTGTTGCGGATGTCCATGGGCGGCGGCAATCGCTTACCATGAGATGATCAGTCTGCTCATTTGCCTCTTATACCATAAAAAAAACAGCTCTCCCTGCACCTCCCCTCTTACAGTAGTCAATGTAACAATTTTTTTACTTAACCAATTGGCTTTATTATTGCGCATATAATCGTGGTCAGTGACATCGTTATGATAATAGCTCATTTCCAGCCTCATGATCAACAGTATTATTAGTTTCGGCCTTCATCAGGTTAGTATAAGGAATGAAGGAAAATGAAGTGAAGCTTACAAATTGTGGATCCACATTTTTTGGTCACGCCACCGTATACCCCGTCGAGTCTCCCGTGGACCCCTGGAGGTCCACCTGGACCACTTTGAGATTTAATGGTATAGATTTTGTAAACACGTTTATATCACTCAGGAACAGTACTTTTTAGAGTTCGAAAAACTCTTATACAACAGCTTTGTCCGTCTGTCTGTTATACAATTTTCAACTCAAGAATTGTAAGAGCTAGAGACTCGCGGTCAGTGCCATTCGACTCAACATAGTCGATATAACCCCGAAATGACTATGACCTTTGACCTCTGATCTCAAGGTCACGTGACCTTTGCATATTACTTGAACAATTTTTCGAACTCTAAAATTTACGGCAATTCATTGACGTTTCTCACTTGTTTCTAGATGAAAGGTACGTCCTTTTCTGTACCCTTGAAAACATGTATGCAAAATTTCATAATGATCGGTCGAGTAGTTAAGACGTTAAGGTGTAGCAAACAAACTCAAATTCGCATTTATAGTATTAGTTAGGACTGATTGTTTATTATGACAATTATTTTAAAAACATATTTTAATGCAACAAGCCATTCTTTTAAACTATTATGAAAGTATCGTTACTGCTTGTAATACTTTTCGTCTCTCTCTACTTTTCTTCAGATGTCTATAGATGTTACATACAAGCCTTGTAGAGATTTTACGTTTGGGAGTAATAACTCTTAAGCCTAAGACCTTAACAAGGCCTATATATTACGTAACATGTACAAGTACCTACGTAATTGAACTTATGAGGCAGGAGAAATTTGTAATGAAGTGAGGTCAGTGAACCTTTACTGAAACCTATGCTTAGTTTTTGTTTGGATCCAAAAAATATTAAGCAAAGGTTTCTGGTCTGCTCGTAAAGACAGCATGTGTTCTGAAGGAGCATCAAGGGATGAATTCCTCACTCGAGTTACCTTTGTACTGAGATAATTTATACTTCACTTTGCACGTCAGGTCTTAAGCTATCCACAGTTGAATTAATCTCACTTCTTTGAATATAACCGGCTTGCACTTAGTGTTAACATTTACCCGTATACTTGTGACGCGCTCGAGCCTTGTACGGTCAGCCAAGAAAGTGGTGTACCACTGTAAGGTTGAACGCCGCTTACTCTACACTATGAGCAGCGATAGCTCAGTGGGGAGACCAACAGACTGCAATGCAGAGGGTCTCGAGTTCGAACCCACGTCGCGCACCTCTGACGTTCGGAAATTATATGACTTTTCGAAATTATGTGCGTATTGATTGACAATTATCGCCTGCTCCGTGCCTCGGAGAGCACGCTAAGCCGTCGGTCCCGGCTGCCATGAACGTCTATGGCAGTCGTTATTGGGAGAGTGTCGACACAAAAGATCCCACTGGGTCGAAGTGTCGCCGGTCTGCACTGACTGGCCCCCACATAAGATACATACATACATACTCTACACTATACATATAAAACTCTATCTGTGATTACACAAGTATAGTAGTATCTCTAGAACTATTATAAATTCACGTCTATATATTTGCAAGAAAAGGCAGAGATCTTCTTACTTTGACAAAAATACATTGTCCGTTTTTTGTATAACATTGTATCGCGGTGGACTTTAGAAACTTTCTAACAACGTATAGTATTTTTCGTACCGTGTGGATTGAACTTTTTAGGATACCAATATGTAATTTCATGACATTTATAAATTTGTGTGACATTTAGTTAACTTTTATGTCAATATTAAACAACTTTGCACACCACAATAGTAAAATATGGCATAAGGATACATGTATCATCTTAAAATGTACCCATATTTGCAATAATAAATTGATTTGATTTGATTTGAACCCAACAGTCAACACGGCATAGTAATTTAATAATTGATTATGTATAAATATAAAAATATTATAATAATAATAAAACGTTTATTTCAGATTTTAAATTCATGCATGATAAATAAGTAAGTCAAGAGAGTCAGCATTATATCACATACACATACATATATCAAAATACATTTAACAACAAAAGAACTAAGAAATAAATTAGAAAGAAAAATATTGTAACATTGAAATAAAAATTGAATTTGCATGTCATACATGAATATCACAAATAAAGCAGCGATAGCTCAGTGCTCAGGGGAGACTAACAGACTGCAATGCAGAGGGTCTTGGGTTCGAACCCACGTCGCGCACCTATGACTTTCGGAAGTTATATGACTTTTCGAAATTATGTGCGTATTGATTAACAATTATCGCCTGCTCCGTGTCTCGGAGAGCACGTTAAGCCGTCGGTCCCGGCTGCCATGAACTTCTATGGCAGTCGTTATTGGGAAAGTCAGTACCCTCTAATATCCTGACACTGGTCTAGCCTTAGGGTATCGTTAGCTTTTGGGTTGCGGAGGTCAGGTGGCAGCCGCTCCGTGTAAATACTGATATCCAGTCAAATCCGGTTAGACCAGAAAAGCCGACCCCAAGTGACTTGGGAATAATAAAGGCTAAGAGAGAAGAAAGACATGAATATCATAAATCAGTTCATTATGTTCTAACGTCAAAATATAAATACTTAATAACTAAAATTAATTCATAAAATAAACTTACATTAGACTAGTCCTGTTATGATATGAGTCCACTTACATTGTATTGGACAGTCAAACCGAGACGCAATCATTTTTAGGATGCTGTTGCTACTGTCTCTCAAACGCCTTAATAATGAAGTCACTTTTTTACGTCTTATGGCGTGATAGCCATCAGTGTGAGCTTCGGCAAACATTAAAGACGCACTGCAATAGGGAAGCAGCCCCATCAGCATCCTAAATATGTTATTAAAGTGAAATATACTGTTCTAAATGACAAACTTTTATGTACCATCTCTTACCACGTTTCTTGCAAATAAACATTACTTATTAGTTAGCTACCTACATCATTACGTCATTCATGTAGTCTACTTAAAATGTATAATTATGACAGTCACATTTTGCTAGCTGTGCTTTAGTTCTCACGAAATATTTGGTTTTCATTGTGTTGTTTTTCATTGTCTGTCATACAAATGTTCAGACTGTGAGAATTTCCTTAGAGAAAATTCTGTTAATACTTCAGACAGCAACGTGTTCTGAAAAATATAATATGTAAGATCAAAAGGCCCGTTTCCTTGAGTTAACTTGGTTATATACAATTGGTGTAAAATTTCAAACGGACATCTTGAAACGTAAGTCAGCTTTTGTTCCTTTGAAGTATAATGAGATCGTTTATTACAAGTACAAAACATTACGCCTGTTCGTACTTCAGTGGTTAGGCAGAGGGATTACACACCTACAGTTTCGTAGGCATGTTGATGTTATGTAATAGGTTAGGCTGGCCTACACTACGCGATAAATAGCACGCCAGATGAGCTATTTATCTCGTAGTTTGGTCAGCTACTGAGATATTAATGTAATTTAGAAAATAAAGTAGTTGCAACAACACGTATTGAATAGTTCATTATCACTGGATATAAGAAAACATCGCACAGATATATGCAGTTCTGAGTATTGTCCATAATGTTCTCAAATATATGTGTAGTCTACCGACTTGAATTAGACCAGCGTGATGGACCGGCTGGAGAAAATGGTCTCATTATTTTCTTTTTTTAAAGACATCGCCAGCACTAGGTATATTCCTGTGTCGCGGGGGACTAAATGAACACAAGTTTTTGTCCCGCGTGGGATTCGAACAACACTAGCGTAGTGGCAGTGTTGACCACTTGAACCAATACATCATTCGCGCTGTCAAACATTCATCATTGTACTGCTTATACACTGTAACCTTTAGGGTTTTGTTTAGGTGAAATGTAGATATATTTAGGAAGTACAATGAGAGAAGGTATAACAATTACACTTTTAATGTATTAAGATACAATTATAGTCAGGGCGTGGTTCGTTAGAAGGCTTGCTGCGTGTCCTTGTAGTCAGGAGCACTTAACTCGAGATGTGGAGCCGGGCCGCAAGGTGTCTCGTCCAGGACGCGATCGGCTTATATATGGCGCTGCCGCCGGGCAGGGGGGAGAAGGGGGGCGCCAGCCACCACTCCGACTCACGCGCAACCGTCGTGGTCGCGCGGTCCGCGTCACACACCCCCCTCGTTAGGAGAGAATTTTTCCTCGGGGAAATTCGGTCTCCCGAGGACTCCCCTCTCCTCCGGCAGCAGCTTCCGATCGGCATCCTGAAACAGGTAGAATAAGAGGTGTCAGTCCTTTAAAAGAACTATATTATTCAATAGACGAGAATCTATAATATGATAGCACCGTAGTTGCGAACAGATCATTAACTGATAACAATATATAAAAAAACACGTTAAAGGCAAGGTGATTCATTCATTAGGAATGCGGACTCGACAGCCGGCCGCTAGATAATAGCACGTTTAGAATGTCAACAAAGTAATTAGTTAATGAGTTTGTTATGAAGATCAATAAACGACAACTACGGTGAAATTGAACAATACAAAAATTTAGCGATTAGTACGCTAGCAAACAGATAAGAAGAACCACTATGAATGCAAAAAAAAAAAAAAATATGACGGGAACAAAAAGACTGAACCTGTAGACCGACTTGACAGTGACAATTTAACTACTGAACCACTGGGTGAAAAAAATGAAATGTTTAGATTTCGATTAGTATTTTCGAAAGCAATAATTGATATGAAGATAGAATGCGTAATTAAGACACAAAGTATTGTCTAAAAAAAAATTCTATAATACATAAAAAAAAATTATAGACAGATACACGCATTGAAGTACGCAGTTTAGAAGTATATATTTTCTAGTGTTACGCTAGGAAGTATTGCTTTTGTAGTTAAGTAATTAGGTTAAATATAAACGAATCACAAAAGAAAAAAAATCAAGACAATGTCGTGATCTAGCTAGCCCTACGACGAAGTCTTGGGTTTGGTACAACAAAAGTCCACTAGCTAGAATCACCAAACTATTCCTTATAGTTAATTAGTTTCAAGTCTTTAACGTGCCACTCACCGAGAGGTTTACCAGACATATCAGACAATATATATACTAACGGAGACTTCTTGGAAACAATTTTACATTTAATAAATTTAGGTGCCAACTTTTTACTAAAGTATTTATCTTTATCACTAAGGTAAAACGTTCTTCTCCACACAATATCACCAACATTAAACTCGACCGGTTTACGACGTAGATTGTAAGACTTACAATTGCGTTGGTGAGCGACCAATAATGCTGCTTGTACCTTCTCGAAAATAGAAGTTAAATAGCCAAGGTTCTCAGCGTAATTGTCATGAGGAATATGAACCAAATTGGGATCAGAGTTACTGACCCCAAATAGTGAACCACAAGTGACAAGCTCGCGACCATACACAAGAAAATTAGGAGTAAAACCGGTTGTCTCGTTAACCGCGCAGTTTATTGCAAACTGAATTTTTGTAGTTAAAGTGTCCCAGATTCGATGATCGGAAGTTATAAAGGTAGAAATAGCTGTCATAATAGTTTTGTTATAACGTTCAACAGAGTTCACGTGAGGAGAATATAACGGTGTATAATGAAGATTTGGAATTTTGTATTTAGTTAAGAGATTTTTAAAAGTTGCACTAATGAATTGTTTACCGTTGTCTAAGATAATAGTGGATGGAATACCATGCACTAGAAACACCTTTTCTTCAAGTATTCTTGTTATTATGTCTGCGGTAGCCCGCTTGATAGGAAAAAGCAAACAATATTTAGAGAAACAACAACTGACCACAAATATAAAAGAGTTTTGACTCCTACTAGGTGGTAATGGACCTATTAAGTCAATACTAATCACCTGAAAAGGTTTCTGACAAGACTTAGGTTGGCCCATGTGACCCAAGGTGGAATGATTTTGATGTTTATGAGCGATACAGGAATCGCACCGATTCACGAACTTGACCACGTCAGAATACATGCCAGGCCAATAGTAATTAAGTGCTACGCGCTTATAAGTCTTAAAGACGCCAAAATGACCAGCTGTGGGTGAAGCATGATTATTAGATATAATGGTAGACCTCTGTTCTGACGGAACAACTTCTTTCCATTGAAAATCCCTAGTAAGGGGATTAAGAGTTTTTTTAAAGCGATATAATTTATTGTTTATCACTTGATAATCGACAAATAATGTCGGTGAATCAACACAACCATTAAAAATGTTTAGATACCAGGAGTCATCAGTAACTGGACATCCTAAAGAACTATTAGTAAGTTCATTAGTAACATTAGTTATGGAGGATATAGGTATAGAACGAGAAAGTAAATCAGGTACAACGTTCTCAGAACCCCGACGATGTTTGACCTCGAAATTGTAGCATGATAAGCGAACACTCCATCTCGCCAAACGACCTGTAGGGTTATTTAGCTTTAAAAACCACTTGAGAGCGGCATGGTCGGTATAAACTGTAAATTTTTTTCCGTTCTCCACATAACAACGCCAATGCTCTATAGCAGATAACACGGCTAAAGCTTCGCGCTCAGTAGCACTATAATTTTTTTCCTGGCTAGTGAGCGACTTACTATAATAGGCTATAACTCTCTCTTGTCCGTTCAGGACTTGACAAAGAACAGCACCGATACCGAAGTTACTGGCATCAGTATGTATTTCAAAGGGCTCAGTATAATCTGGGCAAGAAAGAACAGAAGAAGACACCAGACAATCCTTTAACTTACTAAAGGCCAAATCAGCCTCATGAGACCAAAAAAAAGGAGGAGAAGTTTTACCTTGGCTAGTTAATTTGTTTAAGGGTGCGGCGATTGAGCTAAAGTTCGGAATAAAACGTCTGTACCAAGAAGCAGCGCCTAAGAAACGACGAACTTCTTTCCTATTAGAAGGAGTAGGGTAATTTTTCATTGAGTTTACTTTATCGGGATCCGGATGTAACCCCTTAGAATCAACAACATAGCCCAGATATTTCAATTTATCTCTAAAGAATTTACATTTTTCGAGATTAATAGTTAAGTTAGCACTTTTTAATCTTTCGAGAATGCGTAAAAGAAGAGAAATATGATTTTCAAAGGATGACGATATACAAATAATATCGTCGACAAAACAAAATACTTTGTTTTCAAACTCGGGACCGGAAAACAAAGTATCTACCAATCGCTGTTGAGTAGCAGGTGCATTAGTAAGACCAAATGGCATTCTTTTAAACTGATATGTACCTCGTGTAGGAATATAAAAAGCTGTTTTACAACGATCTTCCTTTCTGATCAAGGTCTGCCAAAAAGATTTAGATAAATCCAAACTAGTTAGGTATTTAGCGTCTCTTAAATTATCTAGAATTTCCGCAATATAGGGTAAATTATAAGCATCTTTTTTAGTAATAGAATTTAACTTACGGCTGTCTAAACAAAAACGTAATTCACCATTCTTTTTAGGGATCAGAATAACGGGATTCGACCAAGGGCTTTCAGAACGTTCTACCACGTCTTCCGCGAGCATTTCATCGAGATGATTAATTAAAATACGTTGTTTATTAGGAGACATACGATAAAACCTCTGCCGAATAGGAGAACAATCGCCTGTATCTATGGAATGTGTAATAATGTTTGTGCAACCGAGACCCCGCGACTGATAAGAAATATCGGTGAATTTTGATATAATTTGGTCAGCGGTAGCTCTCTGGTTGTCTGTTAGAAGACCATAAGAGACGAGGTGAGAACCGACATTCGTCTGTAGTTCAGCGACGTGCGCATCAGACTTATTAAGAAATAAAATCGATTCTAAGTGATTAGGAAACAGACCAAAACTTCTCCAAAAATCCATACCAAGTATTAAAGAATTTTTTATATCTGGTACAATATGTACCACCAAGTTTACTAAATTATTTTGGAATTCTATTGGTACAGAAACCGAACCTAATGTATATAATTCCTCTCCGCTCGCGGTAATCAATTTAATTTTTTTAGAATTGTCTACAATATGGCTATTGCTTAAAAAATGTTTATGAGAATTGTTTCCAAGAATTGTCACACTGGAACCAGAGTCCAAAAGACCAACGGCGCTTTTGCCATTTACATTAAGAGAAATATAAGGAGTGAATTCAGTATTAGAGTCACGGATTGAGGATAAGTGGTAACAACTAAAGAATTTAGAAATATAAGTTAACCAATTAGACCACTCTTTTTTATTGAATTTAGAGTGACTATTATCTCCCCAATCCTTGCTAATTAGTTTTTTGGAGTAGTATTACTGGGTTTAGGTTTACAATTAGGACAGTCAGAGACGCGAAAACCCTTTAATCCGCACTTAAAACATATCAAATATCTCTGCTGACGACAAGTATTTAATGAATGTGTATTATTTCTACAACGCGGACAGAACCGGTTTTTATTAACGACAGCTGCACCGATTGTTTCAACGTGAGACTTGGTAGCGGCCGATGTACTAGGTTGATTATTAAGGTATTTACTTTTATAATTAGGAGACTTATTATAAAAGTTCATATTATTGAAACTGCCCTTATAAGGACTAGAAGAATTAGAAGTAGGGTAATTATAAGCAAGATCAGGTGCCAGGGTGCTAGGGGACACTTTAGGTGGCTCCCTAAAGTCCTTAGAACGGCTATCAAACCTTTCAAAGTTTCTACACACGTTAATCAGAGAAGGAATATCTATTACATTGGTAGTTAAAAGGCAATTAGTGTAGCACGGCCTAATGTTATTTAATAAAATTTCTAATTTATCAGATTCACTAATTGGCACATCGAGACGAGAAAATAAACCTTGCATTTTTGCTATATATAAGGTTATGTTCTCAGATTCGCCCTGAGAACGTTGTCTTATTTCAGACATCAGTTTGTAATCAAAATTATGAGGGCTAAAGTCTCTTTTCAACAACTGACATAATTGACCCCAAGAAGTGACGCTATCCCGAATACTACGAAACCAAGTCAACGCGTCATCGGAAAAGATCTCAAATGCAAAAGAGAATAACTTATCCTTAGGTATGTTCCTAGCTGACATAAATTCATTATCCTTCTGAATAAAAGCACGCACACAAGACTTGCCATTATATTTAAATTTAGAAAGTTCTGAGAAAAGTTTACGCTCATAGAATAATACATTTACAGGCTCGATCTGCTCGCAAGCTCTAGTGCTATAATTTTGAGAAGTTGATTCCTCCGGCTGAGAAACTAACGATCTAAATGAAGCATATAAGCCGTGGAACTCATCCCAAATAGGTTTTAAATTATTTTGAATCGACGGTTCGTCGAGACAAACGCGGTTTAATCTATGAAAAATATGATGTAATAGTGACTCAGTTCTAGCTGATAAATTACTGTCTAATCTATTACGCAATACTCCGACATTATTTGATGCTCTGAATAATGAAGTCTTTAAAGCCGCGATATCGACTTCCGGAGACAAATGAGACTCCAAAATGCTCTCAGAAGGAGAACCTGGTGCGAGCTTGGCGATTGACTTTCGAAGATCATCGACCGTATTAGCTTCGCCACCACGCAAGGTAACCTCGTAAAGTAATTCCGATTTATTCAGTAACGGAAACTTAATCTCGTACGCCATCTTGTTTAGAATGTTCGCGACGGTCACGAGGTATCGAACGGCCGAGAAATTTTACTAATCACGCAATATAACACGACAAGCAGCGAAATAAAAACACTATTAATAGAACACAGTGAAATATAAGCGTATGATTCTGGCCAAGGGTGCAAGGAGAAAAAAACGCGATAGCTAATAAGCGTATAAATATAGCACGTGCAATAGAATTATCTCGAATATAATAATAACGCGACGTGGGTAATGAAACCGTTAGCAACTTCACTACGCGATTACGCACGTGGTAAGCACTTAAGAAAGAAAAAACTTACATACCCTTTGAGCAGAATACACACGCACAGTACACAGTATATAGCAACAGTAAAAATAACACGTAGCAAGCCTTTAAACTTAATAGCCGGGCGCCATTGTAACCTTTGGGGTTTAGTTTAGGTGAAATGTAGATATATTTAGGAAGTACAATGAGAGAAGGTATAACAATTACACTTTTAATGTATTAAGATACAATTATAGTCAGGGCGTGGTTCGTTAGAAGGCTTGCTGCGTGTCCTTGTAGTCAGGAGCACTTAACTCGAGATGTGGAGCCGGGCCGCAAGGTGTCTCGTCCAGGACGCGATCGGCTTATATATGGCGCTGCCGCCGGGCAGGGGGGAGAAGGGGGGCGCCAGCCACCACTCTGACTCACGCGCAACCGTCGTGGTCGCGCGGTCCGCGTCACAACACTTTTAACATAATATAGCTCACTTCGAATAGCCTATATATATAAGGCTACGCAACGTCAAAACCAGCATCTAAAAATAAACGTTTGACTTTTGCGGTATTTTTCACCAGTGACAAAACCACGTAAGCATAGTACAACGAGATAGGTGTAAAAACACAGGATTCAACCTCTTCGTCTTAAATGTAAATGTATTTAAAATACATGTGACCTTGTGACCCCTATATCTTTGGGGTCTTTTGACCCACAGGGCCCATATTCAAACTCGACCGAGGTATGACCCCAAGGTGTCTGCACACCAAGTTACAAGTTAATCGGTCCAGTGGTTCCGGAGTTATGCCTGTTACTAACACCAATCTGTCACTAACACATACCCACATAGTGTTTTCATTAACCTCTGAAGAAGACTCAGAGGTTAATAAGGTTTAAATGACAATGGCACATCTTCAGAGTGACAAGGCTACTCGACAGCACTAAACTCGCGATATGATTTGTACATCCTCACTATTCTAACAAATAATATAAATGTAAGTCAGAGTTTGTTTGTTATCCTTTCACACTATAACTAAGACCAATCATCGTGAAACGCATACACTTTTTCAGTAAAAAGGACATAGGGTATTACAATTAACAGTTAATTTTTCGGGATAAAAAGCATTTCATCCCGCAAAAAATAACTGTTCTCAAAGGATAAAAGTTTAATGACAAAATGTATTGTAACGCAAGCGAAGTCACGGGCATAATCTAGTCACTAATAATATTATGTAACTTGAATACTTGTAATACTAAGAAGAGGAGAAAACTGTCCCACCGCTGGGCACGAGTTATAGCAGTGGGACAGCATATAAACAGGGTTCGTATCGATGTTAAATTAACAGCCTTGATTTTATCCAGAGAGTCAACTTTGTTCTGCATCGCGTCAGCTTAAGGGAGAATTCACTGTAAATATTAAAACTTTTGGAGGAGTAATAGAAACTTTTTTATTAACCCAGGAATATTAACCGCGACTTCTTTCATTTTATACTCACTTTAAAAAGTTATCCCACGGGTATTTCACTTTGGTTTGTCTTTTGCGAATCTTCAGTAAAAAGCAAAGTAGTTAAAATAGATACCGTTTTAAGATATTTTGGTTCGGTTGATGAAATGCAGCAAGTAAAAATAGGAACAGGCAGGAAATAAACTAAATAAAAATTAATTACTTGAGTATTCTCTATACAAGTAATATGCGTATATTAGTAATGTTGTCTAATCTCCCGATAAATATGGCTGCTGAAAAGCAACCGACACGACGGGGAAAATGTAAATCAAAATCTATACTATAGGTAATATTATAAAGCTGAAGAGTTTGTTTACTTGTTTGGTTGAACGCCCTAAACTCAGGAACTACTGGTTCGATTTGGAAAGTTATTATAGTGTTGGACAGCCTATTTATCGAGGAAGGCTAAAAGCTATATAACATCACGCTACGACCAATAGGAGCGGAGCATCAATTAAAAATGTTGCAATAATGGGGCGAATTCTCTTATGTGACGCAGACAAAGTTGCGCGGGTTAGCTAGTAATTAATGTAATGAAAAGTGCAGTTTTCAAATAAATCGTGGTAAAATTTGAGGAAGTCCAACTTCTTACGGAAAACCAACGTAAGGGTAGGTACTGATACTATTACTACTGCCCACTGAATAAGATCTAAAGAGGCTCAAATACAAAACTGTCCATCCCCTTTCTATCATTCCATCTTGAATTATATTCAAGTGAGTATACCCCGGGTATTGTAAGTGATCTTAGGCCGTTTTTCAACAAACAATATCTTTAATATATTTAAAGTGTTCAAAACTGTAGTATAAAAACAAAAACAACTACTCGAGCTAATAAAAAAGATCAAGAAGTTTATAAAGAGTACGAAAAGATTTCAGTTTTATAATCTATAATGTTGTATGTCTGCGTAAATAGGAGGGACGTAGTTCTTTGTACTTTGCGTTTGAAGCGGTTAACCATCAAGTATGCCATTTTTATAATGTTATATTAGTAAATAACACAGGTGTTGAATTTAGAACTTTCCAATGTTTAGAGATATGTAGGTATCGTTTTCTGCTTGCAAGCTATCGCCAATTTCGTATGCCACTTCTACTAAGCTGCCCAGTTAAACTGGTTCGGTATATATCTAAATTACATTTAGATTTGTACTAAGTTCGCGCGTCCAATGCATAGATTTATATGGAACTGGCCTCGAAGGCAGTGGCGCGGCGAGTAGCGGCGAGCGGCGTACGAGCGGTGCGCGCCAGTCAAGCGGTGCCCACGGGTCTGCATTGATGTAGCATTGCGCATTTTATTTTTTTGCTTTATTACTACCGATGTTTGTATCAAAAAGATGTGACCGCTGCTCTAGCGCCGAGCGATCTACCCGCTGTCTTCAAGACCGGGTCTGCGTTACCGCGCCTTTCACCGCACCGCCGTCGCCGCCGCCCTGCACAGGCTGACTTCGAGACCGAGGCCTTAAAGCTCAGCTCTCCTACTAAAGCAGACAACGTGAATAACGGCTCCTGTACAAGATGCCGCCGCCGCGTCGCAACCATTCCGCAACCGCGCCTCTATGCTGTGTATACGGTCGCGACCGCACCGTCACCGTGCCGCCACCACTCCGCCACCGCGTCCCCGCCGTTTGATTTCAATATACCACTCGACAGCTGTTAGTAATACATTGCATAAAATTGCTCTGTCCTCCACTAAAGTTATGAACGTTTCGTAGGTAATCAAAATTATCCACGATAGATTACTAAAAAGTTAATACGAGCACATACGTTGGCAGCCGGTAATGGAATTAGCAAAATCAAATACTGGCGAATGGCAGTGGGGTGACGGTGCGGCCGCGAACGTATACACAGCTAAGAGACACGGTGACGGTGCGGTGTCGGCGCGGCGGCGGTATCGTGTACTCGAGCGCTAAATAGCCGAGGAATGGGTACTAGACGGGTGAACACTGACCAATGCGACATACTCCAAGACATTCGTTACGGTGTCTAATTCACTTATTGTTACCTTACTATAGTTGCCCGAGTAGTTCAAAGCTTACGTGTATATATTGTCTCACGTCTCTAGCCCCGAGGAGATAGGCAGAGGTATATTGCTCCCACATTATGCGAACTATGTTCTAGGCCTCACGTAATAGGGGGTGAACCCATTGCTTCCTACTAGGCACAGATTCCATACTGCTACTGAGATTTTATTGAAACAAACATTCAATAACACTTTGCCTAGTAATCGAACCCAAGACCTCTTACACAGCGGAAGTATGGTGTTGAAGGAGAATAATAATGTCCTCCAGACCGAATTTCGGTCACAGCGGCCAGTCTTAACGGAGACTGACCATCTGCGCAGGAGATATTATAGTGCACAAGTGTGCGCAAACACAAGTGCACTCAAACGTTCCCTAACTCTCATGATCCGATGGGACGGCAATCCGACACGACTGGAGAGAGATCAGGCGCAGGACCAACGGCTTTACGTGCTTGCCGAGGCACGGGGGTGTCTAACACCGCTAACTTCCTAACTCCTGGCTGCTATTAAGATTTCTTAACAGAAAACCCCAATATCTTTTTCTTGGCCAGACCCGGGATTCGAACCCGAGACCTAATGCACAGCAGTCGCATTCACTACCGCTGCGCCACGGAGGCAATTCAGTGAAGGAGAATAGGGAAGCAGTAAAACGATACGACACAAAAAAATTTGGATTCAAAGATACTTTATGCTGTAGAAAAGTACTTGGAAAACATCAATGAATTCTGATCTCGACTCAGAGTTTCGTTGCCAGGTCAGATAGTTTTAACTTATAAGGCTTGTATTGTAATATTTACGGAGAGACACTGACTCTTGAGATACAGGTATATATATACCTAGTTTAGAAGTCAGGGTTAATATTTAGACAAATCTGCATCTTACCTAAGGAGTGGCTAGCGGTAGCATCGCTTTGCCGCTCTTCATCGAGAATGCAGAAAATAAAGCCTTTTGTAAAAATGTATTAAGATATTTAGAAACATTTTTTTTTATACAACTAAGGTGGCCAACAAACTTACCCACCTGATGATAAGTGATCACCGTAGCGTATGGACGCCTGCAACACCAGAGGCACCACTTGAGAGTTGCCGACCCTTTAGGAAAGGAAGAAGAGAAAAAGGTAGAGGGAAGGAGAAGGAGCGGCAAGGGGGAAAAAGAGGGATTTGGCCTCTGGCACTCTCACTCACTGAACGAAAACAACAGTAGGAATATTGCTATTTCATGTCGATATTCTGTGAGGACTACCCTAGTCCTTCCCCGGTCGAGTCGATGCTGAAATCAGCGAGGCTTTACTACTCAACATGCACAGGCCGAGGGTAACAATGACGTAATAACGCAGCTGAGGCAGGACCTTCGCGAGCGCGACCAGGAGCTGTTGGCCAACGACATTGAGGTCGCAAACTTCCCTGAGGTGAGCGGCGAGAACCCGGTGCAGATCTTAATGCAGATTGCGGTGAAAATGGGCGTGGCAGTTGAAGAAAAAGAAGTTGTCAACGCCGAAAGAGTCGGCGGAAAGCACATCGTGGCGACGGACGCAGCGGGCCCCGAGACGCGCCCGCGCCCCCTTGTGGCGCGTCTGGCGCGGCGGGATTTGCGCGACGCGTTGCTGCGCAGTGCACGGGTTCGTCGGGGAGCGACGTCAGCCGATCTGGTCCCGGTAACACCTAAGCGCTTCTACATCAACGAGCGCCTCACGAAGTTTAACCGCCAATTATTTCGTTCAGCGCGTGAAGCCAGCCAGCGCTTGGGTTGGAAATTTGTATGGGTTAAGCGTGGCCGCATCCTCGCTCGAAATAAGCCAGGTGACAAAGCTTATCCAATTAGATGCGAAGCAGACATCGATAAGGTTTTTGGCTCTAGCACTATTTTGGAGTAACAGCATAAAGGGTTATATTGTTAGTGCAGAATATCATATTTTTAAAATAATTTGTATCTATTATATATTCTTATATCATTTAATATTAAACAAACACATAACTATTATAACTATCTATTTAATCTATACATCAAAGACATGCATGTTCTTACAAATAACAAATACACTGCAAAATATATACAAATTAATATTGGGTGAATCACATATTGCAAAGTATAAAAGATTAAGTATAATTAACAATGGCATTTCCTTACATCTAAGCGCTACACTAGTTACACGATGAGTACATATATACAAAACAGTAGATTTTATTTTGTAAGATATTATAATGACAAGAACTAAATACTTAAAAGTAGGTTTATTTAACGCTGGATCGCTGGGCACGCACCATGAACAGTTTTTGTTGGCAATGGATGAGCTTGCAGTTGACATAATGGCCATCAACGAAACTTGGTTGCGGGATAGAGAGGAAGGGCGTGCGCCGGCAGTCCCTAACTATCGCTTAAGACACGTACCGAGGCCGTTGAATGTGCGGGGTGGCCGTGGCGGGGGTGTCGGTTTCTATGTGCGCCGTGATCTCAAGGTTCGAACCATGACACATCCAGTCACGCCGAATGTCGAACAAATGTGGCTCAAACTTACTCTCAACTCACAAGTAGTGGTTATAGGCACAGCATATAGACCACCTTGGTTGGACATTTCCACCTTCCTGGATGCAATCACAGCCTCTCTCACATCCTTCAGTAAAGCTGAGAAAATCATACTTCTTGGTGACTTCAACATTAATTGCCTAAAAAATAATGAGAATAGTACTATTTTGTTACATGACTTTTTACATTACACCAGTCTTAAACAAGTTATTCAGCAACCAACACATTTCACAGATCATAGTGAGACGCTCATAGATATCGTGTGCACTGATGCTCAAGTAAACAATGTATCAGTTCAATATAAACCTGAATTAGGGCACCATGCCATTTTATCTGTAACTTGCTCATTCAAAATCAGTAAACCTATCCCGCAGTGGATTCATTATAGACAATTGGCTAATATAATGGTTGATATTTTCCAGAAAGACCTCTGTAAATTAGATTGGTCGTATTTATTAACACAGGCAAATGTGAATGACATGGTTAAAATATTTAATACTTTCGTTATTACTCTATTTGATTTACATTCACCAATTACCAGGGTTTTAATTAGAGAAAAGTCCTACCCATGGATTACAGACACAATCAAAGAGATGGTGAAATTGCGTGACAAATATCAGGTACGATACAAACTAAGCAAATCAACCATACACAAAAATAGTTACAAAGATTTAAAACATATTGTATCTAGTGCGATTGATTGTGAAAAAAAGGCCTACTTTGAAACTTATATAAATGAACACATAAAAAATCCAAAGAAACTATGGTACAATTTAAAATCAACCATAAAGATTGGTAAACAAAGAATGCATGATTTGCCATATACCCTTAACAACCCAGAAGATCTTAACAAGCATTTCTTGAATGTCCCTGGTAAAGATACAGTTTCTTTGTCAGATTTGATATACTTTGAGACAAACAGGTTCCACACTAATACATTTACTCTTGAGCCAGTCAGTGAAGAGGTTGTTCGTTTGCATATCAGCAGTCTTAAATCTAATGCCCTTGGTGTAGACAACATTTCTCTGGAAATGCTTAAGATGACACTTCCTCATAGCCTACCATACATCACTGCCATTATAAATAAATCTATTACATCTTCTATCTTCCCAGATATATGGAAAACAGCGGTTATTAAACCAATTCCTAAACTTCCCAATCCAACCTTAGCTAAAGATTTAAGACCTATCAGCTTGCTTCCTTGTTTATCAAAAGTATTGGAAAAGGTGGTAAGCAGTCAACTAAGGAAGTACCTTGAGAAATATAGCATCATACCTCAGAAACAGTCTGGGTTTCGCCAAGGTCACAGTACAACCACATCTCTCATTGATATAGTTGATGATGTTTTAGAGGCTAGGGACAAGGGTATGGGTACCTTGCTCACCCTGCTTGATTATTCCCGTGCCTTTGAGACAATCAATATCTCCCTTCTTCTTGCTAAACTTTCTTACTATGGGTTTGACTCGGCAACAGTAAAATGGTTCCATAGTTATTTAACTGACAGATCTCAATTTGTTCAACTGGATAATATCAGAGATGGCAGCAAGACAAATTCTTCTTGCTGCCAGGTAAAACGAGGCTGCCCGCAGGGATCAGTCCTCAGCCCTCTGCTCTTCTTATTGTACAGTGCAGATGTTACCAAACATATACATAATACCCAATTTCATATGTATGCCGATGACCTTCAATTATATATATCCTTTCACCCTAATAATTGCCACGAATCTGTAAATAAAATGAATATAGATTTAAATAAAATATCAGACTGGGCTAGAAAAAATTCACTGGTCCTTAACCCTACCAAATCTAAATTTTTAATATTAGGCACAAAGGAATGCATAAAAAAGATACAAGAACTAAATCCTGTAGTGATGGTTGATAGCTGTCCCATTGAGCAAGTTCGTGAGGCTCGTAATCTGGGTTTGGTCATGGATGGGGAACTGCATTTTGAGACGCATGTACTTGAAGCAGTTAAAAACTGTTTTTACCGTCTCAAGCTGCTATACAGAATTCGCCAACACCTGAGTACTGAAATGCGTATATTGCTCTGTGAGACCCTCATATTATCAAAATTAAACTATGCTGATACTGTGTTTGGTCCATGCATATTGAAAAGAACGGAGAAAGTAATCCAGCGGGTACAGAACGCATGTGCTAGATTCTGTTATAAAATTCCACCACGCACACACGTCACCCCATTCCTGAACAGTGGGAACCTTATGAAGATGACTGCTCGCAGGCACCTTCATCTGGCAACTTTACTTTTTGGCATTGTCCTATACAAAAAACCGGAATACCTGTATAAAAAGTTAACGTGGTCTCGTAATATTAACCAGTACAGTACGCGGGCGGCATCACATCTTTTGGTCACAGCCAGTCACAGAACAACGGCTTTCAGGGGTAGCTTCAAATACGCCGCAACCCATTGCTGGAATGATCTTCCTCCGCCTTTGCGAAATCTGAAAACATTGCATACATTCCGTAATAAGTTTAAGATGTTTTTAATAAACAAACAAAAGTCATTGTAATTTATTGTAATTTAAATTTTACGTACCTTTATCGCAGCTAAGTACAGCAACTTGACTTACGGGTATGGTACCCTTCAAGGTGAAATATCTATCGTCTGATAATAATTGTGTAGTGTTGTTAAATTTGCGCATACGCAGCGGCCTAATGTTTTATTACGCATCCGGCTCTGTGAGACGCTTTCTTGACATTCATGACAGATGTAAATATAGCCTCTCAACTTTAAGTGGCGTTCGGAAACACATTACATAATCATTGTACCTTTGCTTTATTCATTTTATTTTAAATATCATTATCGCATGCAGTGTTTTGTTATATTACACGATTTTTTTATTTTTTATTTTTTTATAAACTACTATATATAAATAATTATATGTATATATATATATATGTGTGTGTGTGTGTGTATGTATATATATATATGTGTGTGTATGTGTATATACATATACTTTCATGTAATATAGTATAAAAATATTGTATAAGTTATATTTATTATTTTATCCCATTTTTTGTATGTTTTATTTTTATAAGAATTGATGTGTATAAATAAATAATTATTAGTAGGCCTGCGAGAATACCAGCGTTGCAGTCTATACTGCAACAATAGCTGACGCAGTTGCCTAATTTGATCTCCATGTGCCGTTTTAGGTTAATTGTATCTATTATTATATTTTTTCTTAAATTATGTATGTATGGAGATTCAAATAAAACATTTTTCTTTCTTTTTCTTTCTTCTTTCAACATCTTTTTGGTGTAATAAATATATTATTATTATTATAATTCCTCAGTATAAGAACGGAGTGCAACAGTGAACAGCATGGAACGGAGAATAGGCCGTGTTGATACTAAAAACTTCATAACAGAAAATATATTCGATGCTATACAATGTCTCGACCCATATTACATGGGACTAAAAACTAAAGCTGGTGATGTACGGGTATAATACACCTCTACGTAGCTCTTCGGGGATACATATAGCTCTTTTCACCTTAAGAAATACACCCCAATAATAAAACAGTAACCATCGAAAATTTACATCGACAATCTACATCTCGCGAGCAATAAAATCTAAGAAAAACGGTTGTAAATGTTCGCAAACAGGGGTTCCTCACACCACTGACTGTAGAACTAGAAATATCGATAGTTAGTTATGAGATTTATTGTATATCGACTATCATCGGAAAATATCGTCCCCAGTATAAAATAAGAATCGGTGGTCCAGACTAAAACCATAAAATTTATAGGAATCATAACAAAAGTAACAGCGCCCCAAGGTATATTATATTTACCGTAGTTATTTTATTGTCCTATGTTTTATTATGTACTAGATACCAGTTCATTTGATGGTTTATGTGATTTTTATTGCAGAAAAAGTTTGCCTTTTTTATTTTAGGAAGATGGTAAACAAGCTTACGATCAGATTCATGGTAAGTAGTTTTTGTAGTGGGCTACGGTAACCACTTCTTCCATCTTGTATGGTTGCCGCACTAAGAGCATCACTAGTGCTTTGTGGATTCTTCAAAAGGAAGGAACTTTTTTTTGTGTTAACTCAGTTGACAGCAAATCACCTCCTTAAGAAGCTAGAAAAAAAGATTTTATCGCAACCAAACTACTTGTCTCTGCGTTAAGTAAAGAAAAACACAACATACAGTTCAATACTGCAATTTTCTGTATGGTAAAGACAGCTCTAGTGGAGCTATTTATTTTGTATGGTAAAGATTTTGAAACTACTCGAATTTGAGGAAATACCAGCTATAAGCGGCTTTCGGTACGCCATATCTCTTGCATTTCTTTCATTTTTTATAAAGCGATCACCAAGCCTACGTTATGGTAATCTTTCAACGACGGGTGTATGACTTGACAGAGAAGTAGCTCGTCTGAACGGATGGCGTTTAGGTGGTCACCTCGCTCCTGCCACTGCACCGAGTGTTGTGGGTTCAATACTCATACGAGAGAAAAATTGTGTGATACACAAATAGGTGTTCCGAGACTGGGTGTTCGTTGTGTCCGTTTTATGGATGTTTGTAAAGTCTCCCGCGACACAGGACTTGTTCCTAGTTCGGGAGCTGTTTATTAAAATGAAAAGAAGTAGCATAAAGGACAAAGATCACTTGTCCCTTGATCTGGATTCCTTGTTGGCAACACTGCATCTATTTAAAGAGTTTGCAAATTTAAAATAAGGGTTTCTTGCTGCGTTATCTTATTTTTCGTATAGCCTAAGTACTTTGCAACTTTGTTAGATCCGAATTGAGCAAATTTCAGGTTTAAGTGGATAAAACACAAAGATGCTTACATCTAAAGGCATCACAATCTCAAACACCCATTTAAGGAGGCGAAATCTTTATACTAACCCCCAGGAATTTTGGTTAAATTACGTTGTGATAGATTTTTACGCAGTGTGAAAGTGAGAAATCTCCTGATTTTCGTCACTTCACTATGCTTGACAGCCCCGCTCAGTGTAGCTCATCTGTTACAAACGTACATTTTGGCACGACATCGAGTGACCACAAGCCGTTCCTACGATAGGATCCTCATACCGACAGGAACGTGCGCTTTTAGCCACCCGTAACCCGATGAATTCTTTTAATAGGTTATAAACCGCTTACTCTGCCAAATACTAAAGGGGTTGAATGCCACTCTTCCTGTGACTCATATTATAGTAGAAAATATTCAAAAAGATTCATGACAGTTCTTTATAGCAACATCAGCGAGGAAGGCAAATAACAGTGATTTTATGTAGCGCGCTATAAATATGAGATATTCAGAACTGCACGGAGATATATTCTTTGAAGTGACGACATTTCAAAATGTACTAAAACTCCAGTTTTATTTGCAACAATTTTGTGTTTGAAAGCGTATATTTTATGCTGAAATGTTACTAAAGCAATGTATGATTTCGTTGAATCTGTATGTGTAGTATATAAGCAAAGGCCTTTGGGTTTATTTTTACATAATTTTAATTATCAACTGCGTAAGAGTTCCAAGACATATAACTCTGCCTCTTTAAAATCATCCTTAATTCCCTTTTTCTAGAGTTGGCTACATGCAAATTCCCAAAACCCTTCAGAAATACAAGCGGTCATAGATTACGATAACCGTTTAACGCCTGAAGGGCTGTATACATAATTATTAGGCATTTTTGGTGTATATATTATAACAAATTTCCATTTTGCAAAAATAATTATTTACTTATTTATAACTATGTTTTTTTATAAAACTACAGCTTTTGTTCGCTGTATATGTTAGTGACAGTTTTTTTAAACGCTTTCTAATGGTGAAAATATTTAAAGTCGGTTAATGTGTTTTTGAGTTAATTTCTTACAAACAAACAAACAAACAAAAATCAAATCTTTTCTCTTTATTATATTAATATAGATTAGCTGTAATTTGTCGTTTCACCTACGTCTATGCACACAACACCCCACCTGTGGCTCACAGGGTCATGCTATATATCCTATATCCTCTTAACATAAACGGATTACCTAATGCAAAAAGTATTTTGCATATCCGAATCCGTTCCAGAGATTATCTCCCACATCCAAACCTACCTACCTAATATTAGTGTAAGGTTTATGTGCCCCAAAAATATTATGCCTTCTACAAATACTTGTTCTGAGACTGAGTCTTCTTTGCACCTGTTGTTTACTACATTATTTGTAAAGTCGCCCGCGACACAGGAATTATACATAGAAAGAAAGAAAGAAAGAAATATTTATTTTAATGAAGGAACATAGGTAGTGCGAAAGCTCTCTTTTTTTAAAAGAAACCATAAAAGAGCATTTTAGCATACGTAACAGTGTTCACTATAATAATACCCTGTTTGAACTGCCCCACTACTGGGCACGCGTCTCTTCTCAGTGTGAGAAGGGTAAGGCCATACTCCACCACGATGGCCCAGTGCAGGTTGGCAGACTTCACATATCTTCGAGAACATTATGGAGAACTCCTAAAAATTCAGATTTCGCCACAATGTTTTCCTTCACGATTCAAGCAAGCGATAATTAACTATTCAATACACACAAAACTTCGAAGAGTCACAGATGCGCGCCTTGGATTCGAACTCAAGACCTATGCGTGGCGGTGCAGCGGTTTCCCAATAGGCTATCACTACTATACGTGTTCACTATAAGATTTTAAAATCTATATATTAATACGTGAAGCAAAAGCTTTGTACCCATTTTTACGAAAATTGCGTGGACGGAGGAGTATGACATTTGGCACAGTTAAAGTTTATATGGAGAAGGAGGGGCGAATCCTAATATTTATATAAAATATGCATTAGAAATACATTAAATTATTTACGAAAAAACATTACACGCACACAACTAAAGACACAACCATGAATTTGACACACGCAGTCGAAGCGCGTAACTATGGTTACATATATCAATATATAATGACATATATCAGCAATATCTTACAGGTAAACTTTGGTCGAATTTCGAGCACTAGGCGACCGCTAGTATGAACAAATCTTTCTACAAGTACATGCTGTAAAGTGCATAGAATAGCTAATTTCAGTTGTAGTACTGTAACCCTCCGATTAAGCTGTAAATGCATAAGTGCTTTAGTTTAGATGCAAATAGTTTCAGTTTAAATAAAGTTGCAACTTTAACAATTTCTGCTGCGGAGTTGGAGTTAGTTGTTGATTTCCATGTGATTATTACTGTGTTGAGTGTTCTCAGTAATATGGTAGATAATGCTTTAATTAATTCTAGGAATGTCTAAGTTAAATAGACTCCGTTTGAGATCTTGTTTGTTATTTCTAGGTACATAGTTTGATAGTTTGTGCATTTAGTTTTCTGTTTAATCGCGTGTTTTAACGGTTATGATATCACGTAAGCTTAAGAGATTCGATATTAGTTTAGTAAACACTATGAATAACTTTGTATTTTAACTGGTTAGAATGAGGTAAGTGAGTCTATGAATAATACCTGTAATTTAAGGGTATTATTCATAGACTCAACTACCACCTCATTCCCGGAAGACAAGGTAGAGCTTACCATTTCTTTTAAAAAGACAACTCTCGCTTTAGGAATAAATCCTGTGTCGAGGATACTCTACAAACATTCAAACGACACATACATAGAATTGAAACAGTTTTTGTGCATCTCAAAATGTTTGTTCCGTGTGGGATTCGAACCCACAACAATCGGCGCAGTAGCAAGACGACCACTTAAACCACTAACGAACATATTTATAAATGAAGTGGTGTATATTCATATACTGCGTTTTGCCTTCATGGTGGTAGTGAATGTGACTGCTGTGCATGAGGTCTCGGGTTCGAATCCCAGGTCGGGCCAAGAAAAAGTTATTGGGTTTTCTGTTAAGAAATCTCAATAGCAACCCGAAGTTAGGAAGTTGGCGGTGTTAGACACCTCCGTGCCTCAAAAAGCACGTAAAGGAACGCCTTTACCAACCAACGGGTCCTGCACCTGATCTCTCTCTGGTCTTGTCGGATTACCGTCCATCGGCTCATGAGAGTTAGGGAACTCTCTGTTCGTGTACACTTGTGTTTGCGCACACACTTGTGCACTATAATATCGCCTGCGCAGATGCCGCCGTGACCGAAATTCGGTGTGGAGGACATTATTACTGCGTTTTGAAATAGTAAATTACAACTGGAATGCCTCATTGTATTTACAGTCATGCAACTACAAAAAAGTAATCTAAAGTCAAATTATCTGGAAATCAGAGGCCTTGACGAGATGCCATTGCAGATTTCTTCTAAAAATTTGTATTTCTGCCTGCGACGTTGCTACCGCGGCTGTGTGTGTGTGTTTGCCGTCAAAGTGGGGCTTAGTATTATTGTTATGTGAAGTAATTAAGCAGCGATAGCCTAGTGGGAAACCGTTGGACTGCCATGCAGAGGTCTCGAGATCGATCCCAAGGAGCGCATCTCTGACTTTTCGAAGTTATGTGCGTATTAAATAGTTAATTATCGCTTTCTTTAATGGTGAAGGAAAATATCGTGAGGAAACCTGCATATCTAAGAGTTTTCAATAATGTTCTCAAAGATATGTGAAGTCTGCTAACCCGCAACGAGCCGGCGTGATGGATTATGGCCTAACCCTTCTCACACTGAGAAGAGGTCCATGTGTCCAGTGGGACAGTTTAATACAGGGCTGATATCATCATCATCAATTCTTAGTAGCAGCTCTGTATTATTACAATGTTGCCTAAAACTCTATATATGTATATGATACGAGTGTAGTACCTCAATCTCTATTCCAGGAATATATATACAGGCTTGAGTCTAACTTTTATTTGAAAACAGTATAATTTTATAACGCTTAGTACATATGCATACAACGTCACAGTCTCTACCATACTACTTAAGTGCTCAAATGTAGCATCTCAATCGCGTAGGCTAACATTTCTTGTGGCCTGCCTAATGGTAACCTGCTGGCTTAGCCTATGGACATTATTAACCATAAAACCAGCTGGACACCTACAATGGAAGCACAGCGCAAGAAGTCTGTGTTTCTGGCTGTCCCCTGACAGGACAAAGCCTTTCTTAGGACCCTGAAGAGTCTTCTCATAGCAGATGATGCCGCAGTCATCATTTACTTGTAGCGCTTAGTAGTCAAAGTTCAAAGTTGAATTGCCTCAAGAAACACATTTTCTATTACACACAGATATCTGAAAGTATAATATAAAAATAAAAAAGATTTATAGGCATTATGTTTGTGGGAAGCTGCTTATGTCGCGCGAAATAAATGGACGATATATAATATTGGGATGAATAATTGTACTTACGAATATTATGATCATAAAACTTATGTATACGTCTTAGGAAAATGTGACTTTTAGCGAAATTCCTGGGCTGATAGCAAATGAGCTGTATTTGAGCTCTTCTACAAATTTTCGTAACTATACGAATTCAGGCAAGCATCTGAATTAAGTATATCGCGAAATATCGCTCAAGATGAGCGTTGTTTGGATGATATGAATGTAACGCACAGAAGAAACTGCTGATTAGCTGCTGGCTTATCTTCATCTCTTTATCTATATTATCGGGCTGATCGGCCATTTTCCTTTGTTCTGTACCTGCTTGTTTAGTATCGACTCTAAGAATTATCTTAGAGACTCTCGCTCATGCTCGTTAGAACATATAAATTGCCAATAGTTTTAATCAAAATATGATTGTAGAAATATCGTAGCATAAACTCGTTGCAAAATTAAAAAAATCTGTTCACATTCTCAAATAACTGTTGTAAAATCCTAGGTCTACCTAGGATTTTCGCAAAAAGCCGATATTTGTAATTATCCTACGACATGTGTAGGCAAAAACGAAAATATTTGGCTCTCTTTTTTACTTACATGTATTTTGATGTAGTGACCAAGTGATATAAAACCTTTTGCTTTCGTCTCTTGTTGGTCTTGTCCCTCTCTAATCATCAGCCTTAGAATTTCTAAAAAAGTGTTTTGTATTGATAATTTCATAATGCGGAGCCTTAAAAAATGATCACCTAGTCATTACCAATGCAGTGTGTGTTGTAGGTTTGATTCTCACATTGGAAAAACAGTGAAACAAAAATATTTGGCAATATTAATGTCCATTGAGTCCGTTGCTTGTTTGTCAAGTTCTTTATTTCTTAGAGTTTTGATTGCTGGTATACTACAAATTATATTTTTGCAGCCTCGAAGATCGCCACTTTAATTGTTTTGTCGGAGGCAATCATCTAGTCGTGTAGTGCTGGTGTTGGGACATGCAGAGCGCGATAAAAAAAGGATATGACATTATTTGGGTTAAAGATTGGTACCATTCAAGAATCTCCTGAAGTTATTGTGGAATTATATACATTTATATAATAATTACCCCTTAGTAATTGTACAATTTAACTTACAATATGAATTGGAGTTCAATACTTTACAATTTAATTTGCTATTAAAGGCTTGGCAACATTACTCTCTTTCACTTCTTGTGAGCTGTAAGTGAACGTATAAAATTTCCTTATATAAAAGTATAAAATAAATAGTTTTACTAATAGTTAATTCGCATTTTCCGACAATACTGAGTCTTTTATTAAATACTGCCAGATCACTACGAAAGAGGAATTACTATTTAGAACACTAATTATATTTTATTGAAAATCGCTTACAAGACTCTTACACTGCCACGCAGAGGTCTTGAGATTAATCCCATGGCACGCACCTCTACCTTATTGAAGATAATATATACATATGTGTGTGTATCAAATTGTTAATTAATGACTCGTTTGCTTCAATGGTGCAGAAAATCTGCATGTCTGCGTTCTTTACAATGCTCTTGAAGATGTGTGAAGCCTGTCAACTCGCAATGGGCCAGCGTGATGGATGTTGACCTAACCCTTCTTACACCGTGCTCATCCGTAAAATAGTTTATGCAGCGCTGATATTATTATTTATTGAATAGGTGAAACTGGCGAAGTAAGTAACATACGCAATATTTATACTAGTAAAACGTTTTAACAATATTACAGGTACATAATTGAAGAGACAAATACCGCTGCACATTACTCAAAAACACAATTCCAGATACAACATACGTGTTACGCAATGAGTGGATAATTATTGTAATTCTGAGCTCTGTGTCCTTTAATTTTTTATCGAGTTTTCCCCTTTGTGCGGCTTCCAATTAAATGTTTCATTTATTCAATCATTCATGCATAAAATCGTCATCATTATCATTCCACGGGTCAGTGGTTAATATACTTTATCCATACATATATATAGCAAGCGATGTTGCACCACGTACAAGAAGAAAGAACATGAGTCTTTCTGCTAGCGATCTCATCCACGTGAACGCCAGAAGTATGCATACCAGGATTAAAGTATTCTATGTGTTAATCCAGGGCATGGTGTATCTGTGTGCCATGTTTCATTTAAATCTGTTCAACGACGTACACGGGTTCTCGAGTAGAGACCACGACTCGGTAAGCGTAGTGTAGGACGCCCTCCGGCCAGATGGACAGATGATCTGAAAAAGGTGGCTGGAGGTGACTGGATGGCGAAAACGGGAGATCGGGCCTTGTGGCGCACCCTGGGGGAGGCTTATGTTCAGCAGTGGACTGCAATAGGCTGAAATGATGATGATGACGTACACGTGATTTAGTCCAAAAATTCAAACAAATTGTTCACAAATTGTCACATTTACCACATTAGTAGGACTATATTAATGGGCACGATTGTCACATTAGGTAGTTTCCAATTAAGAAGATAGTATCTTATCAGTAGGGTGATCAATTTGATCTTTGCTCCCTAGACTTACAGTACAACGACGCTTTTTGTTGGCAACTGAGTTATACTTATGCCCCTGCTTACCATAAATCGAACTTGTTTATCACACTAGTAACAAAAAAATGTAAAAGTCAGAGGAGTTTGCTAGATTTAAGGACTTAGCAATCCAAAGATCTCACCACTTACAGAAGCTACAAAAAAGCTACTCGTAAGCAAAAACTATCGGATCAGATACGAAAGGTAAAATGTTGACTCTAGTCTAGTGTTTGTGTTTTAGGCAATGTGCCAATAGTTAACACAAATGACCAATAAAAAGTACTACATTTTGGTTTTAAAAGTAGCTTAGGCAGCGAGCCAAACGGCAGCCAGTTCAGTAAAGGTGAATGAGTAGTCTGTTGAAATTGGAGCACTAGAGATAAATTCTATGAGAGATGGCAATTTTGCGTGACAAGCAATGACAAATTAATCCAAATAAAGACTTGATATGGTCAATAGTCCGTTTTATAGTTCAATTGATCGATCATATTGAGAAAATGTATAAAATATGGTTTGCCAAAGATTTTTCATTAGATAGATCTATGAAACTGAAAATAAAAGTTAATCCTAAAACAATTAAGATGAGTTAACAATGAGTTTAGTTTAGTTTAGTTTTTGTTTGATAAATAAGGAGATAAATACAAATTTTATTTCGTGTAGTTTTCATGATTATAAGAATATTATATTAAGAGTTTTTATGTTTCTGCGACATCAGAAACAGGCAACTGTAGAAAAAAAAAACGTGTTGTTACCAACATAATCTAACCTTCTTTTATGACAGCGAAGTCGCGAGCAAAAGCTAGTATACAAATAAAAGTCTAACTGATATTATAAATGCGAATGTAAGTTTGTTTGTTACGCTTTCACGCCTTAACTACTCGACCAATTATCGTGAAATTTCGGATACACGTTGTCGGGGGTACATAAAAGGATACACAGAACATTTTATCCAGGAAAAGGTACTGTTACCGAGGTATAGAAAAATTACAAAATTTAGATAAACGCGGCAGAAGTTGTGGTCAAAATGTAGTCAAATAATAAATAAACCATTTATTAACCTCAGAGTCTTCTTCGAAGAGGTTAATGAAAACACTTTCTAACGGTCTGTGTGTTAGTGACAGATTGAAAGAAGAAAGAAAGAAAGAAAATACATTTATTTGCAGCAGATTATGCACTACATACATCAGAAAAAGTTAATTACAAAAAAAAAAAGAAAAAAACAAATCTTACTGCAAATTGGTCGCAACTCAGCAAAATGCTAGTTTTGAAAAACTAGCGCTGGTCTTCCGTTGCGACCATGCTTAACACACACACTTAACTTAACACAACTAATACAACAATAATACAATAATAATACTAATAGCGATTACGGTAGCAATATGTTAACAATACCATATTTATTTTGCACCCCAGTTAAATCAAACAATATCAAATCAAAAAAAAATAGACATTAATGTTAGCGACTGTAATTTCTCTACATGGTTATATAGCACTTGTATCATGCAGCTGTGTTTCCTGGCCTTTTTGGTGATCAAATAAATATTTCTTTAGTGTTGCCCTAAAACGTTGAACATGTTGTAGATTCCTAATCGGGGGTGGAATGTTGTTCCAACATTTAGTTGCAGCGTAACGGAAACTTCCCCTAAAAGCTTCAGATTTATGACGTTGTGTCGATAATTGCAATGCACATTGCCGTTTCCCATATGACTTTTGGCTTGAAACCTGTTTCAATTTTACATTCAAGTAATGAGGTTGTCTATGTTTAATGTTTGATTATGTTTGATTAGTTTGATTATGTAATATTATTATAATGTTAGATTGATGTTAGTGACAAGCATAGCTCCGGAACCACTGGACCGATTGACTTGTAACTTGGTGTACAGACACCTTCGGGTCATACCTCGGTCGAGTTTGAATATGGGCCCTGTGGGTCAAAATATCCCGGAGATATAGGGGTCACAAGGCCATAAGGTCAGGGGATATCCACCAACAGAGTGATTTTGAACTCCACGGGAGAGGATTTTAACCAGCAGTGGGACATTAAAAAAAAAGGTCGCATGAAGACTAAGAGATTGAATCCTGGGTTTTTACACCCATCTCGTTAAAATCATAACACTTATATAAATTGCTAACTTTAAGAGAAACTTAGTCTAGAGCTGCTGGACAGGTGGATAGTTAGAAAACTAGACGGTTTCGGAAAGCGACTTTATACCATCGCCTCCTTACAACTGTCTTGAAACTTAAATTTCCGGCTTTTCACTCGTAATCGAGTGCCACAACTGCAGTGAGTGCGTTGTAGTTAATGTATCTACGTCATACATGACGTCATATGCTTACTTACATCGCCTATATCCTCGAGGGATAGGTAGAAAGAAGATTAATAATAACCACATTACACCAACTATGTTTTTACGTCCCAGGTAATAGAGAGCTATGCTACCTATGATGCGCTCAAACATTATAATATAACGTCTTTATTATTATTTTCTTTTATTATTTTTGTTTTTTAATAATTTCAATATACTTTTAATTATATAAATATGTATACATAAGTATAATTATTATATAAATGCCAATATTATTATTTAGTATAAAATTACTTTTGCTATATAAGACCACCTTCTGCCTAATTTATTTAAATTGTTATTTTGTTTATTGTTTTAATTTTAAATTTTAACCGACTTCTGTATGTATGTTACTGCCTACATGCACCGAAATCATGCAGGCTCTGCGAGAATACCAGCGTTGTGGATATACTGCAACACTGCTGACGCAGGGCCTTATCTGTTCTTTTTATACATATTGGTTGTTTCCTGTTACCTCATAGCGTGGAACAAATAAAATTATTTTTCTATCTTTCTTTCACATTTTAAAATTCGAAAATTTTTTAACTGGAAAATACATTAACCTGTCATAACTTAGAATGCATGCAATGACATAATTAAAGACTTATAGTGTCTGGTCGTTGGTATGGCTCTGCGACTCTATAGTTTAAATTGCCTTAACCGGGAATCTAATCTGGGTCCCTACGATTCCACGTAAACTTGCAATAGCTGCACGGATGGCGTAGTGGTTTAAGTGGCCACCTCGCCACTGTCGCTGCGATGGGGTTCGATCCCCACACAGGACAAAAATTTGTGTGATCTACATTTGTGGATCATTTGGTTGTGAACAACCATTTGGTTGTTCCGAGTCTAGGTGTTCTTTGTGTCCGTTGTTTCAATGTTTGTAAAGTCACCCGCGATAGAGTTATTATTTTTAGAGTGGGAGCTAACTTTTATTAAAAAAAGATAAAAAAAGAAACAAAAATGAAATTCATGAGGCATGGAACCGATGTAGTAATCATCACTTAATTTTGTCTAAACAATTTTTTTATTACAATTTCATTACGTTTTATTTACCTCAAAATAACATTACAAGAAGGTTAAAGGTTGTTACACTTATCTTAGATTACTTTAATTTATTGGTCATGCTCAAATAATATTTGCGTAATAAAAACTTAAGTCTATAGTCCACACAGGGATCGTGTACATTAAATATATTAAGCGATAGATGAAAACGCTAAACGAACGACATTCCGTACATCGACAATATAATGAGTAAGAGCATCCAGGATCCGAACCAACAATTGTAAGAAGATGTAGGTTGAGAAACGGAGAAGGAGGTAAGCTCGACATCAATAGAAGGGATTGGAAAGGAGTAAATTTATTATAAACGCAAAGTAACGCAAGCAAGCTATGCATGCGACATGCGCTCATACTTACTTTTTCATTAGGCAAGGGTAAGAGTTATAATGGATGCATAGCACTCCACCTTGGTAGTTGTGCATACACCACGCACCAGGCTTACCGTTTTTAAGAAGCGAGTTATTGTGGATGCATAACTACGCTAGGTCTGTTGCTATGCAACACAACAGTAACAGCGATAAGATGGGCCATGCACAACTGTGCATAGGTAATGTTACTACCGACTAAAACCCCACGGTCTGCCAACGTGCTGCTTTGTATGATGGGTGGATAGCTGGAACTTAAACTGCATCAGCTACTCATCCAGCAGTGCCCAATACAGACAGAAGGTTTGCGGGCGACGACTCCTGGGCGACGCCCCGACACGACTAAGGGCGTCGCTCCAACTCAATACCTGACGGGCGGGAGATCCCCGTTCTCTCACCCGCGGTCTTCGCTACGGCGGCATAAGGCGAGCATAAGCGCGCCTGCGCCGCCCGGTTCGCCGGCGGTGGCACGGATCCACCAGGATATTTTCCTCACGGATCCGCTCCGCCGCCTCCTTCTGCGAGATGACGTCCTCGCAGAATGATGCAACCGCTACCCACTTCCTCTCGCTGGCGACCATGGCTTTGATCACGGCCGGCAGCGAGAGGTCTTCACCCACAACGTCCTGGAGTTCACGGCGCTGCACCGCCCAAGCAGGACATTGCTCGAGCGTGTGCTGCGCCGTGTCCTCCTCACACTCACAGTGGTGGTAGATGGGACTCGGTTCTCTCCTAGCGACCTTGTGCAGGTATTTGCCAAAGCAGCCGTGCCCTGACAACACCATAGGTAATGTTCCTACTGTAACCTTTTTAAGAAAGCGATTGAGTAAGAGTAAGTCTTGTAATGGGTGCATAGCAGTCCACTTTTGCAGTTGTTCATGCACCATGTGCCATGCTTACCTTTTTCAAGCAGTGATTGGAGAAGTGTAATCGTTATTATGGATGCATAATAACGCACCTTGATAGTTGTGCATGGGCCATCCACTCACTGTTACCTTTTCCAAGAAGCGATTGAGTTAGAGTAAGATTTATTATGGACTAGTGATCCGCCCCAGCTTCTCACGGGTAGTAAAAAACCTTAACAAATTATACACCAAATCCGTCCTCATGAATTTTCAGCATTCAACGGATTTTTATGCAGGTTTCGCCAATATACAGAGTACTGTATATTGGAGAAACCTGCATGGTAATCCGTTCAGTAGTTTTTGAGTATTTTGCGAACAGACAGACAGACACGGCGGTGATCTTTGTTTTATAATACGTAGTGATACACATCATTGCAACTTGGTATTTGGGCATGTGCTATGCACTTAGACTTACTTTTTAGCCCTTCAAAAGCTGTCGTAGAAAGATATATCAATGTAATCCTGCTATAATTTATATTATAACTGTCTATGTAACGAACTTTACAATGTAAGTGTCCTGAACGAATTTGATAATAAACTAATGTTTTATTTTTGCAAACGCGACCATTTGTCCGTTATTTGTTTGGACGAGGCTTGTCAAAGCGTTTGATATATGAATTTAAATCTTCTATGATTAACAGCCCCCGGAGAAAACAAATATATATTTTTTGATAAAATGGGTTTCACAACAATATTTGCATGAGAAATGCCGTGAAAAATTGTTTCAAAAGGTTTGTTTTCGGCTTTATGATGTCATAGGAGGATTTGAAGCCCGTGTCATATTGTTCGGAGATAAGTAATTATTTCACATTGCTATAGTAATTCAAATACCTAAATAATTCTAAGCGTTCTATGTTTGCCATTCCATAAAAATATATGTCTTTTTCTGTCTTATTCACAGACACATGCATTCAGGGTTCAATAAGCTACTAATGTGTTTTTATGTAATAGTGTTTGTCCACGGATTCGCTCGGTAACACTACTTTATTCTGTATGAAATGTGCTCTATGTCCTTTTCTGTAATCCTGACCCCTGAAATTTTATGCGTTGCAAACAAACAAACTCACATTTATAATATTAGCTAGTATTAATTACCATCTCTCATGTTACCTTTCTCTTTAATCCTCAGTTAACTATTTAGTGCAAAAGTGTCTTATACGTCTGTCATAGACAGGACTGCCATGCTATCAGCGTGTCACCAGAAACTGTAATTGCGGTTTACGCTGTTTGATTTCACTGATTTGCTTATTTCAGATAATGTGATGTCAATTTGAATATCTTTATTTAAAACAAATCGATATGTTTATTACTTACGAGTAGTAATTTAAAAACTGGGGAATTAATAATAAAATTTGTTGTCAATTTCTTCTTTGCGTAGCTTGGGAATTATTAAAAAAGTTCAATGTAAAACATATTCGTTCAATTTTATACAATCTAGTATGTAGGCAATGAGCCAACATTTTTATCTTTTTCGGTTAGAAAATTGATGCCATTTAGTTTCCAACTTGTAATATGAAAATATAGATGTGCTCAGAGAGCCAAAACGAATTTGATAGTGATTGGTCTCACCGTAACAACCGTCTTCTTCGGTAACTTCCCTTTTACGACTTGTTCTACATGCATTTTACGTTATTTCGACAGCCGGTGAATTTACCGCGAGCCGGCGAAAGCACTTGAGAATATTGAGGTTTCTTTTGTGTGCCAGGCTTCTGGTTATTTCTATCTATTATGAGACTACTTCGCCGGTCGAGTGATGTAAGGTTGGCTGTATGCTTACGCCATAGAATCGCCTCTAGATCTTAGTCCTGTTTATGCTACTACTATAAATGGGCTTTGTCTTAGAGTGGAGCTTGAATTATAAATAATATAAAATATATTACAGGTATTGATATCATTTAAAAATGTATGTAACTTATAAATCTATAATTATTGTTTTATAATTTGCGCATAACTTCTAACTTAGCATGCCGGCAGTCAGCCTATAAGAATACCGCAGGATGATGCATTCATAGAAGAGTTTCGAAGTGATATGACTACTAATCTACGTTACTAAGTTTATTTTAAATTCCAAAAGAATCCAAATATTGGACGGGCAAATATTAGACACAAAAATATGTGCCACGGGATCAACGAAATAATTAGGTTATTCTCATAATTAGGATATAAATTGCAACCAGGGGTTGGTTTATATGACAAACTGTATTTGACACTAAAGTTCAACTTGATATCATAAACTTTTATGTAATACAACGTAGCATCTACAACATGTACTTGACCTAATACGAACCGATTCTGTAGAAAATGACATTTAAACTACTAGAGCAAAACCACTACAGGACAGCTGCGGTATTATTAATGCACCTCAATAAAGAAACTAGCTTAAACAGCAAAAAGTAAAATTGGCTCGCCAAAGAACCCATCAAGAATTATTATACGATTTGGTACGTAAGGGGAGTCAAATTTATCACAATTTCCACTTCCCTTTATTTGTAAGAAGGAATAGGGACTATTACTGTGTTTTTTCTTTTACTTCGCTTACGTGGTAAAACATTTTTTCCCTTAAAAAGCAGGAAATTCGCCGAGATGTCATCGTATTGACGCGACGCTGGCGGGTCGAAATTGGTGCTATTGTCAAACTTGGGTTCTATTGGGAAACATTCGTTGAAGAACAACAAATGTTGCCCTTAATGTTGCATAACAGTTATTTGGGTCAAAAAGACATTTTGCATACTAAGAATAATATTTTGATGCGGAGGACTTTATTAAAGAACTAGCATTTGCCCGCGGTTACGTTAGTAACAATCTTTTTACTATAAAATATAGCCTATGCTACTTGGTGATAATATAGCTTTCTAATAGTGAAAGAATGATTAAAATCGATTAAGTAGTTTTTGAGTTAATCCATTACAAAAGAAAAATCTTTTCTCTTTATAATATTATTATAAACAAAATTGAAAATCGAAATTAAACTACTATATACGGATTTTGTCGCGTTGTTTATTTGACACTTTATTACATAATTTTGAAAACTTTACTAATTTTTAAGCTAATTAAATTATTATTAAAACTATTTAGATTTAATTATATACTTTACCTGACGTTTTGGTTGCTTTTCAGCAGCTATGGTCACGGGGAGACTATCGAAATCGAATCGAATAGAAATCCGTATATAGTAGTTTAATTTCAATGAATAATATTCGCGTAAACAGAAGACATTATGGAAAATTAAAAATCTTTTTTTGGTCTGTTGGACATAAAGATAGACATTTGATAAAAACTCCACGGTAGTTATTTCAGATATCTGAAAACATTTCATTTGATTTCATTCGAAAGTCCTAAATTTTGGCGAACAAAAGTACCTATCGTAGCAATTTTTAAGTAGATCGCGTATTTTATTCGAGGTATAAGTCTCGTAGCGTTATTTTTCCATAAATGATCTATGGCTAATATTGTCCAACGATTATAATACAGTTACACTACGAAGATGCAGTACTGCTTCATTTTTATTTTACAAAATGGCAATATCTTAATCCTTATAATCAATAGTCATATATAGTCCTCCTCATCTATTTCGACGACGTGGACTTTAGAAGTCATGTATGTTTTCTTTGATGAGCCCTAATATGGCTAGCTAGACCGAACTTTATCGAGGTTTGGATGTAATATATATTACCTTATTCACGTTCCAACCAAGTTCACAATGGCTTATTTAATGAATTTGGATGTAACTTAACACACAATTAGATCATATTGTTATCCTCGAGTAACACTTAGGACACCTTTTATTCTGATAGTGGTCTACAGATAATATTATATAGTCTTCTCTCTTAGCCTTTATTATTCCCAAGTCTCTTGGGTTCGGCTTTTCTGGTCTAACCGGATTTGACTGGATATCAGTTTTTACACGGAGCGGCTGCCACCTGTCCTCCGCAACCCGAAGGCTAGCGATACCCTAAGGCTGTACTGTACTGTACGTACTGTTAGTGCTCCATCTCCGAGGGGCTCAACGCGTTAGATAACTCATGACTCACACAGCACTCACATTCGCATTTATAATATTAACTAGGTTAGGATGTGAGTAAAGCGCTTTGATTGTTAAAATAACCCAATAAATTGACAAGCCTTGAAAGTTCGCGTAATATGTCGTATGTTCGACCCTCACCTTTTTATAGTAAACCTCACCTTTCTTAACACAAGAATCAGCTGTGTAAACAAGACTAATCTGCATAACAAAATTACTAGCAATCTTAAAATAAAAATCTAATTTGATAGCAGTTTGCTCTCTATAATCAGTGACAATTCATCTCTCATCTCAACGAAAGTGTTCCCAAATAAGCTGTGTCTAGACTCAACTAAATTATGCTGAGAAAAATTGTTCTCAAAATATAAATTTTTTAGCAAATACTTTAAGTATATGAGATATCATCGTCTCTATTCCCATTCGTTGTTTTATTATATTACTACAAGATTGAACGTTCCAGACAACAACTTAAATACTCGAGAATTTAGGTTTTACTCTGATTTTATTATGTTTTTGTATCTTTTTGCCTATTTGTCTGTCTGTTTGATTCACATTTTGCATTCGATTTTATCCTCAATAAATAAGAGACATGAAACTTAAAACTTAGCCCAGCACTTAAGCACAATTATAGCTATTCAACATAATATAAAAATTCGTCATCAGAAATATACGAGTAAACCTATCGTTACTCATAACTAATACAGAATCCGATGAAAAATCAGGCCAAAACGTTGCTACTCGTAACAATATCTCTGAACTAGGCCTTACTAGTCCTCTCAAGGTTGTCCTAAATACTATTACATCAGAATAATTATGTAATACATCTACAACGGCAATATTAATTAATGTTATACAGCTGGAGTAAAGCACTACAACCACAATTCAACATGGCTGCGATACAGCTAACAAATGTCAGATATCAAACGCAGGAAATCAAACTCGATTAAGCCGACTCAAATATCTTCTAGCTAATATTTGACTTAGTTAACTTGTACCAGGCAAGATAGCAACTAACACAATATTATTCTTTTACCCTAAGGCAGAGATGATAATGATTAAGTTGTTAACACTTTGAGTTCTAAACCCGCTGTTATTACAAAGTATTAAGGATCATTATTGATGAGCATACGCAAACTTACTCGACGTAAGTTTCGCTAGAAGTTAGATAGGAACGTAAAGTGGAAATCGTTTTTCATTTTAACAAATGGAGCGTTTTTTATTAGAAAAGTTTTCGTCGCCTTTCAATATTTTAATGTCCGTTTCCCCGCTTATTGGATTCCCAGGACTGTGAGCGCTTTTTCTAGAGATGTCTCTGATAGCTTGTATCGAATCTAGACTTGGAATCGATAAAGATGTGAAATTGGTTTGTTATGCAGGGCTGTCGAAACATCAAATTAATATTAATTATAGTTTGAGTTGAATTTTCTGCTTACCTTGTTGTTCTGTGGCTTAAATTTGAATATATTTTTGTGAATAGGCACGATGACAGGGTTAAAAATAAGTGATTGCAATTAGTCCATCTTTTAAATTAGCAAAAAATATTGAGCACTTATTTTTTATTTTAACAAACATTAAAATTAACGCATTGAAGCCAAGTGGGGGCTTGTGGAGTCACGCTTTTGTAAACTTTGTACCTGCAAGTGACGTCACACGAAATGAAAACGCGTTGTATCTTCATTGTTATAAGTATGTGGGACAAAAATAAAATACGTGTCCAATATTTTTTGCTAATCCAAAAGACAGACTTAAAACTTTTTTTAGTCATCATGCCCATTATGAGGTACAATCTTAATTTTTTCGGATCGGGAACACTTTTATTTTAGGTTATAAAATCCTAAAATACTTTATTTTAGGTTTTTCTAGCTAGACAAGTCTAAGATGTATTCTAAAATGACTTCGCATGAAATATGAAGACAAGATAATATCCATGAATGACAATACTACTGCTGACTAGCCTATTATTACTGGGACCTAAACATTATAGTGCAACTGGTGAAATGTGGGTGTAACGCACCTAGGCGTAAGTACATATTAATGGGTTTTTGTTGATAGCAAAGTAAGCTCTTTATCGAGCCTAAACATTAAGTAAAGCCGTTATTAGCACGTAGCTATGATATCGCCCAACTTTTAGCTCGTTAAAACGAAGTAAGCCTTTTGGCGTCACTTGAACCTAACCGAAGCAAAACGAAAACTGCTAATAATCAGCAATATTTTTTTAATTTGTCACTTATCGAACAACTCACAGACACAATTGAAAACCCACAGCTACTACCACTCAATAAGATACAGGTTGATAGCAATTTTGGCTACAAATAATTTATAGTATTCATTTATTTGCTCTTTATTTAAAATACAAAGGAGAGAAAGCTATCTTATGCTTCTTCTCTCTTAGCCTTTATTATTCCCAAGTCACTCGGGGTCGGCTTTTCTGGTCTAACCGGATTTGACTGGATATCAGTTTTTACACGGAGCGGCTGCCACCTGACCTCCGCAACCCGAAGGCTAACGATGCCCTAAGGCTAGACCAGTGTCAGGATATTAGAGGGTACTGACTTTCCCAATAACGACTGCCATAGACGTTCATGGCAGCCGGGACTAACGGCTTAACGTGCTCTCCGAGGCACGGAGCAGGCGATAATTGTTAATCAATACGCACATAATTTCGAAAAGTCATATAACTTCCGAAAGTCAGAGGTGCGCGGCGTGAATTTGAACCCGAGACCCTCTGTATTGCAGTCTGTTGGTCTCCCCACTGAGCTATCGCTGCTCTTATTCTAAGCTATCTTATGCGCTACCTATAAATCTTTTGTCAGGGTGGACTTAACAGACATTTAAACATCAGACATAAAAAGCACCCAGAATCGGAACAACTATTTGTGGATCACAAAATTGTCTTATTGTGTGATCTTGTGTTCTTATTAAGACTGCGCTGAGTAAAATGTGCCAAAACAGGTGGTCACAGTTAAGTGAATAAAATCAACACTTTATGATTAATACAAATATAACATATACATTTACCATAGCAATGAATGTGTTTACAATTACTCCGTGTAAAAAACTTAAAATAATTAATATTTTTGCCTACAAATTTACGTAAATTTGCACGAAAAATGAAAATCGTAAGCTCGTGTTTCGTGATTTTTAGATTATGACAGTAGAAATCTATCCCATTTTACAGCTTAAACGAAACATAAATAGTTATATTACAATTCATCCGTCCCAAATATTTAAGTTATTGGTTGATAATAAAGATACATATTTATCAAAAAAGCACTTCATATCCTCCTTACAATTTTACTATGGCGGTCGCGCGCCGATTTGAATATGCGCCGCACGAGCTCTGTCATTATCTGTCTTACGCTCGGTGCAGTCTTAACTCTTTCAGCTAAGCTGCTATGTATTTGTGTTAGAAGTGGGTTCACGTCTATAGTGTATAAGGATTGTATCCAAGCCCTCTCTATTGCAAGTCCAACACCTTTACTAATGGGCTACAGCTACTTAGTAATAAATAAGACTATCATATATAAGACTTGTTTTGAGTCACAATGCGGCCAGCCGTTATCAGTAAAAAGTTGAAACGTATGTGTTTGGAAGCCCGATTGAATAATTGTCAAATTTTGCTGATACACATTCTTGCGACAACAAAGTAATATCTTACTTTATCTTAATCTGACATTAAATATGTTACATCTGACTGTACGTACATATTTTTGATGTTTAACAAGCTTTAGCGGAACAGCGGTAGTGATTGCAACTGCTGTGCATGAGTGACTGGAGATCGTTTCCTGGGCCAACCAAATTACTATTGGGTTATTTTGTCAAGGAATACTCGTAGGTTTTGAGTCTGAAACTTAATACTACAACACCTATATCCTTGAAACCGTAAGCAGAGTGAATTATACCTACATTTCACCATATATGGTTTTAAGTTCATCGAGGTATAAAAACTAAGAACTGATGATAAATTAATTAATTACACTAGAAATATTACTAAAAAGAACAGCTTTTGATATCGATAAATGGTTTGTTGGTTTCTAGATAATTCGCTTCACCCATTGATTACTCAAGGTGCAGTATAATAGGCCGGTGCTTCTTTGGTCTTCATATACCCTCTGCACATGAGCTGTCGGTGATGTCAATAATAAAGAACCTATTTTTAAAGGGCCAGTGACAATTTACATCCATTATAATAATAAATTAAATTTGTATAGAATAACATTTAAATAAATTCTTTTAATAAAACTTTCAATATAAAGTTGATTTTAGTTTCATTAAGCGCTTTTATACCACACAATAGCGTTTGAAAGTACACTTTATGAATACAAATGTAATTAAACGCATCGATACTTTCATAGTTACAACATTTAAAAAAAATATATATACCCCAGTGAAAATTGGTTTCACATCAAAGGGTTCATTTAGTGAGAAAATTTGACTATGATAAAGTGTTAAGTAATTGAAAGCGACTTCAATTATTATAGTTAGATTTTATTTTAACTTTATTTTCATACATAATTATTTAAAAGATTACGCCTGTAAAATAGATAAACGTTTGAAACACCCACTTTAATAGCTGTGTTTGGGTTTACGTCGTAAGAGGTGTGGGTATTGCCATCCAATTGCTATAGGTCCAATCAAAGCTCAGAAAATTGTGATAGAAAACTTAAGGACATTGATCGATCAGGGTATCAAAATCAAGAGCATCATCGGCTATGAATGTCAGCGTATTCTGTAAATAATTATCAAAAATGAAACAATTTTCATTTAAAAAAACATACAATATTTTTTTTATAGTCAATGCTTAAATGAAACGTCGATTCATACAAGAGAAGAAGACACTCCATCAATTACTAGGACGCTACTTGGTTCTTACGTCACAGCTACAGAATATATAGGTTAAGGTCAAGATTGGCTCAATAGAATGCAACAAATCTTTGCTACTCATACATTTACACGAACATAGAACGATGTGCGATCATTTTACATACATACATAGATTAACGCCTGTTTCCCAGAGGGGTAGGCAGAGACTACGGATTTCCATTTGCTACGATCCTGACACATTTCTCTGGCTTCATTCACTTTCATCACATTCCTCATACACGCCCGTCGGTTCAAGGTGCTCTTAACCTGGCCTTTGTCCAGAACGCCTCCGATCTGATCAAGAAACGTTCGCCTAGGTCTTCCTCTTGCAACTGTTCCATTCACACTAGCCTTATAAACTTTCTTAGTCAGTCTTTCCTCGTCCATTCTTTCTACATGCCCAAACCAGCTTAACATACCCTTTTCTATTCTTGTCACTATATCAACTTTCATGCCGCATCTCTCTCATTTATTATATATATATCATTTTAAGTATAAATAAAAATATGCACCTTAATCTGGTCGAAACTTATAGCACCTAAAGGTAAACAATATGCATGGTCGCGTTAATTATCTTTACAAATTATATTTATTATAGACGAGAGTAACCTATATTGAACCGGCGCTTAAATTGTACCACTTCTATATTTCTACCAAATTGACGCTATTTCTTTACACCGGCTACAGATAAAGAGGCGTTTGTGGAGCGACACAACACTCTGTCATTTTGTATCGACGTCTGACAGGTATTACGGTAATGAGAGTAAAAATTGTTTATGACCTGTATCGATGTTAATTTTGTTGGTGTTGTCTAAGGAGATTGTTCATTGTAATGATAAGTTATAATTTTGTAAAATAAAAAGCAGTGATAGCTCAGTGGGGAGACCAACAGACTGCAATGCAGAGGGTCTCGGGTTCGAACCCACGTCGCGCACCTCTGACTTTCGGAAGTTATATGACTTTTCGAAATTATGTGCGTATTAATTGACAATTATCGCCTGCTCCGTGCCTCGGAGAGCACGTTAAGCCGTCGGTACCGGCTGCCATGAACATCTATGACAGTCGTTATTGGGAGAGTGTCGATACAAAAGATTCCACTGGGTCGAAGTGTCGCCGGTCTGCACTGACTGGCTCCCACATAAGATAAGATAAGATAAGATAAGATAAGATAAGAATACTATGTCCATTTATTATCATTTTTAACTAACCTATAGCCCAAAACCTTAAAATCTTATAAATGTGAAAGGTTTGAAAATAAGACTTTATCACGCGTAAATCTTGAAACGGATTTGGTTGAAACTTGGCAGATAATAAACCAAGGCCTGGAATGACCCATATATGTTTTTTTATATATATGTATATGCGAATGCGGCTGCAATCGGAAACGAATAAGACATATTTTTATACCATTGAGGTCACAAATAAACATACGAATATGTACCTTTAGCTCCAAATAAGCGATTACCGTAGCCTTTGGCCGCTTGTAACACCGGAACATAACTCTATAATTATCGGTGGCAATAAAATTAATACGTAAACTTTATATTCTTACCCTACCTAAGTCTGAAGTTGATTGAAAGCAAATCACTTCAGAATATCAATAGTCAATAAATCACTTGCCTAATAAAATAATTTATCACACCGACATCAAGACCGACACGGTTCGACGCAAGAACTTCGCTAATGAGTTTACTTCTTATTGGCATTTACAGGTTAAAGCAAGAAACTCCCATTTCAATTTCAGTTGAACTTTCTGTCTTCATGCACCGTTTGGTGCTCGTTCTAGCAATAGTGGAAAAGTAGAATGGATATTGTTAAAGTTGTTGCATGAGTATTGTAAAAGATATTCTGCAAAAAGCGTCACTGGCGTTTATAACAACGCGCTTCGGTGAAGTTATAAAGAAGGACGGAGGTGAGATGTTTTTGTAAAATTTGCGGACGTTATTATAGTAGGTATGAGTTTTAGTAAAACAGTCAAATTAATAAAAGAAATCTGCTATATACGGATTTTATTGCGTTGTTTATTTGACACTTTATTACAAAATTTTGAAAATTGTTACACTACTACTACTATTAAACTTTACTAATTTTTAAGCTAATTATCCCCGTGACCATGGCTGCTGAAAAGCAACCGAAACGTCGGGGAAAGTGTAAAAATAAATTAAATCTAAATAGTTTAATAATAATTTAATTAGCTTAAAAATTAGTAAAGTTTAATAGTAGTAGTAGAGTAACAATTTTCAAAATTTTGTAATAAAGTGTCAAATAAACAACGCGATAAAATCCGTATATAGCAGTTTAATTTCAATGAATAATATTCGCGTAAACAGAAGACAATATTATAAAAGAAATCTGCTTTTTAAAGACAATGATGTGCTAGGTATTCTGTGGATTGAGTAAAATATACAATTAAATATTAATAAGATGTGATTATGTAATTAATGTCTCCGTCAATTTGACGGCTAGTAAAGCGTGTACTTTTTAAGTGTGTGTCTCACCTCTGCCAGTGCGCTAAGTGTTGTGGGTATGCTTATCATAAAAAATATGTGATTCATAAATAGTGCTGGCTCTGGATATTCTTTGAGTTTATTGTTTGAATTTTTGTAAAGTCTCTCGCGACACAAGTGTTATCTCTAGTGTGCAAATGCTTTTTTATATACATCGTCATGTCAACCATACCCATTTTTTAAGTGATTTTCTTATTTTAGTAGTGATCTTACCGTCAACAACGTAAGTCAATACACAAGTGCGAAATTATATTGCGTATCTTTAAAATATAATAAATGGTAGTTTTTGTAGTAGTAAGCTAATTGTGTAAAAGTGGATACTAGATGGGTAACCGCTTAGTGGTATTTCATCTGAGCGTCTCCGTGCTTCGGAGGGCACGTAAAAAGTCGGGCCCGGTTGTTGTCAAATTGACAGCAGTCGTTAAGCCATGTCCTCTGACATGGCATGGCATGTAAGCCTCTGCCTACGGTGGCTTGAACAACTCCTGACAACAGGTTGGCCACTAACCATAGGAAAAAAAAAGGAAAGCAATTTTAAACTATGATTCAATTAACTATGATTTAAGCATAGTTTAAAAATAGAGAATAATAAATAGTATGTAACGGGTATTAACGCGATCATGCATAATGTTTACCTTTTTTATGCTTGACGTTTCGACCAGGTTACACTGGCCGTGGTCACAAGCTGACTCAGAAGAAGAGTCTGAAGAGTCTGCTTGTGACCACGGCCGGTGTAACCTGGTCGAAACGTCAAGCATAAAAAAGGTAAACATTATGCACGATCGCGTTAATACCCGTTACATATTATATATATATCATGCAACGCGAAAATTTAAAAGTTATGAATAATAAATAGGTTTTTAATTAATAAAACTCTGTTAAAAATGGTCGCCTAGTTATGTTGCTGACAGTATAGCATACAGCCAGTTCACTATAAATACTACGTTAAATTGAAATTAAACTGCTATATACGGATTTTATCGCGTTGTTTATTTGACATTTTATTACAAAATTTTGAAAATTGTTACCCTACTACTACTATTAAACTTTACTAAGTTTTAAGCTAATTAAATTATTATTAAACTATTTAGATTTAATTTATTTTTACACTTTCCCCGACGTTTCGGTTGCTTTTCAGCAGCCATGGTCACAGGGAGACTAAGATGGCAGTTGTCTCAATGTTCCAGTGTAGTTATTTCAAAGTACCCGAACATAATTTAATCATTGGTGTTTCTATTTACGCAGAATGAGCTCAAAGTATCATGAAGTCTAGCTGTGGTTTGCTTCTTCTTGGGTTTGACTATTTTTATTACTGGCTCCCAAGCTGCTGGTGGTACATTCCAACCATCTTCTCTATTAAAATTAGGATGTTTTTGGATTTCAATAGCCTCGCGAAGCATCCTTGGTAGGAATCGGTGTTCTTTAGCGAGAATCTGTGGTTTATCAAATCTCAGGTAGTGGTTGGTCCCCTGTTGCACATGTTCACACACAGCAGACTTCAACGAGCGTTAGTGTTTTACATCAGCTATGTGTTCTTTTATGCGTTAAATGACAAAGGATATTTTTCGTTTGGCACACTTGTTCATCGTAAAATCACATACTTACATATGCAGTTATGCGGGTCGTTAGATATTCAAGTATGTTCTGAAATATTCAAAAAGGATCACTTGAGATTGTAAGATGCTAACAACACTGTATTTTCCTTCACCGACTGTTAGCTATGGTAGAAGCGAGTATAATTATGTAGAATGGCATTTGACGTTTTTTATTATGACGGTTACCAAGGGAAATAGGTTTACTACAACATAATGGGTAAAGCCACGGGATTTTTGTGTTAAGTTGGAAGGTTCGAAAGATCAAAATTCAAAACGATGAGACGAAGTGTTGATATGTGTTTCCTATAATATAATATATAAATAATATCAGTCCTGTATTAAACTGTCCCACTGCTGGGCACGGACCTCTTCTCACTGTGAGAAGGGTTAGGCCATAGTACACCACGCTGGCCCAGTGCGGGTTGGCAGACTTCACGTATCTTCGAGAACATTATGGAGAACTCTCAGACATGCAGGTTTCCACACGATGTTTTCCTTCACCGTTAAAGCAAGCGATAATTAACTATTTAAAACGCATATAACTTCGAAAAGTCAGAGATGCGCGCCTTGGGTTCGAACTCGAGAGCTCTGCGTGGCAGTCTAACGGTTTCCCACTAGGCTATCGCTGCTAGGTGTTTCCCAAGGCTTCATCAATAGAACGGCTAATTATTATACCGTCGTCGATCCCAGCTATCATGGTGCCTTATAAAAATCATTATAGTCTACCAATACCAATGCGGCGGCATTAGTCTGGATGTTTCTATGTATAATATGTCTGTAATTACAAGAAAAAAAAAAGGTATATAATATGTATGTTTATCCATTGTCTAGTACCCATAGTACAAGCTCTGCTTCGTTTAGGCTAGATGGCGTAGTGTGTATGTGATGAAATATTATTATTATTATTATACCCTTAAAATATCCTGACCCAGTCACAAATAGACACTATCAATTTGATGCAAAACGGTTCCCATAGCCTATAATTGCTCACAATACTAGAGATACATTACTCAAGTTTTGCCGACCGTAAAATAATAGGATTTAAAGATGGGACAAAGAGAAAGAAATGAGAAAGTTAGGTGTTTGAGCTGTTTACTCAGAACATAAGGGTTATGATAAATAATACTGCGAGTTATGATAGAAAACTGATGTATTGAATTCAACGTAATTAATACAGTCATATTACTTAATTATTGCTAAATGATATGAGTGAACGCGACGCGGTTTACATGAACACTGAGCAGCGATACCTCAGTGGGGAGACCAACAGACTGCAATGCAGAGGGTCTCGGGTTCGAACCCACGTCGCGCACCTCTGACTTTCGGAAGTTATATGACTTTTCGAAGTTATGTGCGTATTGATTGACAATTATCGCCTGCTCCGTGCCTCGGAGAGCACGTTAAGCCGTCGGTCCCGGCTGCTATGAACATCTATGGCAGTCGTTATTGGGAGAGTGTCGACACAAAAGATCCCACTGGGTTGAAGTATCGCCGGTCTGCACTGACTGGCCCCCACATAAGATACATACATACATACATGAACACTGATCGAACTACATCGCATAAAATCGTGCATGGCGTAAATGGCTGACGCAGCACTTTTGCTGGACGATGTAACTCGTACAGTAGGTATGTTAGCCTCCAGTGGTTGCACTTACTGGATCAAAAGCCATAACAATAAGCAGTAGTATGTCTCACGCCGGTTTTCTGTAAGAAAGTAATAGTAACCTCATTGATTTGTATATTGATATTTGGCAGCAGCGAGATCTCTTTTGCACTCAAAACATCTTGTTATTTAAGTGAGATCTGACCGTAACACACGTTACACTTTCTAGTTTACTTGCTTTATATGTTGAGATTAAGGATCATATTCAAGAGTTTTTAGTTTTAAAACAGATGATAAACTAAATTGGCTTACAAAACAAAACATGAGTAAATGATATATGTGGAACTAGTTGTTGCGGCCTTGCGAATTAACTTGGTTCAAATCATGGGTTGATTAATGTTACTGAAAGACATAGCGTGATGTTATACAGTCTATAAATCTAATCAACATATTATGTATGTGCTACTTTATGTAAATATATAACTTAATTGCACTTAAATTTGATATAATCCTGTAATGGTCGTTTTCTTCTTCCTTTCGATATTTTCTTGCACTTTTGAGACAAAATGGCAAACATGGAACAATTGCAATTATGCATTGTCCTCATGCCCGACCAAATAAATTAAATGTTAATAAATTAAATTAAATCCGGCATACAGATAGTCTGTGGTGCGATGCCAAAGATCAGTCTGTGTGGAAAACTATGGGGGAAGCCTATATCTAGCAGTTTGGCAACTGCTAAACTGCCTAAAGATGTCTCTTTAGGCTAAAATGATAATGATGATGACAGATCGACTATATCCTGGGTTAAAATATAGAGTACATTTTATTTTGGTATGCATTTTGGGATATCCGTTGGTTAAAGGCTTGTATTAGAATTGACAAATAATCTTAATCGTAATGTTATCAGGTCAAGCTGTTTCACTGTGGTGGAAAACTAAGTAATTAACCAACCGAGAAATCAACTTTTCGTTCATTAAATCTATTCGGCCATACGATGAGTGCTTAAAATTATTCTCCTTTGTAATTACAAAGTTAACTGAGTAGAATTATTATCAACTGGGTTGAAAAGCTATTCTTTGCCGCGACGACCGTTTGCACTCAATGATTGAACACAAACTGCACCGCTTGGTACGATGGACTTAGCTCCCGACCTTTAAAACTTGTGCAGTTAAAACTGTGCTCTTCCGCAAAACAGCGAATGGAATTTAAATTCATGAGAAAATCTAAGACTGACTCAGATTTCAGGTACAGATTTCCGAAGTATATTCCAGATTCAAATAAATTAGTAGTTCAGTAGTAACTGATGTTCAAAGTTACTAAAGTTGTAGTTTTAAGGTAACGTATAACACGTTACCGTAAAACTACATATACAGGGTGTCCGGTAATTAATGGATAACCTTGAAATGTCTTATAGTGGAACTGAAGGGCGTTAGGAAAAAAATCAAAAAGAAGGAAATAATAATTTAAAAGTGCATTAGCTAGTCATACTTTTGACTGTCTATCTATTAGCATAATTAGTGTTTAATAATAAAACAACAAAAAACCAATGGAATTCATTGATTTATAGTCGTAGTGTACAAGAAAGTTACATAGTAGTTAGGATAGATTCTTTTCATATTTTTTTCTGAACGGCCATCAGGTCTACTATAAGATATTTCAAAGTTATTCATTGATTACCGGACACCCTGTATATATTGGCTCAGTAGTGTATAGGTGGTGAATGCGACTGCTGCTTATTATTTTTTATTTATCTTATGAAAGACAATATAGTAATAATTCCTGCATCGCGGCAAACTTTACTAACATTCAAACAACGGACACAAAGAACGTCCAGACACGGAAAAACCATTTGTGGATCACAAAACTTTTAGTTCCTTGAGAGATTCAAACCCACAACAATCACCACAGGGTCAGCGACGAGGTGACCACCTAAACCATTAAGCTATCTGTGCAGTCAATTATATTATGCCTCAAGTTCAATGAAATAAAAATCTGTCTCTGTCTTCCCGTGACAATCGCTGCTGAAAAGCAACCGAAACGTCGGGGAAAGTGTAAAAATAAATTAAATCTAAATAGTTTAATAATAATTAAATTAGCTTAAAAATTAGTAAAGTTTAATAGTAGTAGTAGTGTAACAATTTTCAAAATTTTGTAATAAAGTGTCAAATAAACAACGCGATAAAATCCGTATATAGCAGTTTAATTTCAAAGAAATATAAATGTTTATGGTTTTCCTGTCATAAAAATTTCTGTAGCATTTTGGACTCTGCTACTGTGTATGTTAGACAGCAATAAGCTTGCATGTATTAAGTGGGAACTAAAGCTTAGCTGTCTAAACGTGTGTTACACACAGGCGTGTATAACACTCACACCACACTACCACCTGCTCTACCACGTCAGAGATATAACCATGAGAATACGTGTATATACGTAAAATCGGTCGGCCTCGATGGTGTAGTGGTTAGTGTAACCGACTGCCACGCCTGAGGTGGCGGGTTCCATTCCCGCACAAGTCAAACATTTGTGTGCATGAATATGGATGTGTGTCTTGGCCTGGGTGTTTCTATGTATAATATGTATGTATTTACAAAAAAAATGTATATATGTATGTTTATCCATTGTCTAGTATCCATAGTACAAGCTCTGCTTAGTTTGGGCTAGATGGTGTTGTGTGTATGTGGTAGAATATTATTATTAAAACATTTCTTTGTACCACACTCCAATTTCTTTTTTTTTATATTCTATCACATACACACAACACCATCTAGCCCAAACTAAGCAGAGCTTGTACTATGGGTACTAGACAATGGATAGACATACATATATACAATTATTTTTATTTTTGCATTTCTTGCAAAAATGAATAGAACGCAGCATAAGGTCCAGCAGGGTTTTTAAAAGCTGTGACGACAGCAGGGCTGACGTCACTTTTCTCAATAGATGGATCACTCATTGCAAATAATGAAAGTAATGAAACACGCTTTCGATAACAAACACTTATAATTCTTAAGCACAATCTTAATCTTAACTATGTAAAGCAACATAGTAAAAATCAATATTAAATTTAGTACTCACAAGATTACAATTTTATGAAAAGCTCTTGCCTCCGTGAGAACTCGTAATAGAATGCTTGACTTTACAACGCAAAACGCGCTCAAGATGGCGGGCGTTGGGAAGCCAATACACAATCACAATATTTCACTATCATTTTAACACACACTTCCTTAATAGCTAATTTAATTACGTTAATTCTTTACAAAAATCAACAGACCACTTTTAATATTTAGAACGTTTTAATTTCAGTTCAAATGTTTTAATAAACGACTGTTTGACTCTGCAATTTAATCTTAAACTTGAAAGTATTCGAATTACTTTAAACTCAACAAAAATGTCTAGAAATCAATTCGTTATTGCTTAAAAATCAAGTTATGAATTTAGCAATTGCTTAATTACTTCAAAACGAATGTTTAAATTATAATGAGTAATAGTTTGTCGTCTCAACCAACAACAAACCATTACAACTCTTATTATAAGCAATAACTGGTAAGAATCGCATAACCAATGTGGTAATCATTGAAATAATCTTAGTAAATAAATAGAGACCTGATTATAAGTCAATTAGCGGCTAATAGATGCATTAAAATAATCGGTTATACGGACTTGCGCCTACACATTCGAATTAATTTGAACTCAACAAAAATATCTAGAAATCAACTCGTTATTGCTTAAAAATCATGTTATGAATTTAGCAGTTGCTCAATTACTTCAAAATGAATGTTTAAATTATAATGAGTGATAGTTTGTCGTCGCGAACAACAACAAACATTACAACTCTTATTTAAGCAATAACTGGTAAAACTGGCATAAACAATGTGGTAATCATGAAGTAATCTTAGTAAATAAATAGAGACCCGACCATAAGTCAATTATCTGTAAAATTATGTATTAAAATAATTAGTTATGTGGACTTGCGCCGACAAATATAATATGATAGCAGAATAGTAACCATAAGGTATACTTGTTATTGTGTGTCGTACCAGCCATATTATCTATATGTTTATGTTTATATTGCTTCTTCTCTTTTTCTTTTTAAATGTGTCCTTTTAACTTATGCTTCGATGTTTTGTAACGTTTTGTCTTCTTTGTGTATATTTATGTGCTAATAATATTAATTCAATTGTCAGGGCCCAGCTGAAAATTTGTGCTATGTATGTACGCAGCAAATACTGAGCTAGAGCCCTTTGTTATGCATGTATGCCAATTTATATATATTTGGTAAGTATAATCTTGTAAATGCTGTCTTAATTCTATAAATATGTAACAACTATATATGTGTAACGAAAATAAATGGTTTAAACTTGTCTCACTCTATGTTTTAAGCCATATATAAATCATAGTACTTTTCCCGCGGTTTCACCCGCGTAAGTCCCGTTCCCGTGTGAATATCGGGTTTCACCCCCTTCGGGGTGAAATTTCCAAAAATCCTCTCTTAGTGCTCCCCTACACTGTCCAAGGAACATACATGCCAAATTTCAGCTTCTTGCGTTCAGTAGTTTCGGCTGTGCGTTGTCTGTCAGTCACTCAGTAACGGAAGAGTTTTATATATATAGATTTTACGCGCTATAAAAATATTTTTATATTCGTTCGACTCGAAGTTTATACTACACCTAACAATATACATGCATACCAATGTTCTCGAATATCCCTACAACAGCTATGCTTTATTTCGATGCGAAAATATTTCAAGAAACGAACTTCCTGAGAATCGAATGGAGCAGAATTTCTAAATAGGAACTGGCTTGGGTATCCACTCTACGACTTCTGCAGGATCATGCATAAAAAATCTCCTTTGTGCGTATCGCTTTAATCTGCGCATGGAGATAATACGCAAATAATGATATATCATAATTAATATTATAAATACGAATGTTAGTTTATTTGGTTGTTTTTTCTTTGTTTCGCTTTTATACTTACACTTCTCGACTGATCATCATGAAATTTCGCAAACACGTTGTAAGGGATACAGAAAAAGATATAGGGTACCTTTTATAAAAAAAAAGTACTCTCCCCAAGGGATAGCA